>JAHQRK010000027.1:0-600000 GCA_019828595.1 Aphanomyces cochlioides | reverse complement strand
CAACAACAAAAGTGCGATGCAGATTATGGCGTTGTTGAAACCCAAGTTGGAAAAGTGGAGTGGCGTCGTCAAGAAGTGCATTATGAACGACGTCGAGCGCCTTGCCATCATTGACATTCTGGCTACGTATTGTACTGATAGTGCAAATGCTGCCGTCTTCTCAGGCCTCTTTCGATTCATCATGCAAATTGCTTACGATCTTGAATGGGTCACGGAAGACAACATCTTTGCATGGGAAGAAAACGACGCCGCACCAGGACATCCCTCGTTGGTTGAAAATCCCGCCATGCAGGAATTCCTCGAGTGGCTTCGCGAAGACGAAGAAGATGACGATGATGACGACGACGATGACGAAGATGAGGATGAAGACGAAGAAGACTAGAGCAGTCGATAGAGAGAGCTGTGACCTGTGGCAGCTAAGATGGTTGAAGAAATCGAGTTTTGGATTTTGGTTTACCAGTGATGTCGATAAATAGTGTATCATTGCAATGCAAATATTGCAATACTTGCAACTACTCTTTGCAATACCCTTGTAAGTGCCATATTTCGATTGAGTTCTTGCACTCAGCCATGAAGTTTGAATAGGCGGATCATATCGATCAAGTCAGAGAAGCAATATGTGGGCCTTTGATGCATTCTGCAACGGGTTCAAGGCCTGAATAAGTGAAGTGAGTGGTATTGCAATGGACATAAAATAGTATTTTAAAATAGTATTACAAATCTGTGTTGTAATAGAGTGACCCAGACTAAATGCAGGCGTGCCAGGTCAGTTGGGATGTCTGCAGCAGAAGTGGTCTTTGGCGATGACTACGACGAGGATGGGTTCAAGCTCGTGGAGCTTCCTGAAGACGTCTGCAGCGCTTTGACCAGTGGAGAGAAAGTCTACATAGTTGGAGACGCAGTGCAGCGCGCAGTCTTGTGCACGCCGACGCAGAGCTTCAACCTTGTCAAGGAAGACCAGTCGAATTTGCGCCTTTTGGTCGATTCAACCACCTGGGATGACGCAGCAAGCCAAGCGCCCGTCGCGATTCGTGGATGTTCTGTGTATCACTACGAATTGACGGAAAAGCCATTGGATGTGAGCCAGCTCAAGTCACTCTTGATGGAAACGCCATGGACAAAAGAATGGTGTCTCATGACTCGAAGGAGTGATTCGCCCATCAATAAGAAGAAGCGATCGAATCTCTACACTCTTGACGAACTTATGGATCGATTGCAGCACAGCAGCCACGAAGTGCGTCAAATCCTGCAACAACTTCACGCGATTGAAATCGACGGCTTTTGGCGCATCGTCGATCCAGCTTACGCGCAGGATGTCATGAACCAAGTACTTGATGTGTTTGTCCAGCAGGATTGGGATTTCGACCGCACCCTGACTGTGGATGAGCTTGAGTCGCATTTGTCTATCACGCCAGCCATTCTTGCCCATTGTCTTCGGAATTACAGCTCGTCTATCGCGGAAGATGGTTCATTCTCTCTCGACGCTGTCAAGATCGCGACATTTCAAGCCATTTCTCTCTTTGACGAGCGCAAAGAATGGCCCGTGGACGAATTCATGGAGAAATGGAGCTTTCGGGTGCCGGACGGCGTCTCCATCGATGCATCCATGCTCCGTGGCCTCGCCATTCTCCGCCAAGACACGCTAGTCTACTTCCCAGAAGACCGTCTCTCGATTGACGCGAAGACGCGGTTCCAAGAAATCTTTTCTTTTCAACCCAAGTGGACGCTTGCTCAGCTCGAACCTTACCTCACGTACTGCCACTCTCGACCTTCCTTGCTAACGTGCTTGATGTAGGCAACTTATCAGTGGCAAGATGACCCAAGCGTCGCTTCTTCTCAAGTACACGCGTGCGTCTCGCGTCCTAAATTCAACGGAACGATTGTACAGCAAACGATAAGCAATGCATTACGACAGTGTCGGCGGCGGCACTCTCCAAAAGTTCAAATCGTTGAAAGCGTCTTCAGTATGTGCGAGATGAACAGGATGGCTGTCGTCGTTGTTGGATTTGGCAACGACGCTCACGATGGGAGGAAACATCGCGTCAAAGGTTCGCGTGTCGGCGCGGAGACCACTGTAGGTTGTGTGCTGCTGCTTGAACACTTTTTGATGGGCTAGACTAAAGCGACTCGTGGTGGGATCCATGACGAGGACTTTTCCAGGAGCGACACCAGCGTCGAGAAATACTTTAGCGCTGGCGTCGTTGGCGAGCGCGGCATAGAATGGATTAACATCGCCTGGATACAATCCTTGGATGCGCTCGAGCATGGAAAACTTGACTTGTTGCAGCTCTTCTGGAGATTGTTGATTGTCAAGTCCGCCAAACGCTGCTAGCAGTGGACCTCTGGGCAGGCCAGAAACCAGTTCACGAATGTCTTGGTGTCTTCGAGACGACAAATAGACAACTTCGTATCCATAGTGGACGATATGACCGTAGAAGTCGACGGCACCATCGATCACGACTTCTTTAATGGACGAGCGCAAGAACGACGATGTCCTGTGGTCTGAGCTGATTGTGGCTTCGACGTCAGCGAAGACCAGCTTGGTTGTTGTGTGCCACAAGTATAAAGTGGAAGTGGCGACCTTGTCGTCCTCACCAAAGACTGTCGCCTTGATACGGAACTCGAGTTTGTTGGCTCCGAATGCTAGGTTCATGAGGTCAAGTTGCTTTTGCGATGGAAAGAGAACTCGAGGAGAGGAATCATCTACAGCATGTGGAAGATGGGAGAGGAAGTAGAGGAGTATGAACCATTTGAAATGCTTGAGGAAGTCGAGCGGAACCAACGAAGCCATCTTGATGGCTCTGTGGACTTTTGATCGCTGACTTCTGGCGGCAGTGGAGTCGCAGTTCGTTCTTGTGGATGAGTCGAGGTTGATGACAACACATCTTCTGACGGAGGGAAACACACTTTGGAGACAAAGAAGGCCTGCATGAAGAGGTCGTAACGATGGAGTGCACCATGGGCAAGTATCATGAGCCTGGGATCTTGAAGAATCGAGATGGGATTAGCATGGAAGACTTCCGGAGTTACGAGGAAACGCTGGAAGAGTTCGTTTGCTGCGTCGGGTGTCATAGACGGATCGATCAAATGACCACAGAGCGACAACCTTGGGGCTACATTTCGTAAAGGCTATAATCGTTTTGGAATCAGGTCAATACCTGCAGTCGAGGGCAACATATCCAAGACAATGTGATGCGATACATTGGGTATTGAAGTCGCCGCAGTTGTCGCTGGTGGTGGTGCAAGGGGAGCTTCGGATGCAGCGTCAAAGTAGTCGCTCGTGTTTTTCTTGAGCATTGTTCTCTCAATCGATGGGTTGATGACATCGAAATAGACACTTGGAGTACGCGTATCAGCCGACAGCTTCGTGCGCGACGACTCCTGTATGAAGCTCGTGTCAGATGACTCTGAAGTCGACAGCCGTACCTGCTGAGAGTTGATTTCATCCAGTACTGGAAGTGGAAATGGTCTAGGACATCGTCAATTGCAGCTCTTGACTTCTCGCCTACTCGTCGGACGGCGGGTCTGGCGTATCAGCATAGAAGAGATCCTCCATAGTACGGGCTTCTTCTTCATCACCAGGATGGACAAAATGTGCTTCTCCATTATCGGCAACCTGTACATGCAATGTTATTATCGCGTGACATATACCCATCGAGCACATACCTCCATCACGATAGCTGGGATATAAACTCCATTCACTCGGACTTCGACGCGCTTTTCATGGTACTTTGACGTCTGCATCGTTGTCCCTTGAGTCTCGATTCATCCTGCGTCGGCTCACCTCAAACCGAACATAGAATGGCGTCGTTCGTGTTCGTGGCTCCAGTTTGGCCGTATCGTCTAGCACAGCCACGACATCGATGGCTTCCGTCGGTCCCGAGCCGATATCGAATACGTTCGAGACGTAATCCTTGACGGAGTTGAGCACATTCATGGACTTTCTGCCGCCGTGTCTTCCTCGGGCTTCCTGTGTGTGCGGGCCGACAAAAAGTCAGAAATGAACTCATGTGGGACTTCAACCACGACGACCATACGGAGGATTTCATGTATTGTTCAATACAAATCTCCAGTATAAAATCTCGTCGTGGAGAAAATTCAATACAAACACGACGATCTGGACCTGAGAAAGCGTGTACTTCCACGTCTCTCAAGAGTGGGTCCACCTTCGGATGTCTCCTGGGTAGCAAGATGCGCTCGATGCGCCCTCCACGACGCTATGGCATTGTGCACTCCGACTTATCTATACAGGCTGTACTTGTACTTTCTGTCTTTTCTTGGGGTTGAAAAATTATTTTTTTCAGACTTTTTTCAAGTGAAAAAAAGAAATTGTCGACAGGTTGAAATATCACACATTTGAAATGTCTATCGTTGGCCTTGTCGATATCACCGTCGGCATTAGCTGATGACACGATGCTGTCCATCTCAGCTCTCTCGCTTCGGAAGCTTGCTTCGCTTGGTCAGAGGTGTTGGATCAGCTACAGAGCGCATCCATCATCCAGTGGCGTTGAATAATCTCCACGCGATTGCCTAATGACATGTTGACGGGAGCTACAATGCCCAGCGGATAAATGGAAAATGCCACACGCCACGTGCCGCCATCTCTCTCTCTCTCTTCGCAGCATCGATGCGATGAGCTTATCGAGCGTCTACGTCGAGAAGGATGCATCATCGCCTTTCATCTCCTTTCATGTCCAACTTTGAAATTCGGACCATGATATGTTGGAACCGTTCAGTGTAGTTGGATGAGGTCAAATTCCTCTTCCTCGCGCCGAGATGGCGCAGTTGCCGCCGCCTTTTCAACGCTGATGTCATGCAAGATAAAGAACCGCTTGGTATGTCGACATGGTCCTGCTGTCGTCAGCTTAGATCGTGTCCATGCGGACAAATTTGTCGGCGAGCTAAAGCTGTCGTCATTTGACCCAATGAATCCAGGAGACAGCTGTGTGACTTGGGACATGTTTGGGTGAACAGAGCATGCGCCTCGCCTTCGAGAAACACGACGTGCAGGGGCAATCATTTCTCAATCGTCTTGGTCGACATGAACGACATTGAAATCCAACGCGGGGCCAGCGAGTCGATCCACGTCGACTTCAGTAGCAACACGCGGATCATGGAAAATTGGCGACTGTCGCTGGATATGCGCAACACAATGTCGAGCCAACGTGACGACGAATACAACACACTCCCGTCGCTGGTCCAGACGAGGCGAGAGCCCAAAGATGTCCCCATCTTTGCAGCTCCACTTGCCGAGAATGAGCGACAAAATCAGTACAAAGGGCGAAGAAGGGTAAGACACTCACCATGGCAGCGCAGGATTGATCGCTCTCTCTTAGATATGGCCAGGGCTTCTTCTGCTGCTGCTGGTTGTCGCCGGCGCCACTGTTGCCATCGTGTTCGGCTCCAAGTCCGCCCGTGAGGCTGCCGCAAGCCGCACGGCAAGTTATCTCCAAGAAGAACGATCTCGCCGCGAAATTGACAGCGGGTTGGACGGCTCCTCGTCTTCCTCGGTGTCGGTTGACGTCGACTCTGACGGCCAAGTGGGCAATCCAAAGGTCTACCCGACTCAACGTAAGGTCTCAAATCGTCACGGCGTCCTACTCGAGCTGTAGAATGCGCTTCGCTCAACTACCTCAGCAAGAACGGCAGCATTGTTGCAGTGCTTCCCAACAAGACGGAGGTCCCAATCAACATCAAGGGCGTCAACTGGTACAAACCTCCAGCGCTTGCGTGGCCTTATCGCTCGTAGGTTCGGCATGGAAACCGGTGTCGCCGTTCCATTCGGTCTCTGGACGAACGACGTCAACGGCACGACAGCGTATGAGATTGCAACGTTCCTTGTGAAGAACAAGTTCAACGCCGTACGACTCCCCGTGTGTATCCAGAACATCCTGAACAACACAGCGCCGCAGATGAGTCTCGTCAACGTCGCCGAGAACCGCGCGCTGGACTTGACCAACTACATCACGACGCTTCAGTCGATCGTCAAAGCGTTGGCGTACCGCAACATTGCCGTGCTCATCAGTTTGCACACGCTCACGCCGACGACGTCAGGGGGAAGTTGGTACGACGAGTCGCTCGGCATTTCCAAGGACGATTTCCTCACCGCCGTCGACACGCTCACGAAGAACCTCTGCTCGGAGGAATACTGGAACATCCTCGGCCTTGATGTCAAGAACGAACCGAGTGCAATGACATGGTCCGACTTTGCCGACGGCGCCGTGACGATTGGAACGCGCATGTTGAAGGGATGCAGCAACTGGATGGCGTTCGTTGAAGGCACCAACCAGGGAACGCACACGGCTACCATCAACGGCGTGAATCAAACGTACAGCGACTGGTGGGGCGGCGGGCTCCAAGGCGTCAAGACCAAGCCCGTTGTGCTGTACGTTGACAACAAGGTCGTGTACGCACCGCACTACTACAACAGTGCCGTCTACCCTCAGCCATACTTCTATGCGACTGACAAGTCGGAGCTGAGCGACGCCGACTTACTCCAGGTCGTCTCGGACTCGGCGACAGATATGTTTGGCTATATCGCCAAGGAGAAAGATGCCGCGCTCGTGTTAGGAGAGTTTGCGGGGCTCTACGCGACGGACGCCCATCCAAAGTTGACGACAAAGCGAACGACCGACTATTTGATCCAAGTCATGATCCGAGATGGATACGCGGGCGGCTTCATGTGGTCGCTCAACCCTGAGAGTGTCTACCAGTACAATCCGACCGGCCCTGGGTCGTATCCCGAAGGACTCCTCGAGGACGACTGGCTCACGTCCAACGCCGTCTTTGTCAAAGGCATGGCCGCCATGAACGACCTTCCCAATCTGCAGTTCCTTCCATGCGTCGAGACAGATTCCACCTAGAGAGAACACATTAGCGCCGTCTAATACAATCACCCACAGCTTCCTCATGGAGAAGAAGACTCTGACAAGATGCGGGCTCCAGAGGTTCGCGCGGAAACTTTCACCGAAGTCGCTTGTCTGCTGAGTCAGGCATTTGTTGGCACTCATCCTCTGATCAGCGTCGTCCACCGTCGAATTCGTTGAACGAGCATCGCATTCTCATGTTCATCTGCAGACGCGGGTGCTCGGACCCGACAGCCGTAGATTGAATGTCGCTTTCGTCACCCATGCTCGCATCACCACGCAATTTTTCATCCTGCTCGTCCAGAAAAAGCTGCTGAGCGTGTTTCATCTGCGATGACAAATTTCTCGTCGATCCTGGCGTGGAATCGTCGTCCACCTCGATCACATCCCACTTGGCACAGTATCAGCGTGACTAGATTCGCAGTGTCCACCTTCGTGCAGTACCGTCCTCATCGTCAGTGTCTGTCTTCAGATCACTCTTTTTCTCCGCGACCCGTCGCACGTCTATCATTTCGACCGCTTCGATCCTCATTCTCCTCGTCTTCATCATCGTCAATCCAGTCTTTCTCCATGAATCTGTCGATCTCCTCCAGCCGATCGCATGCGTGTGCCTCAACCATTCAACCTCTTCTCTCTCTAGATACCTCATCTTGCATCTTCTCCATTCAACTTTGCAATCTCTCCATGCCCCACGCGGTCGAAATTTTGACGCTCCATTCGCATGGTCCAATCACTTGGTTCATAGCCACCAGCCGGTCTTGCTGCGTGCAACCTTGGCAAGTCACAGTGATATGTCTCGTCCACACGAACGCACGCTTCCTCGTCCTTCGTTCCTTCCTTCCGCTCTTCACTCCATGCAATCTTCATGCTCTTTTCTCCGATCCATTTTCCATCAGAATAAGCTTTTCCGACCATACAATTCCCCATATAAATCCCCGTGCATTTTTTCGTACCTCACTTTCTACGACCAGACGCAAACCGCGAGACAGCGGTGGAAAATTTCAACCCTTCCTGCCGCTTTCTTGGCGTCATACGACGGCCGCGCTCTTCCCCGCTGATGTAGAGATAGATTCAAGCTAGAAATGACTGAATTGGCGCGCTCCCGACGGCAGATTTCAGCGTCGGCGATGGGTTTTCGACCACCGAGGAACAAAGTCGAGTGTTGTTGGGACATTTCTCTCGTAAGTTTGTATGGCGGAGCCAATGAACGGATGGAAAATTTGTCGAAAAAAAGTAAAGATTCTACACCAGGCAGGACGAGTGGAGTGGCATTTTGACCTCCGCGCCGTCGGTGAAACATCACGATGGCGGACTTTGAGATCTCCCGCGAATCGAGCGATCATATCAATGTGGATTACTGCAGCCATAGTCGCAATATGGAGATTTGGAGACAATCGATGGATCTTCGCAACTCGTATGACGTGAATGAAAACAATGTGCGAGATACAAGAGGCTCCATGTCCTCCTTGCTGCAATCGAGACGAGAACCCAAAGATGTGATGCTGTATGTATCAAAGCCGGCCGAGTACGAACGACAAGGAACGTACAAAGGACGAATTCGGGTAAGAAGATCTCCCCCTCACAGACTTGATGATTGTGCACGTAGACGTGGCCTGGATTGTTTCTACTTCTCCTCCTGGTTGGTGGAGCGGTCGTTGGCATTGTCGTGGGCTCGAAGTCGTACCGAGATGCTTCAAATCTGCGCCAAGCAAACTATCTGGAAGCCCAACGCGCAAAAAGAGCGATTGATAGCGGCTTGGACACAGGGACTAACTCGTCGTCGCTGCCGATTGATGTCGATGCTGATGGTCAAGTGGGCAACCCCAAAGTCTACGTCACAAAGCGTACGTTTCTTTCCCTTCTTGCAGTCGTCTCATGACAACGTGTAGAATGCTCGTCATTGAGTTACTTGAGCAAGGGTGGTCGCATTGTCGCTGTACTTCCCAACAACACGGAAGTCAAAGTGGACATCAAGGGCATCAACTGGTTCGGCATGGAAACTGGCAATGCCATTCCATTTGGTCTCTGGACGAACGACCGAAATGGCACGACTGCTTACGAAATCGCAACGTTCCTGGCCAAGAACAAGTTCAATGCAGTCCGGTTGCCCGTGTGCATCAAGCACATTCTAGACAACACGGCACCACGGAAGAGCTTGGTCAATCTTGCCGAGAACCGCGCATTAGACTTGACGAGCTACATGTCAGCACTTCAGTCGATCATCAAATCGCTGGCGTACCGCAAGATTGGCGTCCTCATTAGTTTGCACACACTGACCCCTGCAAGCTCTGGTGGCACTTGGTTTGACGACTCGCTTGGAATCACCAAGGAAAAGTTCCTCACCGCTGTCGACACGCTCACGAAGAACCTCTGCACTCAAGACTACTGGAACGTTATTGGTCTCGACTTGAAGAATGAGCCTCACACGTCAACGTGGGCAGACTTCGCTGATGGCGCTGGGACTATTGGTACCCGCATGCTCAAAGGATGCTCCAACTGGCTTGCTTTCGTCGAAGGAACCAACTTGGAGACGCACAAGGCCTCAATCAATGGCGTCGTACGGTCGTATGGTGACTGGTGGGGCGGTGGCCTGCAAGGTGTCAAGACAAAGCGTGTCGAACTTCCAGTCGACGACAAGGTCGTCTATGCCCCCCACTACTACAACAGTGGTGTCTACCCCCAGCCATACTTCTATGGCGCTGCAAAGGCCGAGTTAAGCGATGCCGACCTGCTCCAAGTTGTCTCCGACTCGGCGACAGATATGTTTGGCTACATTGCCAAGGACAAGAAGGAAGCTCTCGTCCTTGGAGAGTTTGCCGGTTTGTACGCGACCGACCTTCATCCACTGAAGACGACGAAGCGCACAACTGACTTTTTGATCCAAGTCATGCTCCGCGATGGCTACGCTGGTGGCTTCATGTGGTCTCTCAATCCCGAAAGTGAGTACCAGTACAACCCGACTGGTCCAAGCTCGTTCACGGAAGGCTTACTCAAGTCCGACTGGCTCACATCCAACACTGAATTTGTCAAAGGCATGGCAGCCATGGATGCTCTTCCGAACTTGCAATTCTTCCCATGCGTGCTCACTGATCCCAAGTAAACGCCCATTTTAGCTATCATATTATATAACTCATGTACTTCTCTACGAGCCCCGCCGCACAAGAAGCTCTCGATGCAATCACGAAGAGCTTGAGGTAATGGCTAGCATCGTTTTCCTCCCATGACTTCGAACGACAGAAGTCACTGGGATGGACGTCTGGGTCAGTTTGCATTGGTATTCTCGTCCTTCCTGTCCTTCCACACTTGAAAGAACCATCGAACGGTTGAATTCAATCGTCGCCGCGTAGGGAATGCCCGGGCACTCAAAGTTGAGGATGGCTGAGGTGGAATGCGCCATTCATTTTTCAATTTTCTCTCTCGAAAAATATCATTATCTCAAATTCATAATAATAATTTCACGAATATTTTAATTATTTGAATATTTGTTTTGAAAATGATACTTTTAAGTTTGGTTGGATCAACGAATGGCGCCAACCTCCAAGCGCGACAAGGATGCATGGGAACCACCGGACCATTGGGACGATGTAGACAGACTGGGCGGGTTTATCCCGATGGGCGCATCTGAAGACACGCGTGGGAAGCTTGTGGCAGCCCGAGTACCTCTGGATAGGAAGTACGTCTTGCCGGAAGAACGCGCTTGGTTGCCGAAGCATCTGTTGGAAACATGCCGAGAACGCAACATGAATGTGCATCTCGTGATTGATTTGACCAACACATACAAGTACTACAATGGAAAAGCTGAATTCGAGCCGCACGGAATTGAATACGTCAAGATGCGCGTGGAAGGCTTTGCCGACGTACCCAGCGAAGACATTGTCCATCGTTTCATCGACGTCATGTCAAAGTGGGAAAAGACCCTTCAAGAAGCGTCCGATGAAGATGAGGATTCAAGTAGCTTGACTCCAGTGGCGATTGTTCATTGCACCCACGGACTTAACCGCACAGGATACCTCATCGTTCGATACCTCATTGCGACAAAAGGACTCACTGTCAAGGAAGCCCTGGACGTCTTTTCGGCGGCAAGACCCCCCGGCCTTATCAAGCACATGTACATACGAACACTGTATGAAATGTTCAATCAGACAGCCGACATGGTGCTCCCAGAATTACCTGAATGGGCCAAGAACAAGTATGACCGCTCGAAGGAGGCCTTGGGCACTGACGACAAATTTCGAGATTCCAAGCGACAACGTGTGAACGAAAGCAAGCGAAAGCCTCCTGAAAATTGGTCCCGCCCCCCTCGCATGGGTACCATAGTTGCCGATTCCCCATTTCTTCCCATGCGCACTCCGCTCAATGAGTCGTTTGACCACGGCAATGATCCTTGGGCACCCGAAATCTTTGCCACCAAGCAAACTTTGCAAGGCCACCGCGTCAAACTCGTTGTAGATTTGACCAATACGAAGAAGTACTACGACGGGCCATCATGCTTTCCTGACTGGGAGTACAAAAAGTTTTCTCTCGACGGCTTTCATGGCGCACCGTCACGGAATTGTGTCAACAAGTTCCTAGATCTTGTCAAAGACTTCGAATCGACCCATCCCGACGGCCACTTGGCTCTTCATTGCACTCATGGTCTCAATCGCACGGGCTTTTTGGTCGCATGTTACTTAATCCAGCGGAAAAACTATTCGGTCCAAGCCGCAGTCGATGCCTTCACAGACGCGCGGCCTCCCGGAATTATCAAGCATGCCTACATCGACGAGCTCTTTCGGCGCTATGCTAACGCCGCCGATGCACCAATCGTCTACCCAGTGCTCCCTGGCTGGGCGATGAAGAAGTATGGCAAACGAGACCCACACCTTTTGCCTCCTCCAGCGCATTGGCTTGAACGAGAACCTCATGGAGAATGGATCAAGTCGGACACGGTTCATTTCATGCCGATTAAAACGATGCTAGACGAACGCTACGCCAGTGACGGCTCGTGGGACGTCGATGATTTCAATGAATGGCTAGCAAGCGAGGAGGAACCTGTCCATGGCATTATCAATTTGAACGAAAGCGGCGTGTACTACCGCAACGACAAGCTCTCACCAGACCTCAAGACCATGCATTTGGTGCACAAAGCGGTGCCGAACATCGCGGACCAAAACCTCTTCTACGAGACTCTTGCTGAGTGGCAGGATGGCGTGCGTGGTGCTCCACTGCGAGTCGTCATTCACTGCACAGCAGGCAGTCGAGCTGGGTATTTCATCGCTCTGTACTTGTTTGAAATTGCTCGATTGTCTGTCGACGAAGCCCTCGAGGCGTTTCAAAAGTCATGGCCTCCTGGTCACGTCCAAAAGCCACTCACGAAGAATTTGTACTTCTTCGAGCGCAAGAAACGTCAAAATACCGACGCTCAAAATGACCACACCGCGAAACGAAGTCAGGATCGTCCTCGAGAGCGAAGCAATGAACGCCAACGTGATCGAAGTCGAGATCGCCCTCGTGGTCGAAATAATGAGCGCTCGCGAGAGCGTGACAACGAACGCCCCCATCACCGCCATGAACGACGATCACATGAGCGCAGCCGAGAACACCTTCGAGACCAGAGTAGAGAACACCCACGAGACCGAAGTAGAGAACGGCCCCACGACAGAAGTCAGGAACCAAGACGGCGTCCGCCCTATCGATCGGGGTTCTGAGACAAATGCACGGAAAGGAGCTTTGTTTTCAGCTTTGCTTGGGCCCAAGAAGCGTAAGAACGTGTGTGAGTTGACCTTGAATGTATTGGCGTCGTAGCTGGAGAAGTTCTTGCCGGCGGCCTCTCGCTTTCGCGATTTCACGCGTGAGAATCAAGTTCTAAATGGTATAATGGGGTTCACAGAACGTCACGACACATACCTTGGCGTGTTGGAAGCGCACAATGAGGCGCAACTTGGCTTGTTCCGTGCGTGGTTTATCCGCCTCAACGAGGGTTTGCTTGAGCGTCGGTGGCAAAATATGCCATTCGTCATGGTCCTTCTGGTCGACATACTTTCGCAGCGCAATGGACACTTCGCCAGCCTTTTCAGGTCGACCGTAGTTCAAATCCATGAGCTGGACATGAAGCACACAGCGGATGGTCGGCACGGCATGTAATTTCATCTCAAAGTCCCAGGACGGGCTTTCCTCTTGGAATCTCGGCTCTGTGGCTTCAAACTCACGAAGTATTCGTCCATGCTCGTCATGGAGGCGCGCCCGGACGAATGGATCAATCTACACAGGTTTATATGACAATCATTGCGACTTCGGGAGGATCGTACCAGGCCATTGTGAGGTCGTTTGGGTAAATTGACAGCCTCGACAACTGTCAGAGTGACTTCAGCTGTGCTTTCTGCCGTCGACGACTTGACATAAACACCTGCGTCCACATTGATTGTTTCCGTCTCTTCTAACTCTTGCAACTCGACACTCATCGTCTAATCAACTCATAAGTCAATCAAAACGTTGAGAGAGCTTGCGTACTTTGATTTCGGCTGAGTTCTTTTCGAGTTGAGCACTCAAGTCTGTCGGTAACACTGCGGACGATATCCAACGTCGTGTCGGTGCGAGGCTTATCCTTGCATTGGGCTTTCTTGACTGTCGTCGTGGCTCACGTGAGTCGAACCAGTGGCGCTGGCAAAAGGACAAGATGATCAGCAGATTGCCTTCGGTGAAATACGCAGGTTGGCTTGCGCGGTGCAATGCCAAGGCGGCTTGCTCTGCGTCTTGCAAGATTTCGTCTCGAGTCTGGTCAAACCTACTGCAAGTTCAAATAACAGAAGATAACCCAAGGTACCGCTCGTCAGCAGAAGCGGCGGCATTGCGGCGCTTAGGAAGACTCAACTGGAGTTTGCTCTGTTTCAAATCGTGGTCATACCTGGCTGAGTAAGGCATCGCTCTCAGTCGACTCTACTCACTGGACTTTAGCTTGGACGAGACGCTTTTGGAGCTCTAGACGCTTCGCTTTGGCGACTTTGATCGCATCTTTCCTGCGCTGAATGCTCTGACACCGTTGACACTTGGATACAAAGGCAAGAGCGAGCGATGCGGCGCGGAAAGCATTGGGAAAGACAAGAGAAGACGAGGGTGTCCAAACGCTACTGGCCATGATATGTAGAGCCTGGACGTTTTTGCTTGTAATGCTGTCACTGGCCATTCGTCCTTGCTTGTCCTTCCATTCAATTCGAGCTCCTGTGTCATGTTACATCGACGGACATGGGATCAAGTTTACCCCAGCGCAAGAGTTCAAGCACAACATAGGCGTTAGGTCGCTGACAAGCTTCCATGTAAGCCGTGCGCTGCGTCACCTACCATTTAACACTTGACTTGAGATCGACAGAGGTATGAAGTGTACAATATGGCGATGGTTAACTTGAGCTCCTCGCTGCAAGAGTAATTTCACGATTTCGACATGTCCACCAATGCAAGCCGCAAAGAGAGGCGTCAATCCCATCGCCTAAGGATAAAGTAAAGCAACTTTGCAATGATTTCAAGTACGCTTTCGGCATTAGGGCTCCAGCCTTCGGCGAGCAGCGTTTCCACGCGGTCAATGTGTCCATGCATACATGCCTCTCGAATCGACTCGACTTGAGGTTTCTACAAAGTGGCACTTAGACATGCTCAAGACAGCTACTTAAACGCACATGGGCTCTACCATCGATGAAATCCTGAAGAGTACGCTTGTTCTCACTCTCGATGGCCTGGAGTCGCACTTCACGGGCTTGCTGCAACTCACTCTTGACACACTTATCCCAGTTTTTCCTCCCTTGATGCATTTTCTTGCGGTTTTGTCGTTCGAGATCTTGCTTGGCCTGAGCTTGCAGCTGTATCAACTTGAGACCGGTTTCCTTGTCTTCTTTGATCTTGGCTTTCCTTGCCTTATCGAGTTGGAACTGTGTTGCTGCGTCTTCGACTTCAGGAACAGGATCATTCGCAGCAGGCAGACTCTCCATCTCATTGTTTCGGGTGCTGTCTTTGACATTGGCTTGTGTTGCCTCCTCAAACGTCGGTGCGTCTTCGTTTCCAAAGATCTTTGGTCGTTCCCACGCTGTTTCGCCCGTCTTGAGGTTGCAATAGTAGTACAATCCCGTGGACTCATCGTAGCATTTACGGTAAATTGCATTGGCAAGCTGTAAAGTCAAATAACGTGCAGCTCGGCGGCGATACAGCTTCTGGATTCGAATCGCTGCCGCCTCCTTCACGTCGATGGCATCTTCGCGCGCAAACATGGGAAGGTGCAACAAAGCAAAAGGTCACAGGGGTTTAACTGATAGCGGAGTTCAGGGGTTTGAGGTTTAAGGATTTAGGGGTGTAGGGTTTGGAATTGTTGTAGCTTTGGGGTGAAGGGGTTTGTAATTTTGTCGTTCGATCGTCTGGTCTCATTTTGCAATCCGTTCATGAACCCGAAGACGACAACCAAGACAACGACAAGGGAGAGCACAGGCTGCGGCTTTGTCTTTGGCTTTGTCCTGCTCGCAGTCGGTCTCTTTTTCCTCTTCATGAACGAAGGCAATGCCGTGCGCCAACACACCGCTTTGGAAGAAGGACTCGCGCTCGTTGTGGAGTACGAGCCCGAGGGAAAGCGATCGTTTGAATCGAAACTTGTGCACATGGCGGGACGCTTGACGACGCAAAACGACCAAGAGAGTCCTATCGTCGTAGATGTTGAGTTTGGCATTGCGGCGCGCGGTGTGTACCTCCATCGAATTGTCGAAATGCTCCAGTGGGAAGGTACGACAATGAATCAGGCGTGGAGCGACAAGCCGAGTAGAAGTACGCCATGACCACACATACACGGAAAATGGCCAAAAAAAGACGGACACAACGTACTCGTATAAGAAGACCTGGAGCGCAGAGCGTATCGACAGCGACAGGTTTGAAGATGCAAGCTATGTGAACCCTGTTCGATGGGCTTACACGTCCAAGAAGGTAGTTCTGTCCATCGTTCGATCTAACTGAGCGATGAGACCCCCGCGCCATCCGTGTACTTGCAAAAGCATCGAGTTCCTCCATCGTTGCTTGACAAAATCAAAACAAGATCGGATGTATCTCTCGCCCGCGACAATCTCCTTCAGATGGCGTCCATCTTGGAGCTGCAGTTTGGTATCAAGCAGGAAATCCAAGCCATTCCAGCTCTCAAGCAATTCAACATTGACCACGATCAATTCATTTCACGGCGAATGAAATGGCCTTCCGACCGCGCATCCATTGGAGACATGCGCATTCGCTTTGAATTATCACCTGCCGCAGCGGTACGATCCTTGCTCATGGAATTTTTTCATGACCTGGGCTTTAGGTCAGCGTCGTCGCCATGCCTTTCGACGGTGAGTTGCATCCATACCGCACGAAGAACGGCGAATCGGTGGCTCTCCTTGAAGAAGGCATTGTGAATGCCAAGACGATGTTTGAGAACGAGCGTTCGAACGTCGTACGTGGCATCCCCAGAGAGCACGACGTTGTAATGCCTTCACGTAGACAACTATGACATGGGTCGTCCGTTTGGTTGGCCTCGCCATCGTCTCTCTCGGATATTACATTCTGCTTCAGCCTGTCGTGGACATCGCGCACATGTTCTCTGGCGTTCCACTCCTCGGTCAGTTTATTATCACGATCGTATCGCGGAGTGTCGAAATCATGAGCGGACTTCTCGGGTGCGTTTCGCTCGTGTTGCTTCAATTCCACTCACTGCGGCTATGTAGCTTGAGCACGACGCTGATTGTGATTGCCATCGCTTGGGTCTACTATCGGTACGTCTTTTGACGAGGATTCTAATGTGATGGCGGTAGTCCTCTCGTTGCGTTTGGTCTCTTTGTCGTCGCCATCACGCCCTACTTTGGTATGCGCAAGAAACCAGCCAAGTCGGAAATTTAACTCGCTGCCTAACCAACAACCAAACACTTTCATCGCGTGCTTTCAGCTATCGCGTTGTTATGCTCACCCCAAAGCAAAAACGAAGAGTGTGCCATTACTGGACTAGTACAAGTCTGCGCCGAAGTACGATGTGGTTTCGACTGGTTTGAGCAACGCATCGACGACTGCCGAGCGATGGCTTTCCATGCGTCCGAGTGCAGAGACGAACGACGCATTTTCTACAGACATCTTCAGACTCGTTTGCTTACAAGGCGATCAAACCATCTTTCAGCAGCGTGTCGAGGTCCGCGGCCTTTTGCTTGTCGTGGACAAGTTGTGTCAGTAAGGCATGCTGCAGGTCGAGCAAAGTCAGAAATGCCGTACGATGGTGTGGTGGAGATCTCACCTGTGACTCGACAAGTGCAGTGAGCCGAGCGAGCTGCATTTGCAACGCATGGATTTGCTTGGTGAGATCGTCATCGTGGCGATCCGAGTCAAATGCCTCCTTAGAGGTCTTCACACTCTTGGGCGTGTCCATCTTTGGAGCATCTGACGAATGTTTTCGCTTCGACAAGACGCAGATTGGTGTCGTGAACGCTGGAGCCAAGTCGACGCCGTTGTTCGGCTCAACTTCAATGCGGAGCTTGAATCGCTGGCCGTCCTTGCGGCGACTCACCTACACGCCTTGACGTCTCCTGTCGTGGCATGTGTACCTTTTCGAGTCGAAAGTAGATCGTCGCGCAGTTGTCCCGCAGCAAAAGCGCGTGGGGGGCGTCCCCCACGACTCGAAAGATTGCTTGCTCTTCGACAACGTTGCCTACCGTCACGTTCATGAGCTCAAAATCAACGTCGGGGCTGTCAACCCGATTCATAGAGCAAAGTGACGCGGAGCGGAAGTGGTCGAGGGGGCGGAGGGGGCTCTCGGTTTCCCCACTGCGCTGCGAGTTGGACTGTGAGGTAGTTCGACCGACCTCCTTCGTCTTTGTAGAACTCCACAGCTGGTTGCCGAGTCACAACCAAGCGAGGATGGCTCATTTCACAATGACTTAGACAGGCGGCACGCTCTAGATTGACCTAACGATGGCTCTGAGCCATCAATTCTGTTGGTGGATCGTGACCACGTCGACCCATGACAGATTGTGACGATGCTCAGCCATGGGTTTGAGAGGAAGAACATTCACTGGAAAGCTCATCATGCATTACAAGGAGCTTCGCGTCTGTCCTAGTGGAGCTAGCCAGTTGAGGAGGATCGCATTGACTTTGTCGGGTTTCTCCAAGAGCACCCAGTGCGCCGAATTCTCAATCGTCTCGCGCTGGAAGCCAGGGATGTATTTTTCCATGTCTATGGCTCATGTAAGGACACAAGATTCAGTCGTGAGAAGCGCCAATGGAGAGCGCACGGTGATGGATCATAGGATCTCCAGCATTGTCTTCAAGGTCGAGCTCTTGCGTGCGGTACCAATTGAGGGGACCTCGAAACCCCTGGCGGAGATACTGGTCGACATAGTACTGGAATTCCGCCGCGGGAAGGACACGTGGATAAGGCAGCTGGAACTCGAGACTGGACACGACTTCAGCGTACGCCCCGAGAGTCTTCAGTCGGGGCTTTACAGGGCGGTTGCTGAAAAGGAGGTTGAAAAAGTTTGTCGGGTGGTTCTCAAAGACTGCATCCATGTGCGGTCGAGAGAAGACGATTTCAAATTCAGGGAAGGCTTTGACGACAATTTCGAGCGTCGGGCAGCGAGAAAGAGCTGGCATGTATGGCGTACAGACGGCCGCGACAGCCAACACCCGATTGGGATGCCAACGACACATATTCCAAACGACAAAGCCGCCCCAGTCGTGCCCGATAAACACTGCTTTCTCAATGTTCAAGAAGTCTACACCACTAGTCATTCGAGAGCATGAGAGATAGCTCCTTACCGAGGAGTTCAACGTAGTCTTTCAATGTCAGGTGGAGCATCCGTGCCGCCAAACCCACGATTGTCTAGCGAGAACATTAGATTCGACTACAACCAAAGCGACGATACCGGCAACAATCACGCGATAAAAGTCTCGTAGAGCTGCAATTTGGTTCTAAAGCGAGTGAGAAAAGAGCACTCATGACAGAGACACACCTTCAAGCCGTACCAAAGATCGGGAAATCCATGCACCAAGACGACGGGCACCGCGTCTAACGTGGAATTCAGAGGTCTGGAGGATGAAAAGCATGCAGACCTCGTGGTCCAACGTCGATGAAATGCATTCGAATGCCATTGACGTAGGCATATTGATGGTTATACGACGGATCTTCCGGCGGCGCTGGCGGCATCGCAATCCCGTGACAAAGTGCACTTTGCAGTTGTGTTTGCGAATCAGCAAAGTGAAGATACTGTATAACTTTATATTGAACTTGAGAACCTGTAATAATTAATAACCCCATTGCAACAAGCTACGGTGCTGGATGACGGGAAATCTTGACGACGTTGACATGACAAGCTCGGTCCTTTGGATCTCGATAGCATTCTCTCAAGGTCTTGCTGCTAAAGCCAAGCTAAGTGCTAGCTGATGAGATAAAAGGCGACCTTAAATTGTGCAACTGGTTTGATAAGGTGGCACGCCGTGCAGTTTTGCCAAGGAAGGACTGAAAGAATGAAGCAATCCATCGATTCTTTGTAGTCGAACGCTGCATGAGGCAACGAGCCAAGCGAAGAACTTGGAGGGATTCGACACAATGCTGAATGGCGCCAATATTGCACACTTTTCAATTGTCATCCATATTACCAAAGGAGCCGTGCCCTGAACGGAGCTCATACTCGACAAGATATAGACAAAGAGGTTGAGCTGGATTAGAAAAGTTTGCAAGGGATACATGGGATTCAAGGAGTCGACGTGACGGTAGTGAGCCATTCGTGAAGAATGGCATTGACTTGGTCTGGCTTGTCATGCAGCACCCAGTGAGTTCCTCCTTCCACAATGCGGCGAGTGAGTTTCGGGATAACCTTCTCCATGTGCTCGCTCCGTGATGGACGCAAGACAAGGTCTTGGGACGCCCCAATAAAGAGCGCGTCGTGGCTAATGCCAGCAAGAGGTTTATGCGCCAAGTCTTCCCAGTCGTATTCGGCCGTGCGGTACCAATTGAGAGGGCCCTGGAACCCCTGGCGGCTGTATTGATCCACGTAGTATTGGAACTCATCAGCGGTGAAGAGTTCTGGGTGTGGCCTTTGGAGTGACTGGTTCGGGATGGATTTCGCCAAGCCAGCCAGGTCTTCGAGCGTTCCATGGCTGTACATCATGTGGAGAAAGTTGGCAATGTTGGCGTCGTAGAGCGCGGTGGTTTCCGGGGCGGCAAATGTGAGCTGGTACTCAAATTCAGGGAACGCAGCAACTCGCTCTTGGAGCGTTACTTTGGTTGGCATGGTTGGAAAGTATGGCGTACACACGGAAGCCACAGCCAAGACACGGTCGGGATGGAATTGACACATGCGCCACACGAGATCTCCGCCCCAGTCGTGGCCGATGAAGACGGCTTGTTTGATTTCCAAATGATCTAAACATTGGCATTCATTCACGTTGCGATTGGGACCACAACGTACCAAGAAGCTTTGCAAAATCGTCGGCGACAGTCTTGCGGCGGTAGAGTTCGGCATCCACTGGAGCATCCGTCTCACCGAATCCTCGACTATCTACATCAAACATGAGCCAAGTGGAGAGGCAAGGCGAGTTTACCAGCGGCGATCACTCGATACTTCGTACGAAGGCTTGCAATTTGATGCTAGAGAGATGACAGATCAATGAGAATGTCAAAGCTATTGCATACTTTCCATCCATACCAGAGGTCTGGAAAGCCATGGACAAGAACGAGTGGAATCGCATCTACATACGTGGTCAAACGAGCTGTTGGCAACGATAGCGGTTGTACCTCGTGGTCCAACATCGATGAAATGCATGCGGATGCCATTGATTTGAGCGTATTGATGGTTGTACGACGCGTCTTGAGGCGGCGGCAGTGGTGTGGCTGTCATCGTCTTCTTAAAATGAAATCTGACGGACCAGGAGGCCTGCTTTGCCGATCAATTTGGTGTCACTACAGTCCATCTGCCTGCGAGATGCAACAGTTGACGAGCTCAGCCAACAGCCTTTATGTCTCGGATTTATAGCCAATGAAAATGCTTTATTTTCAATTTGGACCAATCATCAACCTTGAATTTACAGTCCAGAAACGGATAGACGAGCTGCAATTGAGCTCGACTTGGCCAGGAGCATGAGGCCGACGGCGCTCCCGCTGGCTGCAGACTCTTCAAAGGACAACAGAGAGGACCGGCAAGTCCTATCGAAGCATGCCAGAATGAGCGACGAGGTTGACGTCAACACTGCAGGTGGTGGTTGAATGCCTGAAGAGCTATTGTGACCGATTGATGATGGGGCTACAATGCAAGCAAGGAGTGAAGGACGAACTAGCGAGCGGACCAGGAGATGGACGACCAGCAGTATTCAAGCGCGACATGATGGTCCCGACGAGTTTAGCTTGAGCGAAGGAGAGAAGGCTTTCATTGTCGATAGTACGAAAGGAACGAAGGGAATTGTGCAATTTGGTGCGATGTTCAGCGTGCCATCAGGTCGAATTTGGCAACAAAGTCAGTGGAACAAGCAGGAAGCTCAAGGGCATGTCGACGTTTCCACCGCCAGAAGACCCGAGCTACAATCATCGATTCGCCTACGTGAATGGTGTTCGCTTGCATTACATTGACGTCGGTCCTCGCGGTATTTTCCCTCCCGTCTTCATGCTCGTCTTATTGTGTAAATCTAGATGCGCTCCCGATTGTGTTGGTTCATGGATTTCCTGATCTCTGGTGGGGATGGCGAGTAAAGATCTCATCCATGGACTTCATGACCGTTCATTCTCTCCGCTAGTTCCAAATCCAAGCGTTGCGGCAGTCGTACCGTGTGATTGTTGCAGACAATCGCGGCTACGGAAGCTCCGACGTCCCGACGGCTATTGAAGCGTACTCCCGCAAGAACGTCTGCAAGGACTACGCAGAACTACTCGGTAGATATCTCCCTTACCTTTCCTCTCATGGAAGATGATCTAGATCTGCTGGGAATCAATCGTGCGGTCTTTATCGGCCATGACTGGGGTGGCGATGTTGTTTGGAAGATGTGCAGCTTCTACCCCGACCGAGTGCTCGCCGTCGCTGCGGTCTGCACGCCGTACACTCCTCGCTCGCCTCAGTTGTATTCCTTGGAGTTCATCGTCTCCAAGCTGCCCAACTTCCGCTACCAGCTCCTCTTTGCAAACGAGTCGGCCGCCGGTCACTTGGATGAGAACGCTCATTCTTTCTTCAACGCCCTCTTTGGCAATCTCCCCAAGGGATTCGAGCATGCCGACGTCGCGACTATCGTCGAGAACGTGACCAAGTTCAAGTTTGACCGTCCCATCCCATCGATCATGACCCAAGCTGACTCTGACTACTACTTGGCCAAGTACCGCAGGACGACGTTCCGCGGTCCGCTCAACTGGTACCTGACTCGCGATATCGACTGGGCCGACTTGGCCGGGAAGTCCGTCGTGATTCCCCACGAGGCACTCTTCATCGCAGCCGACCAAGACGTCGCGTTGCCTCCAGCGATGAGCAAAGGCATGGAAAAATTCGTGCCGAATCTAACGCGCAAGCTCGTCAAGGGTGCAGGCCACTGGGTTCTCTTTGAAAAGCCCGACGTCGTCAATGCGACGTTGCTCGAGTGGCTGGCACCCATCGCGGCGAAGGCACAGCAGTTCCTCCGTAGCGCGTTGTAAGGAACATGAGTACAGTCGCGTCGCCATTCTGTATACCATGCGCATGTCGTGCGAGGGTCTTGCGTTTCACATACAAAGTTACAGTCGCGTCAACTCAAGCGATGGATGGGTGAGCGAGCATGGCCGTTGATTATTTCCCCTGATGATACCACGAGAGTTGATGATGTCGTCCAAGGCGGTACTTCTTGCTCGGAAATGCCGCTGGAGACGCTTCATATTCATGATCTCCATGAAGTCTGTCAAGTGTTGGCGTCGATGGAGTGGGAGGTTGGATGGTGCACCTTGAAAATGTCGAGACGAACGCAACAAGTTGCGAATCCTTGGACACCTGCTTGTGTGCAATCTATTGGCATTTTCAATTTTGCCCCGCAGGACAAAGATGCCAACAACGATTCCTCCCCCTGAAGACGCGTCGTACAACCACCAGTATGCTCAAATCAACGGCATTCGCATCCACTACGTCGATGTCGGCCCGCGCGGTACGCTCTTACCCATTCATTTTTGGCACTGATTACTCATTTCCATGATTAGACGCTCTTCCTCTTGTCTTGGTCCATGGTTTCCCTGACCTCTGGTACGGCTGGAAGGTAAGTCCGGTCGATGCTGTCATCATAGCTGAGTGTGCTCGTTTCTCGTAGCATCAAATCGCCGACCTCCGTGAAACTTACCGCGTCATTGTGGCTGGTATGTGCCGTCAGGATTGCGTCCGCGGTTCCTCACACTCTGCTCTAGACAACCGCCGCTATGCCGGTACCGAAGCCCCTGCTGAAGTCGAGAGCTACCGCCAAAAGACCGTCACGGACGACTACGCTCAGCTCTTGGGTACGTCTGACCTCCCTCTCTGTGGCATTCTTTGATTACTCCCGTAGACCATTTGGACATCAAGCAAGCCGTGTTTATCGGCCATGACTGGGGTGGAGTTGTCGTGGAAGATGTGCCTCTTCCACCCAGACCGTGCCTTGGCCGTCGCTGCCGTCTGCACGCCTTACTTCCCTCCATCTCCCGTCAAGCTCACGCTCGAAGAGAAGGTCAAGAAGCTCCCCGAGTTTGAATACCATCTCACGTTCAGTGCTCCTGAGACGCCTGCCATCTACGACGCCCATGCTTCCAACTTCTTCAACGTGCTCTACGGCAACCCATTGGCCGAAGAAGTCGTTGCCGGCTGGGTCAAGGCAGTTCCCGACCTCAAGTTCAAACTCTCGCATCCTCCTCTCCTCTCGCCTGAAGAGCTCCAGTACTACATCGACCAGTACCTACGCCAAGGTTTCTTCGGCCCGCTCTGCTGGTACCGCACTGGCGAGATGGACTGGGATGACTTGTCCACCATTGAATCGCCCATCATCAACCACCGCGCGCTCTTCATCGGCGCAACTGACGACAAGGTGGCGCCTTCTTATATGAGCGCACACATGGAGAAGTTCATCCCGAACTTGACGCGCGACTCCGTCGAAGGAGGCCACTGGTTGCTTCATGAAAAGCCACAAGAAATCAAAGCGATCCTCCGCAAGTGGCTCGAACCTCTCACGGCCGCTCCTTAAGATCGTTCGACCGACTCGGTTGCGACTGTCCCTCAATAGAAGAATGTCTGATGTTTGATTCACTTGCCGTCGCCCAGCGTTCGTCCTCGACACTCCTCGTAATCTAGCTAGCACAGACTCTGTTGCACAAACTGTGCCAACGGTACGCCCTTCGAACGACTCGGACATCATCTTCTATAAAAGATCTTTACACCTGGAATGACGAGCGACGAGAGCCGGGTCCTCTATGGTGGCCACCTTGGTGCTAGTCAATCCCCCATGATTCCCGAGGTATGAAAGCTTATGGAAGGCTTCCCACCGACAGATGCACCGCCATGAATGCGATGCATCCTAGGACGACTACATTGAACAGCGCGATCGTTTTCTCGAACATGCCTTCTGGCTGCAAAGCACGAAAGTCTTGTGGTGCTCGTGTGCCTCGGAGTTGGATACACAGCCAACATATCCTCGTCGGTGAATTCCATGAAGACCAGATCTTTGAAACTCCTAGAGGATGGACGTGGATCCAATGGCTCGCGTCGACTTCCCACCCATGAGAAAGATGAAACCCAAGACTGCAAACGGTCTCATGTCTCTCCAAGATCGCTCCGTCGAGCCATCCACGCTCCGTGGAACAAATCCCACGCCTCATGTCCATCTTCCACTGATGCTTGAACACATCCAGTCAGTTTCACATCCTTGCGACAACCTCAACCGTTCAACCAACTCCATGGACAACATCAATCCAGTCAACACACCACAAGGCTACGAATGGGCGGCCGTCGATGAGCTCATGCAGGAGCTGTCGGGTGTCGTGTGTGGCCAACTCGTGCAGAGAAAGAAAGACCCGCGCGCGGTCTCACTCTCGGCTTTGTGGATGTCATCGCCACAAGGGAGCATACCATCGAGACGAAACGGCCTTTGCCATTCTTGAAGCTTCGCCAGGAACGTTTCAGACCAAGCTTGAGAGCCATGCGTCGACGCCGGCCATGCAGTCGAAGGCAGTTTGCAATTTGCCAACAACCTCCAACATGTTTCGCCAATCGAGCGTCCTCGTCTGCGTCTGCACTGCCATCTTTCTTCTCCAAGACGCTAACGCTAATGTCGCCAACAAATTTGTCCGAGCGATTGACGGCGATGTCGCCACCACGGAGGTCCCGACGTTTTCCCCCGCGAATGCAACCACCCTCGCCCCTGCAAATGAAACTACCGATGCTCCGGTGCCGTCTGCCTCTGATGCCCTTGAAGAGGAAGCTGCGATTGAAACAACTGTAGCCCCCGCGGAGGACGCAACCAACTCGACGACGGTGGCGCCAACCGACGCCCCCACGGATGCTCCATCCCCCTCAACCACGGACGCCCTGGACGACGATGTTTCAACCGCCACAACCGATGCACCCACAGACACCCCTACGGATGCACCAACAGAAGCCCCAACAAGTGAAGCAACCTCAGCACCTACTGATGCTCCCACCGACGCTCCATCCCCCTCCGCAACTGATGCCTTGGATGACGATGCTTCGGCTGCTCCAAGTGAGGACCCTACAGATGCCCCCACGGATGCTC
The DNA here is from genome assembly GCA_019828595.1 of Aphanomyces cochlioides. NCBI lineage: Eukaryota > Oomycota > Saprolegniomycetes > Saprolegniales > Verrucalvaceae > Aphanomyces > Aphanomyces cochlioides. Next base: position 574,420 of record JAHQRK010000027.1, on the reverse strand, counting down.
CAACTGATGCCCCAACAGACGCGCCGACGGATGCTCCATCTCCTTCGGCAACGGACGCACTGGACGACGACACATCGTCAGCTCCAAGCGAATCACCGACAGACGCCCCCACGGATGCGACGACCTCGGCTCCTACCAGTGAAACAACCGCGCCTCCGTCAGATGCCCCCACGGATGCTCCATGTCCCTCCGCAACGGATGCCTTGGATGACGACGTATCTGCAGCACCGAGCACGGACGCCCCCACAGATACACCAACGGATGCCCCAACAAGCGAAGAAACCTCAGCACCTACTGACGCTTCATCCCCTTCCGCCACGGATGCCTTGGATGATGATGCTTCCGCTGCTCCAAGCGAGGAGCCCACAGACGCTCCCACAGATGCTCCTACAGACGCGCCGACCGACGGGCCTACGGACTCACCATCTCCTTCGGCTACGGACGCGTTGGACGACGATCAATCGTCAGCTCCAAGCGAGGAGCCCACGCAAACCCCCACGGATGCCCCTTCCGAAGCCCCAACAAGCGAAGAAACCTCGGCACCCACTGATGCCCCCACCGATGCGCCATCGCCCTCCGCCACGGATGCCTTGGATGATGATGCTTCGGCTGCTCCAAGCGAGGAGCCCAAAGACGCACCCACGGATGCTCCAACGGATGCCCCAACAAACAAAACAGTCTCAACAACTACTGTTGTTCCAACGGATGCGCCATCGCCCTCCGCCACGGATGCTTTGGACGACGATGCTACCGCAGCGACGGAAGCTTCTACTGCTGCTCCAACGGACGCTCCATCAAGCGCGACAACCTCGGCACCTACTGATGCTCCAACGGATGTCCCATCTCCTACTGCTACGGACGCATTAGACGATGATACGTCGGTAGCTCCAACTGATGCTACCACCGATGCTCCAACGGACGCCTCCACAAGCGCAGAGACGACTGACGCACCATCCGACGCCCCATCTCCTTCGGCTACGGATGCCCTTGAAGACGAAGCGTCGACTGATGCACCAGTTGCCAGTGGCCTATTCGAAGTGAGTGTCGTGGGCGATGCGACTTACTTTGTCAACGAAACTCCATGCGGTGGATCTGGCGACAGCTGTCCATTTGCCGGCAACACGACGTGGAAGGACTGCCACGACGCTCTTCCAAGTTATCAATCTACGGGCGTCTGCGTTGCTCCATGGGATGCCGTTTGCCAAGTGATTGGCATTTCGGGCTCTGGTGAACAAGTGCGCGGTTGCGTCTGGAACAAGCCTGCGATTGCTGAGCAGAGCGTCCAAACCTCACAAGCAGCACCCGTGTCGTCGGTGAATGGATCATCCAACATCGTTGTCTACGGTCTCTCCGGTCTTGCTCTTGCGGTGGCCATCGCTGCTGTCGTAGTGGCGACAAAGAAATCCCCTCAGCCTCATGCGAAGAAGGATCAAGCCGTCGTGAAGGCGGCCATCGACGAGGAAGACAACGTCGTGCATGTCCACAGCCACAGCGAAGTCGTCTTGGAAGTGTAGACAATCTCAAGCGAGAGATTGCGATGTATCAAGTGAGAGCGCAGCTGCATATCGAGTTAATACATGGATTGCATTGAGAAATTCACACCTTTCAAGTGTCCACAAATGCAACAACCACGAGGAAGAATACAGTGCTCCCTCAGTTTTTGCTCCTGCCCCAAAATATAAATTCTAAAAGGTTATATTTGAAGTTGAAACATGCATTTATAGAGTTACTTTGTGGTCCATTGAAACACATCAGTTCAAGAGCTCGTGCAACCAATGCCCAGGCGTAATTGTGGGAACGACCGCCTGAACGATGGACCTTGTACGAATTGTAGATATATGCACCGATCGGCCAAATTGCTTCAATATCCAATCTTGTACGATCTTTATGTTGCTTGGTCTTTGTGTGTTGTAGAAGTCTCTGAGCAAAGTCTTTTGATGGATCGTCAATCTTTTGTTAGATGGCATGTCTAGAAATGATGCACTTGGTCCATGCACAATAGACCATTGAATTCAAATTTTGAATCGACTTCAAATGCATCATGAAATTTTATATGAGTATAAAGCTTAGTTTATACAGGAATATTCATTTATAAGGGGAGCAAAAACTGAGGGAGCACTGTACAGTCGTTCGATGATGAGTTCCATGCGTTCTGCCCGCCCATTACAAGGAGTACTCACGACGCTTCTTCGTGACTCCAAAACAATTCAAAGCAGGCTCTTCTGCGCAGTAATTGCTAAAGAATTGAAAGCTCACGTACCTCCCAGTGGCACTCAACCCAGCCACGGCGCAAGACAGAGCCAAAGAAAGCTTGATATGGCACATCTAGCTCCAAGGTAGAGCGTTCACGCTGCTACCTAGCCGTCAGAGCTCAAAGGACGAGGAAGCCTAGAGATTTGTTCGTGAGTCATGCGCATTTCACAATGATGGTTGGGATCGCGCCCGTTGATTACCCAGACTGATCAATGCCACGGATTTGTTCACAATGGATGTCAAAGTGTTCTTGGCCCTGGATCCGTATGTGCTTGCTGACGTTACAGCACCCGTGGGTGAAGTATGGACGAATGTCGTGGCAGTGCGTTGTGGTGTCCTGCATCCTCGCTGCGAATGCACACTTGATTTTCAACGAGCAGTAATGGAAGTCCATACCAGTGTGTGTTACCGTTAGCTCTTGTATCCATGTCTCTCTTTGAAAACCAGAAGTCCCTTCGATGAGATCTTATTATCTTCATCTCTCGTTACGCAACGACTGCACGTATGCAGCGTACTGCAGTTGACGGTTTCTTCGCCTCCCGTCCATACAAGGCGCTACAGTATCGCTCCAGTCAGTTCGCCTCTTGCAGGAAAGAATCCCTCAAAGCGCTGCTTCGCTCTTCGCTCTACTACACAGCTTACAGTACTTACAGTAAGTAGCAGTCGTCGTTGGGAGAAGGATGTGTCGCGGGAAGCATTGCATGGGACAATCTGGAGTACACACGCTGGATTGAAATGCCACCACACATTCGCAATCCCCATCGACTTTGTTCCATTCATCGTTGGTGTAACGTATCGTAACGCGGCGGCAGTGTATCTTTAGGTACTCCATCATCGTTTACTCCCTTCATTTGCACTGTACGATCTCTCTCTCGTTGGAAAGTCCAGGGTGTGCTCTACCTTGCAGGATGTGCATCCATTGCGCGCGAAACAGCCTCTCTCTCCGTCGTTGAAAATTGAAAAATGAAATAAATCATTGCGGAGTTTCTCGAAGTATACAAATTTCCGCATTAAATCTCAATTGTTGTGGTGAATTTCCTGATATCAGTTGAAAAGATCGATGGAATTACTCACAAAAGGCGCACGTCTCGAAAAAAAGTGGCGCGCGACGTCTCTTTCCCTGCCGCGGTTGAGAAGGACAGACGAGGAATTACGATATGGTGTACTCAGTCGGCTTTAATATCATCCCGAGGAATGAGGCGAAGTGGGCTTGTGGCCATTTTGAAGTGAGAAAGGGTACAGTGTAGCCAAGTGTCGCACTTGGAGCGACTGCGATCGTTTAAACCTCCGGCAGGTCCTCCACGACCGTGGAAACGATTACACATCGCAGCTAATGACAAGCTCGATGCAATCCATCCTCCTCCGAGCTGCAGATGGGATCCATGGCGCGGCGTTACAATTGTGCTTTGTAGCACTTGATTGGAATCCCAACGGGTGGGTCGACACCAACTGTCCTTTTCAACCTCACCGTGGTCTGCGAGCTCCCGTCGGAATAACCTATTTAGACATATCTCTCTCTCTGTGGCATGACAACGACAAGTGTCGTCCGTCGTCGAGCTCCAGGAGTTTCAGGAATTGAAACTTCTCCTTTCAATTGTGCATTTAAGTGTTATGTTGATCGGAGCAGTCGTCGGCGAGAGCTTGACTCGATGTGGCGTGTCGTGTGTGATTTGAAATCAGAGGATCGGTTTAAACAAAGTGGATGCACCTGACATGAGAATGAAAGTATCCTTGCGCATGCTTGCCGAGTCTCTAGGTGAGAGATCGAAGGAAGTGAGCGCTCGGTCGACGGTGGCGGTCTCTTCCTGCTCGAGGAAACTGCCCTGGAGATGACGATATCTGTAGTATATATATATTGTAATTCGTATTAACTTTAGTTAGTTAGTAGTTCAGGAGAGCGCGCGGCGCAAGTTGGAGTTACAGTTCGAGAGGGATATCGCAGTCAAAGATGTTTTTCAGGATCTCGACTTCGTCTTCCGACCAGCAGCTACTGGTTTCCGACATGTCAATCTCTTCAAAGAGATCGTCGTCCGTTGTATCTTCGTCATGGGTGATCCAACCTGCTGTGAGTGCTGTTGTGGATAAGGTCATCGCATCGATCGGTTCCAGCTTGATCGCGTTGTCTGTGAGTGGTTTCTGTTCTTTTTTGACGGGTGCAACCGATTGCAATTCCGACTTGACATCTCGCTTCGTCTTGACAACGCCTCGTCGCTTGGCATCCGACTTGCGTTGGTTCTTGTTGTGCTTCACACGATGTTCTTCACATAGTGTATGTGGTTCACCACTGAATTTAATCGTGCGTTCGTTTGGGCACCGTCCCGACTTGTATTTGCATCGGCCGCGGTATTGGTCGCTCTTCAACAGGTTGGCCGACACCGAGATGGTTAAGTTGCCAACTAACCGCGCGCGTTTCGTCGGCGACATGCACTCGGTCGAGTGATTGCTGTTATTACTGTTGGTCTTGGTCGACTGTTGTCGCTTCAACGCCTTCATTTCTGTCGTTGATGTCGTCGCTGTGGGGATCGAAATCGCCATGTTCATTGTCTTGAGCAGAATCGAAAATGATACGTTGGTCGATTGACCAATTTGACGCGAGTATACATTTCCCAAGACAATGTAATGTGTTGGACACGTCAAAATTTCAGGACGAGCATGGCGATTTGATTGGCTATTTTTTAGCCAATCAGAATCGTCACAATCATCATCACCGAATGTTGCGCCAAAAGTATACAAAGATCAAGTATAATGCATTTTCCATCGGTTCGCAACGTGGGATATGTCAGTGCGCTAAAAATCATCGCCATGCGTAGCGGCGTTTCGCAGCCTGGCGTCACTCGGCCTGTGTGCAAGCATGCATCTCACGCGGGGGTTTTACATTACAATGGAAGAGAGAAAGGAAGAAGCGTCGTTGTGGAGAGGTAAGAGCCGATATTTGTACGGAGATTGGAAGATTTGCCGTCTCGAGACGGAGGAGAGAGGTGTTCGTGCGAGCTGGACAGTTTTTACGTGCATGTCGAGATCGGCCGCCGCACAGTGGAGCATGGATGCTGACGACAGACACACTCTCCACCTGCTGCTCTCAAGATGAGCTCGAGAAACACACCGAATGCAGATGGGAATGGCTCGTGCAGTCTGGCGCGCGTTCGTCGTGTGGTACAACGACCAGGTTGCACTTTTTTTTCAAATTTTGGAAATCGATCTAACGTGAGAGAGTAGGAGAGCGAGCGAGAGATGCATCCAGGCGTGGACAAAGAGAAGCATGGGTTCGAAGCAAGCGACGTTCGGATCGAAGAGATGGAACTTTCCTCTTGGATTCATTGACACCTGATTCTCTCTCCACGGCAACCCGACGAGAAAAAAGAGCGCCCTGTTGCCGTGTGACTGAACTATCGATCGTGCGACGAAGCAAGCGCCGTTCGCTGTAACAGACAGATGCGACGACTCGAAACTGTGTCAAAGGCTGTCTGTCGCGTCCGTCCATGAAACGTTCGTCAGGCGAACGTCTCGACACTGGATTCAGCGCGTGGATGCAAGATGCGACCTCCATGTTGGATCAGTCGCGTCCTGCCGATCCTCCTCTGACATTTCTGTTCAGTGCTCCTTGACCGAGTCTGGTCGAGTGGAAAGTGGACAAAGTGTCACCAGCTGCTCGCTTGATGGATGGAATATCCGTGCCTCTATGGGCGCGCAACACTCGAGTCACACTGGCGTCTCCTTGTCGCTCTCCATCCTCTCAGTGTCGAATCGCTTGCGGAGCAGCCGATCGCCATCTTCGTTTGTCTATTCCTGTAGACTAACTCGCAGCTTGACTCATTACATGCCGCGGCACAGGACCTTCTCTTATCCACAGCTTCCTTCAAATACGCTTTGTCCGTCATTACATCGCCTCCATAGCTTACATGTAGCTCGAGCGGGGAATATCTCGATGCGAACATGCGTCGTTGCTTATCTCGTCTGACTTGTTTCCTGCGCGGCTGTCCACCCTGGCGCTAGTTTAGAACGCATGGATGTAACCTTGGCCGCCATGTTCGACGGCAAAGATTCAGTGGCGGACGTCGTGAGTGTTCCATCTCCTGACGAGATGGAGAAGAGCGGGAACAGGACTAGGGACCGGACTTTCTCTATCTTATAGTACAACTAACACGATGGACACGACGACGATGGCGCTCTAAATATCGTACGACTCGCGCGACGAGGTCTGGGACGACGTGTCTTCGCCCAACATGGTCATCGAGTACGATGTGGATGGACTTGGCGTCACGTCGGACATGTTGCTCACAGACGTACTGCTCCCGCGGACGATACCGCCCAATGGCCATGGCGGCGGCATGTTGGTGAAGCTCATGCTTCGGGCGGACAGGAGACACTCGTCCCCGACGGGTGTTTCAATTGACGACGACGCGGCGAGACGCATCTTGTCGGTGGCATCTTCAGTGTAAGAGATAATACTGGAATCACAAGATTCAGTCGATGCTCGGCGCATGGACGCGGGCTGTTGGTAGTACGAGAAGAACGGGCGAGGTGCATCCAATTCTGGCTGCGCGCGGTCTGGACGTCGATTGCTGGGTGACAAAACGATCGCACCTTCATGCCACTGGGGCGAATCGCCCATGTCGGACGTAAAGTCGGTCGCATACACAGATGCATACGCCTCGCCATTTCTGCGCGGAAGCGTGGGCTTGCCATGAGCATCCTCTGGTTTCAGACGGACTTGCGGCGCCGAGGCTGGACCCATCTGTTGCTGCTGCTGTCGTCGCATCCGTCGGCATAGCAAGACAAGAGCGACGAGTACAAGGACGCCCACGATACTGCCGAGGATAATTCCAATTAGGAGGGGCGTGTTGGAGGATGACGCTGGTGCTGGATGCAGTGTCGGAATGGGTTCTGTTGTTGCAATTCAGTCGCTGTCAATTCCAGACACGTCCAAGTACCTGTAGTAGGAAGGTGCGGCGTTGATGGAGACGGCGGCGGTGTGTTCATGTTGACGATCGGAGTCACAGTGACGATACTTGTGCTGTTGTTTACAATTTGGGCTTCAGTTGACGAAGTGGTGGTGTCGTCGGCAAGATGTGGTCGGAGTGTCCACGGAATCTGGGCAAAAGATGGAACTACGGCGCCGATTTAAGACGACGTTGGTATCGCAGGGCTAGCATACCTGTGGAGTAGACGATCAGGAGCAGCGTTCTTCGCCGTGTGGCCATCAAACGGCATACAACGAACAAGCCGGCTCTGGGGCTTGGAGGTGAGTTACATGTGGTGGAGATGTCGAAGGTACCTCTACGCGCCCAATAAGATTAATATCAACATTTGTATACGTGGAATCGAAGTTGGCGGTCAAACTGGCTCAAAACATCCCAAAGCCATGACGTAACTGGATGTCTCGACGGATCATGTCAGTCCTCTGTCTTTGTTGACGGCCTCGCAGTTGCGCGCACACAGAAACGAGCCGTCCGTTGACGACCTCTTGATAGAAGTAGACGCAGGAATCGCTCAGTCCGACGGCGCTGTCTTCCGGCCGACGGACATTGTGGACTACGAACTTCGACCTCTAACTCGACCCATGTTTGAACGAACACACGACGGACAGACGACAGACATGTTGAGATCATTAGCTTCCTTCCATGTCGTCCAGGCCACGATAGAGCGTGTGCATGTGCTCTGGACCGTGATGGGCATGACACCAATCGCAGAGGGCAAAATGCGAACATGTGCGGCAAAACCAATGGTCGGCGTGGGTGATCAAGAGCGCACACTCGGCGCAAAACGAATTGCACTGTGGCACGTTGGCATTGATCATTTGGTGCAGCAGCATCATGGTCGAATGCTTGGCACGACGGAGCGAGTCGAATTGATACGACGCGTACGAGCTCATCTGATGGTAGGCAAAGCGGCTCCCGACAAACGGCGGCAACTTGGTCGGCGGATCTCTCGCCGCAATGGGTGGACCTTGTAGCGGCGCCAAATCCACCTCGAGCAAATCGTCCTTCATCGCTTTGATCGCTGTAACAAATGCGCTGAATGCATCCCGGAGATAGATCGGCTCGCTGGAGCCTGTGTCTCGCCTTGGTTTGTTCTTGGCCTTGAGCGAACGGACAATGCGCTCCAGTTCGCCTGGAATGAAGTCGCCGTCAAAGAGCGGCACTTGGACTGGCCACAAGAGCATTTCCTTGTCGACAAGGCACGTCGAGGACGATCCACGGCGCGTGGCAACGGTCGCAGCTTGCTTCGAGAGCAGTATCACGTTGCCGTCCGTCTTCTGGGCATTTTTCTTCAACTGCTCCGCGACGGTGGCAAAGTGCCGATCGTATAGACTGCCCCACTTGGCGACAATGCCGCGACTCTGCGCCGCGTCGAGCACGCGCTTGTACCAGAGACGTAAATGCTCCACACCAGGCGTCTTTTGAAAGAGTGGATGGCACCAAAACACATAGCTCTGGCTTCGCTGAGGTGGACAAGACCAAATGTAGACACGCTCAAAGCCACGGCGCCGCACGTAGTCAAAGTACGAGACGAGGATACTGTGGTAGACGGCCGTGCGGATTGACGCGGGCTCCATGTACCGAACGCTGTCAATGTACGCCAAGTAGACGCTCCGTCGATTCGGCGCATACTCGACCGCGTCGTTGTATTCTTGGACGTACATGGCGAACAGACAGACGTCAACGCCATGTTGCTTCTGGAAGAGGAATATCGTCTTGGTTCCATGGACGAGTGTGTTGGGGACGTCCACCGCGAGATGGCCCGAGTCGGGATAGCCTTGACGGAGCGTGCGCGCGTTGAATTGAAACATCTCGACCACGTCGTTGGGCAAGGTCGACTCGTGGGCGGCAAACGTCATGGTGCGGACACAGAGTGAGTCGACGGCATCGCCAGCAGTATCCGCCAAGCGCGCTTCCAGGAATTGACTCAATTCACTCTCAGGAAGCGATGTGCAGTCAAGAAAGCTTGGTGGAATGCTTGACAGCCGCCTGGACTTGAGTTGGCAGTGCGGACAGACAAAGTGGTTGGCCGTGTCGTAGGCATCTTCGACGGGATTGAAGAGGACGCATATTTGATGCATCCACAATTCACAGACGCTGCACTTGACCCACGGCTCGACGTCGACTTCGCATTTCGTCTTGACGAGCCACGCCTCGACTTCAGACGCAGTCGGCATGGTGTTCCTCCTTGACAAGAGAGGATTGCCAAAACATTCGTCGTCCTCTCGCAAAATGCGCTCTTCCTTGACGCTCTTGTTGCGGCATTTCGTGCACCACATGCGCGTGCCATCTCGTGTGACGAAATATGTGTTTCCCTTGCGGAACGTCGTGCCGCAGTTCCCAAAGCATTGGTTGAACGGCACAGTGAGCTCCAGACAGCCTTGGTCGCATGCCACGCACACTTGGCCATAGCAAACGTCGCATGAGTGGCTGCTGGCTTTGGTTTCTTCCAGCAACGTCTTCTCAAAGTCGACCGCCCAGCATTCATGGAAGTAGTTGAGCAAGATGCTCGCGTTCACGTGGACCCAGTGGTTGCTGTTGTTGAATTTCATAGCATTCTCAAAGACTAGCCGGACGTCGTCGGCAAAGGCGTCGGGCGTGTCGTAACTCGCCGAGTCCATGCGTTTCTTGATCGTGCCCAAGTCCATGGGATGACTGATGACGGCGAAATACGTGGGCAAGTTCATCGCGACGGGATCGACGGGGGAATTAAACACGCCATTGCAATTGCGCGGATGCTCCATGAGTTTCTGCAAGAGCACATTGAATCTTCGGAACTTTTTCAACCTCCCTTCGACTTTGAGCGACCGCAGATGCTCTTCAATTTGTTCCACCGACATGCCATCAAACGGCTTGATCGGTTTGATGCCATGGGGTAGTTTCCTTCGTTTCCAGTTCTCGGGAAGACTTCGCTGTGCGCCTGTGACGTGGATGTGTGGTGGAGGAGCTCGAGAGCTGCTGGATGCCTTGGCTTTCCGTGGAGAGGTCGACGTTCCGCGGAGAGATGGATCTGAACGACTGCGCTTCTTGAGTTTCATGGGCGACACTGACTGCAAATAATCTTCATATGATTGTACAGGCAACGGTGACTTTTTCTTGCTGTAGAGCTTAATGGGCGACGGTGGTGGAGGCTGCGGCTTAGACTCAAGCCTCCGTCTGGGGTCGACGGGTTTCTCGTTTTTGGAGGATGTGGAGGAGGAGGATTCAGTTGGGGAGGCATCGACTGGCCGTGACAGGAATCGTCGCCGTGGATCCACGGGTTTCACGCGCTCTACTTTTTCGGAATAGAATGGAGCTGTTGTGTCTGCAAAGTAAGGTTTGTTGGATACGATTGTCTGTGAAGACGACGGCTCTCTCTTCTTGAGTTTTCTGGAGCTTTGGTCGTCGCGCTTGATAGATGAACATTTGAATGTCAATTTGAGTTTGTCGAGCACGATGGATTCTGCTGTATTGCGCGGCAAACGTGCGCGACTCCATAGGGCGTGTCGGTCTTGTTCGTCTGTCGAGTTCGAAGAGCTATCTGGTGAAATTGAGAGAATTCCTGAAGATTGGTCACTCAAACGAGCTGCTCGTAGTCTTCGTTCGCACACACGCTGGGCTTCCAAGAGCGTGGTGTATTGCCTCCATAGCATGTACCGCACGATGACCGTGGTTGTGTTATTGCGACGATTCTTATTGCCGAGAAATTCGAGAGAGCGCTCTATTACGCGTGAGCAAGAGAGATCATGAAAGGCCACATACCAACAAGAAAGTGCACGCTGCTCGGTGTGATGTTCCAATATCGCTCTTTTTGCGCGACAAACAAAGTATTGTATTGACTCGGTCTTCGAATGTGGACGTCAGAGGCATTGCGCATGACGTATGGGATAATCGACTTCTCGTGGCGCTTCCTCTTCTTGGGATTCTCTCCACGATGGGGAGAATGCGCGCGATGACCATTCAGATATGTAGCATTCTCCGTTGTATTTGCTGCAAAGTCGTACGATTCCGCGCATTCGAGTACTTTATGTTGGCGGAGGTACGCCGATGGCATTTCCGTCACAAGGTCAACGTCGGGACTACTGACATCTCCTTTCATGATAGAGAGGGTCGACCCCATCACATCAACAGGGTAGTCATCATACATGGCGCAATGCTCCAGCAGATAATCGGCACAGATCGTTTAAAGCACCAGATTCGTCGGCGCGGGCGTAGGACTGGCCGAGATGCGTTCTTCCAGATTTTCTGACGAGCTATCTATGGGGGATAGTCAATGGCTTGCAGGCCAAAAAAGATTTTTTGCAGCTTATTTCTACCAACAAAATTTTATTTTCAATTTTAATTGTTGTATTTTTTTCTCAATAAACTCGAAGCCACTCCAAGTATACTGAAATCAAGTCATAAAATAAATCCAATGCGCAATAAGCTGGCTTTCTCGTATCCGGATGCCAACTGGTGGATCGATCTTCCAACTCAAGATGGACAAAAGGGCATCACATGGCAACAAGCGCGAGAAAGGCGGCGAGGAATTGGACCCACGGACGGCCTTCCGCGGCTATTCACAGCACAAAAATGAGAGAGAGATGTCTGAAGAATGACCGTACCGCTTTTTTGCGACGCTGCCCACACCTCTAGCTCGCGAATGCCATAGATTGGACCTTGCTGCGTGTCCTCCAAGCGCCGAGTTGTGCATCGCACGGTGTTGTTTGCATTGCATTCGATGGGGCTGTACATGTACATGCGCAAGTACATGAAGCGAGTCGAGGTATTGATCCAAGGTGTGACAGTGTCAATGCGATCCCAAGTCGTGGATGGATCCTCGTACGTGTTGAACGTGACAAAGGTTCCAGGGATGCCCGAGAAGGATGTCTTGATCTCGTACGATTTGGCCGCCATGTAGCCATGCCAGCGGATGATGATTTTGCTGATCACGGGCGACTGCGTTGTAAAGTTGACTTGGAAGAAGACGCTCTCGTTGTACGCGCCACTGGACCACCAACTTGTCTGCATGACGAGACCATCGATGGCATTTCCTAGCGCCATGAGATATATGAGAGGCATCGTTGCTGCGTCGATCATACCTGGCACATACTTTGTATCGAGAAGCGGATTGAACTCAAACGCGTAATGGCTGCTTGCGTATGGAATCTGCCCCAGTGCGGCGTTGAATTCCATGTTAGGAAGGCTGCTGCGCATCTATTCTTACCCCGCCTCGAAACTGTCACGAGGCCAAAAGGTTGTCGAGATCGTTTCAAGATACGCTCGGTAGTGAATTTGTATCGACTTTGCAATTTGCGCTTGAATGGGCAAGAAGAAGTCGAGAAACTCTGCGTCATCGTCGTCTTCAGTGACGACGACCGTGGCGTCGACCATCGCGTCGCCAACGTACGGCTCTGGTCAACCCTTGCTCGGATTGCGTCGCAATGCGTACTTTGAAGCCGACCGGAAATGCCGCGATCTCGTCTGCCTCATCTTCTTTGGCGTCTTTTGGCTCGGCATGGTCACCATCTGCATCGTGGCCTTCCAGGTAACTAGCTCAGCTCAATGGGCTCTTTTCGTGACCACGCCGTGGCTAGTATGGCAACGTGTCGACGCTCGTCTATCCCCGCGACCACAACGGTACTTCCTTCGCATGGCTTGGCTCAACGCTACGCTTAGGCCAGTTGTGCAATGCGTCGTTTCCTGATGCGTTCTATCCACACCCGGCGTTGGATGTCCAGCAAGGAGTACGTCTCGTCTTCCATGTTGTTCTTGACGCCTTCCGCACGGTGTATAGAGCCCAACGTACTATGGGATTTGCGTTGAGCAGTGTCCAAAGGAAGGCGACGTCGTGGATGGCCAGACGGTCAAGCAAGACACGGTGGCAGTGTTTCATCGCTGCGTGCCGACCAACTTGACAGACGTCAGCGATGCCACAGCAGACGCATACGAAGGCATTGTCGGCAAAGCCACGAGCTCGTCGTTTAAATACCTCGCGCGGTACATTGACGACGTCCGCAAGACATGGCGGCCCATTTTGGGCTTTGGATGCGGCGTCGGCGCGGCTGGATCGATCGTTTGGCTTGCACTCCTGCGCTTCTTTCCAAAGACAGTCGTGTGGGGCAGTCTCTTTGTCTCGTTGGCGACGCTCTTTCTTGCCACTGGCGTCGCCGCCGTGCAATCGAAAATGATCTCGAGCTCATCGCTGGAAGATCTCGCCAACTCGTTGCCTCTGCAGGCGCTGGCTGGCCAAGAAACAGTCTTCCAAGTCCTCGCCGTCGCCTTGCTTGTCATCGACGTCGCGCTCGTGCTCATCGTGATCTTCTTGACGTCTCGCATCAGTCTGGCCGTCGGGATCATCCACGAAGCTTGCAGAGCCATCTCGGTACAGCCACCGCCTCCTCCATGCGCATCCTGACTGCGTTGTCTTGTAGAATTTACCAGGCTTGTACTTGTTTCCCCTGGCGCAGATGACGCTCCTCGTGGGTTTGTTTGGTTACTTTGTCGTCTCGTCGTTGTACATTGCAAGCAGCGGCACGATCACCGCGGCGGAACTCGAAGCGGTGTACAATCCTTACGCGGTGTCGACCGCGTCATCGAACGGCACGACATCCAACTTGGTCAAGTTTTGCTTTGGCTACAATCTCGTCGGAGTGCTCTGGACGCAGCAATTGATTGAAGCCATCACGGTGTGCACGATCGCCGGCGCCGTCTCTCGGTTCTACTGGTGCGACTCGCGCGACCAGCTCGGCTTTGCCGTCGTGTCGTCGCATTACAACTGCTTCCGCTTCCACATGGGCTCGCTCGCCTTTGGCGCGGCGATCATTGCGATCGTCCAGTCCTTCCGCGTGCTCTTGGAATACATCGACCAGCAGACCAAGCAAGCGCAGAACAAAGCGATCCAAGTCGTCGTGTGCTGCTGCCGCGCTTGTCTTTGGTGTCTCCACAAAGTCGTCAAGTTTCTAAGCCGCAACGGGTACATCATGGTCGCGATGAAGGGCTCGTCCTTCTGCACGGCCGTCGTGGAAGCGTTCCAGCTCGTGGCGGCGAATCTTTTGCGCATTGGCACGCTGTCGGTCGTCGCGACGTTCGTCATGGTCATGGGCAAGCTCACCATCATGGTCGGCTGCACGCTGCTCGTCTTTTGGTACATCTCCCAAGATGCCGCGTACGCCGAGCTGTCGAGTCCGTTTCCATCGCTCGCGTTGACGGCGATCTTGGCGTACGCCGTCGCGAGTCTCTTCTTTGGCGTCTTTGAGATCGCGATGGACACGGTGCTCCTCAGCGTCTGCGAGGACGAATCGATCAACCGCACGACGGGGTCTTACTATGCAAGTGCCGACATCCGAGCGTTCCTCGACGCGTCGGCCGCGCATGCCTTCAAGCACCACAAGCAAATCGAAGACGCCAAGCGGTCCGATGTGACTGTCTAGCAGCGCCGCAGCGTTCGTGTCGAGTGTAGTTTTTGCATGTTGTCACGAGCGGTTACAAAGATTTGGTCGTTTCCGTCTTGTCATTGTCCATCGTGCCGTCGTCGGTCGATGATGGTGAGCAACAACGACGCAGAGAAAGAGCGGCCGCCGCGTGTCAAGATCGAAGGATGTTTGTACGTCCGTCTTGGCAAACGACGTCGGCGCTATTGCGTCTTGGCAGGACGGACGTTGAGCATCTTTGCGTCCAAGGAGGAGGCGTTGGACAAAGTTCCAGCGCGCAAGACGTGCTGCGTCGTCGGCGTCAAAGACATGGGCGAGCTGCAGCGCGGCACCAAGGAGACACTCGTCGGGCCTGGTCTCTTCCACAATGCGATCATCGTCTCGACGCTCAAGTCCAAGCTGCTCGTCGTGGAAGCCGACACCAAGACGGAGAAGGATCGATGGCTCCATGCCATGATGTCGCTCAACTTTTGCTCCGAGGACGCCGAGCGCGGGCTCGTCCGTGAGAGTCTCAACCAGCCAGACTTTGACGCGCAGCTCGCTGTCACGTACGTACACCCACCGCCGCGGTCGTCTGGAATGTCATCATCGTCGTAGGCTCTTGTACAAATTTCGAGACAACAGCGACGCGACCGACATGGTCGTCGACCATCTCACGCAGTATGCGCACAACAACATTGACGACGTACGCTTCGTAGCTCCCGTGCTGACTTGACGGCGCTGTTGTAGGTCGAGTTCTACTTGCCGCAGATCGTCCATTTGCTCGTCCATGCCGACACCAACATGGACAAACTCATCGGACTGCTCCTCTCGATCTGCAAGGCCAAGTCGTACGTGGCGCACTTGGGCAACTCGATCCACCTCGCGCTCCATCTCTTCTGGCTCCTCGAAGCGATCATCCACGACTGCAGAGGCGCGCCGACGTACAATCTCGTGGCGAAACTGCTCATGTCGATCGAAGCCCAAGTGGTGAACCAGCATTGCGATCTCAAAGATCTCATCGTGCTCTTCCGCGACGTGCCTGGATTGAAAGACACGATCGTCGCCAAGAAAGACAGCGAGACGCGGGAAGCCGCGCCGACGGACGACGCCGCCTCCAATGGGATCTCCTTGAGCGAGTCGGAGAAGCACACACTCCTCCAGTGGATGGAGCAAGAGCGCATGAAGCGGTACAAGTACTTCCACCAAGAGCGCGACTTTATCCAAGCGCTGACGGCGATCTCCGAGACGATGCGGCACATGGAACCCCGTGAAGCGCGCAAAGCCGCTCTTCCTGGAATCCTCAACAAGCTCGTCATTCCCGAGATGGCGTACATTCCACTCGGCCGCGCGTCCGATCCATTTTGTCGCGTCGTTCGAGTCCTCGAGCATGAAGGAACGGTCTTCTCGACGCACAGTCGCGCGCCATGCTTGCTTTGCTTTGAAGTTGTCGAGGAACCATCGCATCCGTCGCCTTCCTCGTCGTCGGCGTGGACGCAGGCTCCACGACTCGCAGCGACGTCCGAGATGTCCATGTTTGAAGACGACGCAGAGACGCTGCAGTGCATTCAGACCAACTTGGCGCTGCATTTCGGCTCGGTGGCCGTCGACGTCGATGAGAACACGCGCGACGAGGACGACGACGCCAGCACTGCGCATTCAATCAAGGACGTCGTCGGCCAGAGCATCCAGACCACCATCATGCGACGCACGTCCAGGACAGCATACGACACGGGTTTAGCCAAGTTGATGCTGCTCGAGACGTCCGTCTTTGGCGAGAGCTGGATCGCCAAGAAGGTACTCCACTGTCGTCGTCGATGATGATCATGGCGGCGATAGAAACGACTGCAGGAAGCGTCGCCGTTTGGCCATTTGAAAGGATGGAACGTCATTTCGCTCGTAAGTTGCGCTTCCTCCATCTTGGCTCATGGACTCGCTTGGTAGATTTCCAAGAGCAACGACGACATGCGCCAAGAAGTCTTTGCGCTGCAGTTGATCGCCAAGATCCAAGACATCTTCCGCGACGCTCGACTGCCGCTCTGGCTCCGCTCGTATCGCATCGTTTCGACGGGGCATTCCACGGGTTTGATCGAGACCATCACGGACGCGCCATCGCTGGATGCGCTCAAGAAGCGAAAGGACTTCACGACACTCCGCAACCATTTCGACAAGACGTATGGCGCGTCGCCCATTGCGCGGACGTCGGCGCTGCACAATTACGTCCACAGTCTCGCGGCGTATTCGCTCGTGTGTTACATCCTCCAGGTGAAAGATCGCCACAATGGCAACATTCTCCTCGACACGCAAGGCCACTTGGTCCACATCGACTTCGGTTTTCTTCTTGGCATTGCACCCGGCGGCAACTGGAGCTTGGAGAGTCAACCGCCGTTCAAGTTGACCAAGGAGATGGTCGAAGTCCTCGGCGGGCCGCACTCGCCGCTCTTTGCAAAGTTTGTCCAGCTCTTCACGCTTGGCTTCTTGGCGCTTCAGGTACGTCCACACGTGACTTGCCATGGTTGACGTGTTGCACTCTTGCAGCGAAATGCTGACAAGATCATCACGATGGTCGAGATCATGATGCACAAATCGACGTTTCCATGCTTCCAGAACCGAGATGTCGTCAAGGAATTGGCCAAATTGCGCGATCGGTTCGTCGAGACGCTGCCGCTCGACGTGACAGTCAAGCACGCCGTCAAGCTCATCAAACTGAGCTACAAGAACAAATGGACCAAGCGCTACGACCAGTTCCAAAAGATCACCAACGGCATCTTGCCATAAGCACCTCTCTATTCATGCTCGCGTGGTTTCTTTTTGCTATTCGGGTCGTCGAAATCGAACTGCGATAAGCGCAACCCTTCCATTTCGTCTATCGCTGCCGAGCCGTACATGTCGAGACATCGTTTCCGCGTCTGGTCACCTTCTTGGTGGAAATGCATGGACGGCGACACGTTGGTCGGCATGGGCCGGACAAATGTCGGCGCATTCGAAGACGGCGGTCCGTAGGCACTGGTGGCGGCATGTGCTTGAGGTTGCAATGAGCTTGTGGGAGCCGGACGTGGCAATGCTACTGGACCGCCATTGACCGAAGGTTGTTTCATGGTTGGACCCAATGGAGCTGGCGATGGCTCAGTTTTGATGGGGACAGGACTGAAGCTGTGAAGCGACCGCGCGTCAGGCTTTGCCGACTTGGATTCATGCGGTTCATGAAGCCTTAGAGGTCCTGTCATGGGTTTTGGAGGAGCTGGAGCTGGTGCTGGCTTGTGGTTGCCATGTGGAGGTGATGGATTCGACACGGGTGGAGGCGGCCGATGAGTAGCGATGCCTCCAGGAGAAGCCACTGGCGGGTTGTGCGTTGTCTTGGGTGGCGGTTGAAAGCCAGGGGCACTTCCAGTGTGAGCAACTCCCACCTGAAGCAGTGAGGAAAGTGCCAGGACTGCCATTTCGTACCGACTGTGGGGGGTGCAGTGGAGGTGTAGTGATGCCGTTGGATTGTGCGCCTTCTAATTTGATTGATGTTGGAGATTGGAGCGCGGCGTGGCTTGCCTAACTGATGTAAGGTGTTGTTGCGGGGGTTTGAAGAGTACTCTGTTTGCAGCCACGTCTTTTATGTGCTACAACAGAGAAAGTCAGGGTAAGACGCACGGAAGTGTGTTTACTTCTTTGTCGTAGCAAGAATTACCAAGGTATTCCCCGAATAATCGCAATGCGCGCTTCCGAGCATCGGATATACTGGCCTAGCAAGGCTTCCATGAGTATTTAGCCACAAGAATGACTTGACTTACCTTTTTCGCTTGCTCTAATGCAGCACCAAGATCTTTCAAACCATCGCTTTGTCCAAATCCAACATCTTCATGACAAGTTCCATCTTTCAATTCGATTCGGACCACCGCACTGTAGATGACACTCCATCGTCCGTGGTCATCTTTCTCCTTCTAAATCACATCACGTTAGACCAGCATCATCTTAATCAACGTACGCATTCGACATTGCAATCCACGATGCGGCAGCTCCATCCATTGAATCCAAACGCTTCGTTGGCAATTTCTATCGCTTTGCAGCTTTCCAAATACGTGAGTCGACGACCACCAGGACCTGGTCGCCTGGACAAGAAGTTGGAATTGAGCTTCTGCCGTAGATATGCATCAGTTCTCTGCTGCTCCTCCTCCGAGAACGCAATATTGCCAAAGATAGACGACTGGCGCTTCCCAAACATGATGTCGTTTGGTCGGTCTTGTGGTGAAATTCAAAATGGGACCAATTCATTGGCCACATTATTCAAAATTGAGCATTTTCATTGGTTAAAATGTATAATATATGTCCAATCAGTGGTCTTTATTATCTATTGAAGTGACTTAATTGGCTAAAAATTATATTTATTTTCCAATCAACAATGAGAACATTGGCTCCGAGAGTTTTGATTGGTAAATTAATTTAATTTTTGAGCGATTTCATTGGCTAATGGATTATATTCTGACCAATCACATAGTTTTATTTTTGTTTCTTTGAATAGAGCGCCAATTGATGATAGAATTCGCGCTTGCTGAAGACAACATGAGTTTCGTTGGCTAGATGAGCATGAGATACCTCGCAAGCGGAAAACGACATACCACTTAGAGATTCATGTACAAAGATGCGGATTTGACGAGTTTTCTGCCTCTTGAGTTCGCGCTGACGACCTTGAAAGTAGTTTTCATGATCTCGTTTGTCCCCTGAACGAACTATCAAGTCAAGGTCATCAACGATTGAATAAGGAATATTTGAGTACCAGGTCGAGCTTGCTTTCGTGGATGACGACATAAAGATTTGCTTCGAAGCAGAGCCTATTGAGACGTATTACTGGTGAGAACTCATGGCTAGAGCCTACTCGTTCGCTAGCTTTGTGCAATTGTCTTCGCTTCTTGGCTTGAAGTTCGCCTTGCTCAACAAATTGCCGCATCCACCACTACACGAAGGAATGAAAACCAGACCAGAGAGTGAAGAGAACCTTGGCATCTACAGGTCGCAGCTTTGTCATTGATTCTTTCAGGCATTGCTGCACCAATTCGTCAGTCCAGTCAACTTCGATCTCTTTCTCCAAATTGTCAAAGAGCATAGGATCGACGACTTGACGCAAAGGGCCATAAGGACCACCAAAGAGCACATTGCTGTCGTCATGTAGCCGCATAAACTGATGCACGTGCAGCTCGTGGACAAACGGTTTGACGGAGGTGAAGAATTTGCTCTCAACCCAGACGTGAAATGTATGCAGTCCTTCATCTTGGAGCGTGATATCTTGCACATAGTACACACCATCGCTGAAGCACGCTGGGATCTTTTGTTCCAACGCGACGCCTTTGCTAGTCGTGACTTTGATCCAAAGTGACGCACGAGTTGGCGATGGTTTCAACGCTTTGGCTGCTGTATGTCCTGGAACGCCGCGCACTTTGATGCAAAACCCGAGGTATCTACAGTCAACACTCGAGACCAATGGATGCAGCACATAAAAGTTTACCGAAAGAAAGCATAGCGCAGGGGTATTCTTGACGGGAGGAGCTCTGCCCATTTGTCTTGCACGTGGATGATTTCATGCTGGAAGGCGGCGCCATCGGCCATGGTCGGGACTTTTTAAATTTGAAAACCAATGGCGAGAGAACCTTTGAAACTAAATATTATATTCGAAAGGTATTTTATGGCGCCAGCAATAACCCTCTAGATATAATATTCATTCCTGCAGGTATAATTTGCGGCGCATTCTACCGAGGCCATCTTTGCGATGGCTTCTGTGGAAGAGAAGGGAGACACCGCCAAGAAGAAGCAATGGAAGAATAATGAAGTGCCGACGAGGAATCGATCTCGGGGAAAAGAAAAACCCGCTGAGAGAAAGGAAGCAACGACGCCTAGGTCGAGAACAACACCGAGCAAGGATCGACCCCCACAACCAAACACTCGAAATTTGACTGCCAATTTGATAGCCAAGCTGACACCCGCGGAGCTTGAGCAGCAATTGCAAGAACAGCTGACCTCTTGCCGGTTTGAAGACGCAGCGGCATGGATCAAAGCGTCGCCGTATCTTTCAGAGAAGTATCAACGCGCCGATGTGGTTCGCTTGGTCCTCGATCAGCGTCATTTTGATTTGGCAGGACGACTCATCCGCGAGCACAAATTGGCCGAGAATCAACAACTCGTCACTTTCTTCATCATGGAACTTGTTCGAAGTGGACGCTTTCATTTGGCGGTGCGATATGCCCAAGAATTAGTCCCACAATTCAATGGTGGAGATGAACACGTGACCGACCGACCAATGTGGACACCAACGACTTTGGTGATGGCCATGATTCGAGCACAGCAGTACAAGACAGCGCTCAAGTACGCGAAGCAATTCAATTTGGAGAATGAATTTCCCGTCAAGAAATTTGTCCAAGGTATGCTTCACGAAAAGGCTTGGGCTGATGCATTTGCTGTCATCATGGTACGTGTCTGAACGCTACTTCTCGAGAATCTCACGAGGACTGCATGGTAGGAGCACAACATGGAAAAAGAGTTCCCCATTGATATACTCATCACAAATATGCTCAGTGAACGGCAATGGTCGGCTGCGATCAAGTCTATCAAGATGGCCAAACGAGGCGACGTTTTTACCACCAAAGTTCTCGTCCAGCGCATAATTCAGAGTGGCGATTTCTTGGCTACACTGAACTACTTGAAGGAGTTCTCCTTGACAGACGATCTCGACTTGGTCCGTCAAATGCTCAACTCCATGCTGCATTTCAACGAGCTCTACAAAGCCATCAAGTACTCGATCAAATTTGGGCTCGCCAGTGAACCCGCCTACAATCCATCGCGCCTGATTGATCTCGCCATCGACCGCAGGCAATTCCACGTTGCGTCGCTGTACATCAAGAAGCTCAAGCTTGAGAATGAATTTCAAGACGACTTGCGTCATATCGCCCACGAGAAAGACGGCCTTCTCGCCACCTTCCGTGCTCTATTGGCTCGCAAGCGACAGCGCCAGCGTTCTCCTGAGTACCAAGCTCGACTTCGGGAATGTCTTGGTGACGACTACGAAGAGCCTGAGGAGGAAACCGAGATCGTCTTGTCGGTGGAGGAAGAAATCATCCCACGGAAAGCGCCTGCACCAAAGACATCTCTTCTGGAGCGATTGCATTTGCACGACAATCCCTCATCTTTGAGTTTCCTGCTACATGACATGAAAGGACTTGGTGGATCGACGTCATTTGCCGATGCCGATAGTGCGTTTGCATTCGCACCGCCGGTTCCTCGGCCCCTTGTTGCTCAACCTCCTTTGCCTCCTCCACAACTCCAATCAAGACCGCCTTTTCCCCAAACTGCGCCATCTCCACCATTGCCTCGAGGCCCTCCTCCACCGCCACCACCGCCACCGCAGTCTTCTGGCTTTTATCAATTTCAACCCCCTCTGCCTTCGGCTGCTGCATCGTTGGCCATGCAATTTCACGCGCCCCCACAGCAACCTCTGCCGCCACCCCCTCCGTTCCCACTTGCTCCTCCATTGCCTAGTCAACCAGCCAAACCCCATCGAACATTTGTGCCTAGTTTGAGCTTAAAGCCATCACAGCTCGGTCCGAAGCATACGTAGGAGCATCAACTGTTTGAATATACACACTAGAAACATGCGATTGATTATTGTCGAGCTTTTAACTTTGCAGCAATCTCGTCGATGGATTTCCCACGGACGGAAAACAAGCGCTCAGCTCGTTGGTCCAGCGTGCCGCCGAATTTGAGACCACGATGCTTGAGTTGGTCTTTGAGTCCATCCATACCCAAGGCTTTCAATGCTTCGACGGAATCATACTCCATGAGATCCACAAGCTCAATGTGTTCGACTTTGACGACTTCTTTCTCTTCTTGCTTCACAGAAACTACTGGCTTTGTCTCTTCCGTCTTGACGACTGGCACAGACTCTGTCACTACAGCCTGTGAATCTTCTGTTGGAGCTAGAGCTGGAGTAGCTTGAGTAGGCGATGATCTCACTGGGGACGGTGGCGACACGATTTCAGGCTTCTTGACAAGAGCGTCCAAGACAGCCAAGGCGTCGTTCTTGGTTTTGAATGCAAAGGCGTGGTCGCCAATATTGATACGAATGCGCTCTTTGGCTTCTAAACTGAAGGCAGGAAACAAACCGCCGTAAGTTGACTCTGATTTCTCGCTAGGACGGACATCCGTGAAGGCTACACCCATCTCAACTCCATTTCTTGCAAAGCCAATTGTGCCGGCATCGATATCGACCCAGCATCCGATAATGTCGCCAGCAACCCATTTGCTGCCGAAGGTAGCTGAGACGCCGTTGGTCCACTTTACTTCACGGCACCCATCGTAAGCCCAAGAAGCCACGTGGTCGCCAACGCCGTCGCCTTCCTCGTCGTCCGCTTCAAAGCTTGCATCAGCCCAACCAAGTTGGATCACGCCGTCTGTCAACAGCTCTACCTCGTAATACCTATGCGAAATGCACAGTTAGCTGGTCGTTCAGGAAGATCGAGTACACCATCTGCCTGCATGCAAGGCACAACCAAAGACGGTTGCTGTCCCAAACGTCCCGTGGCCTTCAAGGGTCGCGTTTGTATCTTTTGTGGTCTGCTGGACATGAACATTGCCATTGAGCGGCACAAGCCAGCTCCCAGCGCGGGATGCGACTGTGCTGGTACCCCACTTGGTTTCGCTTGGGTTGAATACCAACTTGGTTTCTAATTCTGCTTTTTGGGCGGCTTGCTGAGCTTGGAGGGCCGCACGCTTCTTTAATCCAGCAAGAAAAGCATCATTCAAATCCTCTTCAAGTTCAGAGGGGGCAACAGGATGAACATATTGCTCCAATTCTTGCTCCTTCTCTTGTCGTTTTCGTTCCTTTTTTTCGCGCTTGTAAATTGTCAACTGCTCGCCGAGAAGTTCAGTCTCTCCATGTGCAAAATTGCAATTTTCACCACGAGGACAACCCCACCATAATGGCGCACCTTCGGGGGGAGTTGCACGAGCTCGTGCTTGCGTCCAGCTGATGCACATAATGGTTTTTCGCTTTCGCTTCATTCGAGTTGCTGCTTTCTTGCCAAAACCTTCGGCCCACGTCGGCGTGTTGAGATACCATCCAGGAATGCCACTTGGAGTCACTTCGACAGGAAGTTCTCGCTCGTCAATGCCGTCCCGTTTTCGTTGCGCACGAAGATCTTCTTCTTCTGCCCACTTTTTCATAGCTATTTCTTGATTCACATGCCGCAAACGACGCCCACTAAGATCTCTGCAAGCACCGAAATCCTTCGTCACTCGGACACCAGCGCCTTTCCCTTGACTTCGAAGCATGGCACCAAAACCGCCTTTCCCACCAAGTAGACCGCGTCCACACATGGCACGGATCACTTGCGGAGCATGCGGTACATTGCAATCATCCAAATATGTCGTGCCGTGCATCAATTGCACGAGATCAATCGGGACATTTATTCGCTCCTAAAGTCACAAGATCAACTCAAAAGTCGATGAAGTGGGTCTTACATTCAACTTGGCCTTGACATCATCCACAGAAACGTCGCTATGATCGAAGGAAAGGCAAAAGCTCGATCGCTGAGGGAGCAATTCCACCACCACTTGAACCCTCATGTTCATTCAGTTTTTTCTCTTTGAGCAACAGCTAAAACATGGAAATAAATGATGAAAATCGAACCATTTCTTGATTTATTTCTATAATCTTGATTAAAATAAACGACGTTATTAAAGCATTTTCAAGAAAACAATTCATAAATTATTTTTTGGGATATCCGGATATCAAAATTGAATTTGGCGCTTTGATCCCAAGACAGCCATGTGGGTCCTTGATGTCGAGATGGAATCCATGACGCTGCATCTCGTTCAAGGCGAATGGAGTATTGGACGGGTCGGAAATGTGCTCAACTTCCCCAAGGACAAGTCGATCTCTCGAACGCATGCAGAGCTTCACGTTGGAGGCTTACAAGATCTCGAGAATGTCCATGAATTGCCATCGTTTACACTCATCGACAAGAAATCCCGCTTTGGCACGTACCTAAATGACATCCAAATCAGTCCAAACACGCCGATGCAACTTCGTGCTGGTGATAAAATCACGTTTGGGGCGAAAACGACTGTCTTGCGCGTCCGATATTTCAATCTGGTTTGTCTTGATTGTTGTTCGACATACTTTAACTGGCGCGTAGGTTGCGCGAACCACCAGAATCCACAAAGTCAACCGAAAAAAGCTATTAGAAGGATGCAAAATGATCGGCATGCACGTTGTGAACGCTGCCTTGAGCGATGTCAATTATTGTATCACAGACCCTGGAAAATTTGTCGCGACAGAAAAAGTATTGTGGGCTCTCGTACACAATCATCCTATCGTCAGCTCCGACTGGGTACACGCCATCTTACGACGAAAGTCTATGGCGGATGAGCTTCCTCGGTGTGAGGATTTCATTCCTCAGCATGGTCAAACAGAGGTACTGGCATCTCCTCTTCAATTATAAATCTGAAATTCTTCAGGACAATGCTCCATCGTATGGTCCTGATCCCCGTCGATTTTCGCTCTACAGCAAGTATCTCGTAGTTTTCTTGGCTCCGTCTTCCATGGAATCTTTGATTCCCATCATGGGGGGCGAGGTTGTTGCTGCCCATCGAAAGCCTGAACTGTCGTACGACGATGTGTTGGTGGAGACAATTCGAAAGGCGACAACTCGCACAGCATTGATTATTTACCCCAGCAATGTTGGCGAGACAGGTCAATCCGAAAAGCAGTCGATGTCTCGGCCTCAGTCTTCGACCAAGGAATGGGACGCCTCCGTCTCACGTCGCCTTCACACTTTGCAAGGTCTCGGCTTCACGCTTGTCTTGCACCAAGAGCTAGCCGCCAGCATCATATTCACCAAAGCACCCCAATGCTTGTCCAATGAATCTATCTCTCAATTGCTTGGACCAAGACTGACGGCGACAACAACAATCGTCGAAGAGACACCACCACAATTTATGCGAGCATATATGCCTCCTGTTACGCCATTGGAGACCGTCCACGAAACCCCTAATGTTCCCAATGTGCCTCTACCCTCGACACAACCCCCGACGGTCTCGAATACATCCACTGGTGACGTGGTGGCAGAAACTAGACAGGTTTCACTGATTCATCATTGCGTCTTATTTACGATGCTGTAGACGAGCGAAAATGCATCAGTTCCTGATGTTTTGGTCAAACCTTCGACACCAGTGATCGAAGTCGCTTCTATTCCCGATCATGATGAAGTAGAAGTTGAATCAGTTGAGCCAGCACCACCAATCCAAACCGATTCAGAACTTCAGATCTCCCCGACCCGATGGCTTTCCAAGCCTCCCAAACGAACGTTTGGACATGATTCTGCCGAAATTGTTGGCGCTGTCATCACGACAAGTCAGCTTGTCGTTCGTCGCAACCTCTTCGACGCTCAGGACGAAGAAGGCGCGGTTTCGATTCGATATTTGCCACGACACAATGCTCTACCGGAGAAAACTGGTCTGCGGAATGCGAAGAAGTTCAAAAAAGCACACACCGTAACTTTTCGACGGCTCATCACTCACTTCACCGATCAAGTGCCAGTGAACTTTGAGCGACGGCGCGAATTTGAAAAACAACGGGAAGAATTGGAAGCTCGAGAACGGCTAGCCGAAGCATTGTTTGAGACGAACATGCAAACAAAACAAACACGACGGCGCTAACATCAAGGTTGCATTAGCTCTCAATTGAACAAGTGCGCTTTGGTGACTTGCATCGCTTGGCCTTGGCATTGTTCAATCGACAATTCGTTGGCCGCTTGCGTGCATTTATCCAATGTTGACTCTTCGTTGGCAGAGGATACTTTGGACGACTCGGGGACGTAATAGCCATAGTTCATGCGCGCTACAAGTCAATCAAAACAAGACTAAGTGAAAGACGTACAGGAGAAAGCTTTGGAGCTTGACACGACAGACTCACACCCTTCCAACTTCGTCGCCAAGAGCCCAATGCGCTCCGAGAAGCGTTCTCGATTTTCTCGCTCCAACATGGGCGTTGAACTGAGTGTGCGCATCCAAAGGAACTTTTCACTCAAGACGCTCAGGACGTTCGATCCCATGTTGCTCATAAAGTATTCAATTTCAAGTGCGTAGTATCTACAAGGCGGTTGAGTTAGAAGGATATAATGGAGGGTGTCACCGATTCCAGCAGCTTCCCCATCGCTCGACGCGCGCCGTGTCGTCCGTCACATTTTGGCCATCAGGGGTTTCGTTCAAAGGAGCAGCGAATTCTGGTGGATAGGCACGGAAAGCCCCCATTTCCGGTCGCTTCTTTGCGAGGGATCGTAGAGGATC
Source organism: Aphanomyces cochlioides (assembly GCA_019828595.1). Taxonomy (NCBI): domain Eukaryota; phylum Oomycota; class Saprolegniomycetes; order Saprolegniales; family Verrucalvaceae; genus Aphanomyces; species Aphanomyces cochlioides. The sequence continues at coordinate 547,494 of JAHQRK010000027.1, read as the reverse complement.
GATGACAATAGCAAGCCAAGGGTTGCCATGGGGATCTTCAGACCGTTGCCACTGGAGTTGGGTGCTCAGATCCGTGCTACTGAGGAAGCAGTGTGATGTGACTTCGACATCAAAGGGGTGACTATGATACCACCCCATAAACTTTTCCTTTCGCGTAGTTTCAATTGCCTCACCAAGGGAAATCATATAGTTCATCACTTCTTGGTCGTCGGCGAGGACTTTGGTTTCGGCCCCTTCAATCGGCAATGGAAAGGCGTCAGTGACGATCAAACAGTTCAAATTCGCTGGATCAGTCGATGGTCGTCCAAGGAGAAGCCCCATGATTTCCACAGGTTTTCCTCCAGGTGAGCTCATACCCTTCTCCACGCCAGATTGCGCATGCGAAAGCATCTTCATCGTGGCGGACGGCGACACTTGGACTCGTTTAAAATACTTCGGGTCTTGGCTCCACTGCTTGTTCGATCGGACTTCATTCACACGATCTTCATTCCAAGTATACAAACTGTCTCCACTGTTTGCATTTGCTACTGCGGCTTTACCGGCATTCAGTCCTTTCACCTTTGGCGTGCTGCTTGCCGGAGTGCTGCTCATCTTCGTGATCCGACCAAAATTGATGTCTTGTCCCAATAAATCAAAGAAAAAAAGAGAAAATCCAAAATAATTGAATAAAAAATTCCTGAAAAATATACTATTAACGTTCACAATTAAAATAATGTGGTTATGAATTAGTGTAAATCATTTCGAATTCGAAAAGATACGATTTTCCCATGCCGGCAACAACATGCCAGACCATCTTGACCAAGTTGACGGCAGCTCAACTCGGTTTCTCGGACTCTCTACGATGCCGCGTCAAGTGGGTGCATGTGGAGTGTCTCGGAGTAACGACAAAAGCCTTTTTGTCGCTGGGAATGTATGGCATGGTCGTTTTGGACGTGACGACGCCAGAGTGTCCAAGCGTGCTGGCCGAACTCATTGAAGGCCAAGGCGGCATGGCGCTCAAGCACTTCTTTATCAACAAGCGGATTGTCTACACTGCATGCGGGAAGTCTGGCCTTCGAATCTTTACCAACATTGACACAAATATTGACGAAATTGGAGCGCTGATGCACTCAAGGTATGGAGCAAAATGCGTTGCCGTCCAAGGCGACATTGCTCTCGTGACATTTGGTCTCGCTGGTGTGCGCGTACTTGACGTTGCTAACCCAAGCAGTCCAGTGGAGCTTGGAGGCTTCAAAGACGACACGCATGAAGCTCGCTTTGTTCTCCTCCGTGATGGTTGGGGTTTTGTAAGCTTTGGCCATAGCGGCATTCGCATTTTGGATGTGACGAATGGATCCCTGCCTTGTGAAATCAGCTCGTTTTCCCATGGCTCGTTTGACGCACGACACATGGCCCTAGCAGGACCACTCCTCTTTGTGGCTTTCTCATATGGCGGTCTCAAGGTGCTCGATGTGACGAATCCTTTCAGTCCTGAAGAAATCGGTGCCGCGTCATTCCCGTCGTATGCTGCCAATTGCGTTCAAGTCTTGGAAGATATCGTGTACGTCGCCCTGGGAAATGGCGGTCTGCGTATTCTTCGATTCCACGCACCAAGGCGACAATTCGAGCCTCTTGGGTCTTATGTTCACGCTGAAGCTGATATTACAAGTGTCCACGTCACAGACGATCGACTCGCATTTGCATGTCTGCGCCAAGGTGAGCTCAAAATTTTGGACGTGCGGAATCCCATCAATGTGAGAGAGATTGGCGCATACCGCCCAGACGTACGGCGACTGCTTTGCCAACATTGCGCCGTCATGTAGAGTCTTTCGAAGAGAGTAAGCTAGGAAAAGAGAGATTTTTCACATTTAAGCAAATGGATTGCCCTTGGAAGTCCATGTCGAGACGCCGTTCGAAGTCGTGACTTGGACAAGATCACCACTGGTGGGTCGAGAGGCCGTGTTCGTCGACCATTCGAGCAATTGATTGGCAATCTCTTCGACCTGTCAATGAGATTGAGAGACTGGAGAGAGATACCACGACGTACCGGGGTCCAAGTTGAGAAATCCGCATCTGCCATGTACTTTCGATTCGTTGGCGTGTCGATGGTAATGGGGAGAATGGCCAAAGAAGACGCACCAGTTGGAAGACTAGCAGCAGAGCTAGCAACCAAATGATGCGTGGCAGCTTTGGTCAAACCATAAGCAACCATACCAGGCGTAGCTAGGAGATCGGTGAGACTCTCATCAGCCACAAATGAATTTACCTGTCAAGGCAGACGCTGATCCAGTCAAGATAAGAAGGCCGTTTGGGTTCAACGACGTGGCTGCAACGTGTGCCGCTGCATATCGACGGTGAATTCTTCAAAAAAGATGAAACAATTAAGCATACCAAGTACAGCCGACTCCAAGTTCATCGAGTACATTTGCGCCAAAGAGGAAGCAATCTCACTGTCGCCGATACTTCCACCAGCCCATCCGCCGGCTGCGCAGACGACAGCATCAACCTTTCTACGCAAAAGTGTCACAAAGTGTCAAGAAAGCATTGAAGAAGCTTACTGGTTTTGAAGACCCTCAATGACTTTGGGCAACTGGTGCAAGACACTCTTGGACACGTCCAAGGTAACATTCGTCACATTTGTTTCCTTGTTGGCCCTACTCAAAAGCGACGTCGTCAACACTCATAAGAGCTGCATTGACTTACGCAAAGTCCACATTAATAACCGACCACTTTGCAGCCTTGAAGCGCTGCGCCACGCCGCGGCCAAGCGCACCGGAGCCGCCAACCACGAGCAATCTTTTCATGATGATGCAATGGGTGCATCAACTGTGATCTTTGTCCCTCGATCATCCTCCCTCAACTTCCGCAAATTATTTAACTATCTTGTTATTTGTATATATTTCAACAAATATTTATTTAATTTTTCTCTCCAGTGAATTTATATTTGAAATTCATTTAAAATATAGGTTTTGAATGTTGAGTTAATTTTAAACATATTTCAAATATGATGCCTTTTGGTTATGACATCGATATAACACTGCACGCACAACAATGCGGGTAGGTGTACTTTATTGTCGTGAATCTGCGGGTGACACTTGTTGGCATTCCATGCTTGAGCTTTATGTCCATCTGATAGAAACCCAAGTCTCGGTGAATCTTTGTATCACATCCGAAAGGGCGTGGATGAATCTCCAAGCGTGTGGCAGTTGGCCCTGTCTAAAACGAGCACGCGGATCAGGATGTATGAATTTTAGCCAATCAGAATTGATTATGAAGATTTGGATGGATTGGATTGGTGGAGATCCAAATATCTGCTGCTTTTGGTCGGTTTCAATCGGCGATACATTTTGAGATTCGTCGGCCGATTGCAGGAACGCGCGCGCATGATGCATTCGAGCTGCATCTCGCCGACAAATTCAGAGGAAGATCCAAATCACCCGGCGTTCCAGAACAGAGGATCGAAACGGTATGTCGTCGGTGTGTGTGCGATGGAGAAGAAATCGCGCTCGAAACCGATGCAGGAAATCCTCCGACGACTCGTCAAGAAGAAACAATTCGACTTGGTGATCTTTACAGACGACATGATCTTGAACCGACCGATTGAAGAATGGCCAATTTGTGAAGCGATATTCAGTTTTTACTCGACGGGATTCCCACTCGCGAAAGCCGAAAGCTACGTGCAATTACGACGACCCGTTTTGGTCAATGACTTGAGCATGCAACATGTCTTGTTTGATCGACGAAAAGTCTACGAAGTGCTCATTCGTAATGGTGTAAATGTTCCCCGCCATGCAATTGTCAACCGAGATGGTCCAAACCCCGACACACTCGAAGAAAGCGATAATTATGTGATCATCAATGGTGTGCAGATAAACAAACCTTTTGTCGAAAAACCCGCCGATGCCGAAGACCACAATATTTACATTTATTATCCCTCTAGCGCAGGTGGTGGAAGCAAGCGACTCTTCCGCAAAGTTGGCGATCGATCGTCTGAATTTTATCCCGATGTCAACCATGTAAGTTTATCATCGTGCATGGGGCATTGTTTATCTTCCTTGACAAGGTGCGCCGCGACGGGTCATACATTTACGAAGAATTCCTCAACACGCAAGGAACAGACGTCAAAGTCTACACGGTTGGACCCAACTATGGTCACGCTGAAGCCCGCAAGTCGCCCGTTTTGGATGGCCGCGTTATGCGTGACAGCGTCGGCAAAGAAGTCCGCTACCCAGTTATTCTCAACTCTATCGAGAAGGACATTGCGCGCAAAGTCTGTCTGGCATTTCAACAGACCGTCTGTGGGTTTGATTTACTCCGTGTGCGTGGCACATCTTACGTCTGTGATGTGAACGGATGGAGCTTTGTAAAGAACTCGAAGAAGTATTACGACGACTGCGGGCTCGTGCTTCACAACTACCTGCTCACGGCTCTAAAGTACCGCTACCACCGCAGGTCACCGAGTCCGCGGTACAACATGTCGCCCAAGGCAATGGGTTTTGCGCAATCGCAGCATCAGTATGCGACGGAGCCATCTCAATTGATGCTGGACCACGCTGGAGAGCCATTTCTACCGATCCGAGAGCACTCAATCGGCTCTTCCAGCAGCTCGAACGATCCATTTGAACTCCCCAACTGCTATGGCTCGCCTCATGCAGCGCATGACGCTCGCACAAGCTCAAGTGCATCGGTGGACGATCTCCACTGGCTGGAAAAGAAGGAAGAACTGCGCGCAGTGATTGCTGTCGTGGTATGTTTGTCATGTTGTTGGGTGAAATCTCATGGTTTTGTAGCGCCATGGCGATCGCACGCCCAAGCAAAAGCTCAAGACTCGCGTGTGGGAGTCCATGCTCGTGGATTTCTATGAAAAACGACGGACCAAGGATAAGTTCGATGAGGTGAAAGTCAAAGCAGTGGCGGATTTGCAAGAACTACTCGACATTGTCCGTACTTTGATCAAAGAGTACGCTCCAAATGTCGGCTCGAAAGGCGCTGTATGGGAAAAAGATGGTGAACAAGCCTTCAATCCATGGAAACTTATGCAATGTAGGTGGAGACAGCTTTGAAAAGCTGCTGCAGATTAAGCGCGTGCTTGAGCGATGGAAGTTTGCAGGGATCAATCGCAAAGTCCAATTCAAACCGCGTCGAGAATACATGCCGCCGTCTTCATCGTCTGGCGCGAATTCGGAGTTGCTTTTGATCTTGAAATGGGGCGGCGATTTGACCGAGACGGGCAAACGCCAAGGAGAACAACTGGGCAACCGCTTTCGCAATGAATTGTATCCTGTTGAAGAAGGTAGAGCTCTTGTTCTCTGATTGATGTTCATCGTCGCTTTTGGCGCCAGGTGGTTTACTTCGACTGCATTCCACATTCCGCCACGATTTAAAGATCTTTACGTCAGATGAAGGCCGTGTTCAAATGACTGCCGCAGCGTTTGCCAAGGGATTCCTCGAACTTGAAGGCGACTTGACGCCCATTCTCGTCAGTCTTGTCACGACGCTGGATAAAGGTTAGATGAACGCCTTGACTTCCTTGACACGAGTATAGATGCGAATAAAATGCTGGACCATTCAGGTCAAGCCGACGCAAACGAAGAGATTGAACGAACGAAAGCCAACCTACGTCGTCTTCTCCAGGAAGAATATGCGTCGGAAGACGACATGATCGCCAATGTTGCGCCGCTCAATACGAAATCAATTGTCGATGCACTGCGGAAGCTCCAGAATCCAAAAGAAGCGCTTGGGAAACTGCACGATTTGATCAAACATGTCAAGACAGAGATCAAAGAGCTGGCACTCGAGGCTGAAAAGACCGCGCTGAGTCTCAACGACGACAAAGTGCAGGAGCTGTACATGGGCGAGACGTATTTGCTCATGAGCGAGCGATGGGAAAAGCTCTACCGTGACTTCTACTCTGCCAAGAAGCAAGAGTACGACTTGAGCAAGTTGCCTGACATCTACGACTGCATCAAGTACGACATGCTACATAATTTCAACGGGGTCCATGCATCGATCAAGTCCGGCCGTGCGCTCTTTGAGCTCGCTGAGCTCTTTGTCACTTGCTACGTCCCGCAAGAATACGGTACGCTCTTGTCTTTGATATGCCGAAGAGCTCATTTCAACTGTAGGCATGGATGTCGCGGAGAAACAATCGATTGGGATCAAAGTCTCCCAAGCTCTTTGCGCTAAAATCCGCGCAGGTATGCGCTTCCCAACTTGCTGCAAGCTGAGTTGTCGGTGTAGACATTGCGACGGCCATGACGATCACACGGGAAGAAAAACCAAGTGTGGTGAAGAGCGTCTATGGCGGCAGATCGTTCCTGCCACTTGTTCAAGCCGACGAACATGACGAAGGCGAAAGCCTCGAACACAATGGATATCGCCTCGATCCATCGTACGCCAAGGAATTGCGCATCAAGAGTCCAGGCACTCAAGTGCGCACGCGGCTGTATTTCACCAGCGAGAGCCACATGCACACATTGCTCAACGTGCTGCGGTTTCAATGCCCGTCGTGGATCGCAAGGCAGTCGTCGGCAAACCAAGCGCTTTTGAATCCGAATGCCGTCTCGGAAGAAGAAATCACAAATGCGCTCTTGAGTGAAATGGGCATCAGCACGCTGCCAAACGACACGAATGGGGTGTTGAAGCGCAAATACTCGTTTAGCCAGACCAAACTCATGTCCCCAGAGGCGCTTGACGCCCTCGACAACGTGTCAGAGCTCGATTACTTGGCTCACATCATTATCCGTGTCTTTGAAGCGCCGTGGCTGCCGGTAGATCCGTCCATGACCTCCATAACTCATGTCGTTGTGTAGGAGGAAGACGAGAACCGCTTCCGAGTAGAAATTGCATTCTCGCCTGGTGTACGAGGAGATCCTGAAGTGCTCGACACAACGCGCAGCTCGTCAACGTCGTCCGCGTCGTCCTTTGGCCTCACTCCGCCGTCTACTCCACAATCGTCGTCGATTCCAATTGCGATACCCGCGGCGACCAACAACAATCTCTTTACGTTTTATGAGACGCCGACTCGCAAAGACGACGCCCATTTGGATGTCCCCATGTCGCTCCAAGTGGACAACAAGATCCACTTGACCAAGGACATGCCTGGCGCGATGTTTGACGACATGCTCGCCGCCTGCGTCGCCTCAGTGGCGAATCCAACCCAGTCGAATGTCCCCGACAGTGTCTAAGTGGCGATAGAAATGTGTTTGGTGTGCGTAATCTACTAAAGATGGTTGAAACATGTCGCCTTGTGTCTCTCTCGACATCTTCGCACCTTGAAGACTCCATGGACGGGGAATGCAGACATCTCTAATCAATTAGGGCACTCAAACACTCGAGAGAAGACAGATCTATTCTTGACCCGCCCATTCGAGAAACTTGTTGGCGTGGTACGCACTCGACAGCGCACAGAGTGACGCGACAGCGATGGGGACTGTGCCCTTGGTATTAATCGCACGGATGCCCATAGCCGCCATCGTAACAGAGCTCAACGCAAACGCCGTCGCGTGTCCGTTGGTCATTTGACCTTGTTGCAACATGTATCCCGCGACGCCGAATCCAGCGCCGATGCCGACGCCAGCAGCCAACGAGATAACGGAGCCGCGGCGGACATAGCCCATAATGCCTCCAATAGCCTAGAATTCCATCGTCAGCGTCGTTTTCCCTCGAGTTTACCAGCAAAGCGGCCATCGTGTACGTGGGGTGGTGGCTTGACATGCTTGAAGAATGTGGGCATAGAAAAGCTGTCTTCCTTATCCGGATCCGGATAACAGACTCAACCTCTTGAATTTAATATTTGTCGACTCGAAAGTCGTGGACAAGGACCGACAGCGCATCCTTGTTGATTGAGACATCGTCGTCAATATGCAAGCACTGTAATCAATCGCTGGCTGTAATCGTGCGAAACGAGAGCTCGGTGAAATGTGGTGACAACAACGCGCATGGGCCATTCAAATGGCAATCACAGGAGCTCAAATAGCCCCAAGGATGAGTCCCTGTGTCGACACTCACATGGAGTTATCATCCGCGACCGACGAGCAACGCCTGGAGTGCATGGACAACGACTAGAGGGTGGATTGCAATACTGTGAGGTGCAAAAAAATGTCAACGAGGTCACAGGCTCAATGACTCTGTGTATCGGACTTGGATGGCTGTATAAATTCGTTGAGACTGCAGGCACGCAGACATCCCAATCGTACGTGTGTATAACTTGCAAGATGAGCCTAACGGCCCCCAAGCACACTCAGCAGCCAAGCCAAGCTGTGTTGGAATTCAGTGGAAGGTCATCCACGTGCTCCCCCTCACTGTAATCTGTTCGAGACTGCAACATATAAAATTATAGAGGTATCGTCACTTCGCTGGTCGTGTGTTCGTCAAACAAGGGCGAAACTTTGCCGCCTTGGCAATGATGGAACTCTCTGGTGATTGTCCAACTTGCTGTCACTGCTGGCGATGCGCGGCACATCGAAGGCGTCTCTGGGATTGTCCAACACACGACGACACTGGGCCACGGTTTGAGCGAAACACACGGGAGTTACAGACAGCTCGATCCCACGGGAAGACCCGACGAAGGCGGCGCAGAGCCACGTGCTTTCCATCCTCACTGGAACGTTAAACATGCGACGGCCAGCGCCAAAACAGAAGCTCCACCTTGACATCCTCTCCACTTCCTACAAGATGGCGACCTGATGGAGGTTAGGGGATTCTTCCACGGGGGGAGCTTGAACTCCTCCAAGCCGCGAATCTACCGGCCCGCGACGCGGCGGACGCGATGGAAATGGCGTCCCCCGTTCTCTTTCAGCAGCGGCGCCGTTTTCCCCGTCGCTAGATCGGTCGTGTCAGGATGACTCGTCAAAGGCTGAGACCGTGCAAAAAGATCTTTTGGGCGATTGTCCACCGTTCGGATTCACGTGGGACGAGACGAGTAAAAGCCCCCGCAGCAGTGCGAGCTCACTTGATCAAAGCGCATGGACGACGATGACGCGGCGTTCCTCGTCTCGGCGCTGGGCCGCCACGAAGTGATGCCCCACGACGCGTACGACGCCTCCGTTCCGCGCTGTCGCCTTCCGTCGTTAGAAGCTCGAGCCAGCCACCATTTCAAAGGCGATGGCGAGCCCGTCGACCCGAACGACGACGTCTTCTTCCGCAACCTCGACTTGATATTCGCGGGCGAACCATTGCCACCTCCACATTCGACGCTGTCGCCGTTGCCAGTGCTGTATCCGACGCCTCCAGTGCTTCCTCCGCCGCTGCCGCTGCCTCCGCGGCCGCCCACTCCCGTCTATCGCTTCCACGTCCGCCTCACGACGTCGTTCTTGCCGCGGTATTGGAAAAATGGCCGCAAGAACTTGCAATGTTTTCCCTTCTGCCCAGAGCACGGCGACTTCTACGAGATGAAAATGCAAGGGAAGAAGCATGCGTCGATCGGTGTCTGCCGCACGCCCGTCAACTGCGAGCTCCTCTGCCCCGTGTGGCTTCCCAACATGTTTGTCATCGGCCGCTTCGAGCAAATCTCGCCAGGGACGCAGGTGCCGTCGCCGCCAGTGCTGCAGGGCCATGCGGAGTTTGATACTTTCCGCCAGAATACCTTTGACGCCGTTCAAATCGGAGTAGGATGCGGTCTTTGCCGCGCTTTCTGACCGATTTCTTGTAGAAATACTCGGCGACGACGACCGAAAGCGGCTGCAAGAGCATGTGGATGTTTCTCCCGGACGTCTGGAAGCTCCAGCCTCCACTGCGGAAGAAGCGCAAAGCGACGCGGTCGATCCCGGCCGAGACGTTTCCCTTTTACTTTCGGGTCGGCATCGTCTTGTGTCATCTCTCATCTTGCGTAGGTATTTTGCTATCTTCAATCCCCAGCAGACTCCACCAACCCTGTCGACTGGTTCCGCTGCGTCGCCGAGTGCCACTCGACGCCCTTTGAGCTCTCGTCGACGCGGACGGCCGACCGCCATCGAAAATCCCATCAATAAACCACACACTTGATTATGGCGCCTCCTTGTTGTCGGCTTTTTGATGGGCCAGTTGCCATCGCACCGATTCCTCGTAGGCCAATTCGACCACCGCGACGCGACGCCGCTCTTTCTCGAGCTCGTCTTGGAGCTGATGCACGGTTTCATTGAGGCTGAACGTCTGCGCCTGCGCAGCTTGCAAACTTGCGACCAGTTTGGCTTTTTCTTGCTGCACGGCGGTTACAAACCTACATCGGTTACAAAAGTAACGCCCAACGACGACGACGACGACGTACCGATTGCGGTGGTCGAGCGACGCGCCGAGCTGCGCTTTCTCGTCCATGACTTGGTCCAGGCGGAGTTGTTTATCTAAGAGCGCTTTAGCCATTCCACACGCACGCACGCGAGAGAGGAGAGGGCGATATGTATTGACGGTCGTTACGTCGGTCGTCGCGCCGGTTACGTACTTTGCAATTCGAGTTCATGTTCGCTGCGCAACGTGGCGATCTCCTCTTTGAGTTGGTGGAGCTGCTCGACGAGCGCTTCTTGTTCTTTCGCAGCCGAGGCTTGCAGCGATTCGCGCACTTGACGCTCTCGTTCGGCAAATGCGTCCGATTCGCTTTGTTTGTCGGCGGCGGACTGAGCAGCTTGGGCTTCGGCGACGTGGAGCGCCTCTGTGAGCTGCTGTTTCTCGGCCGTCAAGGCGTCGATCGTCGCGAGACGCGACGCCTCCACTTGCGTCAATTCATTCACGCGGAATTGAAGCGACTCCTGCACGCATTTGATCTCCAAAAGCGACGCTTGCTGCGCTTGAGCTTCCTGTTGGCTCAATGTCCACTGGACTTTGACGTCAGCAAGTTCCGCTTGGACTCTCTTCAGCTCGCTATCGAGCGCCGCGTTCGCACTGGTGAGCGACTCGATTTGAGCCACTTTGTCTTCGAGCGCGGCCGTTTGGCTCTCCAAATCCTTGTTGGCTTTGTCCAATTCCGCACGAAGCGTTGCCATCGATGACGTCGATGCTGTTTTCTTCAATTCTTTGCCATCCGTCAAACTCGACTTTTTCGTCAGTGCCGCCGCCGCGGGTGGAGTTGTCGTTCTTGCCGGCGGCGTTCGGGTCGACAATGGCGTTCTCTTGACTAGACAAGATGGTCATCGCCTCGCAGCGAGCTTTCCAGTACCTTTTTCTTCAGACTTGACGATGACATTGGTCTTTGCCGCTGCAGTTGTCGACGGCGTCTCCTCTGTCGCTGTCTTGGCGGCTACGGAAGACTTGTCAGATGAACTTGTCGAGCGGCATTACCTCGAGGCGTGATCTTTCGAATGGAAGACGACGACGAAAGCGTCGTCGTTTTCTCTACGGCGGGTTTCGTCTCGACCTTGGGCGCGACTGGCTTTGCTCTCAAGGCGACGGTGGTCTTTCCGACTGTGCGCTTTGGCTTGTCGCTGCTGCCAGTTGGACTCGGCAAAGGACTCGCTTCTGGTTGCTGTGGGGGAGCAGACGCTTCGAGCTTTGCAACGATTTCTTGGATGTCGGCTTCCGTGGCGTCGCGCGCATGACGCTTGGCGTAGACGGTCAACTCGACTGCGCGAAGGTCGACATTCAAGCAGGCGACGATCTTCTTTGTCAAGCCAAGCGTCGGCACCAACGCTGCGCAAGTGCGCTTGAACTTGACTTCTTCCAATTCAGGGGTAGACACAAGCGAGACAATGTCGTTCAAATGCGTCTTGGAGAACGGCAAGGGATGGCCATGAAGGATTGCATCGCTGGACGCTTTGAGAGCCTTGACGATGCATTTGAGATCTAGGAACTGGTTCTTCATGACGCCCCAATCGCCAGCAAGAGCACGCGCGTCGACGCCTCCTTTTGGAGGTGCAAATCGCATCAAATGCACGATGGCTTTGGAGAGATTGAGCACTGCAGGAGGAGGATTGCGATATGTACGCAAGACGCGCAAGTCTTCTACTTTGATCAATTGGGTTGCATCGCCAGCATGACGTAGAGTTTGTCGGGTATTTTCGCGCTTTTCATGGATCTTGGCTTCAGCGTCGGCCAAGAGGGTTTGAGTCGTTGGGTCCGCTGAGTCACGAATCCAATACGTGTAGTGCGCATTGACCATATTGAACGTCTCCGCGTTGACTAGTGAAAAGTTCTTGAGGGACTCCAATGGAAAATACGCAAAGAGTGTCGAATGGACGGCCCGTGGAAGGCGTGTGAGGAATGCTTTCGGTTTGGCTTCAACAGGTTTGGCAGCAGCAGCACTAGAACTGCGGGTACTCAGCGAGAGTCGAGAGACAACTGCTTTTCCAGGCTTGGACGTGACAACTTCTGACGGTTTATCCTTCACGACAGGCGGCTTTCGTCCAACAACTTTGTTCACCGTAGCTTTCGGGACTTTGGTCGGTGCAGGCGGCGGTGTCGTTGAAGTCTTCTTCTTCGCAGCAGGAGGAGCCGCAACGACGCTCGGTTCATCAACAGAGACCTTGTCTGGGGTTCCCATTTCGTTGATGACTTCCGTCAAGTCGTTGAAGCTGTCAATTGCGGCAACGACGCTCATGTGTTCCTCGGTGTCCCTATCGGTTTTGCCAAGTGACTGCGTTAATTTTGGATCTCGTCGGAGGAAATACTAATATTTGATTGGCTAAAAATGTGAATATTATACCATATGATTGGTTGAAACACTCAAATGCTACAATCTGATTGGCTAAGAATGACTGAGACCAGTCGGTTTATACTGTGTGTAATTTGCGTGAAAGACATCACGCGTTCAAATATTCGTCTTGTGCCGCCGTCTTAGAGCTATTTCCCCTCAGTATATATGAACGATAGTTTCTCACTCGAGTGGAGCTCCCACGCCGCTTCATTGATCGCAGTATCTCCGCCAGGAAACCGTCGCTGTCTGGTACAAAAATTCGCACCAAAAATAAGAAAAATAAACCAATATGAAGCTGTAATTCCTATAATTTCGAATTTTTCGTAAGTTTTTCCAGCAGAAAAACGCCATATAATGTAGATCATTCACGGTTGATTGCATAAAAAACTGCGTACAAAAGCACCAAATGCAGCGGAGGATTGATTCTCAAGGAAGAAGTACAGTCGTCCCTCGATTTTTGCACACCGGTATAAACTAGTAACTTGTCTAAATTTATATTGTTGTGGCAAATATAAAATTATAGAGACAATCCCGATCATGTTTGAAATTTCAAACTTTCACTCGATCATTTCAAGATGCCATCGTCAACAAAGCGATTGAACTTGAAGCAAAAGGAAGAACTTCGCGCATTCCACAAGGCAAATGTACACTTGAGCCAAATACAGCTCAGAGAATGGGTCGAACAACAGTATGGTGTCACAATTCATCGCACTAACGTTGGCAGAATTCTCAAAGACGACAGACAACTGGAGTCAGCGCAGATTGACGAGGATGTAGCCGCCTCACGTTTCAATTTAAAGGCCCCAAGGTCAATAGAGCTTGATTCAGCTTTGCTTGAATGGGTTCAACTCTGCAGGGCAAACAACATTGCTTTGACAGACCAACTCATACAAGAAAAAGCTAAATCTCTCGCTCATGCCCTCTTATTGCCACCTGAGCACCTCGTCTTCTCAAAAGGGTGGCTCTCAAACTTCAAGCGAAGACATAACTTGCGCTGCTTCCGTTTGCATGGAGAATCCGGATCAGTGAATCCCAGTGATGTGACGAAAGGAAGACAAATGCTTCTAAGTTATACTATGCTGTATGACAAGCAAGACATATTCAACCTTGATGAATGCGGTCTCCTGTACGACAACCCTCCATCCACTTCCATTGCTCGTTCCAAGTCGAATGGTATCAAGAAAAGCAAGAAACGTATAACCGTTGCGGTTGCTGCCAATGCGGCTGGGACCGAGAAGTTGAAGCTTTTCTTCATTGGGCGCGCAAAAAAGCCCCGATGCTTTGGACGCATGACGGCTGAACAAATGAATTTCTACTACAAGTCGAACAAGAAAGCTTGGACGACTTTGCAGCTCTTTGGTACCTGGATACAGGAACTTGACGAGAGGATGCGAGAGGATGCGAGCCGATCGTCGCCAAATCTTGCTTGTTTTGGACAATGCGTCGTCGCACAATGTTCAGAAACTATCGCTTTCAAACGTTCAGGTACTGATGCTTCCTCCGAATCTTACCACCGAATTGCAGCCTATGGATGCTGGAATCATCGCTGCTTTCAAGAGCAAGTACAAGAGGAAGTTGATACGCTATGCCATGGAGCGTCTTGAGGCTTGCCTGGTTGGTGATCCGTCTTCACTTGGAAAAGTTCGAAAATCTCCCTATGCTGTTGATCAGTTGACATCCATGCGTTGGTGTACCGATGCTTGGAGTGAGGTATCAACCTCAACGATCGTCAATTGTTGGAATCATACTGGTATCATTCCCTCAATAACCCTCTGGGAACAGTTTTCGATGCTTCAAATCAACCAGTGAAATTTACCTCTTAAAGTGAATATCATGTTTTCTTTATAAGGTGGTCTACCTCTATCAATTTATGTCCTGGCTCATGTGCGAAAATCGAGGGACGACTGTACTGCTCGTTTGGATGCGTATGCCACCATTTTCCTGGGATTAATTAATTAAATTATTTTCATTGGCTATAATCATATTATTTTAGCCAATCATATTATTTTAATATTATCCGGATAATGTACCATTGTCGAAAATGAAGTCGCGCAGGCATATGGGCAAATCTGCGGCGGCGTCGGCGCCACAAGCGTCAGGTGCCAGCCAAGACAATGCAAAGCTCGGAAAGCCTACGCTGGAAGTCAATGAAGCTGTTTTGGATCGAAGGGTTTGGGCTCCGAACTTTCACTCGGCGTTTAATGTCCTCGCGCTTGTGCGGCTGGTGTCGGCTCTCTTCAATATCATTTCGGACTGCGACGAAACCTTCAACTACTGGGAGCCACTGCACAACCTCGTCCATGGATTTGGCTTTCAGACGTGGGAATACAGTCCTGTGTACGCTCTGCGCTCGTATTTGTACTTGATTTTCCACGCGCTCCCTGCCAAAGCCGGTGCGATCTTGATGTTTGGCAACACCAAGTTGGGGTTCTTCTATGGCTTGCGAGTCGCACTGGCTCTTGCATCTGCTGCATCTGAAGCTCTGTTTTACCGCGGCATTGTCCATGCGTTTGGCAACCGAATCGGTCAACTGACATTGGTTTTCCTCGTCTTCAACAGCGGGCTCTTCCTTGCCAGCACAGCGTTTCTCCCCAGTTCGTTTGTCATGTACATGCTCATGCTCTTCTCGTACGCCTGGATGACCGATGCAACTTTCAGCGTCAAAGCTTTAGTCGCTGGTGTCGTCGCCGTGCTCTGCGGCTGGCCATACGTTGGTGTCATGTGCGTCCCGTTCTTCTTTGACTCGCTCGTCCGCTTTGGCGTCGTCCGTCCGATTGGTTATGGCCTTATTGTGCTCGCTCTTGTCCTCGGTGCCGAGCTCCTCGTCAACTACTGGTACTACCACAAGTGGCTCCTCCCTGCTCTCAACATTGTGCTCTACAACGTCCTCTCGTCAGGGTCGGAGCTCTACGGCACTGAGCCATGGCACTACTACGTCCAGAACCTCATTTTGAATTTCAACGTGGCGACAATCCTTGCCTTCTTGTCGTTCCCAGTGCTCATCCTGCCTTTGCTGATTTACCGCCGTGCCTTGGACGTCCGCCGCGCCGTCTTTCTCTCCCCGCTCTTTATCTGGCTCGCCATCATGTTCGCCCAAGCCCACAAGGAAGAACGTTTCCTCTTCCCAGTCTATCCTCTCTTGTGCGCTGCCGCCGCGTTCTCGCTCCAAGTCTTCTCGACGCAGTTTGCTAAAGTCTTCCCTCGCAAGCTCGTCGACATGGCCGTCATCTTGACGCTAGTCGTCTACGCCAGTCTTTCCGTCGCGCGAGTGACAAGCATGACCACGCAGTATGGCGCGCCCATTCGCGTCTACGAGCGCTTCTCGGAAGAACTGCACAACGCGACGACCAACGTGACCGTGTGCGTCGGCAAGGAATGGCATCGCTTCCCGAGCCACTTTTTCTTTCCACACCACGCGCGCCTTCAGTTCATTCCGAGTGGATTCCACGGCCAACTTCCTGGTTACTTCGCCGCGACGTACGACATCCCGCCGCACATGAACGACCAAAACAAAGAAGAGCCGACGCGGTATGTCGATCTTGCCACGTGCGACTACGTCGTTGACCGCGACGTGCCTTCGTCGCTCGCTCACCCTGAAGAACGTGGTTTTGACTCCCGTCCCGACTGGGAACTTGCCTTTGCAGAGCCATACTTGCTCGCAGACGAATCCCATCGTCTCTATCGTGCCTTCTACGTGCCATTCCTCACGCCAAAGCATGTCAAGTTCACAAACTACTCGGTCTATCGCCGCAAGTCCGCGGTCTAACAGCATAACACGCCATCTCGCCAGCTTCCTTGCGATTGAATTCCCGCTTCTTCACCGTCCTATCCTACCGAAGTTTCGAGTCTCATGGAGGAAACACTGCAATCGCACCTGATGTGTGGAGGAGACAGTCCCGCGACGTGAGAGCAACGGAGCAGAGGAACATCACCACCAACGAAGGATGCAAAGATGCTGCCTGGAAGTCAAGAGTATCTCGATCGCAGGTGCCCGTGGTGGAGATACCACTCGGAGTGCGTTGGTGATTGCGGCGTCATGGGGAGAAGGGGGACATCCACACAACTGGCTTGCAGGTTGAAGATCTCAATCTCATCCGAAGTTCCGTTGCCTGTCGACGCAACGCGCGCATCTTTCAGTGTCTCTGCTCGCATCGGGAGGACTATTCAGTCGACAGAGGATTGCTATCATCGCAAGAAGAGAGCGAATGGAGAAGCTACTGCGCCGCGTCGTTACGTAGCTTGGTGGGATTCCATCTCTTGGCATTGTTGAACTGGCGTGTTCTTCGCCCGTCTTCCTCCGATAACGTGGGCTCGCAACTGTCTTTGGCGATGTGGCCATCATAGGAAAGATCTCTCTGCATTAGCTTAGTACCATGGAAATCGACACGGGAGACACTTGACATGCCGTCGCCGTGATGCTTTGCTCCGTTGCACAAGGTGCTGGTTGTCCATGTAGCGCAAATTCGTCTTGAATCGCAGCGGCGGTGGCGCCATGTTACGCATCGCCATGTCCAGGAGAGCTTTCAACCTCCGCTGTTCGAGCGGCGGCAGTGGACTCTCGAAGCCAGCGTCTTGTGGGGCAGGAAGATGTCGAACTTGGGATAGAGACTCGATGCGAGCGACCAAGTTGGCTGGGCATGTCTGGAAGAGATGGCATGTCGCGGCGTCGTCGTGGTCGTCGTGGCCGCGCTCCATGCGAAAAGAAGAGTGAAAGAGATGCAACATGGACGACAATCGAGGCAACGTTAAGGACGAACGTTCTGTCCACTCATCCATCGCGTCAATCGGAGAAAAGAGACATGACGCAACAAGTAGCGCGGGACGATGCCGCGACGAGCTCGTCGTCTTTGTAGTTGACGCATTTCAGTGGGATGCCATCGCTTCAACCTTATGAGCCAAGTCGTTCCTTCCTTGTCGGACAGAATCTCAACTTGGCGCAGAGACGACGCGGTTTCCACAGTCGTTCTCAAGAAGGGAGCGAGACGATGGAGAAGCGAGTGAACAAGCTCATAGATGAGAAGTCATGTGACGGCTCGTTTGGAGAC
Source organism: Aphanomyces cochlioides (assembly GCA_019828595.1). Taxonomy (NCBI): domain Eukaryota; phylum Oomycota; class Saprolegniomycetes; order Saprolegniales; family Verrucalvaceae; genus Aphanomyces; species Aphanomyces cochlioides. The sequence continues at coordinate 529,869 of JAHQRK010000027.1, read as the reverse complement.
GTGACGGCGATTGCGAGCTGAGATGCAACAGTCAAGCTGAGGAAGAGTGGCGGCCAGTGGGCCTGTCGTGCGAGGGGTGTCGTGATGAGTTGTTGTGACTGTCATGAGTTGGACGTTGACGAGAGCGAGCATCTTGGAATCAAAGCAACTCCGTCGCCGCCTGCAGGAAACAGCAGCGGCACTGAAGGCGGAAAGGAGATTCTGCGCTGTGGAACAACGCATGGAAGAGGTAACAAGTGCCATTGTAGTTTAAAGTGGATCCAAGATAGCATCCGAGTCATGGCAGTACGTCAGTCCAGTGGCACCTTGGCGCAGGTTTCTCCACCAGTCGTCATCAACTCACCACGCTCGACACACAGCAGAACAGCAGTCTTGGGCACAAACGCCTCGAGCATGTCGGTCTGGTCCCGCCATGTCTTGATGGTTTTGGGGCCAAACGTCATTCGCATCGGGGCAACTCAAGGCATTGATGCATCCACCGCGACTCAGAGCAAGAGCGCACGGGGATGCATCGCGGGGGTGGATCATTCGGGAATCTCCACCCCTTAGACTTGTCACGCACCACATTCTTCTTCCTCCTCTACAGTCGGTGCAGCAGCCAGAGGTTCCAACTCTTCCACGGCTTCCATTTCGACGAGCGCGGCTTCGGCGTTGCTCTTGCTATGGACGCGGTCAGTCCATTGGCGACTCAACCAGTCGAGGACGTAGACATCCAAACTGGCATTCCACATCGACGCCGTGGACATTTGAATCAAACCCAACCACGAAATGACGTTGATGAGTTTCGTCTGCGCGATTGTGAGAGAGAGATGGCGGGCGTGTGCATACCATGGGTTCGTACGAGTTGTAGTACCGGAGGCTTTGCATGACCTGTAGAACAGGTTGCATCATGACAAGGGGAAATGCAAAAAGACACAAAATGAATGGACCTACGAGGACAACTCGGTCAAGAGAGCATTCGAATGGAGCGCAGTACCATAGCCACGGCGTCTCGTCGCTCCTAGATACATCGATCGAGCAGTGTACGACACCAGAAGCAAGGTGATGATGACTGCCAATTTCTTGGACAGCAAGAGCGTGCTGGAGGATGCTGTTGTGCCCACACACGCTGTCAAGAAATTGGTCGCCACCACCGGCCACGATCAGCAGCCAAAGACGGACGGCACATATAGCTACGCAGCTCTCGTCAATCCCTTCAATGGGTCCAGTTCATCTTACCATTGCCGTCACAAACGACGAGTAGATGCTCTTGATCGTCTCTGGGACTTTGAATCCACGGGTATACAAGCTCGTGGGCTTGTCGTTGTTGTCATCGTAGTAGATGCTGCCGTCATATTCCTCGCCAGGAGACGCATGAGGATGCCGGTTGTGTATCTCCATCCTCACTCTCTTGACTCCGACCTGACTCTTCTGACTTTGGCACCTTATAGTACTCAATTCGACATACTTTAGGAGTACTATTAAATTTTAATTTATAATTAAAATAGATAGAGTTACATATTGTGGGTTTAATAAAAAACTGGAGTTGTGCGGAATAAATTTTGACGCAAGCAAATTGACGCATACAAATTTCAAGTGAAAAGAAATGGAATGTTTCGAGCATATTTTCAACCATTTAAAACGTTTGAAATTACACTATTTAAAGGTCACGATCGAGGACAATATAAGAAAATGTTTGCCTAAACATTAAATAGTGTATGCGTCAATTAATTGAAACATTTTCAAAACATCTCAAATTTCCAGTTTTGGACCCAAACGACAATAATAAAGTACAGTTAATGACTGATTTATACCATAATAAAAATAACTAAGGGCCAGTCTGGCAACCGAAAATATTACAATAAATAGGCCCAAAATGCCATTTTGAGGCCAAATTCAATAATTTTGGTCAAAATATGAACTATTTTTGGTTGGGATATACTCACTGGAGGCTTCCAAAATGCCATTTTACGAAATGGAGGTTTTACCTCCATTTTGAATATGCCATAAATCGTTGATCCCATTTTGGCTGAAAATGGCATATTGATTTTGAAATTTTGCCAGACGCAGCCTAATGTGTTGTACTAATAGTACGTATTAGGGCCTGGTCGAAGTTTGCAACAACGACTTTTTGGAGCTCGACTTAAGTCGTTGAAGACAAGTCGACGAGTGGTCGGCGTCGTCAACTTTACAAAAGTCGGACAAATCGTCAATATAGAACCAACGCAAGGGCATTTCGTTGTTTCGAATAGTTTGCACGATTCGTAGAAGGCCTGGATGTCGCCACCTATCGCTCCCTATTGCAGTAACAGCGCCAACGATGCACGGCTTCATCGCCAGCACTGTGATTTCATCCATTTTAACCAGTGAAATTGCAAACGACATCGACTTTTTCACAAATCCCTCTATACAAACTTTACATGTTTTCGTCTACTTTTTAAAAAGTAGGTCCAGGACCTACTTGGGGAAAAAGTCGATAAACCCATCTATTTCTGATAACATCGACGAAGAAAAAGTCGACTTTTTCCAACTGCCCTTAGGGCCTGGTCGGTAGGAATTTTCGTTCCTGCTTTTGTTCAAAAAGCAGGAACGACTTCAATCCCATTGGTTAGATTTATTCGTATCCGGTACACGTTTCTGCTTTTTTCTCCTCAACCAGGCAGTGACGGATTGTCTCTGCATGGGGAGACTCGTTCCTGCTTCACTTGCCTTTCGACACTTCCAATGGACGACGAAGAACGAGCCACCCACCATGACACGAGACCAACCGCCACAGAGGACGAGAGGACGTGCACACACAGCGAATAACTGAACAATTACCATCAACATGTAGTCTCGACAATGAGCAAGGCTAAACGCCCAAAGAAGACGAAGGTCAAGTCGGCCGACAGGACTGGTCTTTGGTTCGACGATAGCGTCGCAAAATTATTTCAGCTGCGCTATAAGTCTGACTTGGCCTCTCGGTTCAACTCAAAGAACAATGCAGACAAAAAGGTTGCCTACATAATGCTGGCTGCCGAGCTGAGTCTATCGATGACAAAAGAATTTAGTGTTGCCCAAGTACAAGATAAGGTAGAGCACGGAATCACATGCCCATTGATCTTACTGCATAGTTTCAAAAACTTAAAACGGCGTGGTCGTCTTCAAATCCTACGTTGCTGACCCCAACTGGCAACCTCCCAAAGCTGCCACCACCGCAACATTTTGACTTAATGATGGAATATTGGGGGTCTAAAGTTGGATATCAAAGAGAAGCATTGATGTCGACCGATGATTGTAGTGATGATGATGGTAATGCATTAAACTTTATGTGCTATCTAATTGTAGTCTAAACGTGAAATAGGACATTCTGATAGAAAAATAATTTCATGCGACTCGATTAAAGTTGAGAAGAATGAGATTGTCATCGAGAGCGATGAAGATCGCCCCCAGAAGCGCAAGAAAAAGAATCAACAAGCCAAGACAAAGAATAGTAGTGATGCTCTCGAAGCGGGCTTCAATGCCATCAAAGACGGACTTGTATTCTTGGGCTCATCGCTCGCTGCAACAAACGCCCCAGCGGAACCAAAAACTGGAGCGACAATGGACGATGTCTTGAGCGCGATTACAAAGCAGAACGAAACTTTGACGAAGCTGTTGGATCATTTAGTTGGGGGGACAACGAAGGAAAGTAGACAAGAATGTTAATTGCATAATGAATTAATAGACTAGTCGAGCTATTGCATTTCGTTTGTTGCGAGCGGCCTTTCGTAAAAATGGATTAGTTTCGGAGTCGTCTTCATCTTCTGGTTGAAAGTAGATGTTGCGATCACGTCAATGACTAGGTATGTCAAACAAATCATCATCAAACTGAATGAACATGTTGTGCAGTATGAAGCAGGACATGACGATTGATACTGTTTGATCGAGAGACATTTCGTTCATGACCGACTTCAGTACTCGGAATCGCTCTTTCAATCGACCAAATGCACATTCTACAGACATTCGAGTGCTAGACAGTTTATAATTAAATCTTTTTTGTAGTTTTGAGAGTCTTCCTCCTTCTTCTCGGGGAATAAAAGGTGTTATCAACCACGGCAACAGCGTATACCCAGCGTCTCCTATGACAAAACAGCCCTGGGGAATAAGGTGTCGAATTCGTCTCCCGAATTTTGAATTTTTCCATATCTTCCGGTCAGAGTACGAGCCAGGCCGAATATCGACAGACATGAAGAGTAATTTTGAATCGACGACAGCTTGAATGTTGAGGGAGGGGTCGCTGTTTCTATTATAGAACCCATCAAAATCTTTTGGTCTTTGGATGTCAATAAGAGTTCCATCCACGGCACCCACGACACCAGGAACATGCTGTTTTCTATAGAAACCAGTTTCAATTTTTCGCCACTCTGAGGTCGTCGAAGGTAGAAATATCCATGTTTTTACTTCTTTCACCAAATTGGCCACCAACACAGATATGATGTAGATACACCAAGATTTAGAAATGCCGAAGGCTGCTGCAGTTTCTCGGTATCCTCCTTCTGTCCCAAGAAAATACAGATACACAGCAACTTTCTTCTCGAAGGAATGTCGTCGGGATTCACGAGCAAGCAATGGGACAAGGGGTCGGATCCATTTCACCAGACGAATGAAAGTAGTTTGAGAGCATCTAAGGTTTTCACGAAACCATTGTTCATAGTGTCGGTCGTCGAGCATGCAATCAAAGTCAACTTGAGTGACTGTTAGTATATTGAACTTCGCGGACACTTGAGAGAGAGGGAGGGAGAGAGAAGAAACGGCCAAACACACAGAAGACATGGCTATGGCCACCACACCAGCAACTAAAGCATTGTAGGACATGGAAGCGGGTACAAAAAGCAGGGACGTCAAAGCAGAGACTGTTTGCCGACCACAAAATCGATCATTTCCGGATAGATATTATCCGTAAGAAGCGTGAACGACACAAGCAGGAACGAAAAATCCTACCGACCAGGCCCTTATAGTACAGTTGTATTAAGTACTCTCTGTAATGTAACACATTGTACGCATGAGAACGGTTATGTTAGAAGTGATATGATGACACGGACACAAAGGCCTAAGGCCATGGAAACCGTGGCGGAGGACTGCGCACGACGCGCCGCTTGTTTCTGCCCGTGCGCTTGCCCTTGAAATCGATGGCCCGCGTGCTTTTCTTGAACCGGAGCGGAGGAGGCAGCGTTGGAGGCATGCCCTGGAACAGGTTAAGTAGAACTCGCATTTGAAACAGCTTCCATGATGGCAGCGCAGGTTCCATGGACGTGTAGTCGCCATCTTCTTGTCGTTGCCATTGCGCTTCCATCTCAAGTGCAATGCTGAGAAGTTGCTGGATGCGCGGGTAGGCAAATATGCGCGTCCACGCTTGTCGTCGGTTCGTTTCAATTGCCGCTGAGACGTCGATTCTCCTGCAGTGCTGGGCGTGGATTCGCGGACCCATGCGGCAGAAGCGGTGGAAGAGATCGCCGCTGTTGGCTTGCGCCATGGACTCTCTTGGGTACATTGATGCGGCTGGCGCTGTTTTATAAAGTGCACTTGTTTCCTGGCGACAAGGGTGAGAAACAACTAGTACACGGTGGAATGCGGTGTCGCTCGCGTTGTTGTCTTCGTCAACTTGGTTTGAGCCCATGATCACGACGTGCATACGCACTCTTCTCCTCCAAGTTGTCCTGTATTGCAGTCGTTTCTCTGAAAGCATGATCAGTCTTCGATTTGGCTCTTGGAGCTTGGCAGGACAACGCCACAACGCCGGCAGAGAAGCTGCGTCCATGGTCCCACGTATCTTCCAGCAAGTAATCACAGCGAGCCATTGTGGTGTCGCCTTGCGGGGACTTCAAAGCGCAGGCCACTCTTTTAAGGTTCAAACTCAACAACTCGATACAGGCTGTCGTGCTGCAGCCATGCCGACTTGATTTCCGTGCAACTGACATGGGTGGACCGCGATGCTGAGCCAAGGCAAGGACCATAATCAACTGGAGAACACCGTAATCACCGTCGCGGTTCAACCTCGTCATCGATGCCACTGTGATGCGTCGAGCAGTGTAAACTCTGGCTCATTTCTTGCACGTGAGTCGTCGCGCCGCGCTTGTCTGTTCTCTTGATGTCATCTATGTCGGAAGTTCAGTCGTCGGTTCGTTTATCCGCTGAATCGTCGGTTCGTTTTTCTGGAAATTTGTCGTTGCATACAAAAAGCAAGTCAACCTCCAATTTCTTATGTTTATCCGGAAATATCCGGATAAGAAAGCGCGAGCACTTCAACCACCAGACAGAAAGATACGTCAAGGAGCAAAGATGGAAGTCGCGCGGAAAGTCCTCAAGATTGACCTGCCAAAGTACCTCAAATCGCTACCGATTCCAAGCACGGTGGGTGGATTTGCAAAGTTGACGCCGGAGGAGTGGCAAACCCTCGCTCCGTTGCTCGTGACGCTCGTCGTGCTGCTCATTACGATCTTGGCAAGTGTGTTTGGGGGCAGCAAGAAACCCGCCCCGTCCAAGCGCATCAACACTAAGATTTCACTCGACAAGGAAAAAGTCGTGGACACGTGCGATATTGAAGACATGTTTACGAAAGGATCGTTGAAATGCGTCTTGTGCCGCTGCTGGAAGTCCAAAAAGGTGAACTTCTCTCGTACCATCCAGTCATATCGAACTCATTCTCACCGTGATAGTTCCCCTTTTGCGACGGATCGCATACTGAGCACAACAAACAGACTGGGGATAACGTCGGCCCTCTCATCATTCAAAAGAAGGAGTAAATCCGTCGTCAGTCGTCCCCGTGGCAACATTTGTGTCTCTATTCCAATGCTCGAGCTCTGTCGTTCCATCGTGAAAGTGTATATCTCCAATCTCTAATCGATAGTTTTCTTTTCTGCCAACACACTCTTGCCACAAACTTATCCATACACACTCGAATCAACTCTATGCACTCGAAATGCGCCCTCATGTCAATGAACTGACCAAGTGACGACCTCTTCCATCCTGATCATCTCCATCTTCTAGACTATGTCAACGACAACGACTCCACCACCGCTGGAAACGATATCACTGAGCTTCTCTTCGCTTAGCAAGACGAATAGAGCCTTTCTGAACGCTCTACTCTCTCTCTCTAGACTTGCCAAACATGGAGATTCGCCCGCGCCTTCCTCCATCTTGTCACCGTGAGCGTCTTCCATTTATTGGCTGGCGGTTCCAATGGTTGTCGAAGCAAATGGAAACTTCGATCTAACTTCGATTTTAGTATACAAATTTCAAGTGAAACGGTGAAAACTTCGAGACGAGGGTATGGCCCAAGATGCACTTTTGAACCAACTTCGTCGCTTCCAGACCACTCATGGCGAGCATTGGCATTGATCTCGGCACGACACATGCGTGCGTTGGTGTATGGGCCAACGGAAAAGTCACTGTGATTGCCAATGACCAAGGCTTCCGCACGACTCCTTGCATTGTCTCCTTTGCGCAGGATGACATTGTCGTCGGCGATGCCGCCGTCGCGAAACTCCACAACAACGCCGCCAATACAGTTTACCACTTGAAGCGTGTGTTGGGCAAGAAGCACAAGGATGTACACACGCACGGCTACGTGAAAGGCTGGAGCTTTGACTTGACCGCCGACAAGGAAGGCGCTCCTGTTGCGAAAGTGCTTGATGGAAGCCGCGATGTCCCTGCCGTTGAATTCTGCACGCTTGTCTTGAGCAAATTGAAGGCACTTGCTGAAGACTACACGGGCGAAGTCGTCAAGAACGTCGTCTTGACCGTCCCAGAAGGATACAGCGATGAACAAAAGGCGCTCTTGGAGCAAGCCGCTGCTGGTGCCAACTTGAACGTCTTGCGTTACGTGAGCGAGCCCATCGCAGCAGCGATTGCGTACGGATTCGACGAAGACAAGAAGAACGAATCCAAAGTCGCTGTTGTTGTCGATGTCGGTGGTGCCTCGACCGACTTGACGCTCTTGAGCATTGACAAGGGTCTCTTCAACGTCCTTGCCACAGGCAGTGACCATGCTTTGGGCGGTGAAGTGTTCACGGATGCCATCGTCGACCACTGCATCAAGACGTTCGAACGCCAGAAGAAGGTCCAAATCGGCGCTGACAACACGCGTGCTTTCCACCGCATCCGTGTTGCTGCTGAGCAAGCCAAGAAGTCGCTCTCGACGCAAACCCAAGTCACGATCGAAGTCGATTCTCTCGCTGAAGGCCACGACTTGATCGTCAAGTTGTCGCGCTCGCGCTTTGAAGAAATGGTCGGCGACCACGTCCGCAAGGTGACCAAAGACATTGGCGGCCTCTTGGAAGGTGCCGGCTACGACAAGGAATCGATCGACCACGTCCTCCTTGTCGGTGGTTCGTGCCGTATCCCAAAAATCCAATCTGCCGTCGAAGACTTCTTTGACGGCAAGAAGGCCCACGTGACCATCTCGCCGGATGAAGCTGTCGCGTTCGGTGCGACCATTGAAGCGTCCACTTTGTCGGAAACCGCCGGCTGGACGCTTCCTTCGGACCCTCTCAACAACGTCGAAGCCGTTCCATTGACGTTGTCGCTTGGTTTGGCCGACGGCACTGTCTATGAAATGATCCAACGCGACACGATCCTTCCTGCCACGACGCAAGAAGTGTTCACGACCCACGCAGACAACCAAGAAGCTGTCTACCTTCAAATCTACGAAGGCCAACGTCTCCTGAAGAAGGACAACACGTTGTTGGCCAACTTGACGCTCTCGGGCATTCCCCTCATGGAGAAGGGCGAGCCTGAAATCGAAGTGTCGTTCAATGTGACGCGCAAGGGCGTCTTGACTGTCAAAGCTCACGTTCGCAATGCCGAAGGTGGCTCCAAGTCGCTCACCGTCTCGAGTGATTCCAAGCGTGTTGTCGATGTGGATGCGATCGTTGCTGCTGCAGAAGCCGCGGCCGAAGAAGACGATGCGATCCTCGCCGAGTTGGAAGCCAAGCAAGAAGCAGAAGAAATTGCCGCCACGGTCGCATCGGCCGCCGCGTCAAACGGCAACGACGAAGAAATGGATTAGATGCTATACCAATTTTATACACCTTTCATCCCATGACCTCTCCATGGCACCATGTCGTGCATGGCGTGGAGAAGCCGCCGCGCATTCCTCGCATACATCGCTGGTTGATTGACTTTGTCTTGGATCTTGAGGATTGCATCTTCCTTGTAGGATGGAAAGGCGCTAGACGGCGGTGGCTGCAGCGCCAAGGACGCCATGTAGGCCAGTCTTGGGAAGAGTTGATCGCCATTGAGTTTTGCAAGCGCGACAAAGACAGCGCGGCCTTGATCTTGTAGCTGAGTTGGCATGGAAGCAGCGAGGAATGGCTGACACGCCGACGCGAGCTCAAACGTGATGGAGCTCACGCTTTGCGTCGCATTGCACATGGACTCGATGCAGATGAGCATGTTTAGCAGGATTTGATCCGTGAGGTTGTGCAGCCGAAGCGCTTGCGGCTCCTGAGGCTGCTCGTCTTGAAGCGTCAGGTCCGCCAGCGCCATCGTTGGAGAAGCAACGTGTTGGCTCATGAAGGATTGAAACAGCGGCCAGAGAGTTTCGACAAACTTGTCGCCGAGAAAGTCCCCACAGAGCCTTGCTAATGAGCTCAAGCATTGGACTGCCGCGAGCAGCATGGGCTTGGAAGACGACGTTGACGCCAGACGCCGAGTGAGCATGGGCCAAATGCGATGGACGAGCGGCCGCAGATCTTTCGACGCGAACGTGGCGAGGGCTTCTTGGAGGACCTGCCATGCCAGGCAGCTCGTCGCGACGTCTGGCGCTGTGATGAAGTATGTGCAGCAGACGACAATGTCGTGGACGAGTTTGGTCATGCCGCGGAGCGTTGACTCGTCAAGAGGCTGCTCGGGATCGAACTCGACTGGCATGGCGCCTTTCATCTTCTCTTCCATGGATGGTTCCTCCTCCTCTTTCGGCGGCGCTTCTGGCAGCGCTTCTTCATAGTCATCAATGTGGAAGAGCGCATTCATATCGCTGATGAACGCCGCGACGGCATTGGGTTTCGCTGGCGGCGTCTCCTGGCTTGGCTTGGGTTGGTTCGCCACGATGACTTTCATCACGCGGAGCAGGCCAAGAGTATGCTCCCTGGACGTCACGTGGGCATCCATACTGCCAAGGACACCCCGGACTGCTTCTTCCAGGAGCGGCAATGGCGCTGGTCCTGCCTGTTGTAAGAGCCCATGGACTACAGACGGCGTCTCGGGATATTCGTCAAGATGCTGGAGGCGATTCACAAGCATATCGATCACATAATCCATGTTGACATGGAGAAGGTTTGGCACTGTGCCAAAGTCGCCAAACCAAGCAAGGCGTTCGAGCGTCGCCACGGCCGCTTGATGGACTAGCGAGGACGATCGACCGAGCTGCTCCACGACTGGATAGAGAACGTGCATGAGAAGTGGATTGAACGCTGTCGTGAGAGCCTGGGCGACGCTGCCGACGATCTCAAGCAGTAGACTCTGCGCTTCGTCATGGGCGTCACTCGTCCAGAATGGAAGCTCAAGCAAATTGTCGAGGATGTAGCCCGCTACGTGGATGTCCAGCGAGGGACAAGATGCATGAGACACTTGGATGTGAGCCGCGCCGAGGACAAACTGGTTGAGCAAGACGAGAAGCTCGTTTGAACGTGGCTAGAGAAACCAACGCGGCGTTAGGACATGGCGCTCACGAGATAGACTACCTCTGAGTTGTTGAGCTGGTCAAAGATTGCATCGACAAAGGAAAGCATGGAGCCGTTGGCGCCCATGAGCCGCACGACGGAGAGAGCGGCTTGAATCGCTTCGTCCGTTCGAAAATGCAAAAAGCGTTTGCGATAGTACGCGACGGTGCACGCGCTGCCAAAATTTACATGCGTGAGGACTTGAGCATCCACGGCATCGATGGTCAAAATCTTGCACCACCCACGGAGAACGCGGTCGACTTGCGTGGACAAGACGACATGGGTCGAGCTCATGTGGGTCAAATAGCCCGCGCAGATCTGAAGGGTTGCCAGCGCTTCACTCTCGAGGTCTATTTCGACAGCGCATTTCTTGGCGAGGGATTCGACGTGGAAGAGGAAGCGCGTGCCTGCTTGAGTCTGGACAAGCACGAGCTCTGATGGAGTCATATCAGCTTCTAGCTTGGCCAGAGCGATCATGGCGTCCTCTTGGATTGCCGCGATGGGATCTTGCGCCAGAGCTAGAATGGTTTCGTAGCATGGAATGAAGCAAGATGGCAAAGACAGACGGCAATGGACGAGCAGCGCGGTACAAAAGTGAACCAACGCGTGGCGGACATTGGGCTTTGCATGGTGTCTCTGCTGGCGACAGACATGAGTCACCAGGACTTCCATATTCCTTTGGGTCGTCGCAAGCCAGTCGGACGAGCGCAGGATGTTTGGTAAATCGCCAGAAGCGACAAGAGGTGGTTGAGTCACGCGGGTTGGCTCCACAGCAGGCTCGAGAGTGAACTCTGGAACTGTAACAAGACCTTGGCAGCGTTGATCTTGCAAGACGAGGACTGTCGCATGAGTTAGACAGTTCAAAGCCTCCGTAGGGAGCTTAGATCCCAGCTTGAAATCACTCTGGATGAGCTGGAAGAGGGCACTCGAGAGCCCAGGAAAGACATGCGTCGAAACATGTGCATCGTCGACGGCACGAACGACAACTGACAGAGCTCGAACAGCATTCACACGGCAAGTGCGATTCAAGTCTTTCTGAGCGCGTAGAACGAGTGTCGAGACCTAAATATTGAGAGCATGCGCATCATCGAGTCGAGTTTCGGTACCATGAAGGCAACAAATGGCACCGATGTCGAAAGGAATTTCAGTGGCGTTGGAGTCGTACACAAACGCTCAATGCAACGAAGGGCAGTAATACGTCCTTCATCCGTCAAGACGCATGCCGTAGATTTTTCGTCCATCGTTGGCATCAACTGTAACATGCTACAATGATAATGGTTAGTTGGTAATCGTTGGCGAAGCGTGTACACCATTGAAGAAGCTTGAAGCACTGCGCTTCACTCTGTTGGACTTTTTCAATGCGGCATGCATGTAGAGCTTTGTCAAGCGCAGCTAATAGCTGTTCAACCAACTGCGTCGATGCTCCGTTCGTCACTTCCTGGTTAAGCCATTGGTACAATTGCAGAAGAAGGACATTCATCCACATGTAGTCGCCTTGAGGGAGAAGAGATAGCTCTTCCACAAGCATATCAAGAGTAGTCGGGTGTGGTTTCCTAATGAGCATCGAAATGAGACCCATCACGGCTTGTTCATGATCGACCGAGTCGGCCATCGTTGACCGCTGTGGGCAAATGGCCAATTATCCGGAAGACCGGATAAATCATCCCTTGAAGCTGCAGTTTTGAATTTGCGCGCCGGTTCAACCATGCTCCTGACAACGGACCGACTGCTGGAACTCGCGGCAAAACTTCCGCCAAAGACGCTGGAAGAGCACAGGAGAGATGTTCAGAGACTTAAAGATGAGGGAATACTGCTTCCAGAGCTGGCGCGACTCAACCAGGACCTATTCGACGAAGTGCACAGACATGAAGAGGCAATGCAGGAAATCGACCGCCGTACAAAGTCCAAAGAAGAGGCGACACCAGAAACCCCTCTGATAGCTAGATCTCCCCGATTTTACCGAAAAGCGACAATATTGGACTTGAGTGAGGCCATGTTAATGTCACTTTGGCTCATAACGTACACAGGGCAGCAATTGGACGAAGAACAAAGCCCACATGACGACGGACAGGCGTCACATCTACACCACAACGGAGACCGAAATGGCAACTACCAATCTATGTTTCTCGCTGCGGCGATTCAACTCCTGGAGGACAAATCGTCGGATCAACTGCATCCGAAGATCGCACTTCCTCCGGACACTATCGTTGCTGGATTCTTGAAAAAGGCCAAAGACAATTCGCTTCGATCGTGCGCCAAGAAATATGTTGTGCTTACTCGCAGTGCGCTCACGTATTATGCTGATCCACGTGAGAAAACACCAAAGTCGCAAATGATTCCTCTTGGTCGCTTCGTATGTCGAGAGGTCTTGAGTCAACGTTTTCAGCATAAATTCGCATTTGAGCTCATCGCAACGGATGCTTCGGTATCTACGCACAAGACCAAATCCAAACTCGTATGGCTTGCAAAATCAGAGCATGAGCGGCGTGTGTGGGTGCACGCAATTCGAACTGTCATCAATGAACCCCACCTTTCTATTGGCATTGACGGTATTCCACTAACCACAGCTGCGTCGTTATATATTTTCTGTAGGCGATAGCTTTGAGTGCCTTGCACTACGTCGACGTATTTCTGAAGCCACAGACCAAGCGAGCTACATGTTGGCTTTAAAGTATCGACTCCTCTGACAAAATGATGGGATTTGAGTCTTTTAGGCAATGCAAAAGAGAACTGCTTCTACCCGTGGATTGGATTCAGCAGCATGTTGCTCATCATCCACGTAGTCGGTGTGGAATGGATCAAGTATTCAAGGATTTAGAGCGAGACAAGTTGCGCATCAATAATCAAGTTTTTAGCGGCGCGGATGGCAGTGAATCCCTTCTTGGCGCTCTCACAAGTGTGTTTATGGAAATTCAAGGGCAGAACGATCAAGACAAGGAGCTGAGCGAAGCTCAAGCCTTGTGTATTGCTCGAAGTCTCCTTCTCAGTTGCAATCGAACACAGTCAGGGGGTGACACATACGAAGCTGTTGATTTCCTTTATCACAATCCAACTCTGGTTTGTATTTTCCCATTTCGCTGACTGAAACTGTTGTGTAGAATGTTTTATGCCCACATGAACTGGAGGCCGAACCGCTTGAAATCAATGTGTTCCTTCATGACTCATGTCCTGCAGTCTCTCAGTATGTTCCCGAGGCCGACACGACTGATCACTGGCCTTCGTCTCGCGAAAGGTATTTCCACTCTAGCTGAAACATTCCTCACGTTGTCCGTGGAATTGTAGTATTGGACGTCGATCTGGTCATGTTCGTCATTTTTCAGGTGGAGCGATCCCAACTATTGCAGACGACAGTGGCGAGTTGGCCAAGTCAGGGTCTCTCAATCTCTTTGGCAAAGATCATCCGTCACGGGTCGAAGACCCACCGCTGTTACTCTTTGCAGGCAAAAAGATGCATATTGCAATCGTTGCGTCCACGTCGTATAAAGTGTGTGATCTGAACCCTCAAGGCGACGTACAGGACGACACTTGGGCTGTCATCGACGCCGTCTACAAGCAATCCTTCGTCTACGCTCCTCACTTTGGTCTCCTCGAGGGGAAAGGATGCGTCACGATCCAACACAAACAATAACCGTACAACCAATAGAAACGATAGAACTGTCCGGATAAAAAGCTAAATTTAACCATCCAAACACTCCAAACCATAAATGAGCTCTTAAAACGCAAAGCCTAAACACTCGTAGAGCGTCAGAACTAATGCGCCATGATGACAAAGAGGACGGCGAGACTTCAGCTTACATCTTGAGTACAGCGCCTTCTTAGATCATTGACACTTTTCAAGTCCATTCGAAGCCAACGCTTGCTCTCAGAGACGAATGCCGACAGCATCTTTCAAGCAGTATACTCCGCAAGAACGGTCCGCACGTCTTCGTGTATGCATGCACTCCCAAGCGATCATTGCAACGTCGAACAACTTCATTCCTACTTTTTCACGAAACTTTATGGGGCCATTATCGTTTAATAACTTCGACAACCCAAAGGAAGCACAGGTTTGGCTTTGAATGTCAAGTTGATTGCTCTCGTCTGACGAATCTGCTCGATTAACAGGCTGGTATTGTCTGATTGACTCAAAATTTCCGAACCTGGCTGAAATCGATCAAACTTTGAATCAATCACCAATCGAACCAGCCAATCAGCGTCCAGAGTTTGTTTAAAACACACACAAAACACACCAACACACACACATTAATTCATGTACCTTCAGATTATACTTGAATTCACTATTGCCAGATTGATCACACAAATTTCGTCGATTTTGATCAAAACTGTAAATTTGGACGAAAAAGACAATAGACCTGTATAAGTTTATATTTTGACCGTCAAATTTGATGAGGATTCTTTGATGCAATCCGGATAAATAATATTTATCCGTATACAATTTCCGGATAGTATCCGGCACTCGAAAGGCATGAACCATCGAGATCAATCAGTGAGTTGAGATGCAACAAGTGACCGAAGTGACATCGTTGGCGCAGTGGAAGTCGTTCACTGCGACGCCAAAAGTGACGGTTCTCTTCTTCTACGCAAAGAATGTCAACATTCCGTCGCAAGATAGCAGCGCCGACTGGCTCGGACCAGCCAATGTTCTTTTTACGCAATTGGCAACGCTGCATCCGCGACTCTCGTTTTGCAAAGTCGACGCCGAAGCTGTGCCCGCACTCAGTACAGAGTTTCGCTTGGAAGTGGTGCCGACGTTTATCATTTCTGTCTCGTCGAATGTCGTGGACCGCATTGAAGGCATGAAAGTGGCAGAAGTTGCCCAAGCAATCGACCGCGCGAGCAAGCGCCTTGCTGATCCAACGGCTCCAGCACCAACGCCAGAAGCAAAACCTCTCGTATGTCGTCATTCTTGGCAAGATATTGACTATCTGTTGACCAGGCTCTAGATGACGCATTGCGCTCGCGATTGCAAAAGCTCGTCACGTAAGTCTTGAGCGAGAACCTCAATGTGCTGAGTAACTCGCAGGGCGTCTCCAGTGATGGTGTTCATGAAAGGCACACCCGATGCTCCGAAATGCGGCTTTTCACGCAAGACGATTGCGATGCTCAAGGAAGAAAACATTGAATGCGGTACTTTTGACATATTAACCGACGACACGGTCAGTTTTGCATGCTTCGAACCCATTCCAATGCCCGACGCAGGTCCGTCAAGGTCTCAAAGTCTTTTCCAACTGGCCGACGTTTCCACAAGTGTACGTCAATGGCTCACTCATCGGTGGCCTTGACATTCTCTCGGAGATGAAGGTACATTGCGTTCAACTCTCGTCTTAGTCTTGCACAGGAAGAAGGCAACTTGGCGGAACAATTGGGCGTCCAGCCCTTGAGCGAAGACGAGATCGAGAAGGCTCTCTTTGCCAGCTTGACGGAGCTCATCAACTCGGCGCCTGTGCTTCTCTTCATGAAGGGAACGCCAAACGAACCGAAGTGTGACTTCTCTCGCAAGACAATCGAGCTTCTCCGTGCGCATCAAATTCCATTCTCGACGTTTGACATCCTCAGCGACGAAACTGTGCGTGCGCTCGTGGCATTCGTAGCTCAGTAGGTTGGAAATAGGTCCGACAGGGGCTCAAGAAAATGTCCAAGTGGCCAACTTATCCTCAATTGTACGTCCATGGATCTCTCATCGGCGGCTTGGACATCTTGACAGAAATGGCGGTATCGTCCGCCCGTCACGCTCGTTTTCATTGTCGTTTTCTAGGAGGAAGGCGACTTGGCGGGTCAATTGGGCGTTGAAAAGAAGGTCTCCAAGATTGATCAACAATTGTCTGCTCTTGTCAATCGCGCACCCGTCATGATCTTTATCAAAGGTGCTCCCGATCTTCTCTTCCAACGATGCTAATGACATGACAGGCTCGCCTGATGCGCCTCAGTGCGGTTTTTCGCGTCAATTGATTGAAATTCTCAACGGAGCTGGCTTTGTCTATGACTTTTTCGACATTACGACGGACGACAAGGTATGTCCAAGCTCCAACGTGCTCTCCACTATCGTGCGTGTAGGTCCGACAAGGACTCAAGAAATTTTCCAACTGGCCAACGTATCCCCAAGTGTACATCAAGGGCGAATTGATCGGCGGCTTGGATATCATCCAGCAGCTCAAAGACGACGGCGAGCTCGACGCTCTCAAGCCTTAGCCTGGAATGAATATAACACAATTGTCTATCGTTGCCTCTTTAGTACAAGCCTACCCATCTATTCCTTATCTTCATCTTTGTCACCGTCTTCACCCTCTTCCTCTTCCTCCTCCTCGTCGTCGTCATCGTCGACTTCATGGCCGTCGCCTTGCAATGTGAGTGCAATCCGCGTGACGTTTTTCAAAATGGCTTGCTTGGTTTCCTCATCGGGTTCCTTGCCATGTTCATTGACATATCGCTGGCATGCTTCGTCATGGAGAGCTTTACTATAAAGACAAAAAAATCCGTCAACGACGATCGTGGCCAGTGTACATGAGTTCGCCCAAGTCTTCGACTTCCTCGACATCTTCCCCCGACACGACGAGCTTTTCCATCTCTTCGTCGACACGGTCCTTGAGCGTTTCCATCTCCTTCTCGTCGGGTTTGCGTCCTAAAAGCAATCGTCAGTCGGGAAATTACAATGTGGAGCGCACCATGCTCTTCGATAAATTCAGCCACGACGTATTCCAATGCACGAACGCGAGGATCCTCGTCTCCATCGTCTTTCATATCTTCTTCAACCTTGGCAGTGATAGCTTCGAGTTCTTCCTCGGTGGGATCGCGACCTGAACATTCAAAATGGCGATGAGAATTTCACGTTTGGACGAATGAATCTACCGTTCTCCTCCTTGAACTCCTCGACGAAGTACGCAAGAGCGGCCTTCTTGTAGCCTTCTTCGTCTTGTGCATCTTCATCGTCTTCGCTGTCTTCGTCTTCTTCAGGTTCCCACTCTGGGATTTCCAACTCCAAGAACTTTTTGTACTCGTCAACGGTGAAATCCTTTTGCTCGCCGTTGGCATCCGTGCGGAAGGCAAGAATATCACCGCGGATTTGACCCAATCGCCCATGGAAGGGAGGCTGCATTTTCTGCGTTGTCATGGCAACGGATTCGTCTTCCTGCGCTTCTGGGTTGCACATGAGGAAGACTTCAATATCTTCGTATTGGCCCAAGAAATGGCACGCTCCACCCAAGAGCGCTTTCACTTCTTGCTTTGATGGTGTCATATCCACAGTCACTTGTTCGATCGCGCCGTCGGCTTTGAGGAGAACGCATTTCACGACGGGACCTATCAATGACACAAAATCTCAGCAAGGAATCCATCAATTCAGACCGCACCCTCGGCGTTCATGATAGATTGAATGTTCACGCCTTTGAGCAGGTCATTGGTGACGCCCTTGGCTTTCTTGGCAACGCTGTCGGCGGCAGATTCTTCGTTCGATCGCTTCTTGGCGTTCGTCATGTTCCGTGGAAGATGTTCAACTGCGCGGGATAGCAAAGCCACTTTGACTTGGTTGGCTGCGCAATTTTGAGGCCCCTCCCCCCTCGGTTGCTAAAGTAGGGGGGGCCATAAAATCGAGCTGGCTGATTGGCTGAGGCACAGTTCCACGACGCCAGATGGAGCCATGGCTGACGAACGATGCCTTGGCGTGGCGGACAGCGCTGACGTTTGTTGCATTACAGAGATCTTTACGAGGGACATAGGCTCCTGGTGTGGCTGCGACGCTAGCTGCGCTGAAGCTGACGTCACTGCCAATCGGTGGCTTGAATTGGCTCGACTGAGGACCAAGCATGGCAAGTCGACAATGGCAAGACGAGCTGGCTGCATCGACAGACGAGAGGTTTTGATCAAGATCTCGTGGAGAAGAGAGTGAGCGACTTGATGAAATCGCTGATTGACAAGAGTATCGAACAGATCTTAAGATTCCATAACATTCAGCACAACGCGTGTCAATCCTTACCAGGAGAAATCTCCCATCAACATCTCAAACTTTATCGCATCTCCTTGCTCGTGGCACTTGATTTCTGCTGCGATCTCCAGCTAGAGGCCATGCAGCTCCGACAGCGTAGATTAAGATCTTCCCACTGCTCTGTCAATTAGTTTGTCGTCATCAAACTCGCGTCGATCAAACGACGTTTCGATTCGACGATCACTGGACTTCTCGGTCATTCCTGTGCGTTATAGCACTCGACATGACGCCGATCTCGACAGAGGCTAGCCTTCCTTGCATTGTCTCTTTTTCTTGCTCTACAAAGTTCCATGGAGCTTGTTGGTATCTACGCATAGGTTTCCCATGGAATCCGCGCCTCGCCGTGGCTTTCGCATTAACTTTGCCAAATTTCTCCTATAAATTTGAATACAATATCAAATTCCAAAGGTCGCGGAACGACTTCAAACATAATGATGGCTCTGCGTCCGCTGGTGCGCGCAAGTCTCGTCGGGATTACAAAGCACAACCTTCGTCTTGTCGGTGCTGGCGCTGTGTCCGTCTCGTATGCAGCTCGGTGGTCTCCAACACAAGCTCTTCACGTGCAGGAAGACGGCGTCGCTTTGTTTCGACCAGAGACGACGACCATCACACTTCACACTGGCCATACATTGACCACAGTCACGGTACACTTGCGTTTTCAGCGCTGATGCTTAGCTCCATGTCGTTGTAGATGCACAAGACTCTTTGGCAACGCATTGTGACGGTGATCCGAGTGATTTTTCACTGTGGACGCCTTGTTCTCCTTGGCATTCCGCTCGTCGTGACTTATCCGATTGCGCGACTGAGAGATGCTGAACTTGCCGACTGGTGGTGGCGTCTTGCCCTCTGGACAGGCCAGCAGTCTAGCCCTGCCGTGATCAAGTTTCTCCAGTGGGCGAGTACACGTCGCGACATGTTCTCCCACAAGTTTTGCAACACATTCCAAGAATTCCATGCTCATTGCGATGTGCATTCGTGGGAGCATACGCTTGACCAGCTCAATGAGTCCTTTGGGGAGTCTTGGCCTTCCTACATGGAGCTTGATCCCTCCCCGATCGGCTCTGGCGTCATTGCTCAAGTCTACCAAGGGCGCTGGAAAACCACGGACGAGCATATTGCTGTCAAGGTGCTGCATCCCAACGTCGTCGAGTCTGTCGCGCTTGACCTCGACCTTCTCTGGGCCATCGCAGGCTGGATAGACCTCTGGCTCCCCAATCTTTCCGCCAAAGTCGGCATGCAATCCTTTGCGCAGGTAATTCTTCCCATGGAATTGATCTTCTTCACCTTCCATGGAGGTCATGACGAGTCAGCTGGATCTGCGCATTGAAGCCGACAACTTGCGCCGATTCCAAGCCAACTTTGAAGCGAATCCAAGCGTCAATTTCCCAACGCCAAAGGGCGGCTTCGTCACGTCATCAGTGCTCGTCGAGAGCTTTGTGGACGGCCAGCCGCTCACGGCGAACTCCCGGGATCAAAGGTTGGCCAAGACGACGATTGACACTTTTTTGCGCATGCTCTTCCTCCACAACTTTGCCCATGGCGACATCCATCCTGGAAACATCCTTGTGACGCGGCAAGGGATCGCGCTGCTTGACGCTGGCATCGTCAATCAACTGCTGCCGTCGGACTTCCAAGACTTTATCGCGCTCTTCCACAGCATTGCATCCAAAGATGGCCTTGCTGCCGGTCGAATCCTTCTTGAAAAGAGTCCTCGCCATCACTGCACTGATGAGCCGGCGTTCTGCGCCGCGATTGCGTCAATTGTGGAACGAGCAACCAAGAATTTAAATCTCAACCAAGTTCCAGTGGGCGATCTCTTGCAAGAAGTGCTTGAAGTCTGCCAGCGCCATCATGTTGCGCTGCAAGGACGATTTGTTTCGATCGTGGTGTCGATTGGTGTCTTGGAAGGTGTCGGACGGCTGCTTGACCCCGACTTGGACATTTTAAAGATCGCATTGCCCATCCTAGTCCAGGCTAAATTCAAACAGACTTTGTAATCCTCATGTCACGCAGTTGGGGGCATCAAATGGAGCTATCAAGTGCTGGGAGATTGTGGTACCGTTGGTAGACGTGTTTGTGCTTGATGAACGAAGAAATCAAAGTCAAGTACCCTTCAAGCAGTTTCAAAGTTGGAAATCTCAATTTGCTCCACAAGTTTGGGCATTCCTGTCGAGTCCAAGAGGGTCCAAAGACGACACAGCTCTGAACTGAGTGAGGCTACAATGCTGTTCGAGTGGAGAGCTTGAATGTCAACATGTATCGGATCCCAGGCGTCCTTGGGCTTGGCCTTGATGTGTCATTTGAGCATCTTAAACAGCTTGAGTAATTTTGTGGACAGTGTCGGATCTGTCGGCAACTGCAAGTGTTAGCATGATCTTGGCGTTGAATTTGTGTCGCATGATCTCGCAAAAACGTCTTGCATGCGTTGCCGCCATTTATTGTATCCTTCAAGCTCGTGGTGAATATACTGTTTGCGCAAGTAGTCGCGTTTCTTCTTCTCCGAGACTCCAGTGAGGTCAATCTTCCATATCTTGGCCTGTTCGTCGAGGCTGACAAAGCCCTGACCCTTGCGATAAAATTGTGAGTACTGAATGATCGCGCGGATCACAACATGCGTCTCGGACAATGGACGGACGTCGATCCTGGATGAAAATTAGTTTGATCTGCAACATAATCTAACAAACCAAGTCATGCTGTGGTGTTGGCGATATCGCTCGCTGTTAAAAGCTTCGTCGTTTTCAATTTGCCTGAGCACAACCACAAGTCGATTGGCCTCGACAAAATTGCCTTGGAGGATGTTGAAAAAGTTGTCGTCGTCAGTGACTTTGCGGTAAAGTCTGGTGTTTTCTGTGTATTCGACGGAAACCTACGATAAATTGAACCTCCATGGTCTTCAAGGGGGCGACATACCGTTGAGGGATCAAGGAATAAAAGATCTACATAGTGATTTTGAAAGAAATGCCTGCATGAATCCATGGTTCCTCGCCAGATTTGCTGCATCATCTCGACGCAAGTAAAACCTTCGCTGGAAACATCGACATCAAGGCCGTAAATCTCTTCTTCCGACCCACAACAGGAAAACATTTGAAATCTGGTCTCCACGTTGTGGTAGAGCTGTTGTGTGAGCCATTCCTTGCCAAGTTTTCGTACTTGGGGTTGTTCCAACAAAGTTGCGCAGTTCCAGTTTCGCATAGGGCGCTCGGGGCTCTATCCATGTAGCTTTGTTACACACTTGTCATGAACCTTAGTCGCATACGGATTGCAGATTGAGAGCGTTAAACCGCTGCATCGCCAGTGCAAGAGCTGCTCGTTCGTTTGTTTCTTGTATTAGAGACTCGTGCTCTGTGTTTGAACGGTGTAATTCTGTTCGGAAGATGCTTGCAATCGTGCTCCACGACAATGCTCCTTCCGGATCCACTTGCCGTGTTCTTTCAAGATGAAATGGCGCAGCGAGCGCGTTCAGCTCGTGGAACTCTGCCTTTAACTCTTCAAGTGCATGCCTTCTTTTGCGATGATACTTTCGTTGCTTGTCGCGAAAGTACTCTCGTCGCTTGGAGCCTTGTCAGCAGTCAACATGCCAATCACGCGCTTGTACTTTCTGAAATGCGAGAACGTAAAAATGTCAGAAAAAAATTGAATCATAAACTTGAAAAATCGACAAAAGTGATACTTTTCCTTGGACGCGCCAAGAGCGCGCCGTCAGAGCAATGCTTACGACAAGCTACGCCTTAAAATGTATATGTTGCTGTGATGGAGGCAATAGCGAGCGCGGTTGAGTCATGCGTCGATACATGAAGGTCTTGTTCTGTCATGTCAACAAAGCTCCTTGTACAACTCGGAAACACATTCGCCCCCTTGTTGCAACACCGGTGGAAACCATATCGAAGAAATGTACCGAGACATGTTTCACTCGTTTATGATAGAAGAGCTTCAAGCTGTTCGTGGCCGGAGCAGAGGATTTGTATGTTCCGATGGCTGTGTTGATCGCCCGTTGATTGACGACAGTGGAAGATTGATCGACGTCAGTTGCTGCTTCGTATCTAAGCGGAGTAGATTGTCGGCGCCAATTGAGAAACGCCCATGCTCTACTTTTGTCTTGAGAAAGTCTTGAATTGCAAATTTTAGCTGGACATTGTCGGGCAGGATGGATGGTATCAATCAGCGTAGTTTGCTCGCCTTTGAGTTGTATCCCAAGCTCGTCCAACAATGTTTTGAATACGTTGGCGCATATCACTGTATCCGTGAAGTTGTTGTTGAATAAATCGTGAGCGTAAGCACTCGAGCTTCTTCTCCTCCGGCACGTCGGAGACGTCGAGATTCCAAAGCATGGCCTGTTCGTCATGGTTCACAAAGCCTTGACCTTCACGATAGTACTGTGACGCTGTATAAATCGATCGATACACGACATGCGTCTCGGACAACGGTCGGACATCCATCCTAAGATACAAGTGAGTCCGATTTGAAACACGCGAGAGCAAGCCAAGCCATGCTGTGGCGCTGGCGATACGAGTCACTGTTGAAAGCTTCGTCGTTTTCAACTTGTCGGAAGACCATGACGAACCGATCCGCCTCGACAAAATTGCCTTGGAGGATATTGAAGAAGCTGCCATCAGCCGAGATTTTGCGGTAAAGCTTTGTGTTCTCAGTGGTTTCAATAGAAATCTACGATCGCTGTGAGGAAATCCTTTATGGAAATGTCGATGTACTTGAGTTGGGTCTGAAGATAAGAGTCTCAGTATGATTCTGGAAGAAGCTCCGGCACGAGTCGATGGTTCCGGGCCAAATTTGCTGCATGGTTTGCACGTAAGTCGTGCAGTCGTTCGAAATGTCGACATCCACGCCGTAAACTTCTTCATCCATCCGAGCACATGCAAATATCTGAAATCTACTGTCCTTGTTGTGATATAGCTGCTGTGTGAGCCATTCCTTGCCGAGTTCCCGCGCTTGAGGATGCTCCAACAAAGTTGCAGGGTGCCAATGGCGCACAGGTCCCTCAGGTTCCTAAACAAACTTGGAGTTGACACCACTGTTGAGCGGCCATTTGTTTACCAATTGCAAGTTGAGCGAGACAAATCGTTGCATAGCCTTCAGGAGGGTTCCACGTGCTCTGGTCTCTTTCAACAAGGATTGATGCTCTGACGTCGAACTATTCAATTCTTCTCGAAAAACGCCAGCGACAACGCACCACGACAATGCTCCATCAGCATCAACGAGTGGTCTATGTTTCGCTTTCAATGGCGTAGCGAGAGCCGTTAGATCTTCAAACTCCGCTTTGGCCGCTACAATATCATGCCGTAATCGATTGCGATGCTCTCGTTGCTTGTCGCGAAAGTACAGCCGCCGCCTGAGCTTCTCGTCGTCGGACAACTTTGGCGCCATGTTGGGCGTCAGAAAGTACCGTATATCGTAAGTCATTTTGGTGTCAAAACAAAAAAATAACCTCTATATATTGATTATTTCTGTTTTACAAAAGATATTATTAAATACAGTATATAAATTCATATGGGGTAAACTAATCACAAAATACATTGTACTGTTGAATTTATTACATACAATGTTTAAGATAATTAATTTATAAGTCGAAAGTTGAAATAAAAGAAATTCACTAACACTTTGTATGGGAAAAGTTTTTTTCGATCTTTCAGTTGGCCATAAAATATTCTCATTGGTGGAAATTCTGCAGTCATCCTTTCGAGTTTGCCATTTTCCAAGATTCTGCCGATCACAAAGAGCACACAGGCACGATCAAGCAATGATCGTGAAGAGCATGGAATACCTCGAGCGTCAAGACTGGTCACCATGCAGCAAACATTGAAGACGTGGTGGTGGTCCAAGTCAACGACAGAAACGACGAAGGTGGTGCAACAAGAGACTGGTAAGACACTCATCATCATGAATTACAAAGATCTAAACAACTATTTCGTAGATCACATCGCCAAAAATGTCTTCCTCGCTTCGAATTTCGGCTCTCATGCTTGCAAGCTCGACGATTGAATCGAACAATTCATCTCCGTCGTTGTTGTCGTCGACCGACGCCTCTTCAATGTTTGTGGTAGCGGCAATAATCATGCACTTTTAAAGCCATTCATGATAATCTTGGAGCTCAAGTGATTCCATGCGTCTGACGCCCATTGAACAAGATCAAAACGTGTTGGCGCATGCAGCTTAAAGGCTCCCAAGCTAGAGTTGTGGTTTTGCACTGACTTTTGCAATTGATGTATCCAATTTTTACTCATCATTGTTTTGAACAGCTTGATCCATGCAACGTCAGCTGGCTGACAAATCCAAGTAAATCCTGGAGGTACTTTTCAAGCATGACATTTAATGAAGCTGCTAATTCCATGACTTTAGGACAAAATGAGGAAGCAAAATCATACCATATCAATAGAATTGGTTTGACATTTTTACCTTTGCGGTTTCCAAAATGATAATTGATGAACTCGCACATATTGCTGAATTGCACCAAGCTGTTGGATTGCCATAAAGCTGCGCGGTAAACTTTCTTGCATATCTCTTTCCATACAATTTTTCCAAAACCGTTTCGCTCATCAATATTTTCTTGGACATTCTTTTCGACGGAACATTTAGTTGTCTTCAACACAATAAACAAAGAAAAATTTCCCCTTTTGAATTCGCAAGTAGCATTGCCGTTGCGCGTTGCTCCTCATGACCACTCGTCCGGATCCACACAAGCTTTTCACCAACTGCATTGATTGTCTTTCGTCCTAGATATTCATAATTTACCGCGGTTTGATCGGCATTGTAAATCTCCACAATTTCGTTTTCTTCAACCAATTTTAGTATCTTGTCACTGAAGGCCTTCAACGTTGCATCGCCTTCTTCGGGTGACTTATTGCCACATCGAGTTTGGCATCTCATTGACAGTTCATGCCGTTTCATAAACGACTCAATCCAACGGTTACTTGCCTTAAACTGCTGTGGTAAAAGATTGTTTTCTTTAGCAATCTGTAATGCATATTGTTGTAGCAACAGGTTGCAGATTGGGATACCTTCAAGACGGCGCTCCACAATCCATTCGACAATCCGTCTTTCTGCGGCCATATCGAGCACCGTCGCTTGGTCCAGCTGTCGCGTATTCATCATATTCGCTGACGCAGGATTTACAGCTTTTTGTTCAATTGATTCTCGATTTCTGTACCAAGCTTGAATTTTTTTTTAGTTGACACTTCCCTTGTGCCTGTGAGTCCTGGGAAGTACTTGGACATTGCATTGGATAGACCAGTGTCGCCGAGACCGTTCGTCATGTACTCTTGCACCACGAGCCACTTGAATGCGTTAGATGTAAAAGATCGCTTGTATTGCTTTGGCCCTTTGCGTGGTTTGCCCTTTATAGAGGGACGGCCTGAGGCCAGTCGATGGTACTTCCTCATGCGTGAACAACGAATTTGACCGAGCGTCCTAAGAAAATTTATTATATTCATTCTGACAAGTATAAAGTGGGCAGAGTTCTCACATGGTATTTTATTACATCGTCGTCAGACATCGAAATGACTTACGATATACGGTAATTAAGGGTGCGTCTGGCAAAATTTCAAAATCAATATGCCATTTTCAGCCAAAATGGGATCAACGCATATTCAAAATGGAGGTAAAACCTCCATTTCGTAAAATGGCATTTTGGGAGCCTCCACTGAGTATATCCCAACCAAAAATATTGGACTTGGTGCAAAACTCTTGGAGATAAACAAGTTCATATTTTGACCTCAATTATTGAATTTGGCCTCAAAATGGCATTTTGAGCCCATTTATTGTATTGTACTGGGAATTTGTCGGACGAGGTTTCGGAATTGATGCGTTGGTGATGTGATTGGTTAATATTATAAATAAATTTGAATGTTATGATCGCCTTGGACATTTCTGAGGTTTAAGTTATTCATGGAGTTCATGTGAGCCAAATATCAGGCAGCGACATGCACCACAGCCACTACAGAGGCCTGGTAAATATAAGCGTATAGTGGTACTTGAACTTTGGGACCAATTCTAGTGACCTCTAAGATATTATGTTATAAATTTTCACAAGAATGGTATTTTGGAGGGAAAGAGATTAGTGGCTGATAGAAGTCTATTCATATTTCGACATGGAGGATGATGAGCTCAAGATCGTGAAGACCCGGCGACGGTACAGCCTCGAGACTAAACGAAACGTTTTGCGTGCTCTGAAAGAGCTCACGCAAAAAAAAGTCTCAGAGCTTAGCGGCATTTCACTTCGCACAGTACAAGGTTTCGTACGAGAAAAGAAGACAATACAAGAGTCTCTCTTAGCCAAAAGACGACAACACCTAGGAGCTCCAGGCCGAAAGGAAATCCTTCCTGGTGGCGATGTAAGTCAATATAATAAACTTCATTTCATTGTTATATTAGGATTTATTGGACTACATGGTTGCAATGAGGGAAAAGAACTTTCCCTTGACGACTTACCATGTAGTTCAGCAAGTCAAAGCTCATCACCAGGAGTGGGTAAATGAATATTCTGCCTCAAAAGAGGATCCATACAAGTCTCTCTTTAATTTATGTAGGGACTTTGTTTACAGGCACGGTTTTTCGCGCCGTAGAGCCTCAACAGCAAAAGCAATGACCACATTGCAGATGCTGGAGGTTCGAACGAAATTCCTTGACGAGTTTTGGGACGAACACGACCATTTCGATGCCAGAGACGTCATTAATTGCGACGAAACTGGCATCTATTTCGATACTCCTCCGCGCTACATCCTTGCCCAAAGAGGCAGCGATGCCAGCATCACCCACGGGGACAAGTCCTGCCGTCTAACCGCCGTTTTAGCAGCGAAACGTAACGGTAAGTTTTTCCAATATTGCTCTTACTAACTCTATTTAGGAGATAAATTACCTATTCTTTTTGTTGTCAAAGGCAAGCCTGGTGGTGTGATTGATGCGAACGAGCTTCGCACGTACCCTCAAGGCCATTTTTATGCCGTCCAGAAGAATGTGTGGATCGACGGCGAAGGATGGAATTTCTATCTAGACACTATTTTAAGGTAATATATTTTATTGATTTCATTAATTAATGTTAGACCTGAAATTGTGAGACCTTCGTTGATCTTGATTGACAACTTCGAGACTCATCGAACCCCAAAAAACATTCAGTATATTGAAGAGGAATTGAGCTCAACTGTGTGCACTCTTCCCCCCAATATGACGTCTATTCTGCAGCCCTTAGATGTCGGGGTCATGGGTCCTTTTAAGGCCAAATTGAGAAATTTGTGGCTACAAGAAACCTATCACCCTTCAAGCGCTGTTGAGAAGCGCATGTTCTGTATCAAACGGGCAATCAAGGCATGGGAGTCAATCTCCCCTGAAACGATCAAGAAAGCTTTCGAGAAAGCAATTCCCAAGAAGTCTAGTTGATATATCCACACTAAATATATGTTTTCATATACACACTATATAATTATTTTTGTTTGATTTGTCTGTCCTTGAAAGTGAGTCATCTACATCGTCAAATGTAATATCATTTATATTTATTGCTTACTGTTGGTGATTGTCTTTGAAGATGTATCATGTTACTGTTTTCCTAGTTGTGTAAATATTTAGAATATTTATTGTAAAAGGGTATAAGTTTTAGTGGACACTGCGAACATTGATAGGGGCGACTTGTCCAATCAAAATAGTGTACCACTATACGCTTATATTTACCAGGCCTCTGTATTTACTCATATATGGGGGTTTGCGAAAGAAATACGAAACCTCTCAATTTCTATTTATCAGCTTTCGGCGAGTTTCACATTTCAATTCATGCCGACAAATTAGAACGAATGATCGAAGGCTCCATCATCTCGAAGCCGAGGAGCTGACAAGAAGCGTTCCATCACCAAAGCATGGCAAATCAATGAAGCAGGTATATTACACTATGTACACTTACAACTTCTTTGCACCTTTAGCAATGAGATCATAGAGGGTTGGATACGTCAAGTCGGACATTTTTCGTCGGCCAATTGAACGCTCCTCCAAGTCCACGCCAATTGAGTTGCACAATGCAACCATGCAACGCTCAAATTCCTGGGTTCTGCGCAACACGTCCAAACGCACCATCTCTCGCCCGTCGACGCTCGCATGCTTCAAAAGTTCTGTCATAACTCGCTTGAGCTTGCTGAAATTCACTCGATCAGAAGATTTGGGGAAATTACGAGGTAGAAAACGCCGCAGAGGTGTACTTACTCTGAAATTGGGTACTCCATTCCACCACATATGCCATGCATCAAACACTTTACACGTAGGACATTTCAAATCACTGGGAGCAATCAGAGTTGGAGCATTTGGTTCTGACACGTCGGTTTCGGGCAAAGTTAATGAGCTTTGTTGTAGTCTGGAAACAATGTTCGAGCACAGATCATCCAAAAACTGTTGTGGCATTGTAGATTGAGGAGGCAGTGTAACTTGTTCAGCAATTGCATCGCGGATTTGACTTGGTAACGAACTGAATATTTGTTCCATAAAGCACAATTTGTCTTCTATAGCTTTCATCCGTTCAGCCAAAACAACGTGAGGTGGCACACCAGTCGCACGCATGGATGACACAGGATTATATATTCGCCCAGTCTCAATTTGACCACCAAGTCGAGAAACAAGTTTTGTTGTCCAAAGAAGAGAAGAAAAGAGGGGGTGGTCTGCTGATAAATTGCCCATCAGCCACTCGGAATGATACACAATAGAAGCTAAGAGAAATGGTACCACACAACGAAAAGACTCTGGGTACTATGAGCTGTAGCCTGGCAGAATCGTCTCCAGATCGTCTTGTGAGAGTGTTAGCCCATTGAAATGAGGGGGCAAATTGGCAAATTCAATATCATTGACATTTAGCCCTATCCATGTAAATATCAATCATTTCAACCAAGTCCAAGTAGACCTGCTGCCGCCCGACCAACAAATTGGTCGCCCCCAGAGCCAGAGAAAATGTAGAGACCTTGCACACCTAGAGACCAGTGTGCGCGTAACCAGACTGACACCTGAGTTGGACCACCCGGTGAGTTGGACAACTCGTTCGCGACACCTTTTCTGAACGAGTGTGTGCCAACTTCTTTGGCCAAAATTCCCAGGTTGAGCGTTTCATCTCTGTTTTTTTGTAAAGTCTTTGTCAGCCATGCCGAGAATTTCTCTTTTGCATTAACCCCAAACAATAAGGTGCACTTTTCCAACTGTGACCCTTTTGTGAACACGTACAATGCAAGACTACATGACTCAATAAACAGAGTAAGCAAACCAAGCAAACCTTAAAATTGGGCAAATAGACGGATTCGAGGGATTTGCATAGATATGATGCGGAGTACAATTATCTCCAGCCTGATCGCTCTTCGTGCGAGCATACTGGACTACCAGAGCATCGCCTGAAATATTCATTAGCTCCATAAATGTACGAGCATACCATTCCAAGAAATGTGATGAAGGTTAAGGAGCCCACCGTTGCCGAGCGAGCAACAAGATTCCAACAGAAGACAAGAAAGCATTGTGCCAACTTGCAGTCTTTACTGGCCAATGTCTGCAGTGCTGTCTTTGCTAGAAATTTGTATCCTATTCTGTGTCATGAAATCTATATATCTAGACTACCTTCAAATGTAATTAGGGTTTTGCCCTCTAAATTTGCATCGACCCCTCTTCTTTGAGTTGTGCAATCTTTCGCTTGTAGCCAGAAGTAAAATCTATGTGAATAGAGCTTTCGGGTAGACGGAAAATGTTGTACCAGAAAGGAGGGAATTGAGCTCTTTGGGCATATCCACCTTTGCTTCTTTGTGCAGATTGACGATTGCGCTTCTGCAGCCGTTCAAAGATGCGGCGGATATGTAGGTAGTGGTGTCCGAATTTGAAGCGTTTCGCTTTATCGACTCATGCGTCAGGAACTGTTTGCATACATTGATGTCGAGTGGAAGCTTGACTTTGTCTTCTATTAGACTAGAAGGATACTGCAGCTTCATCCAAGACACAAGCCGCTTTTGGATGACGCCGTATTGGTGCCGCGTGTTCTTTGAAAGACACATATCCATCACATCATCTTCTGGCCCCATTGCCCCTTTTTGACTGACACCAAGCCGCACAATCTGTCCGGATAACAAGAATTTCGTAAATCCCAACTATCGTGAGATATTTTTTTTGGTATACATATTTTAAATGATAATATGGATAGCGAGAGGAATCTACGAAATTTCGCATTTCGTGAGCTATTCAATATTCGGCTGAAATATTTCGCATACCACGACTATTTTCAAATAGTGAGTATTTTGACGTGTTTTACATCCCGTCAGAGTAGTAAATTAGAAGGTTTCAGAAGGACTGAAAAATTGAGTTGACAGTATCCATTTATACGTAGGTCATATGAAACCACGTGTTTTGTCTCCCTCGACGTGTTTTTTCAATCCGGAAAAGTGGTCAGAGCTCACAATCATACGTAATTCTTTCACGCCAAAAAACAGTTATTCTGTGGCAGGGAAACACAAGCGAACAAGATGATGGGCCCATGCATGTACGACAAGTGCTCTTTAGGGGCAAATGAAGCAATGGAAGTTGCTGGTTGCTCCGTCTGTGACAACCTCGTACACCACATGTGCTCTAATGAGCTCTATGAGGCTGATCTGTCGGTACGCGTAAGTTCCCAAGCATGTGCCGTCCAAGCTGCAGAAAAATGCTCTTCCGTCGGCGCTGGTGCATCAACAAAGGCGGCGAAAAAGAAGTTTTACTTCACACCAAAGGCTGATTTGGCTTTGCTTAGAGAGATACTGAATGTTAGACCGTTTGCGGCCGAGCATGGAAGGAAAGGCGAGAAGTACGACATTGTCGCAGAAAATTTGAACGAATATCTCGAGTCAAGCTTGAGCTCTAGGACTGTGAAAGATCGCTTTGTCTTGCTCGTTGAGGAGTTTGAGAAGACTGATGCTGCTTCACGTCGAAAGTCTGGTATTGCTGAGGATTTTGATGTGTATCATCAACTTCTAACGGATATCACAAGCCAAATAAAGGTAGATGAATTCATTTAGAACGATAGGCGTGATGCAATGTAGGATGCTAAAGCTGTTAAGTGTGCCAAGAAATGGGAGAAGAAGGCAAAATCGGATCGATTAGAATCACTCGGCGAGAGGCTTCGTGAAGAAGTAAGCTCGCGTCCTTCAAAACGGATGATGCTGAAAACTGACAGCGAGGAATCAGCGCGTGCCAGTGAAGAAGTCAACGATCGTTTGGAAACCTATGGGGGGCAACGAAAAACCCTTCAACTCTGGGAAGTCTCCTGCTTCGACCTTGTCAACTTCACAAGTGAACTCAGCAATAGCAGACTACTTAGAAAACCAAATGCGTACACAAGAAGAAATCCACGAGTTGAAGCAGAAAGAGATGCAATTTGAAACCGAGAAGTCTGCAAAGGAGGAGGAAGATTGGCTCAAAGATTATGAGCTACGACAAGCCCAGGAGGGTGCGGGAATTAGTCAACGAATGCGTAATGTAAACCAACAAGACGTGTATTCATTTTATCTAGACTGAAAACAGAGGTGAATCGTTCTCAAGTGTCATTTGGACGACATTAGCCACAGCATGGAAGCAGATTAAGTGTAAATTGAGTTCATGACGAAACATTTGCCGCAGGGCACCAAATTGCTTCAAACGACTGTTGACTGTTTCATGACGTGACATAATTAATTTTTGTTGTTGAGTTGATTGTGGCTGTGAATTGGGTGTAATAAAATGAGGATCTCCCGAGTAACCGCGATCGGCAATAGCAGTCTCATGAGGCTCAAGTGCGTTGACAAACGAGCTTCTAGCTAGAGAAATATCTGGCCAGGTACCACAAGGCACTCCCCCATTCACCCAAACAACAGTCCGAATGCATACCCCAACTTCATACCTCAATCCCGCGCCATGAAATTTGTGGGAGTACCACATCGGGTCGAATGGCCTTGGCTCGTTTATTCTACAGTCAATGCCGTCAAGGGAAACAAATACAGTCGCGCCATCCAATGCATTTTGAAAGCGGTTCTCCCAAACAATCTAATGTTAATGTTATATTATGATATCATACTAATGTACCGTCTCGAGTTGAGATAAGTGCACGATCCATGACCATTACCATTTACGAAACGTTTTTTCGTCCACGCCTGCGAGAGTTGCGTGGACAGTCTCGGATGCATAAAGCCTGAGAAACATGAGGGCCCACATCAAGTGAATCACACTTGTGGTTTGACATTCATGTGGCTTTTCCACCCACAGAAGAGCAACAATCATGGGTTCCACACCAAAAAGAGCACGAAATCTGCGTCGACAGTAGGGCACGTCGCTAACAGCATGTTGGCGGCGAAGCATAGCAGCTCCCGCACTCCAAATCTTGTCTAGGAGCTCGTCAGTGTCGCTCATCTCGAGCTTCTCAAAATGTAAAATGAGCCTATTTTACAAATGTGAAACAGCATATTTAATTTGTATAATTCTGTAAAATGACAATTATAACATAATATTTCGATTATAACATGTGCGATAGTTAGTCATAATTTGTGACTAACATTGTTAGCTTCTAAAGAAAGTACATGACTTTAACGGCGTTATTCTCGTCGCTGGGTGCGAACTGTACACCACAAATACACTCAAAATACTGACACAGCTTGCGAGCATCTAAGCGACCTGTCTTTTACCCTGGTTTTGACAGTTGGACCTAGGTACAAGGCCTTAAACATGCTTAATTTGCGAAAGATAACATACTTTGAGGTTTGACATCTTCTTCATTTGAACGAGATGTGATGCCATTTATAAATGTATGCAAAGAAGAGAAGCTGTACTATCTGGGAACGAAGTTTGGTTTCGGTTGATGAATCTAGATAAAGTTATTCTGCTTTGAAAACCACTCTTAGCCTTCAAATCGTGGATAACTTGAAGTTGACCAACTTTTTCTCGCCAAAATTTGTCGAAAATTCTATTATATAACAATATTATAATAAGAACCACCACCAACATTATTTTATAAATCCAGAAGTGCCCAAACTTCAACATGTCCGGATAAAATTCCGTACAAGGACACATTTTGCGCGGGGTTTCTCATTCTAGAAATGTCCGCGCGCTGGACAAGTGACTGCCAAGCACAGACAGTACTTCAAAAACTCGTTGAAGAAGGCAAGATCGACGGGAGCACAGAGCCACAAGAAGCACGCGCGTTTGCTCCCGAAATATTCCGTCATTACAACAATCAGGTGTTCGCTTTACATCTCCGGAAGACGAAAATGGCAAACAGTAAGTCGATTTCGTCGCAGAGTCTCATAGACATTTGTAATTTAATATAGATCTACGTCTTTCAACGAAGCGAGCTAAGCTTTCACGAACACAGGACGACGACTGTGAAATTCCTCAACTTGGAAAGCACCAAGTCTCAAATGTGTCGTCGACAAAAACTAGACCTGAAACGAAAACATTTCCCTGCGGAATCCAGGCTATCTGGCAGTGCCATATATGGATTCAAAGACTCACGAGTGGTTCGTGAGTGTTGCATTAACACTCACATGGGGGGTTCAGTCTGGGACGATTGAAATTACACCCGAAGATCCCTCAACCCTTGTGATTTCTTATGAATGGGCTCCTGCACTCATTGGAGTGTGGGATTATTTTGAAAAGGAGCTCAATGAAAGACCCACGACAAAATTATGGGCAAGAGCAAATGCTTTTGCTACTGCAATGGAAGAGCTCAAAGGAAGCTTTGGTGCTCTTCCAGTTTCTACTCAAGTTATTGATTTGCCACGACTCCTGGCGGCGGAGATAAAGAATTATTGATGTTTGAATTCAAGGCACAGGTTGGAAGAGGCCAAACTGCTACGATTGAGATGCATGTCATTTGAGTATTTCTAATGTGTTAATGAAAACTTGGTTTGGTTCGTTTACATTTAAGTCAGTCATGTCATGACCTGTTCCTGCATCCTCAAGCTCGACTCTGCAGATCGTAAATGAACTGAAGAAGTTGCACTACGGCGGGAAGAAATGCAATTGCGACGCGAAGAGCTCCAGCTACTAAGTCTGCAAATGCAGTTTATCTCTAGACGTGTAGGTCATGACAATAGCAATAGCAAGTAATGTGTAGATAATCGATAAGTAATGTGTAGATAATCGATAATCATACATGTGAATTGACACCATCTACTTTGAAGTAGTCTTTGTATACGACGCGAAATACTCGTCAAACGTTGGGGGTGCACAGCGAAAGAAGGCTGAGTTTGTGTTCGTGCCATTTGCAATAGTCACGCAGTTGGTGAAGAGAACTCCAATCTTGTAGAGCGTGGCAAGCGGCGTTATGGCTGCTCGTTGTTCGCGCTTGAAGTCGAGATACGAAAAGTTGCGAGTGATTTGACCATAAGACCATTCGACGGATACACGGACGCTACTCATCGCCTTGTTCAATTCTTTCTTGGGTAAATCATTTCTGCATCCTTTGTACGGACAGCAAAATACATTGGTGCATCCATATGCAGGATCACCGTAGACAAGTTTCTCGTGGAAAACAGCGTTCCCCTCTAATACGTCTTTCAGTCCACTTTGGTTTAGCATGAATATATCATGACGACGACCATCAACGGGGCCGAAAAGGTGCGAGATGAGACCGTCTGGTGTCACAATTGTCTGGAACTTGAAGGCATGATCTCTCTTGTGCCCGTTATAAACAGCCTCTTGGCCTTTACCCTTTCCGGGGCGACACGTTAGCCGAACAGTGCCGTCAATAAAGCCCCAAACACCTCTGATGCATTTCTTTTCTTTCGAAGCAATTGCGTTGCAATAGCGATCGATGTTCTTCGAGATTCGTTCGACATCAAAGTAGAGCAAAGTAGATAACCTATCGTCGAGAAATTCGACAACGTAGTAGAAAATGTGGCACAATGTTGATGGAGCTCGCCCAAACATGGCAGCCATGTCAATCCATCGATGCGGGAATACCAGTCTACGCAAGCAGATTGCGAGGGCTTCCAAAGGATCGCTCCGTACGCCCTCGTATGTTCTTATCACTGAGGGCAATTTAAATATTTCGGCGAGACGTACGATGTTGCTTGGCGAGAGTCGAAACTGATCCTTGGCCTCCTCGTCTGACATCGAGAGAATGTTCAACCTGTAATCTGGTACCAAGACACGATCGCGGTAAGGCAGTGTCCATCGTCGCATAAGCAGTAGCAGGAGAATGCAGTCGTCTTTGTCGATAACTGTCCACTTGCGCTTCATCGACCTTTGACGGCTGACCGGACACTCCAGTTTTCACCGGTTTGAGCACAATATATCACGAATATTTAAAATTACGTGGTTTTGAAACCTGAACAATTTCAAAAAGCAGTTGCAAAATATGGGCGTCTTCACAACGTGTTTTTGGACGACGTATTTTTGTTTGGACGTAGTTCTGAAACCTTCTATTGAAGCGATATTGAATTAGAGAGACTTTAAGTGTATGTGTTGAATAGCATGTTGTCCTACAATTCCAGTGCAAAAGGGAGCTTTGAGATGTTGCGCTCGATTAAACATGAAATATTATTATTCAGTTGCAAGCTAAAGTACTTGAGTTTGTCTGCAAACGTAATGCATTTTGATCAACAAGGTTGAGATCCTAAAATGGTAAAATGACTCCTTGTCTGAGATGATAACGAACATTTTAAAGGAATGTAGAGGTACTAATGCATGTCAATCCTACATACAATGTATTCAGATAAACCCCACTCGTTTATTTGTGATTCAATAGTTCCGAAGATATTTGGACAGCAATTCAACCTACACAAGTACCGGCACTTGAAAGCTTATTTCAATTCATTTAAATTAGATCAATATTCATGTTGATAACAATCAACTACGAGACGTATAGAGTCATCGTAATAGCTGCATGGGGCTTGTAATTTTCACCTTGAAATTGTGGAGCATGAAATCCCTTTTTGATGGTAACGACTGCCTGTAGAATTTATATTAACTACCAATCAAATAGCACCGATTATCTTTCCGACAATTTCATGTGTAATATCTCTATGACTTGAGATTTGTATACCCATCACAAAAATATTATCGGAAAAGGGTCGACTATTTTTCCGACGATTCCGATATTTCGTCATATTTTATCCGACATTTTCTTGTGAATGTAATATTTTCGGTTGCCAGACGGACCCTAATAAATAAATGATATATTGAAAATAATTGTACTGTAATGGGATTTTGAGTCGGCGACGCAATGAGGACGTGACGTTCTTTGCTTTGGACGGCAGACTCGCTTCCGAACATGCAGACCTGATAATTATCCCCATGGCGACGACCACGCGTCATCGAAATTGCTTGATTGATGGAATATTTTCGCCAGTGTTATCAATCGAGTCAAAGTTTCAGAGATTGATTCTTCCAAAGTGAAAGACCAAGTGGCGATCGATCTCTGGGCATTCGATGCCATCCAACACGTCTGCATTAGAAATAACGTGGAGGAAAGCCTGCAGAATGATGCGATGGTTGCGTCAAGAATTGAAATTCTGGCGACGGTGTCGAGACGCTCTGCAGCTCTTCAGTACCCTATCGCCAGGGGAAAGGGAGACGGCGAACATATATTCACAGGGATCAATCCATTCTTCTTTTCTGACTGAATGGCAGCAATGTCATGGAAGGTGACCAGTTTCGGTGTGCTTCCTTGGAAGTGACTCCGATGAACACTTTCAAAGCTGGCTTGGCGGCAGTGATGTCGTCGCGGGTGGCCATGTACGGTGTCTGTTCTTGGAATGAGACTCCGTGGAACACTCGAGTTGGTACAAGCGTGTGAATGAGTCTGTTGGTGATGCGTGTGGCAGCAATCTGGTACGCTTGATTGATGTCAGAGTATGCTGTGACCTTGTCTTCGGAGGAGAAGAACTTCGTCGCCATGGGATATGGCCGTTTGCGTGTTTGGATATGGCGATGCATAACCATGCATTGGCAGGGCCGAAGAAAGCGAACAGTTGGGTCCAGATAGCCATCAAGCCAAATCAAGATACCAAGTCAAGAATCAAGATCCAAGACCAAGATGCGAGCGAAGCGAGTGGGCGATCCGCGGTGGTCGCTAGGCGACCCGAACCAACACTGTTGATGAGTGCACGCATCAAACAGTGGTTGGCTGATACTGACGAGTGTTGGTTGATGGTTTGGGTTGCTCGATTTGGAGGAATTGGGGACGTGATGACCTTGCCCTGCCGTCACGCTGTCCCGTCCGTCCTCGTTGTCCGTGTAACTGTAGGACCTTTGAATCGAATGGTTTGTATCCATCGAAACCATGATGTTTGTAGTGTAGTAGTCTTGAAAGCTGAATAAAGTTGTGGTTGCCATCAAAAATATGTGTTCCAATGCCAAAGAATAGGATAGGGGTAGTAGCGAGGCGTCGTTTGGTTGAGACTAGTGGTCTCATCCTTCGATGTGTCATGTTTGATCGATGTGGTCATGATGTAGGTTGTGGGTTTTGAGGGACTCAAGTCGAAGTTGATCCAAGTAACTTTGGCCGCACAAGTTGAAGAAGGCTATAAATGAGTCAGAGGATGATGGATTTCTCAGACGGTCGAGGTATGCCTTCAAGTGTAAAGACAAGTAGGCTTGGATTTCACTATGGAGGGCCAATGGATCTGGAAAGGCTTCATTGTAGAGAAGTTGGTTCTGCCACAGCCATAGTTGTCGAAAGATCACTGATCGAACGATGTGGAGGATAGCATGAAAGTGTTTCGTAAATTTGGCTTGGTATGGTAAGAGCAGAGTTATATCGTCGGTAAAGAGGATGTTGGACCAGTTGAGGCAATCACAGAATCGTTCCAAAGGTGGTAAGTATTGATTCCAGAGATTGGCTGCATAGGGGCACGACCAGAAAAGGTGTTGGGCATTTTCTGGAGTATCACATCCATGAACACAGTGAACATCGTCCCTTCTCCAACTGAATTTGTACAGAAATCCCAGTGCGTTATGTTGTAATCTGTATTTGACGTCTGCAAAGATAGGCAACAGCAGTTTATCCAGCGAAACCTCTCTTGGCCAAACGACAGTCCATTTGGGTGTGCGTGCAATGCAGTGGTAGTGGTGGTGGTTGAATTGAAAGAAGGACTTTTCTAATTGAGGTGGCAGTGGCTTTATCAATGGAGTGCTTGCCAACGAGCCACTCGTGCTGTGCCGCTGCCAGTTCTGGAGGATAATAAGGTCCAACTGGTGTGCTCATCATTAGTCGTGTGACAGGCAAGAAGTAATTCGTAAGGGTTTGTCCAGGCAATCGAGCATTCTGAAATGGCATAGTCGTAATAGAAAGGTTGTGAAATCATCGTGCAGTGAGTGTCCAGTGTTGAGAATGTCGACCATGCGAAGAATAGGTGGGTTTTGAGATTTGAGTAATCGTGCTGTAGCTGTGGTGCGCGTTCGTAGTGGTTGTTGTGAGTTTGTGATCAATGGAGTAAGCCATAATGGAAGGTTTAATAGGTTCGGAGATCCATTTGATGGATAAATGGCAGAGAGTGTGTTTTGTTCCATTGGCAAAGTACTTGGTAGAAGTATGAGCCCAGTTTTGAACCAGTATGGTTGATGCCGTAATGAATGGGTGTTGTCATTGGGTAATGTAGAATATCAAGGCCATAGCAGTATCCATCGAGAGCATCGGTGAATATTGATATGGCTGGATTCATCCACTTGGGTGAGATAGTTGGGTTAGAACGGATTTGACGTAGGCCAGAGAGGAAGAGGTTCAGTTGTAAGCTGTGCATTGTATCGAGTAGTGGGGGAAGGCCAAGGCCACCTTGACTACAGGGAAGCGAGCACCAAGAGCGGGGAAACGGGCATCGAGAGGCGGTGTCTTGGATGCCATTCGTGAGATTGTTGTTGAGAAAGTCGATGTAAGATGGTGTGAATCGGTTTAAAGCGGTGGTGGACTACAGGTGACTGTTGTTGTGTACCAAAGATGTAGTAGTATGATAGAGCGGAGTATGGCTACTCTGCCACGCAGTGTACGAGCCCTATATCGGTAGAATATGGTCAAGTCGGCGTTCAGCACTCATGTTGGGTCCAAAGTATATACCCAGGAGTTTGCATTGGCCATTTGTTGGTATAATATTGATTCCATGTGTTGCTAACTGGTTGGGAAGCTGGGAGTCTGACCATGGGCTAAAATGCATAACGTGTGTCTTGGAAAGATTGAATTTCATGCCGGTTGCTTTGCAAAAGGATTCGACAGTAGTGAGGAATTTTGGTGCATCGGTTAAGTCGCTGAGGATCACTGTGCAATCGTCTACGAAGGCTATAGACGTGTGAGTCGTATTGCCAATGAACACCAGAGATTGATGCCCGGAGAAGATTCAACATTGGTTCGATAAAGAGAACAAATAGGCCAGGTGATAGTGGATCTCCTTGTCGAACTCCACAGCCCAATTCAAATGGTTGTAGCGGTTTCCCATTAAACAAAAGGGAGATAAGTGTGTCAGAATATAAGGTTTTGATCCAACGTCGAAATGTATGACCAAAGTTTAGATGATTGAGTGTTGTGTCGAGAACTTCCGCGAAGTCCAACAAGATTGCTCCAGCTTTGTCAAGGTTGTGATTGCGACAATGTTGTTGTATAGAGGAGAATTCAAATAGGGCTAGTTGGATAGATCTTCCACATACTAGTATTGGTCTGAGTGGAGAAGATAAAACTTACCCAAGTCGGCAAGACAAAACTTTGGGGCCAAGTTTTGCGTCACTGTTGAGTAGTGTAAGTGGTCTGTGATTGCCAGGGGTGAGCTTGGTCCAGATTTATAGAGAAGCGACAGATGAGCTCTGCGTTGGAATTTTGACATTCGTCCTTTGGTAACTTGATCGCAAGACTTCGCTCCTGGTTTCGAGCGTTCACCGGTCAACTTCAATACAAGTGTGATCTAGACACCGACGTAAGATTCAAAGCTAGCAAGTTGATACTTTATTTTGTGGGGATTGTGACTGGAAGATTCACCTGGAAAACCTTCGTCACATACCGAAATGCCGGAAGATCGCAAAATCCATTGTTAAACATTGGACGGGCTTACCAATTTGAACTCGATCAATTCTTCTATGCACAAGAGCTAGGAGGCTCAGTAGTCTCATGCTAGGTACTCACCGGAATTCTCTATCGAACTTCCTTTGCTCTCCACTTTCAAGAATTGTCAAGTTTTAGCCGTGGCTGCAGAACTCATAGACAGCAGCGATGTTTGCATGTAGTGCCAGCAAGTTTGGAGCTGCTGATCTCTGTCGATGGGTGGATTACTCATGGATAACTACGGAGTGAACAATCTGATGGTGTACATGCATGTATGTCTAGCAATTTTTCAAAGTGTCGAGCAAGGCGAGGACAGATTTTCAGCAGAGATGATCATTAGATAGGTGAATTCGTGCAGTGAATTCATGCTAGCTTGGCGACAGAGAGTAGTCTGGGCTGGTGACTTTCTCAATGATGCTTTGAATCTTC
Source organism: Aphanomyces cochlioides (assembly GCA_019828595.1). Taxonomy (NCBI): domain Eukaryota; phylum Oomycota; class Saprolegniomycetes; order Saprolegniales; family Verrucalvaceae; genus Aphanomyces; species Aphanomyces cochlioides. The sequence goes on along the minus strand of JAHQRK010000027.1, from coordinate 488,819 downwards.
TTTCGAAAGACGGAGTGGTCTGCTCGCTCTTGGCGGATGTAAGTCGACCGTAAGTGGTCTGTCTTCTGGTCATCTGGCACTCCGGTAAGGTCAATCTTCCAAATCTTGGCTAGCTCATCCACGCTCACAAAGCCTTGGCCGTCTCGAAAGTAGCGTGAAAAATGGCTGATCGTTCGTACGGCGACGTGTGTAGCAGTCACTTGACGGACTTCGACCCTGTTTCAGGTCGTCAATGTGTTTGCATTTTGTCAGCTCCATACCAGATCATAATGTGCTGTTGGCGATACGATCGACTGTTGAAAGCCTCGTCGTCTTCAACTTGGCGCATGACCACGACGAAGCGATCTGCTTCGACGAAATTGCCCTGAAGGATGTTGATAAAGCTTCCTTCCTCTGTCGTTCTGCGGTATAATTTGGTGTTTTCAGTGCACTCCACAAAGACCTACAGCAAGCGTCATCAACGGAACAACACAATGGATGACGTACTTGGGAGGGTTCTCGAAACAAGATTTCCGCCATGTGATTCTGAAGATAAGCCTTGGACGTTTCCATATTGCCTGGCCAAATATGCTGCATGATTTCGACGCTGTTGAGCCAGTCGTCGGAAGTGTCCATGTCGATGCAGTAGAAGTCTTCGTCGAGTGCAACTGATGGGAAGAATCGAAAGGTGTAGTCCATATTGTAGTAGAGTTGCTGAGTGAGCCATTCCTTGCCCAGTTTTCTTGCCTCTGGATCTTCCAGGAGAGTTGCAGATTGCCAAGGCGAAGCAGGCGGTAGGGGTGCCTACACCAATGTTATAATGTTCAAAGGGACAGTTCGCTATACCGGCACATTCACGCTGACAAAGCGCTGCATGAAAGCGACGAGAGTCTCCATCGCATCTGACTTCTTTATCAGAGCTTGCTGTTTGGCCGTCGATCGATTCGACTCTGCTCGAAACACACTGGCAAGAATACTCCACGAGAGTCCGCCATCAGTATCAACTGGCGGATGCGAATCGACTCGTAATTCTCTGGCGCGAACTTGCAGCTCGGCAAACTCAGCTTTGATCGCGGCAGCCTCTCGTCGGACACGTAGTCGATGCTCTCTCTGCTTGTCCCGAAAGTACTCTCGTCGCTTCAACTCTTTGTCTTCGACAGCAGGCATGATGCCAGTTGTGATCGAGTTGATACGCAATACAAAAATAAATATTTATTTTCAATCATAAATATTCTCATTTATCGACAGTTTTAATTTTTGAATTTTTTCATGAAATTTCATTTTCAATCGGTTATACTGTGGCGAGCGGCACAGGTGCGTCGCTTGATGATGAATTACACCAAGAGGAAGTCGGCTACGTAAGCTTAGTTGAATCCAAAGGATATCGCCGCGAAAATCGCTGCACAATGAGATCGAAAACGATGGGAAAGTGTCTTTACAGACCAAAGGAACCCCGGGATGAGTGAATTCCATCGACAATTCGAATGGTGATTGAGGGGCACAGCACTCGAGGATTGCATGCAACCACTGTGTAAACGAAAGATTCGACACAAGTGATAGCTTCACTTTGTTGTCTAGCTTACACACGAGTTCGAGTGGCATTTGTTTGGTGGTGGATTGCTTGGCAATCACACGTTCACCGAAACTTTGTCACGTAGATCCTCTCTGTGCAAGTCAAAGGACAATTCAATATGAAGGCCAACCAAACAAAATCAGACTTATTGACAATCAGACCGTTTTCATCTAACGTTACCACCATGTTTCTCATAACAAGAGCTTCCTTTTGAGCTATCAGACGTCGATAAATTCGTGATATTTGATGAGATATCGCGTCGGGACCGAGACTTCGCCGGGAAAATCTTCCGATATTCATTTTTGAGATGTCTGTATTTTTGGAATCCTCGTCGTGTATTCTATCTGCTTGTGCTGTTCGTTTTTAACATTACTCACAATTTATGTATGAAATTTCCTTTTAAACATTCTGTCGAAGTGTTTACAACATGTATAAAACAATTGTCAAGAAGTCTGATTTTGAATTCTGTGTCAGTAAAAGTCCGGTTTTGAATTGCCATGTCAACAAGACTCTGGGACAGACAAGCTTTCTTTCAGTAAACAAAACTTTTCATCCCTGTTCACGATCTTCTGGTGGAACGTCACGTCGGACAAATCTATGAGGCTCGTAAGTATCGTCATCATTGTCGACTTCGCTGTCATCGTCGCTGTCATGTGCACTGCTTAGTTCAAATTCCTCGTCGCTTACGGCCATCGATACCTTGCCTGAATCGCAGGTTATGTTTAAAACACACTTCAGCAAGGCAAAATTGTTTTTTATCGTTTCTCATATATTAATTTATGTAGGTCAAAAACTTTGCTTCCATTTTTCTCGTGAATAGAATTATACAGGAAGACCGATTTTGTTTAGTTGGCCTTCATATAATATATGAAGGCCCACGAAACAAAATCGGTGAGCCTGGCAAAATTAAAACATATTCCTTGGCTACAACAATCGGTACGTGTGTGTGCCATCGATGGCTCCAATGCATCCATGGAAAGCTGGTTCTTTCAAGAAAAATTGACGACTTGACGACCCCAGTCTCGAGCTCTCATTAATGTTGGATCCATAAAATCCATTGTCAATCATTGCCTGCAAGATGGCTTTCAATCCGATATGTCGATACTCGTGAATTGTAGAGTATGCTTGATCCAAAAAGAACTGTTCTTGTGCACGAGCACTCGCTCCTGCGGCCATCCAATGAACTGCCACACAACCACACGCTTTGGACACAGTTGATGACTGATGTATTTTGCACACATTCCCACCAATTCATTCAACTCGGAAGGCGACATGCGGAATGTGTCTCCAATGATGCGATCTCCACCATCCGTAAGTATTTGACTTTGGAGATCTCAGAAGTCAACGTAGAACAAAGCTGACCTGATAAATCGGGGTGTTGGCATCTTGCGATCGTCGGTGTCATCTTCAGTGGCCATGGCAGCAGCCGCCGCTACCATACAAGATGCAAGCAGGACAATGTCGTCGTCTTGCTCGTCCATCGGCTTGAATTGCTTGCGAAATATTGATCTCTATATTGTAATACTTCGAATTATAATATTGTGAGGTTTCGTCGTGGCTCGACATGGAGTTCATGGATGGAGGTATATTCCAAAAAACAGGATTCTGGCCAGAAACATGATTCAGTTGATTCCAAATCGTGTTCGGACGAATTGTTTTTCCATCGCCTAACCCCACTGGAATCCACTTTTGGGAGTCAGAATCATGTGAATCCACTTCATTCCGAACACGCCCTAATAGTCGAGATAAATAGCTTCAAAGGTTTTACCTTTTGAAAACTTATTTTCGAGGAAACAAAAAAAACAGTTCAAGCTCTCCTGATTGATGGGCAGTGTGTTTTAAACATTTGTGAAGGTGGCCACCGAATGTCCGAAGAAGAGGAGACTTCGGTGGCGATAGAGTATGAAATCTGCTCTGATGTGGACGATGACTACCGACCACAACAATTCACGTCAAGAGCAGCCCTCAATGAAGACATTGAAACAAGAGCTCAAAATATGGCCGATTACCCCTAGGCAGAGGCGCCACCCGAAAGTGTGGTTGTGGAAGAGATTGATGAGGTATATTGTCTGATTTACTCAAAATTTCCGAACTTGGCTGAAATCGATCAAATTTTGAATCAATCACCAAATCGAACCAGCCAATCAGCGTCCAGAGTTTGTTTAAACACACACAAAACACACCAACACACACACACTAATTATTGTACCTTCCGATTATACTTGAATTCACTATTGCCCGATTGATCACACAAATTTCGTCGATTTTGATCAAAACTGTAAATTTGGACGAAAAAGACAATATGAGTTGTAAAAGGCAAGAAACAAAATCGGTCTAATTGCCACAACGAGAAACAAAATCGGTCTAGGTGACATAGGTGTGTCACACAGTTCTGAACTTGTTTTAAACATGTCACAATTTGATTTATTCAAACTTTGAAGTCCTTTTTCATGACTTTATTGTCAAATTCAGAAGAAACAGATGCTTTGACTGGAAAGTGCATGAAACAAGGAATCCAAATATACAAAAATCTCAAAAAAGATTTTTTTCGAGATTTCCCCCCATCGACGCCCCCTCATGGCAGGGCCACATCAATACTGCGAGTTGAGGGGTGTTAGATTGCTCAAATTGCAGCTCAGACCCCCCCCATAGCGTCTCATTCGTATCTCAAAAGTATCAAAATGGCAATAAGACTGATTTTGTTTCGTGGGCCTTCATATATAGAACCCACGTTTGGGTTGATGCCACATGCTTCGAGCTCGTAGCTTAGACGACGTCTTGGATTTCGCGCACTACTGGTATAACTTGTTCGATGCAGTGACCGTAGTGCTCTGGCAAATGATCGACCAACGTACGTGAATTGAACCACACACGATCAAACTCGTGCCGCTCTCGACGTACACACCGCAGAGGCTACAACCACTCAATATGAACCCAACCCAACTGCAGAACATACCTGAGGGCCTAGGAGCCATTCGCATGTGCACGAGCGGGCTTTGTTGACTGTTTCAATGTGGAAGATCGATCCTGGGATTGTCAATGCATGCGCTACGAGTCCCATCAGTCCTTCAAGGCTCAGCAGAAATCTTTGTACAGTCATCAGCTCGAAGAGGTTCAACTTCAGTCCAGTCTGGGTGGATCTTCGGCTCAAGGCGACTTGTATCGTAGCGTGCCCACCACACACTCCACAGCGTTGCATTGGACACGCGCTGATATTCCTCCATGAGATCATTTCGCAAGCGGACCTACTCGTCGTTAGTCTTTGCAACCCAAGCGTCTTCATACGAAGTTCCCGACGGAAACGCGCGGCACCCAGTCGTCCCCTAGTAGGCTTTAGCTCATGTGGTCGCGGTGGATACGTACCATAGACAAGGGTTGTCATGTGTGGCATCGACCAGGCACAAGTTGGCTCGTCAAAGACCGGCAACGGAGCAAAGAGAAAGCCAACGGCGTTGAATTGCTTGCGTAGCATGAGCGTAAGGACGGCAGCTATGCCAGCGCCAAGCGAATGGCCTGTGACGACAATGCGCCAGTTTGCATTTGGATCATCCAGGCGGCAGCGCGCCATTGCAAACTCCCAAACGATTTCTTTCAGCGTGCCAGACTGGAGCTCGCTAACAATGCGCCGTGACGATCGTAGCACGCCTTCATGCGTGTAAATTGCCTCGCCTACGACCGTCAAAGTTAACAAGGAAGGATCTCTCGAGTGGGTTTACCCGTCGGAGAAGCCATGGCTTCATCAGGACGCATGGGAACATGGTTCCCGAGAATGTCAGTGAGGACATCGTGCCATGAAATCGATCCACGGACGCACACGATGAGCTCCTTGCGATCGTCATCTCGGCAGACTGAAAATGGCGACTGGAAGAGATCATTCGCCGTCGAGAGGTACTGCACACTTTTGTGGTCAACGCCAGAGTATCGAATGAACGAAATGTCATCTCGAGGTCCAGGTTGCCATCGACGTACTGGTTCATGGACCTGCCGAGACGTCAGATGACGGAATTAGAGAGGAAGGACGCACGGATTTCATGTGACGGCGGACTTCTCTCGGTTGACAGCAACCACACATTTTATGCCACGCGAAGGGTTCATAGTACAAGACAATCTTCCAGCCGTAGATTCCGCCAGCAAGTTTACCATACCGCGCTGCATCATCAAGAATCGATGGCTAGACAGGAAGGAATTAGACAAGACGGCAAAGTCATGGTGGTCGTACATCGAATTGGAAAGCAGCTGGGGCGGGAGCTGGAAGTTCAGCATGTTCACGAGCTTGGCGCTATGAATTGCGTGAGAATCAAGGAGAAGATGGCGTGGATGATCACCTTGGTCAGAAGATGGAAAGCAAAGAGGATATCCGCCATGGGGAGGAGAGTCTCCTGCAACGATCATGTCAGAACTGGAGGGGGAACGGATGTAGAACCTTGTCACGGCTGCGAACAGACAAGAATTTGGCCAAACCAATCGAGAGGTACGCGTAGAGATCGAATTCTTCCTCGTCGTACTGCTTACAGAGAAATGTTCTCGTGAGGCAACGAAAGCGCTTGGAGCATTTGTCGCGGACAGACTCTAGAGTGCGAGTTCGCCACGTGCATGACGTAAAGAGCCAAATGACGACGACAATGCACGACATGGCCAAGTCGTACGTAATCGCCGACGCATGGTTTGTCGTGCGAAGACAATCATGAACTAGTGAGCGTTCGAAAGCGTAGATATCCCAGACGACAAGGCAGACATAGCCTATAAAGACGATTGCTATCAGTGGCGTTTCCGTCTTGATCGTCCGTGTTGAACGGTATATCGGCGAGAAGAGTGTGGTAAGGATCGAGAGCAAACAGACGCTCGGGATGACAATATGGAGCACCAGCGTTTGGTTGTACCATCGGTGGAAATCATGGTAGCACACACTGTCCTCCGGTGGATCGAGCGCCGTTTCGACGATCCAGAGCGGCAAATGATGGCCAAGAATGAGCAGAAGGAATGGATTCACGTACGCGCGCGGCGTCACTTGGAGCATTGCGCGGCTTGCGGTTGTTGCGACAATGGGAGACGCGTGCTCGAGAGCAGCAGCAGCTCGAGCACTCTCTTGGGTGCTGTTTGTACTGGAAATTGTATACCGATTGCAAGCGAGACGACGATTTCACGGGTAAAAAATCGGCATTCGAGACACATTCAATGCCAAAAATTGGTGTTTTGTGTAATGTTGATCAACGTATTAAATTATAGAGAATAAATATTGTCGTTTGGGTCCAAAACTGGAAATTTGACATGTTTTGAAAATGTTTCAATTAATTAACGGATACACTATTTAAAGTTTACTCACACATTTTCTTATTTTGCCCTCGATAGTGACCATTAAATAGTGTAATTTCAAACGTTTTAAATGTTTGAAAACATGTTCAAAATTTGCTTGCGTCAAAATTTATTCCGCACGACTCCAGTTTTTTATTAAAACCACAATATTGTGGATTCGCTAGAAATTTCCCAATTTGGATTCGTTTTTTGTATCAATCTCCAATCGCGCCAATACATTGGATGAATGAAAATTAGAACAGTACTTTCTCTCATGGGAACTGTACTTTCTTTAAAATTTTATTCAGCCAATCAAAATCGCCCAAAATATTTATTAGCCAATGGCGTCGATTAATGAATCGATCCGCCGGCGTGATTCGATTGAACGGGGTCTGGAAATTCGTATCAAATCAACAATATGTTGTAAAGCTATTGACATGATGGATATTTAAATATAAGATGATACGAATATTTAATAGTAGAGGTTTGGACTGTCTGGCCTACCAAAGTGGCTCTTCGGAAGAAATCAACGCTATTGTCGTGCGTGTTTGTGTGCTAATGACGGACATATTGGTCATCAAGCAACAAGCTTTCTTAGTGCATCCAGCTCACACTTGCAGGTGATTACTGCCATGTTTATCTATAGCTTGCATCTCGCGCAAAGGATGGCGTGCTTCACTTATTTGTGACACATCCGACGAGATTTCCAAGCTTGTACAGGTTTGCATGGATGCGATGTGTGTGTGGCCGAGTTAGACAAGCGGCAAGATGAAGTATGGATGGATTACGCTTTGTACTCTCTTGAGTACGTCAAACTCTTGTACTAGGTTCTTGCTGAAGTTGTCATCGTGTCCAAGTGTCAACATGAACTCAATTCAGGTAAGGTTCCTGTCATATTTAATAAGATTACTTCTATAAAGGTATAAGAAATAAAAGGTGTGTTTGAAATCCTGAAACGATCCGGATAGGAGTTTCTTTTTCCGGATACGGTCCGAGTGGCCTCCCACGGGCCACGAATACATCTTGTGCAATGAGTGATCGCGACGACGACGACCGGCGTTCGGCCAGTGCGGACCGACGCAGCAACCGCAGCAATTCGGATCGCGGCAGTGTGGATCGACGCGAAGACTCGGACCACCGTAGTACGTCTCGAGGACGCGACCGTACCAACTCGCGCGATGAGAAGGAAGACAAACCCCGAGGACCGATGAAGCCCGGGATCTCGCTCTTGGTGCGCAACCTCAACAAAAGCTCAAACGCCGACGACATCAAAGAACTGTTTGCTCGATATGGGGAAGTTCGTGATGTTTACACTCCACTTGACTTTTACACGAAAGAGTCCCGGGGCTTTGCCTTTGTGGAGTTTGTAGACCTAGAAGAAGCCGAGAGGGCGATCAAGGAAGTGGATGGCCAAGAGCTTGATGGCAACCGCTTGACTGTAGTAATGGCTCAAGAAAAGCGCAAGACCCCTCAAGAAATGCGTCGTCGCGATCGAAATGCGTCGCCAATCCGTCGACGAGATGATCGTCGTCGTGACCGCTCTCGTTCGCGTTCGCGCGACCGTCGTCGTCGTAGTCCACCTCGACGAAGTCCGCCACGTCGTCGCTCACGCTCGAGATCGCCAGTGCGCCGTCGCTCGCCACCTCCTCGTAGCCGCCATCGCTCGCGCTCATAAATGCATAATAGGGATCTATCCTTTCGGTTTCTCCCGTCGAAGGCCTAAACTGTTAACAAGAGCATTGGCATGCCCAGCCACAAGGACTTTGTCTCCGTCTAACTCGAAGCAAGTTGCCTCGTTCGTTTCAGGATGCTCAAGCTTCGCCGAAGTCAAATGTTTCTGTTCGCTTTCGACACGCTGCTTTGCCCTTCGCTCTTCCCAAGCTTCCTGCACCAAGAATTCAGCTGACCTAGAAACTTGGCAGGACTTACCTTGTAATGACTTTCTCGTTGGCGCGCTGACATGTCTTGTGGTGACTTCAGGTCCAATGCCTCGGCGGGTATTCTCTGCTTCGTCGGTAACATAGTGCCAACAATCATCGTACCTGTCGCCGTGGTGTTGCGCCAGATGTGCTAGGTCTCGCAGTTGCCGGTGGTTTCACGATCTGGTTTGCTTCGACGACGACTGGTTTGGTAGAGTCAGTAGTTTGATTGCTTGGAGGCTGCTGCTGGTCGCGCTTGCTCCATTTTGTCGGCGGATCATTCGGGTTTTTAGGGTCACGTTTTCGGTCGGCAGGAGTTGGTGGCGGATTTAGAGGCTTTTCAAAAGGAACTGAGCGAACTGGGGCACTTTTGAGCCGTGCTGCCTTGGCTTGTATTTGCTGAGTCGCTGGCATAAGCACAATCTTGGTGTGGAGTGTGTCGGTGGCACTTTTGAATGTTTGGAGGTTTGTTACTTGTTCCGTGAGTCTCTGGATTTGTTCACGTTGACCCTTCACGACATGGTGAAATTCGTTCCGCTTTGCCTCGAAATGACTTGTCTGCCGCTCCATTTCTTGTCGGAGCTCCTTCTCTCGAAGGCGACTGGAGAGGCGACACCACCGAAAGAAACGATGCGATGCCTTCATGCGAGTGATTTGGGCAAGTGCAGCACGAAGCTTGCACTGTTCTTCAGCCAGAACCATCTTCTCATTATCCATTGCAACACTCATATCGATCATATTGGTCTTGTATTGATGGATGTGACTATTCAAGAGTAGATTCCCAATGAGCTGATGGGACATAGCAAGCAATTTCGAGAGGGCAAGTTGGAGTTGGCCCTTGCATCGACAAAAACGTGATGAGAGCATGACAAGACCCGAGATCGCGTTTGTTGGGAGACCATGGAGAGCGACCATTTGATCTTTCCACGCTAGTAGGTCGTCTACTGTCTCGAGAAGAGAATGAGCCCAGTCTTCAACGTTATCACAAATCTAGCCATAATTCATCATGAGGGGATAAATGCAATGAAAGCGAAGAGGACCTCCCTCTGTGCGTCAACATCTTCTTCACTTGGAAGGTTCGGATCCATTTGATACGATTTGCCTGTGTAAACAGATCAAAAAATATCCAAAGGAGCAGGCACACCATATGGGAAGGTGTGTGTACCGCAATCGACGAAGAAATCCCGCGCGAGTTCGCCGTCGGAAAACTCTCGGTCGTCCTTCCTCAACTCGTCGCCGTTTGATGGAGAGACGCCATCCCTCTTCTTTGACAAGGACATACTGCTAATGAGCTCGTATTCTGGGTTAAACTGCTGGCTTTGAGATTGCGTGGGCATTGCGTCTTGAAGCGTCGTCTGGGTCTCTCCATCATCTTCGTCCATGGTTGTGCACTTTTTAGCAGTTTCTGAAATAAAAAGATGTAGGTTTTCATCCGTTAATAAATTGACCAATATACAAAATGCAAGGTTAATTATGTATATATATTTTATATTATATTCTGACATAAAATATTATTTATCAAGGGTATCCAATATGACAGGCTTTCTCTAGCCACACAATAGATATATCAAGTATAATTTTGCATTTAGATTATAAATTATGTATCCTACATTGATATATATAATAAAAGAGGTATTTCTTATATTCATTTATACGATCGAATCATGTTTTAAAATACAAACTCCAAGTTCTATACTTCGAAGTATGAATTAAAAATATTATGCCTAACATCAATATTGAATTATACAGGTCAATAGGAAATCAGCGCGGGCCAATCGACATCTCGTCAAGAATGCGCTGCCACTACGAAGTGCTCCAAGTTGAGCGCGATGTTTCGTCGTCGGACTTGCGCAAGGCATTCCACAAGTTGGCACTCAAGTGGCATCCTGACAAGATCAAAGAGGGCCAAGATGTCGAAGAAGCTACACAGATCTTTCAGGAAATCCAAAGCGCGTACGAAGTGTTGAGCGATGTGCAAGAACGTGCTTGGTATGACGATCATCGAGAACAAATTCTACGAGGAGACGATGGACATGCTCTCGACGAAGCGGATGATCGCTTTGACGTCATGCGTTACTTCAGGTTCGTGGGAATCTATCAGCTTGACTTGACTTTCCTCTAGCACATCAGTCTATTCAGGCTTTAAAGACGACGACCGAGGCTTCTACTCTGTCTATCGTCGCGTTTTCGAAGAGGTAAGCGGCCTCCTTGAACTTGCGAGCTCAATGGAAAGTTGTAGATTGACGCACTCGATCGAGAAGCTCGCTGCGACAACAAACACGCGCCAAGTTTTGGAACGTCGACGTCAGATGTCCCGCTTGACTTTTACGATTATTGGCGCGCTTACATGACCGACCAGAGCTTTAGTTGGCTGGATCAATACAAGACGACTGATGCACCAACGCGAGAAATCCGGCGATTGATGGAGAAAGACAACAAGAAACTGCGCGACACTGGAAAGAAGACATTCAATGCCAACGTCCGTGCGTTGGTTGACTTTGTCCGCAAGCGCGACAAGCGCATGGTTAAATTCCTCAAGGAGAAGGAAGCCCAAAAGGCATTGCAGCAAGCTGAAAAGGAACGAACCGCTGCTGCAAGAAAGCAAGCGTATGAGGCTGAACGTGCGCAATTCCAAGCGTCTTGGGAAGCCGATGAAGCCGCCACGTATTCCAGCCATGTCCAAGCACAAGTCCGTGATGAAGTTGCCAAGCGCCAAGCCAAAGCTGAAGCGATGATCCTCGTCTGTGATATCTGCAAGAAGGAATTCAAGTCCGAGAAGCAGGTCCAGAACCATCTCGTCTCCAAGAAGCATCGCGAGCAAATGATCTTGGCGGGGTTAGATCCATCCATGTTGGACGAATTACTCGAACTGGAAGCTTCAACAGCGGCAAACTCCGCGACGAACGGCTCTTCTAGGAAAAAAGACGATGACGAGGATGAGGACGAAGAGGGCAACGCCGCATCCCGTTCACAACCGAAGAAGCCGATCGTGTCCCCGGAAGAGGAGGAGCAAAAGCGACGTGAACGCGAAGAGAAGGAGCGAAAAGCTGCCGAGAAGCGCATGGAGCGAAAGGAAAAACGCAAAGCCGGCAAGAAAGAAGCTGCTGTAGCTTCGTCAGATCGACCGAAAGGTGCCGACAAAGCTACTGGCAAAGACGATGACAAAGGCGACGACGAGGAAGAATTTGCATGCGGCAGTTGCTCCATGGCATTCCCGACTCTGAAAATGCGTCCGTCGATTCCTCATGTGACATGGCTAATGACTTGTTTCTAGTGCAAAAACATCTCAAGAAGGAACGCCACACAATGTAAATTAATGGGAAGATATTCACATCTGCTTGTTGAATCGCCTCGGAGATGACGGCACGTCCACCGTTTTTCCATAGACTGCTTCCAAGTCCTCGACGATTTGAGCATGGCTGGACCCTTTCGCTACGGGTGGCAGCGGCCGCGTGGTCTGCACTGACGTCGCGTACGAGGTCTCATGGACAATCCACGCATGGGGCAATGGACAATCGACGTGTTCGCAAGGAAGCGCTTCTTTCGTCAAGGCGCAACCGCAGATGGATTTTGTTCGACGAGCTCCAGGTAGGTGGCGGACTCGCATTGAGGTGGAGTCGTGACGGCCGTGGCTTTGGACAAAGCGCAAGTTGAGACGCAGCGAAAAGTCGATTGCCTCGGCGAGTCTCTCATAGGATGGCCGTGACGTCTGCCACGTTTGCATGAGTGCATAAAGCGTACAAGACGGCGCAAGTGGTGCAAAATGTTCCTCCAAGTTGAATTCAAGCGCACGCGATGGAAGGAGCGAGACGGGAGCAAGCGCTCGCTGCACTTTATCAACAGGGAGGAGACGAAAGGGCTGCAACGACGTGGCATCGTAGGATGGCAGGAAAGCTTTCGCAGCGACAGGGGGATGGACTGGAGCCATTGGGTCGTTGAATGTTGTGTCGCGCGCTGTTCGTCCGCTTCGGAGACTACAATTCGTCGCCAGTCGTTAGGACAACAGAGGAGATGGAAGACATACTTGTCTTGGAACTGAATCGGATCCGTCGTGAGCTCAAGTGTTTGGATAAAGAGATCTCCGAGCGATGAGAGCTGTAGGACATCACAAGCTGTAGACGATCGTCGAACGACACATGCGCCGATTTGATGGATCCATGGCGTCTCGTCAGCGAGATGGATGTCAAAAGCAGCATCACCTGCTGCTGCTTGGTTCATCATCGCAGCATGTGGTGCTGAAAGTCTCTGCATGGTCGTTTCCACCGACGTGTTACCGTTATACCAATGGACTGACACTTTATTCGTGCTAGATGAGCCCGACACGATCAGCGCTACGAAGTAGAAGGATAAGTGAGCAATGAACAAAGCAAACCTCGATCTTGCTCTGGCGTTGAGACGTCAACGACATCGATGGTTCCGATCGTGGTTGGAGTTGGAAGCTGCTCTGCTGGCGTGTAGAGTCCAGCGTGCTTCCATTGAATCATAGACTTGGATGGACTGCGCACGTCTAAAATGTCGATGGATGCGTCCGTGCGTACAACCAGTTGAAAAGGACAGCTAGAGAAGAACGCTCAGCTTCTAGCTACGTCGGGATTAAATCTACCTTGGATGCCGCTTGATGTCGACGATTTCAGTTGTCGACGGCAGGAAATCTATGATCCAGTCGGTGTTGAAACCCTCTGGAGCTGGTATTCGAACGTCGTAGGTGCCGACGGCATGTCGATTTGCCGTCCAAAGCACACAAGGATGACTACACCATTCCAAAGTCAAGGCAAAGATTAGGAAAGAGTCGTACCTGCTGTACTCGCTACGAATCCATCGCTGGAGTGGCGCAGCGTGGCCGACGACTTGAATACCGCCCTGAGGAGTCCATGTGAAAAGTTTTCCCGTCGTTCCAAGACTAGCAGCCTCGGCTTCGACATGAGGACTCGTGCAGACGTGGTAGAGCATCTCTGGAAATGAAATCTTGTCCATGGATTCAATTGAGAGGTCTGCATCAAATGTCACCACGTTACAATTGCTCGCGCCGCGGGTGATCACAACTGGTGGAGTAGTCGAGTAGTGCGCTGGAGAACCAAATGTTTCTATCTGCTGGATCGAATTGACGAGGTCAAATGCTTCGCACGTGGTTTTCCAATGGGATTGACCACGACGTCGTCGTTTGCATTGCAGTTTGTGCAAGAGTTCGCCTGTGGGGTAATAAACAACGTGCCGGTCGTTCCACTCGACAGCTTTGAGTGCATTGCCTTGATGATCTGAGCGAAGGACTTGATTATTTTCTTGAATCCTATCCACGGAAAAGGTCAGTATCAATTGTGATGCATGCGGCATGTCGTACTTGTTTTCTTGTTTGATCAAGCTGGTAAGCAAGTCTTTTGGAATTCCTGCGTCTTTGAACCGCGTCTGAAACTGGTTTGCGTCTCGCGTCGCTCTCTTGTCAGGATCTCGCAGGTCCGCGCGCATTTTTGAAGCCCAGTTGAGGCGTGTGTTGGGTACGTGATAAGGATAACTGGCGGTATTGCGCTCGAGGATTTCCGGCAGACCGATGCATTCCCAACGCTCACGAACGGACGACGCGTTCAGCAAACGGACAGCGTCTACAGGTATACGACCAGGTAGTGTATAGCTCACGCGTCGATTTAGCCCCATCTCGATGTATTCCCGTGAAAAGTTGGGCAATCCATACTCCCACATCTTGCATCCAGCCGATCTTCCACTGGAAGAGTTCAAGAGTTTTAGGGGTGTAGGGGTTCGTAGATTTAGGGTTTAAAATATTTGGAGGTTGGGGGTTTATTGGTTTGACAGCATGAGTGCCGACAACAGCAGCGGCGGCAAGAAGAAAGCGTCCAAGCCGGCCAAGTAAAGCGAATGCTTATCGCTGCTTAGATTGACACTGTAATAGACAAGCTGAAGCACCACCTCGTCCAGCTTGGCTTGATGAGACGGTCGAGCTCTTTGACTTTGATTGCAATGTGACCCATCCGGAGTTTGAAGGCCAAGCGGATGCACTCATCGAGTCGGCGAGGCGGCTCCGTGTGAAACAAATGCTCGTGCCTGGAGCAACGATTGAAGAAAGCAAACAGTGCCTTGAACTAGCTCGGAAATACCCTCAGGTGAGCAATGAATTTCAACTGGAGCTGACAGTAGTGTAGTCGGTGTTTCCCACCGCAGGCCTCCATCCATACAATGCAACTAAGCCATTTGACACCGACATGTTCAGTGAACTGGCTGCTCTTGCTTCGGACTCGTCCACAGTCGCTGTTGGAGAGTGCGGGCTTGACTACTCGGATGGCTTTCCACCAGCAGAACACCAACTCGAATGGTTTGGTCCACAATTGGAACTCGCCTGCTCGCTCCAGAAGCCTCTATTTCTCCATGAGCGGCTTGCCCACGAGCCATTTCTGCAAGCTCTCAAGGCGCATAAAGCTACCCTTCCTCCCGCTTGCGTCCATTGCTTTACTGGAACAGCCGACGAGGCCAAAGTGTACCTCGAGATGGGACTCTACATTGGCATCACGGGCTTCATATGCAAACCTCATGGCGCTGCCTTGCAGTCGATGCTTAAAGAAGGCGTCGTGCCACTTGACCGCCTGGTCGTCGAGACAGATGCGCCGTACATGGGCTTTCCAAACTGCCGCGCCTTTGAATCCAAGGCGGCCAAGCGTCAATTCCCCAACGTCCCGACGAGTCTGCCCCTTGTCGTCGAAGTCATTGCCTCCTGTCTAAATATGTCGCCAGTCGATGTCGCGCTCGCGACGACACGCAACGCGCGGCGCTTCTTAAGGCTCTAAGTAGACTTTAACAACTGGATTCCTCGGTTAAACTTGTTCTATTCGACTTTGATCGAGCGGTAGATGGTCGTGACAAAGATGGACGCGCTCTGGAAGCCGATAAAGCCGAGCATGATGAAGAAGCAGTAGCTCATGACGGCCGAATAGCCAAAGTAGAAGACTGTTTGGAAAAAGCCTTCCATCTGAGTGTTCGCATAGAAGTACCAAATGCTGTAGCCAAAGACAAAGACGCCAGTGATGCCGCCGCTCCAAAAACTGCGCCACCACCATCGATGGTCTTCCGCCACGAGTTGGAAATACGTCATTGCGATCGTCATAAACGCTGTCACGGCCAGCAGCATCACAAACGACAAAAACAAAATGCCAAAGAGGGTGTAGATCTGTCGCCCCCAGATCGCCGCAAAGATGTGATGAAGCTCAATGTACACGGCCGAGTACGGCAGACAACCAGAGACCAACACGTGAATCCAAGGCGCTTTGTACCATGGCGGCTGCGGAATTTCACGCGGAATCTTGTTGGTACGGCATGGAGGAACGAATACGCCTACAAGCAGTGTCAACATCACAGCGCAAAGAAAGAATGACGTACTGGTCGTGTTTCGACCGGCAATGCCACCGATAATCGTCAGCGGAACATTCACAAGCATGAACAAACAGATCAAGATCATAATCGTGCCAAATGGAAGCGCAGCAGACGAGTCGTTCCAGATTGCAACCGTGTTTAAGAAGGCAAACACGCCAAGCAACGGACCAGGAATGACCAAACCGCACACGATAATATTCCACACCCATTTTTGCCTGCGATAATGTGAGCCATGATGCCTTCTAGACGTCGTGAAGGAACTTACCCGCCCATTTGTTTGTACAAACTGGCCGAGCGATAGCCACCAATGCTTGCCGTCAAAGGATACGCGATGGTCAATGCCGCCATGATGCCACCACGCTTTGTGGGATGGAAAACGTCCAAGAGTGACAAGACCAACACGCCGAAAAGCATTGCAAACAATTGAGCACCTGCTCCGACAAACGCACAAAAGAGAACCAAGAAAGGAGGATTGCGGAACACATCAGCATGGACAAGTTTCCATCCTGTTTCTTCGTTCATGTCAAGGCCATCTTCAGGATCCATGTATCTACGCAACGATGAATAACGAGAGGAGTACACAATTCGACTTGCCTTGACATGTCTTGCTTGAGAATTCGGAACATAATGATCGACAAGAAGGCAACTAGGAGCATGACGAGGACAAACGAATTGATGATGGACAGCCAGTGGATTTCCAATACTTCAGGGAGCAATGGGTCCTATAGAGCATGGCATTAATGCAGCGCGTGGAGAAAAATGCACCTACCTTGACAGTACGATCGTCCCATGTCCCAGCCGGGTCTTTGCGCCATTTAACCGAGTAGGTAAAGATCGCGTCCTTCTTGTTTTGGTCGTCCAGGTGGTATTGGTACTCAGAGTTTGAGAAGCCGCTCGTGCCTGGTGCACCTTCAACAGACATATTGACTCCAACAATCTACAAGCACGCGTGAGCGACCACAAATTGAATTGACGTACCAAGTACTTGGGAATGGGCGACTTGACTTCGACTTCGTCAGAACTACCGAGTGCTTTGTCCGCATCGTTGTATGCAATGTCAAAGTGGACGTGCGTGTTCAAGTAGTAGTCGTACGAAGCCATGGCATACTTTTGCAAATGCTGTTCGAGGACATTCTTCCCTTTGCTGTCTTTCTGGACGACTTGGCCGACCATCGACGTGAGTCGAATGTTATCAACATACATTTCAAAGACGTAATCGTCTTCAATCGCGTTGACGAATAGCTTCTTCACCTCTGGGGTCATGCTCACACGACACAATTGGCCATATTGGATGTCAATTCCAAAATACACCTTGTAATCCGTCACGATTTTTCGACTGCCGGTCAGTAGTTCTCCCAAATCGTGGTCATCCCATTGTCCTTGACTTGGCTTGCAATACGGTAGCGTGTAGTAATGATACGTTTCTGTCGGATTTGCCGATGGACGGACCTATACGCACGTCGTCAACGCTTCCACCCCGGGCCAACCACACACCGTGTTGGCAATGACAAACACTTCATCCTTCATATGGTACTCGTGTGTGTCTTCCCCCATAGCAAACGCCGCCATGGCTGCCCACATGACGCTGCGGAAGAGCGTCAAGACGACCATTTCTTCGTTTGATTCTGAAAATGAAACAAAAACTTCACTGATCATACGGATAATCATCAATTTTATCCGGATAAATCTGATGCTTGGATTACCGTATCGGTCATATTATCTCACCACGAAATTTCGGCTTGGTGAGTGAACGAATGGCTCGGCTCTGGTGAATCATTTTGAACGATCCTCATTTGCCTGGTGAACACATATGAACGAATGCTGAGATGACGAATCAGACATTTCGAGCGATACTAAGCTAATGATGAACTATTTTGACTGCAATTTAATCCAACGTATGGAATACTCCTCTGTTCCGCAAAAATCGTACCATTCACTATTTTGGACTGGACTTTATAATCATACCAAATTTTGACTTGAATAAAGTATACAAAATAAGAGAGGCATGACTTAATTTTTGTATGGAACTGTAAAATCTAATATATTCTCTTCCATTACTCATATAGCTACTTCGTCAAGGCAATTCATGAGATCTTCCAAGTTTGACTCGTCTTCAAGGCGGCGATTCAACTTTGACAAAGCCAAAACAAGCGAGTCTTCTTCACAGCTCAAATTGAAAGTTGACAAGTCTTCGATTGTCCCATTTTTGTTCATATGCGGGAGCTTGTAAGCGTTGGAGCCTTCGATATCAATACTGATTTGAAGCACTTTTTGTAGAGTGACGAAAGTTTTCCCCAATGTGTCGCTTGGCAATGCGCCGAACGAATAAACAACAGCATCAATCAACTCATCAATGTTTGATGGTGTCGACTGATACTGAAGACTCTGAATAGCATTAAAAAATCCTAAGTCTAACACATTGAAGTCAGGGCTATTCGGGGGCTGATTTCGCATTTGAATATTCCAACCGTCGCTGCAATCCATTTCGCATATCGCTTTGTTCACCTTTGATGAATGTGGGCCAGCATTGTCTTGCTGGATAAAAACTGTGCGTGTTCGCGCAGACGGAGGCATCTTCTCTTTGATCGCTGGAATAACCTTTGACGTCAGCATATCCAAGTATGCGTCTGCAGTCACACTCAATGGACGAGTGACAAGAGCACCCTTAGGTCGTTTGAAACTTGATCGCAAAGCGGGCTCGCGGGAAACGAATGGCCAAACACCAAGCTTGCCGTCAAAGTACTTGTGACTGTGGAAGTCGTATCGCGGTCGGGCTACCGCAGCCAGAAACATGACCTTCGTGATGAAGCGCTTGCTTTGAACATGCCGTGTGGGCAGTTGCTCGTCGTCATAGACATAGTACTTACCGTTAACTTTTGTCAAGTAGAACCACTTTTCATCAACGTGCACAACGTCATACATGCTGTCGAAAACGTGGTTCCGCTTGACAAAGGATAACGCAAACTCCAGTCTTGTCTTCTTGTTGTCTTCGGTGAGGTATGGCTTGAGACTGTTGCTTCTTTTCTTCAGCCGTCCTTGTGATTTCATGTGTCGCATAAATGTTGTTCTTGACACCTTGGCTGCGTGTGCAAGAGTTCTGAGAGACTGGCGCTTGTTCAGTTCGACTGACTTGATGGCTTCCTCGATCAACTCATGTGTCCTTTTTGTTTTGCGACCACAATTTCCTATTCCAAGTACACCCGTGAAAATTTATATGGCTAGAAATTGATTCCTCTATAAATGCATACCTTTCATGCGGCTTGCGGTGTCGGGAACTTTGGACCCATCGGCGATTGATTTGCATGCTTGCTGCCACACCCGTCGTACAGCAGCCCTGTTGCAGTTGAATGTAGACGCAGCTTCATTAATTGAGCCATGTCTGAGCTTCCCGCATTTTGAATTGGCCAGCAAAAAGTCAAAAACGGCTCGCCTCTCGTCGGAGGTGAGATTGAGCGTTCGCACAGATCGATTGGGTGCAGCATGATGGTGGTCGACTGGCCTGTAGATGGCGGAAGGCATTGCTTTCGCGTTTGGCGTGTTCTCTTATCGGTAGGATTAAAAATGAAGTCGTGGCGAAGAAAACATTGATTCGATATAGGTTAGCACCTATTTTGATGCCACATTTCGCGGCCATTATTTATCGCTAGAACGAGCTCAAACCAGCGAATCAAAGAGCATTATTCGCGCTTTCTGGTGAGCCAATAGGATTCCGAATACGAGAAATACTGCAAAAATGCCGCCAATCCAAAGAATTTGGTACGATAATTTTGGACCAGATGAGTAATAAAGTACCTTTCATTTCGATTTATTCACCATGTCCGATGCGTTTGGCTCACGGCTAGGGAACCCACAGGTTGCGGGTTCGAGTGCCCGAGTGCGCATTCTTGATAAAATTTTGTGTAATCCCATGTCTGATTGTTTGGCTCCAAATACCATTGATTGCTCCTACCTCACGCACAGTAGGAAACGCATAGATCTCATTCCTTCAATGTGCAGCAGGCGAGAAACTAGCATTCCAATGTATGCTGCAGCGTCATTGAGCACTGGCAGGAATCTCAAATCCTGTTTACAACAACAGTCTCTCGATGATTCTGTTGTTGTACACAGACTTTGAATTCCATGCCAATGCTCAATGATGCATTGACATACCGCTGCTTGTCACCACAGAGCATGTATGTGTGATAGCTCTGTGGTTGCGAATAGACTGTGTGCCATAGCGTCATTGAGCACTGGCATGAGCCTCACGTCCTGTCTACAACAACAGTCTCTCTATGATTCTGTTGTTGTACACCGACTTTTGGCTGCATGCCAATGCTCAAAGACGCCTTGACGCAAGTAGACATTGCAATGCATCACTATGTATTGACATGTATCTCAAAACTTCTTGACAACGACCTGCTCCCGATGTTCCTATTGCTCTAAACTGATATTATAGCTCATCTCAATCCTTCGCGTTCGAATTGCTCGGCCTATGTTAAATGCACAAGTATAGACACAGCTTCCATAATATGAACGATTGGGCTTTGTTGCTGCACGTAGTAAGCACGGCATAGAATCACCATGAGACTTCCACTGTAAACAGGTCGCATGCCTGTGCTAGTTGATGCGGAGGTACACATGACAAAGTCTCCTAAGCCAACACACATGCACTTGTCCGGATACAACTAGACGTATGCCAAGGCGTCTTTGAGCATTGGCATGCAGCCTAAAGTCTGTAGACAGCATGTGATATTCCTGCCAGTGCTCAATGACGCTATGGCACACAGTCTATTCGCAACCACAGAGCTATCACACATACATGCTCTGTGGTGACAAGCAGCGGTATGTCAATGCATCATTGAGCATTGGCATGGAATTCAAAGTCTGTGTACAACAACAGAATCATCGAGAGACTGTTGTTGTAAACAGGATTTGAGATTCCTGCCAGTGCTCAATGACGCTGCAGCATACATTGGAATGCTAGTTTCTCGCCTGCTGCACATTGAAGGAATGAGATCTATGCGTTTCCTACTGTGCGTGAGGTAGGAGCAATCAATGGTATTTGGAGCCAAACAATCAGACATGGGATTACACAAAATTTTATCAAGAATGCGCACTCGGGCACTCGAACCCGCAACCTGTGGGTTCCCTAGCCGTGAGCCAAACGCATCGGACACGGTGAATAAATCGAAATGAAAGGTATTTTATAAAGTTTAAGGCTCAATCAAAAACGATAAACATATTTTGACCGAATATTCACCTACCCCTGGTGAATAGATATGACCGATGATCTTCATGGTGGTGAGTAGATATGGACGAATCCCCCGAACCTGGTGAATAGATATGAACTTTTGCCTCGTGGTGAGACATGAATGCTGGTGAGATAATATGACCGATACTGTACCTCACCGTCCGGATAAATTTGGTTTCCGGATAAGTAGCGTTGTGTCCGGTTATTTCAGCCGGATAATCTGTATCCGGATATTGTATCTGGATGAGCAAATTGACCAGAGTTGAAAATGTACCGACAAGACCATCGATCGATGGATCGGGACCGATTCCGCGGTTTGCGGGGAATGTTTGCATGGGAAGATGAGACAGATGAAATATGGAAGGAATCTGTTGAGTCACATGGAGGTGGTGTGCCGAAATTTGCAACAAAAGGCGAATGCGAAGAGTTTGTCAAGAAGCATTGCGGCCCAGGATCAAACCCAGATTTTCCGAACTTGCAACATATTTTCACCATGCTCGTAACGTGGAAGCAGATTGAAACGATCTTGTTCCCCGCGATGAAGATGGTGGACGAAAAGTACCCGTACGAACCAGTCAAAGAAAGCGTCCGCAATGAAAATCGATTTCACAACACAGATGTGGAGAAAGGTATCACGTGGCGCACGGAATTGCCTTTTCATCGACAGACCAACCGTGAGTCGACCATTTACACACTAAAATATCTCTTCTTTCACATGCGATGCGGGATTTTTGTCATGATCCGGTCTGGGCGCGTTGTGCTCTTCGCCCCATTTGTCAACAAGGACTATGAAAACAATTGGGCAGACTTCATCAAGTTTGACATCCCCGGCGGATCCATGGAGGATTATTATCGCGGTAGCTCTACTTCGATACAATGTCTCTGATACCTCTGTAGAGAAAGTGAACCATTACCGCCGAGAAAACATTATTCCCGATATTCGACAATGGTGGGCAAATGGAAACATCATTTGCAACGAGCATTGCAAGGACTCTCGTCGCCAAGAAGAGACACAATACTGGGGCGACCAATTTCTCTCCCAACTGCGCGATATGTATGCACAAGGGTTGAGGACGATGCATTATTTCCTTCCTAGGTTGGACGATTGTTGCAAGCATCGACATATTCCAGATTGTGAATTCTTCATTAACAAACGAGACTATCCCCACCTCAAGGTACTCTCATCTCCTTGAAGTCAGTCGACTAATATGACGGCAGAACAATTTGTCAGAGCCCTATGGGTTTCTCTTTGACAGGAACGACAAGGATCCATCTGAAGATTTGCCCCTGGGTCGACATAAATATCGAACTTACGCTCCTATCATGAGCTTTTACATCTCAAACCGGTACATGACTGCTACTTACTTCCCCAGCTGAGATTTCTTGACAGGTTTGCCGATATTCCTTTTCCATGCTCTGAAGATTGGGAAGCTGCCACAGGCTTAGTGTTTCCCCCATCTTTCATGTACCATTCTGCCCATATTATCTGGATTCAACGAAAATGTCTAGACATACGCATTGCCGCAAATGCACTTGCAACAATCCTCGAGACTGCCGCGAAAATTGGGAATGCTTTTGCGAAGGCGATCGAAAATACCACGGGATTGCAGTACGTTCCACAATTGATATTCTCGTCGACATTTTCTAGCCTGTGCGAGACTTGTTTACAGCCTCCAACTTCAAAAAGTTTGACAAACCCTGGGAAGAAAAAGTCAACACTGCGTTCTTTCGAGGCACAGCCACAGGCGGCGGCACTACGATCAAGACCAACCAACGCCTGCATTTAGCGTATCTTTCCAACTTGTCCGCCTTCAGAGTGATGTGGAATGACTGAATGTTGAAATAGGTGGAAGACAGAACCAGAATTTTACCACTTGATGCATCCCATTCCCTGCCTTGATGCTGAAATTACCGCATGGAACCTTCGCGACAAGAAAATCGCAGGAAGTCCCATGACATTTGTGCGAAGGGAAGATTTTAAAGGCCGTGGCGAGTTTACAGCCGGCAAACAGCATTACATTCCCATGTATGAGCAGTCCAAGTTTAAGTACATCTTGTACGTCGAAGGCCACTGCGCGGCAAATCGTTATGCTTTCCTCATGCGGCTGGGAAGTGTCATTTTGAAAGTCACGTCAAAATGTGTCGCCGATGAAATGTGGTACGTTTGCAGTGAGTTTGAATTTGTCCAACTAAAGAAATGCCATTAAGGTACACGCCACTGCTTGTCCCGATGGAAGATCACGTTCCGATCAAGGAAGACTTGTCCGATTTGGCAGAAAAAATCATTTGGTGTCGCGAAAACGACGACAAATGTCGTGCGATGGCCGAATGCGCCAAGCAAAAATACGAGCGATTTGTCTCCAAGCAAGGCATTTATGACTACATGGAACTTATCACAACGCAAGTTGCTCAGCGGTATTCCGTTTTTCCTATTCATGACGGTTGGATGCAACTTTCTCGTAGATTTTCCCTTGGACCAACTCATTTTGGCTACGTCCGTCCTGAAGAATATTATGAATATGATCCTCGCAAACCCCAACTAGAAGTGAGAGACTCGAACAACTTGTGCGCGTCAACGCAAGACGGAAAGCGTCTGTGCGCGAGTTGCATCGACAACAAAGAACTCTCAAACAAGCGGAAACGAGAAGATGCTGAACAAAACAGCAAATACAACGCCAAACGATTCAAAGTACCCTCCAGTCGATGACTATCTTGACTCGTGACAAAATTGCATAGGGTCCACCAAATTACAAGAAGCAAGCGCATGGAGGAGGTGGCCCTTCGCGTCCACCATCCGAACGAAGTTGCCGCAAATGCCGACGGAAAATTTCGTCGTGCGTGTGCAAGCGAGACGCCTAAGACAAGATAAAACACTCTCGAGAATAGAGCCGCATATTGAAACTGTCCAAAGCCGAGAATAGATCACATTATGATGCGCGGGCCAAAGAAGCGGCGGATGGATCCAAACGATCGCAACTTCTCTGGTGGTTCATTCAACCTAAAACGCAACGCCGCAGTCACGCCGACAGGAAATCCTATGGGCACGATTGGTGAAACCCCAGTGACGGTGATTGAATCCGACACAAACAATTCCATCAGGCGCCTTAGCAACGGTTTGGCACAAAAGTTCACGGGCCTCTTTCGCAGTGCCACAGTGTCGCCAATGCGCGTCAACGCATCTCTTCTGCAACCCACGGAAGAAGCGCCGCGGAAATCCTCGCGCAGTAGCAAAGTCCTTCGACGGCTGAGTGTTTCCTTCGCCCAACTCATGGACAATGCCTTGCCGTCGGTACCAACAGACGGCATTCCGCTCTCATCGCGGAGGAAATCTATCTCGGAGACGATTCTCGGCACTCTGGCACAGAAAACAGGTCCGATCGACAGGTTTGGGCGCGGCCATATCACGCAGACAGGTCTCGACGCTTCCTACGTGGACGAACACCTCCACGTCCTCATTGACGGCGCTCCTGACTCTGGAGATTTTGCCTGTGCGCTCCTTGAATCCGTCTCGGAAGCCTTCACAACGTATATGGCCAGCGAAGACTTCTCATGGTGCACAAATCCAGCTCAAATCGCAGGCGAGATGCGACTCAAGCTCCATGCGAGCATCGACGACGCTCGGATGCCATTTCTAGACACAAAGCCTGCCGCTGCGGCCTCCGTCGGTGTCTGCATCATCCATCGACCGGCAAAAGACACAACGTGGCTATATTGCCTCCACGTTGGCAATACAAAAACAGTCGTCGTGCGGCGCGGCGACGTCGTCTACGAGTCCTCCACGCTCATGGATGGCTTTGCACGGCCATCTCACGTCTCAACCGCATCCTCTCAAGCCCTCGACGAGTTGGACGAGCTCGACACGACGCCGGCGGACCATTTGTACGAGCTCGTCTCGCTGGAAGCGGGTGATGTTGTCGTCTCCTGCACGGACGGCGTCACCAACAACTTGTACGCGCATGAAATCGCCGACGTGATCCAAGCCGTGTACAAACAACGCCAAGCGAGCTGGGACTGGGTCGCCCAAGCCATCGCCAACAACGCGTCCACTCGTGCGGAGGCTCCACTGAACGATCAGAGCCCCTTTGCACGGGAAGCAGCGGCAGAATTGTACCGAACAATCGACTTGGACCCTGAACTGCTTGCCAAATATGCCGCGCTCCTGCGCAACGAAGCCAATTTGACCAAGACAGCGCTCTTCCGCCACACAAACCGCATGGTCGGCGACGATTTCGACCTCGAGCAGCTCGTGACGTGGGCAACGAGTCGAACAGGCCATGTCGACGACGCCACGGTGATCATATCGCTCGCTTAGATAATAGACAAGACTGGTTTACAATTATCTGCGGCCATGGACGACTCGGTTCGTCGCGACCATGTGATTCGCATCGACGACTGTTTGCTGAGGCGCACTCGTCGGTGGATTATTCAGGCGGAGGCGGCCATTGACGACCAGAAGTGGATTCACGCTGCTCATGACTTGTTCGTTGACGGAAATGCCGTCGAGGTACTGCTTGAGCACGGCTTGGAGCTCTCTGTTTTCCTTCTCGAGACGTTCCTTCTCGGTTTGAATCGCCATCGAGTCCAAGAGCGCCTTGTTGTATCGTTTCCAGAAGAGATCGAGGTATTCCCACTCGGTGACGGGCTCTCCGGTGTGGGTTTCTCCATGCGGCTGGACGAGCGGCAGCTTGAGATGGTGCTGGGCATTCGCGTCCTGTGGTACAGCCGACGACGCCACTATAGGAGACATTTGAGCCATGTGAAATAATCGACACCGCACATACCAAGATTCGCTTCCTGCTTGAGCGCATTCACTTCGTCGTTTGCCTGCGTCTCGTCCTCGATGGACGAGTGATAGAACGGCAGGACTTGTTCCCGCTCCGTCTCGAGCTTTCTCGCGAGTTCTCCGAGCTTGATGATCCGTTCCGCGAGCTGTTGCTGGTCTGTGAGCTTGCGCATGGTCTCGCGGGCGTCGAGACTGAGCTCTGTGAGGCGCTTCTTGTGCTCGTCGCGCATGCGATTCATCTTGCCCTTGAGTTGTTGAAAGTGGCTGGCGATTTGACCCTTTTCTTCCTCGAGAGCTTTGTTGCGCTCAGTACATTCTCGGACATTCTGCGCAATCTTCGTCCGCCAGTGCGTCAAGTTGGCCTGCAGACGCTCGATCTTGCGGATTTTGATCTCAATGTCTTTGCTCAGCTCTTGGTCTTTTGCCGTCAAGTACTTGAAATCCTGCGTCCGCTGGTCCGTGTTCTGGAGGTAGTTGAGATGTGCCGTCTCGAAATGCTGCTCGAGTTCTTCAATATTGCTACAACACCAGCACCTCAGCATTGAGAGAGAGAAGGGATGGAACCTGTCGAGCGTAATGCGCAAGACATTGATGTCTTCGAGGTTCTTGTTGCGGATTTCTTCGCGGAGTTGTTCATGTTCCTGACGAGCTTCAGCTTCCCGCTCTCTCTCTTGGGTTTCCACAGCCCGCATGATATTGAGCAATTCGTTCTTCTCCATGGCATGCTATGGAATAGAGTCAACTGAGAGCGCAGAAAAAACCCAAGGGCGCTACCTGTTTGTTGATTTTCTCCTTTTCAATCGTAAACTCGCGCTCGAGAGCATGCAAATCTTTCTCAAACTCTTCCTCAAGGCCAAGAAGTCGTCCATCTTGTAGGTCAATCAATTGATCCACATTGAGTAAATGCGACCGCAATGCCATTTGGAATTGCTCCTCTGCTTCTTCCAAGTCCCGATCGAGCATCTGAATGATCGCGTCTTTGCGATCGACGTCACGTTCGTGGTTTTGCGACTTGATCTCGACTTCTTTCCGCAGTGCTTCAACTTTGACAAGGCGCATGATCTTGCGCCAGTGGTTTTGGATCTTGAGTTTGTTCATCTTGGATATCTTTTGCTCCTTGTCCATAAACTCCTTGAGCTGTGATTTCTTGGTCACGGCCAACTTCTTCAAGTAGTCGTTCATCTCGAGTCGATTGATCGAATCCGCGAGTCGCCGCTCCTCATCCGTCATACCTTTGCCATCTTTCTTGCCCTTCTTGTCTTTGCTCGAGCCTTTCACAGCTTTGCCCAACTGTGCACCGCCTACGAGCTTTCGGCTCGCATAGAAAACGGCGCCGCCTGGCGACGGCATCTCGTTGATGGTGAAACTGTTCCCGCTTGGACGTTTCGAAGTTCTCGTATCAAAATTTCCAAACAAAAGAATCGGCGGATCGATTCACCAATCGATATTGTCTCTTTCGTCCAAATTTACAGTTTTGATCAAAATCGACGAAATTTGTGTGATCAATCTGGCAATAGTGAATTCAAGTATAATCGGAAGGTACATGAATTAATGTGTGTGTGTTGGTGTGTTTTGTGTGTGTTTTAAACAAACTCTGGACGCTGATTGGCTGGTTCGATTGGTGATTGATTCAAAGTTTGATCGATTTCAGCCAAGTTCGGAAATTTTGAATCAATCAGACAATACCATTGGCTAATAAATATTTTGGGCGATTGTGATTGGCTGAATCAAATTTGAGGGAAAGTACTGTTCCTATGAGAGAAAGTAACTGTTCTAATTTTCATTCATCCAGTGTTGGCGCGATTGGACATTGATACAAAAAACAATCCAAATTTGGAAATTTCGTTAGTGAGCAAACTGGTGACGCTCTAGTTCAATTAAATGAGACCTAAGGAGGCTGAGATAAATACTGTAGAGCATACTGAAAGAAGATGTTGCTGCAAATGCGGGTGTTGACCTGTTGAATGGGTGTCTGTCTCTCCGATGACATGATTGGACGAAAAGGATGAAAAATAGACATGCTTTCCTGTTTTCTGGTTTGCTATGATACCCCGCCCGGCCATGACAATTTCCCGTTTCTGAATCGTACCGCAGCTTTCAAGTTTCTTGGACGATGTTCGACGGCGAAACGAGTGAAGAGCCAAATATTGCGCCTCTGCGTCGATCGCGACGTATTCAAACAGCAGTTGAGGCAAGTCCCGTTGTGAATGATGTCCATGCAGAAAGCTCGGTTCCATCTGAATATCTTGAGCGACTCATTCGAAAACTTGACATGGATGTACTCTCGGCGCACTTCAACACGAATCAAGATGATGTAGAGCCGTATGTCATTTGCGAAGGCGTCTCCGTACGTGCATTCAACGAAGCTGTTGCAAACGACGAAGATCTCCCGATTCGAGTGCGCTTCATAGCATTCCCAAGTGGTCAAGTTGTCATCACGGAGCTGCCGACACGAGCGCACGATTTCATTGCTGCGTATGTCAGTCGCATATTTATTGAAGCAGCACACGACAGAGACCACTATATCGTTCCAAGATCAACGGTGACGCTGCAGCGACCTGGTTTCCCCAACAAAGAGGCCGATGCTACGTCCGGTCCAGCTGCTGATGTTCCCAACCTCTCTCCAGCTCCCCTCGGCCTCTATCAGGGCAATTGGGTTACATTGGCAGTGGAAGGTGCGTTCTCCCAAACTTGGGAAGACCTGCTTGATAATGGTACGAATTGGTGGATCGGGTATCCTGGCATCCAATATGTCCTCTGCATAAAAGTCGTCGCAACAGCTCATAGATTACAATATTGCGTTTACGACTCGGCTCTGCACGGACTTGCCGTCCAAGGCGTGGTGGGCCTGACAGATGAAAACGAGACCAACTTGGTCTTCGACACATGCCGCATCCTCGGCATTGCTGCAGGAAGTGCGCTGCCGCCTGGCATGCCTGACCAGATCGTCGTTGACTTGCGAGAAATCATTCGTTTGGTCGTGCGAAAGGCCATGAGATACGCTCCGACCTAAGTTCAATCGGCATTGCCCCACATCTCACTTATATATTCAGCGTCTGACGGCTTGTATACCATCGCCCTCGTGTGCCCTGGCAACAAACTGTACGCGCAAGTCGGGCGGCGTGGTGTCGCTGTCAACATCAGACCCTGGGAGAAATTGATTCTATTATTATTGTGTCTCGACACCTTTGCCCGATCAAGTTGAACAGTTTTTTCAATCAATATGTGGAAAAGGAACAAAAAGAAAACGTTGATTTTATTGTGAATTTGGCTCACAATTGGAGTTTTGCTACATTTCTCAAATGTTCCAAATTATCGTCGCACGACTTGCGCACATACAAATTGGAGTAGTCTACTCACTCTAATTGAAATGCTTTTGAATCTTTCGAGCATTCCACAAGATTGTCCTTATGATTCAGCACGCGGTGTCCCGCGAGCGTGCGTCTCGAAACACGAAATACCATTGCTTGTATGGCTATCATTTCCTTGGTTTGTCGAAAGCAAAATTGTCTACATTGTATTCAAAGAGCCCCTCCACCATAACGTCGTGGATAACACATTATGAACAAGAAAGATTGGTGGACAATCAATTGCGCAGAGCTCCCATAAATCGAAAGTTTACAACAACTATGAAGGTTTGGTTATTAGAACTGTACAAGCATGAGCCACTACTGTACCTGGACGAAGCCAGACAGCGCTTTATCAATCATTTTTCTATGTCTATTAGTGCATACACCGTTTGGTCGATCTTGCGGGAAGCAGGCTTGACGTGGAAAGTATTGGAAAGTCGAGCAATACAAATCAACTACTGTGATATTATTCGGTATGCAAATGAGCTTCTTTCTCTACCATGGCTATTGCTGAATCTTGTCTTCCTCGATGAAGTGAGTTTCGATGACAGAGATATGATACGAAAGCATAGTTACTGCAGAAAGGGGCAACGTCTTGTTTACAGAGTCGACTTTAACAGAAAGCCTCGTGTTTCACTCTTGTGTTTCATTGGCATCAATGGGCTACTCGAAACATTCATGACTGACGGCACATTTTTGAGGTCAATCTTTGTCCAATGCCTGCAGCAGTTTGCTATGAAGAATGTCGTGAAGCAATATCCTGGACCTAATTCAATATGGATTTTTGATGACGCCAAGATTCATTGCCATCCATCAATCATTTACTATATTCGCTCACTTGGAATTATTCCAATCTTCCTACCAGCCTACTGCCCATTCTACAATCCAATTGAAATTCTGTTTGGCATGGTAAAACGGAATTTCAAGAGGTTGATCCACCAAGACAGAACGAATATTCCTCTAGCTGTGTCGAATGCATTGACCTTGTATGCCAATTACTACAATTTCAAGGCTATCTACAAAAAATGCGGCAATGAAGGAGACAACAAGTTCAATCCAGGAACAGGTCTAGGAAACTAGAAATCATCGATTGATTTAACTATCAGTAACCAAATCCTATTTCATGCATGATCCTCATCAGGAATATCTTCGATTTCGTGCATTAATCTTTGTCCATAAGCAGTCTCAGAAGTTTTCACGGCAGATCCAAATCCATCGAGCATATTTGTGTGTATTCCAGTCATTTCTTGCAATGCACATATTTGAGATTCCATTGTTTGATGAAGTGCTTCTATCTCGCCATGTTTTCGCTTCAAAATTTGGAAGGTTGATCTAATTCGAGATATGCTGTTGAGAAAGTTCTCATTGATATTGTAGGCGATATCGAGCCCGCGACGAACATTAGCCATTTGGATCTCTGGATTTGATGGAGCATGTGCAAAAAGGTGGATAAGATGCGCAGGAGGTGCTTGTGCTTCCAATGATTCTTGTAAGTGGGCATCTGCAGACTGTATGTAGTTAGCCCAAAGCTGCCAATTGATATCAGGAGATTGGTAAGAATCTTGATGCAGCTCCTTCAACCGGGTTTTCAATGCAAACAGTGATGCTGTTGTAGCTGCGCCAGCTCTATCTCGCTCAGCAGGCAATATCAGAGTCTTTTCCACGACAAGCCAAAGTGCTTTTGACGAAACAGCGTTTGAATACTTGTGAACAAAGAGTGATATGCATTTGTTGCACCAGTTTTGTAAGACGCTTGTTGAGATTGAGTCCAAATCGACGACTCGCTTTGATGGGGGGTAAAACAATACAAATCGAGTAATGTCTTCTCGGTTTGGGGTCACCAAAGAGGACCATGATGGAGTCATATCGTTGGAAAAGATGATTTCGCGTTTGACCAAAGGCAGAACTACATCAATAACACGGGACTTAAAATCATCGACCGATACCGCGTTGATTGTAAGGCGTTCAGCGGTTGTCCCCGAACTCTGACCCTTGGGGCCTGGTCGCTGTGTGTTCAAGAATGTAAATCGTTCCTGTAATCCAAAAAAGAATCAATTTCATTGGCCATCCATCCGTAATCCGGATATGATTACTGGAGGCGTTCACGCTTTACCCCCTATTCTTTTCGTGGATGGATGGTTCACGCCTGTTCCTGTTTTGCCTCACACAGTGAAGACATGACCGAAGGCCAAAAGTCTCGAAGTAAGGGAAGACCGAAAACAAAGTCGCCTGGACCGTCTGCATCATGGTGCGAGGACAGTGTTAGAGAGCTTTTTAGACTCAAGTTCGACTCTGACATCGCAGCTCGTTTTGACACGAAGAACAATAGTCAAAAGAAGCTCGCATGGGAAATTCTAGCTGCCGAATTGACGACCACAATGAACAGACCGTTTACAGCAAAGCAGATACAGGATAAGGTAGTCTTCTATGCATCAAAATTGCCATAACTAATCATCGACTGGTAGTACTCAAAAATGAAAACAGACTAGTCTTTGTCAAATCCAGCGTTGCCCACGCCCACAGGAAACTCTTCGCCTTCTTTTCAACCACCTCATTTTTCTACTATGATGGAGTACTGGGGCGACAAGGCGGGTAATCAGAGAACATCTCTTCTTACATCGGATACAGTTTCTGACGATGGTCAACCGTCCTCCGACAATGAAAACGACGAAGGTAGATCCTCAAGCATTACATTTGGTTAAAAAATCATGTAGATATCGCGTCAGAAGTTGGATCGAGCACTAGTGAATCCCAGATGCATGGACATCGTGCAAAGCGCAGGGCTGACTTTAAAAAGGATGAAACCTCTGCAAAGAAAACAAAGTCCAAAACGCAAGCCGATGCACTCGAACTTGGCCTCAACGCCGTGAAAGAAGGACTCGTTGCCCTTGGAAACTCGATAGCTTCGACATCAAACCAACACAATCACAACGAAGTATCGTTGAAGGATGTTCTGGCAGCGATTCAAGATCAATCGGAAGCGTTCAAGCAGCAAAGCCAAGTGATGAACGCTCTCTTGAAGCACTTACTAGATAAAGAAAACAACGATAAAGATGTTTAGCCAGAGCGTTTCGTTTGTTTTTCGCGGCTCGACGCAAGATTGGGTTGGTGTCAACGATTGATGCTTCGTCCAAGTTGTAGTACGTATTTCGATCGCGATTTCGGCATGGAATGGCAAATAATCCATCATTGAACCTGATCAGCATGTTGTGGAGAATGAAGCAAGTCGTAACCACAGAGACTGTTTTGTCGAGAGACTTTTCACTCATGGTAGTCTTCAAAATTCTGAACCGTTCTTTCACTCGACCGAAGGCGCATTCAACAGCCATTCGAGAGCTTGAATGATAGTAGTTGAATCGTCTTCGCAGTTTGTTCAGACGGCCTCCTTCTTCATGAGCTAAGTAGGGCGTTATAAGCCAAAGCAGCAAAGTATATCCAGAGTCGCCAAGAATGAAGCATCCAACAGGCATTCGACTTCGAATGGATCGCCCAAAATTTGACACTTTCCATATCTTTCTATCGGGAAACGATCCCGGTCGAATATCAATAGAAATGAATCGATAGTTGCTGTCCACCACTGCCTGAACATTAAGCGATGGATCCCCATTGCGATTGTAAAATCCATCGTAGTCCTTTGGGCGTTGTATGTCACTCAATGTACCGTCGACGGCACCAACAACGCTGGGAAGATTGTTTTTCTCGCGAAATCCCCGCTCGATGTCCATCCACTCGTCATGAGTTGTTGGTAAGTGTATCCAAGTAGAGACGCGCGACGACAGAGCATGTAGAAGTAAGGAGACGACTTCTACACACCATGATTTTGACAAACCGAATGCGGCTGCGGGTCTCACGATAACCCCCTTGCGATCCAAGAAAATAGAGCAGCACGGCGACTTTTTTGTGAAAGGAGTGGTCGCAGTGCACAAGTAATGTTGTTGGTAGGACAGATCTCAGCGTTGACACCAGTTGAATGAAAGTGCTTTGTTGACATCGTAAATTCTCTTTGAACCACTTCTCGTATTGGGGATCGCCAAGCATAGAATCAAAATCGACTTGAGTAATCGTGAGCAAGTTATATTTGTCGGAGAGTACTGAGGCAGTCACACACACAGCCGCAAAGACAGCTGCAGCTGCGGAGGCAACACTGACAACGATGGCACGACAATCAACCATGGAGTCTTCGCAAAGCAAGCACTGAAAATGTGTGAACAGTCAGCACCGACCACGAGTTTATTTACATTGACCGGATAAAATTCATCCGTATCGCAAAGCGTGAACTATTTCTAGCTTGAACGCGCAGCGACCAGGCTCTTGAAGTTTCGAATACTTGGAGCAAGGTTGACGCGGAAAACTTCATCGCCGCGACTGGCGGCTTCCATATCGATTGAAAAATGCGCTGTCTTTGTTTCGAACACTTAAGAGACGTCTTTTAAAACAAATTTGAACGTTCAGATTTTTCACTTGGAAATTGTATGCGCATATCGTGCGTAAATTGTTGTTGCGCGAATATTAATTTGACCGCACTCCAGTCAGGAACAAAAGGCGCAATATTACAAACATAACAAAAAACGATCCATTTGCACTCAATATGAAATCTTTTGCATCCAATATGAACTTTTCATGCACCATACTGCATATCCTCCAAGCGCAGTGCCTTTTCAAGGTTTCGTTGGCAAAACAAAGCCTCGCGCACGACCAGAGGCTGAGTGATCGAAGTCATGGAATGAAATACTGCTTCTTCAAGCAAGGTCATTCGCGCCTCAAGGTACGTGTTGAAATTTCGAAGATCAAACATGACGTTTGTGCGTAGCGCAAGAAAGCGCTTGATCGATGCTTTCAGTACACTGAAACAGCTCTCAATTGGGTTGAGCATTGGGGAATATGGGCCAAAGCGAACAAGGCACATGTCGTCGTGAGGTACACAGCGCAATTCTGATTGCGAGTGCGCCGATGCGTTATCAAGGACGATAACAACCATTTTGCTTTGGTAGTGCCGCTGGTAAGATTGACCGGCCTTTACTGCTTGATAAATCTCTTCAATGTAGGCAGCATTTTGAGCCATCTTGATGCTGCCTCTCTCGAGGCGATGGCAGATCAGACCGTCAGCTGTAGAAACAGCGCACTGCACTTGAAGATTGGGGCCCTTGCTTGGCGGAAGAACAACAGTTGCTCGAGTTCCCTTTTTCGAGCGGCCTTGAGAGCGCTTACAATACAAATTGTAATTTGTTTCGTCGTAGTAGACGATGTAGTCGTCTTGTTGCTGGTGACGGAGGAGTGTTTGGGCAGACTTGTCTTTTTTCTTGTTGGCCTCGTTATTGCACGTCACAGGCTCAATGCGGACCTGTTGCATGGTGTAAACCATGCCCAAGAGATGTCGACTGATTGTTGAGAGGGACAGCTTGACACCATCGAAATCGAACGCCACGAATGTTTGCATCTGCGCGAGTGTGAAGAGACAGTTGGTGTTCAAGTAACCTTCCAAAGCCTCGAGGATTGCTGGGTCACCTTTGCAAGCACTTGACGAGATCCACCCCGTGGCAAAACTGCAGCACGATTGCTGAGTATCACACGCCGCACGGTGGAAAGAGAAACGCCGTTGTGTTTTGCAACTGTCTTCCAGTCTTGGTTGCCTTGAGTAAACGCATCCAACACGCGACGTTTCTCTTCCGTCGTGGGGCCTTTGCATTCGCGTTGATTTGGCATCGGAGAGCGTCTCAATGGTAAATTGAACAATGAATTTACCCGCGAGAGTATCATTGATGCCAAACCAACGCGAACGCAAAGACTCCGTGCCAAAAGTTGGTGTCAATCTGTTCGGCCAAGTGGACTCTATCCAATGGACTACACGGTCTCAGGTCGTCTAATCCAATCGATAGAGTCCACTTGACCGAATGACCTTGGCGCCAACTTTTGGCGCGGAGCCTTTGTGTTCACATTGAATGAAAACGTTTTCACATTGAATGCAAAATTCGACATTGAAAAAACTATGAAACTTAATATTTTATATGTGGTTCACATTGATTGATTTTCAACTTGATCGGGCAAAGGTGTAGAAAAAACTGGAATCTTGCAAAGAAAATATCGACGCAGCCATTTTGACGCAAAAATGACGCAATACAAACTTCAAATGAAATGAAATTGAATGCTTCGAACATGTTTTTCAAACATTTAAAACGTTTGAAATTACACTATTTAACGTTCATGATCGAGAAAATGCTTGCGTAAACCTTAAATAGTGTATGCGTCAGTAAATTGAAACATTTTCGAAACATCTCAAAACTCCAGTTTTCGACCCAAACGACAATAATATATAGCAATCTATTTTTGAAAAAAATGATTTATTTATGAACCGCGAGAAAAAAATTATATTTACTTTTAATACTTTATAAATAAACAATTTATTTATTATAACAGTATATAATTTTTAAGATACTGCCAGTATAGCCAACTTAGCAACACCAATCAACAAGTGAATGGTCTACGACGCCATTCATGGCGACCACTCAATGCTATTGAAAACAAGTTTGCAGAGTAATAAACCACAATTCTTTTTGATGCCTCGCAAAAGCTCCAAATCGACCAATCCTACCGCGATTCCCGACGGAAAGGAACTCGCCATGCTGTACCTTACCCAAGCATCACCCGATAGTGATGTTTGGACATGCAAATGTGGAAAAACTCGCGTAAAGTCTGGTACAGGATACTCTAACTTAACCGATCACATACATCGCCACCATCCTGAGTATGTCAAACTGCGAGCCCACAGCTCCGCCAACAACCAAACGATCCTCAGCTTTCTCGTGTCGCCCATGACGCACAATGTTTTTGGATGGATCCGTTGGATTTCAATTTCTTTATTAGCCTTCTCATATATTGAGAACGAAATGACTCAAATCTAGACTCACTTGGATCCAATCTCAATGAAAACCTTTATGAAATACCTGCGCTTGATCACAGAGGCCGTTGAGCGCAAAATTGCATCGATTCTACCATCCAAATTTGCCATGATTTTTTATGTATGGAGCGTTGGTTCATCTCATTATGTTGCCATTTTTGCAACTTTTCCATCCGATGATTAGGCAGATTTCGCAAATGACTTTCTTTCCATACAATTGGATAAAACCTTCGATAAATTATATTTCCACAGAAACCTCATAATAATTGATATATTTTGTTGTGGAAACCACCAAATGTGTGGATTGTTTGCCACATCGCATTAAAATGTGCTCCTTGGCGAAAATTTCGCCAGAAACCGCGACACGAAAGTCCAAAAGGATCAAGGACCATTCCCTGTCCATTATTGCTCATAACATAACACAAGTAGTCGTCCGAGTTGCAGTCCTCGCGTCTTCCATGCTCACAACGGAAATCCACCAGCGCAAGGAGGAAGTTCGGATAAGAGACGAATATCCGTATTTGGTATGTGCAGAAACTCGACTTTGCGAAATTGCAAATTTGAAACTTGCCATACCATACAAACTTACGCCAAAGGTATGGATTCCACTGTTGCGCTATAAAAGAATTTTTTGTCATTTTCACCAATGAGCGACGAGACAAGTCAAAGTGCCGAATACATGCTTGATCATGCGGATTATGTCATTTCTATCTATGGAAAATCGTGGCAAAATGTGGTTGCCCTGGTTGGTGACAATTGTCCTGCTAATGGTGCTTTTGCTCGCGCTGCTGCTGTTCCGTTTGTTGGATGTGCTAGCCACAGATGTAATATTTTTATGGTGGAATTTATGGCCATTCTTGATGGAACTCTTTCCTTGGAAAATGACTTAATGAAGAAGCTTCGGTCACCTATTTCGGCCGCGAAAGTGAAGAAGTTCACACATCTGACTGCAAAAACTCGCCAGGCAACTAGGTGGAGCTCTAACTTTGACATGCTGAGTCGATTCTTCGAGATCAAGGATTTTTTGTCGAATTTGGTGATTCCGATATCGATCAAATCTTACCTTCGGTCGCCCAGCAGCGGCAATTGGAGAAAATCATGGTTGTTTTTAGTGAATTGGATGAAGTTACTCAGTTTCTACCGAATGAAGACACAACACTACTGAATGTGCGTCGTCTCTTCGACGCCGTAATTGAGAAATTCCCGACCGCCGCGCACTACCTTGCAACCACGTCGGCAATTGTGAAAAATCCCAATTTCGAAAATGCAGTTGTCAAAACTTTGGACCAATCACAAGCTTCTATGAGTGATGGTGAGCTGAAGAGTGTGTGTCACCTGCTTGTCAATAATGCGGCGAAACCATCCGTCGACCGAAGTGATGCGATCATGTCGCTTGTCGAGCGCAGCAAGCGACGCAAGGTCATGTCGGATGCGTACGTGGATTGCCGCTTCATACAGCCTACTTCAAACATGTGCGAGCGACTATTTTCGTTGTCTAAGTTTGCGCTCAGTGATCGCCGCCGCGGCATATTGCCTCCGACCTTCGAGTCTCAAATGTTCCTCCATGCAAATAGGGAAATTTGGGGCCTCACCGACGTGGATGAAGCCATCAAGCAGTCAAATTTACAAAGTTAGATTTAGCACTAAGGGCCTTTTTCGAGTACCGTCGTGTTTTGTGGCCCAAATACGATACCAAACAGAGCCATCGTTACTTGATCGCTGGTTGGTCGGTGCTACGTCGTGCTTGGCCAGCTCTATATGATTGGTCAAATACATGCGTTATTTTTCCGTCGTCATTAGCGTTTCTGGCTTTTCTTCGCTTTCATTGGCTGAGCTTGGAAAGGCCATCTCCAAACATTCATCGATTTCAGTCGGGCACGATGTCTCTCAAGCCAAAAGCGAAGCGCCTCACAAGGAAGGAGCGCAAGCGTCTCACAAGGAAGGAGCTTGAAAGCCGACTCGCGCTGTACGAGTCAACAGAAGTCAATCAAGCGACGTCAAACAAAAGTTGCGTCAAGCAGGAAGATGTCGTTCCAGAGAAGAAAGGCGTGTGGACAGAAGACATGGTTCGAATTCTTCTTGAATTGCGGCTTCATCGTTATGCTGCAGCATTTCAGGCCACCCGGAGCAACCAACAACTGTCTGTGCTGTGGGAAAAGATTGCACTAAGTCTAAATCTCGCCTGTTCGGCCATTATTCCGGCACAGTCTGCAAAGTTAAAGTATCACAGCTTGAAAACGGAATACACAAAAATTCGCATACAAGAACAGAGTACCGTATTCCTCTTATCGTTTCGGACAGACTATTCCTTTCGGACTCCTGTAAAATATAATACTTATCCATCCTGTAAAAATAGTAAGTTAATAAGGTAAACCTCCAAGCCAAAAAACCTCCAATATATTATATTTACCTCGATATCTTGATAAAATATTCATTTAAAGAGGTAAAATTAATTTTTGAGAGGTTTTCGCGGGATTTCATTGGCTACTATTCATTGACGTCGATTTGGCGCCATTTTAAGTCTCTTGCACTCGCAAAACCATTCGAGAATATGACCCGTGCTGAAAATGGGCGACCTGTGTTCAAGAATTGGCCCAAGAAGCCCTCCAACAAGTTCAAGAACCATCATGTGGATTACCGAATGAAGCAAAAAGTGATCGATACGTTCGACCAGCACGGAATGGCCAAGACGCTAGACGTACACTTCGGTCACTTGCCTCGTGAGTCGCGCGAGACGACAAGAAAAAAGATATACTCGTGGCTACGACAGAGAAACCAAATAGCAGCCAAGGCTGCCGATCCGCATACAGCCAGAATGAAATGCTCACGTCAACTTGGTCAGGGGACGACTCTCCCACCTATGCAAGAGGAGCAGTTGGCCCGATGGGTCTTGTCAATGCGAAAGGACGGCGTGCCCGTGACCGAACAAATGCTGCGGTGTATGGCCCTTGAGGCTGCCACGGACGCAGGTCTCAAAGCAAACGAATTTTATGCTGGTTGGAGCTGGTCCAAGGGATTCATGAGGCGCCATCGACTCTCCGTGCGGAGCCGAACAAGGGCTAGTCAAGAGAGTCCTCAAGACGGACAAGAAGCACTTGCCAAATTCTCTCGACGTGTACGTGAACTTGTGGAAATGCACGACATCGATGTGGTCTACAACGCTGATCAAACAGGGGTCAACTATGAGACCTTCCGACGAAGGCAATCCACAGTACAGCTGACAAGACGGTGTGGATAAAGTGCTCTGGGAAGACAAAGGATCGTGCCACTGCCATGCTTTTGGGTGACTCAAATGGCGGCAAGCATCCGCTCTTTTTGGTTTTGAAGACCACGAAGTCAAGAAGCCCAGAGATGGTTCAAGCGAACCTCATTGTACGAAATGGATTTGGACTTCAAGTATGGAGAGAAGTCAAAGTTTTGCAAGAACGCCATGGATGTGTTATCTACGGAAATCCAACTGCGTGGTGGAATTCGCAGATATCAATGGATTTTTTGCGTTATCACTTTGGAGACCGGCCTGACCGAGCTTGGAAGAAAGTTTTGTTGTTGTGGGATGACTTTTCAGCCCATTTTACACAGGATGTGATGAGCTAGCTGATGAGTTGAATGTTATTCTAGAGAAAGTTCCACCGCGGTATACGTGGATATGCCAACCCGCGGATGTAGCGTGGATTAAACCGCTGAAGAATACACTGCGGCAATGTTGGCTGAATGAAATAAGACGCCAAGTGCATGTTCAAAAGACTCAAGGATCAAGCTTAAAGTTGATGGGACCAAGTCGAAGCACTCTCGTATCATGGATTTCAAATGCGTGGTCTGATTTGCCCTCAACGACAATTGTGAAGGGATTTGCGAAGTGTAAACTCATTGACCGTTGTGAGGACGATGAAGCAGAGCAGGACCAATATGTCGACGATGACAGTTTGGCCACCTTGATGAACAATTGTGCAGTGGACGATACCATTGACCCAGTGCATGATATCGATAGATCTGACATGTAAAATCAATTTATTGTTTGTATATGATATCAACTCCTCAAATTCTATAATTCTTTCTAATATAATATTCTATTATTATTTATAATTTGAGGTTTCTTGCTCTAGAACATTTGAACTTGTTATTTGTATGTCCGAAAGGAAATAATAAATACGGCTGTTTGTCTGTCATGTGATTTGTGTATATCACCTGTCCGAAACGATAAGAGGAATACGGTACAGGCAACAATGTAGACGAGGTAATTACATGTCCCACATACTGGCCGCACTTGGTTGAATTTCTTGGTGACAAGAACGGATTGGGACATAAGGAGTTTGGCTCACGCACTGACCTTGATGATTCAATTGGCGATGAAACTGTTGACATTATTGAAGAAACAAATACCAAACGACTCAAGTGAGAAGAAAGTACATCGAAGCGAGGACGTCGTTTAAGCCAAACGTCAGTTTCTGATGGTCTTGCAGCACTGGGGCAGACTTTGGCTAAAGGATTAGTCGATGCTGCGACTTGTCCTGACGCCGCATAACCATCAACATGCGTGAGATAGTGCAATGTGACGGCTACTCTGTCTTTAATACAGAATACAGTCTTGCGGTGCAATTGTCCATGCACGTGTTGCCATCGTGCTTCGACTTTAGAGACAACTTGACCAAACACGAGTTTGCTTCAGCGCAGATTTCGCACATACCAGCCATCCGTCGATGTAGAGGCTTGGACACGAGCCCACGTATCCGAACGTAGCGGGTATGTTGTTTGACAAGACCTTCGTGCTTCACGACATTCGAGCAGTACACTCGCTGCCGACAGTGCGGCAGCTACCACCACTACATTTTGTCCGAGCATGGGTCGTGGATAGTCTCGTTGCTCAAAACTGGTCGGCAATTTCTACTTGGAAGTCACTTTTATCCAAATAACGACCCAAACATGACTCGGAGACTTCTGATTGGCTGCGTCGTAATTTGCGACTTACTCGAAAGAGGCCCTAACATCTAACGCGACTTCCATTGTGTATGAACTTGATCTGGCTTTTTTCGACTTCTTTCGTGCCGCGTCCAAATAAAGTAACTTATCTGCAGGATGCGCTGTAAAAATAGCTTTATCTTGTGAGCCATGAATATATTTATTCCTCGCAGTCAAGAAATAGGTGGTAAATAATACTACTCCGGTCCATAATGATTGTTAGGATTGTGTTTTGATTGACGGGATTTTTCTAATACAAGCTATTTGTGCGTTTTGATTGGATACATGAAAAGTACAAACGTAGTTCTTTCATTGGCTGTATTTTTTACCTCCCAGCTCTTATTTTGGCGGGAGCTATGGGAGTCCAAAGCCAAAACATCGATCGAGTTGACAAGATTTCGACCCGCTGAGCTTTCATTTTCTATCTAACGTCGTCAATAACACTTCAGTCGCCTTCGCACATGTGTTCTCATCGATATACTACATGCAGTTTCAAGCAAACCACACCGTGGCCATCACAGCGCGCCGTCCCAACCTGACGGATGACGACCGCAGAAGCATCTATGAAATGCTTCTAGAAGAGGCTGTTGGTGGCAAGCTTCCCTATGGGGCAATATCAAAGGCAGCGCTACACTTCCATTGCCACCCGTTGACTGTTTCGCGTTTGTGGGCTCGAGCGCGCACCTCTCTATCCAACGGCTCGACCGCGGCAGACATTTCGGCAAAAATCAAAGGTAAGAACTCTGAAAACTTATATTTTCACGAATATATTCCTTTTTACGAGAATGAATTCTGAGAGGTTTACTTCTTTAGGAAACTCTGGGTCCAAGCCCAAACGACTCGCGTCCGACATCGAGGCTACGGTGAAGTCTATTGCTCACGAAGACCGTAAAACCCTCCGAATGTTGGCTGCCAAGACACAAGTCCCCAAGACGACTCTCATTCGCCATATGAACGAAACCAAGAGGTTGAAGGCAAGCACTAGCCACGTGAAGCCATTGTTGACTGATGCCAATGTGCGGTGGCGTATCCAATTTGCGCTAAACTCGCTTCGTCCTGGGCCACGTGGAAACCATTTCTTTCACAACATGTACGACTTCGTGCATGTTGACGAGAAATGGTTCTATGTGACCCAGGTCAAGACGAAAGTGTACGTGTATGATGACGACGAAGTCTTGGCCGCCCGGAAAACCAAGTCCAAATCGTTTATTACCAAGGTCCTCTTCCTGGCTGCCGTCGCTCGACCACGATACGATGCCCATAAGAAAGTGATCTTTGATGGAAAGATCGGAATATGGCCATTTCTTGAGACGGAGGTTGCACAACGCAACAGTAAGAATCGACCAAGAGGGAGCTGTGTCTTGAAACCGCAGTCTGTGGATGCCGCTGTTTATACCAACACTATGTTTAATAAAGTAATTCCTGCCATTCAGGCTAAGTTTCCGGTTGGAAACCAGCCTAATGGAGTGTATATCCAGCAGGACAATGCCAGTCCTCATAGATGTATTACATCGGAGGCTTTAATGGCGCGTGGGGTCACTGGAATTAAAGTAAAAAATCAGCCTGCCAACAGCCCTGACTTTAATGTCCTTGATTTGGGCATTTTCAATGCTTTACAGCGTCTCCAACAACAACAACAGTCTCGATCAATTGAAGAACTTGTGTCGGCGGTCAACTATGCTTTCGATAAATTGCCGGTTGAGACTCTTTCAAAGTCTTTTATAACCTTACAGAAGGTCTTGGAGAAGTCTATGGAGGTTGATGGTAGAAATGACTACTAGTACCAGCTTCCACACATGCGAAAGGATGCCTCTAAAATGGACTTGGCAAGTTTCAATGTTCAATGCGCTCCAGCAACGTATGAAAGTGCTCTGGCTTTGTTGAATTCCCAAGAATGAGTTGATATTGTCCTTTTCAGTGAAATGTGGACTTGGCAGGTCATTGACCAAATCGCATAGCAATCAACTATGCTAAATTTAATATAAAATATTGTATAGTATACAAAGTTAAGTACAATTTCTTCCTAGCAATGGTACAGTGTACCAGCATCCCAGAATACAGTCATGCATGATTTCTACGCCCAATACAACCTCACTATGAAGCGTCAAGACGCCGCGAGTATCTTCCGCGAGTCAGCGTCCATCATGGCCTTTCCCCACGGCCTTTCCCCAAGTCATATAATTAAGGTGATTTGATTGGTCAAAATATTGAAAATACTGATATACGATTGGCTAGTCGATTGCTAGTCGATTCTGGCAAGTCGATTCGATTCGACAGCCCAGTCCAATTTGGAATCGAATGCATAATATCATAAAATAAATAAAGTCGATTATATTTGGATGTCAAAAAATACTTTTATAGAGTCCTATACAATTGTCCATATAAAAAAACGGCAGTG
This sequence comes from Aphanomyces cochlioides, assembly GCA_019828595.1. Lineage (NCBI taxonomy): Eukaryota > Oomycota > Saprolegniomycetes > Saprolegniales > Verrucalvaceae > Aphanomyces > Aphanomyces cochlioides. The sequence goes on along the minus strand of JAHQRK010000027.1, from coordinate 445,070 downwards.
GTATATTGTGGTTTTAATAAAAAACTGGAGTCGTGCGGAATAAATTTTGACGCAAGCAAATTGACGCATACAAATTTCAAGTGAAAAGAAATTGAAATATTTCGAACATGTTTTCAAACATTTAAAACGTTTGAAATTACGTTATTTAAAGGTCTCTTTCGAGGGCAATATAAGAAAATGTTTGCGGAAACTTTAAATAGTGTATGCGTCAATTATTTGAAACATTTTCAAAACATCTCAAATTTCCAGTTTTGGACCAAACGACAATACAGTAAAACTTACCAAGTGAAACACCTCATATAGAGAAACACCTCGCATCTTGAACAATATTTCATCCACCGATTAATATCCACACATTTCAACTTGTCAAGTGAAACAATTCAACCTCTCAAATGAAACATTTAGCTATAATAAAACCAGTATAAAATCCAGCTCGTTGTGCCGATTGACCCACCGTAGCATGGTTGAGTTGAGCCTCTCTGAAAGGGCGAAGATTGTCGAACTAATTGATGCCGCTACTCCATACAAGACAATATGTCAAGAGTTCAACTGCTCCAAAGCAATGATCACGCGAATCAAAGCGATCCAGAGACAAAATTGCTGATCAAATCGCTCAAAATGGAGACCCCAACTCGAAACGCCCATGCCGTTTGGTCGGAGACGCTCTCGAACTCGATCGACGTGTGTATATGTGGTTCTGCAAGGCCAGATCCATAAAGGTCATCGCTGTTAGTGGTCCCATGATCCAAGAGGCGGCTCGACGTTGCGCCGCCACTCACCGACGCCATTTGCCAAATGGCATTCTGGACACTTGGCTGAATAATCAAAGATCACAGTACCTCTAATAAATAATTCTATGACTACCTCGGGATTTTACTGTACTTTAATCAAGTGTAAACTTGCTATCAATCATTGCGAACCGGAGTAGTACTGTAGGTGGTTAATACGATTTTCCCAGGGTCTGGTCAACGTTGCGGGGTGCAGGGTTTGGGGGTTCAGGGGTTAAGGTTTTACAGATCTTCATATCTTGATGGGAGCGTTGCTGTCGCGACCGGTCGTCTCAGGCGTTGGCGTGCTTTACCCAGCCTATGCGAGCTTCAAAGCGCTGGAATCGCCTGCAGATGACGACGACAAGCAGTGGTTAACGTACTGGGTCGTCTATGCGCTCACAACGTCGGTGGAAGAAGCAGCAGAGACGGTCTTGCAGTTCTTCCCAGGATACTATGTGCTCAAGTGCCTATTTCTCGTCTGGCTCATGCTTCCCAAGACTCGCGGCGCCGCGATCATTTATCGGTCGGTCATTCGACCCCTCCTCAAGAAATACGAGCCACTCCTCGACGCGAAACTCATCGCTTTACGCAGTGCAGCCGACAAGTATGTTGCAGATCTCCATGTCCGTGTGCAAGACACGCTTCGAACCAAGATTGTCGAGTAAGGTCTGTGTATTTTCAATGTAGTTATCTATGCATGGTCTGGTCTAAGATTGTCTACGCGGCGCGGGCAGTCACGTAGATGGACTTGTCGTCGACAGCGACACCAAGACGAGAGTCGGCGGACACAACAGTCGACGTGCCCGAGACAAAGTAATCGGCCGTCGCGTCGGTGGAGGTCACGCTCACGACATCGCCTTTGGTCGTCGTGTAGTAACTCATGCCAGACGTGAGTCCACCGCCGACTGAAGCAACGCCGTTGACGATGAGACCCTTCGATCCCTTGCCAATGCCAGCGACAGGACCGTAGAATTCCACAAGCGACAAGCGCTTGGGGGAGGCCATCGTCGAGAGTTTACCAGCGTACGATACAAGGAATGCTTCCGACGAGACAGGGACGATCGCAAGCGTCACGGATCCAGATGCAGCGGCGCTGTTTGCAGGCCCAGCCAGTGTGAAGCTTGAGTCAGCAAGAGGAAGAAGCGGCGTGACTGGTTTCAAGCTACTCGCGTCCGTGAGAGCAAAGACTTGCGTGTATGGACGGCCTTGGCTGCTTGGGTTGAAGAGAGCGACGGCGACGCGCGTGGAGCTGACGAGCGAGACCACGGGGCGGGGATACCACGAGTAGAACGAGCCAAAGTTGTACGAGCCGCCGGCGCCGCTGACGATGAAGGAGCTCTTGAAGAAGACCTTGGACGCCGAGGCTTCGACGATGAGGAGCGTGAATTCGTTGTTGTTGTTGCTGTCGTGGAAGGCCAAGAGGATGCTCGTCGACGAGATCACTGTCGAGTCGACAAAGTTGGCTGGGAGGTACTTGGTCGAGCATGTTTCGCTCTTCTTGGTCACATCTCCATTCGAACCGACGGCACCTTGGAAGATGCAAAGCCCAGGGTTGCTCGTCGTCGTGCTGGACCACCACGGCAAGAGGAACGCATTCGCGACGCTCGACACGGTCGTTGGCTTGCCAAACGTCGTGCTTTGGCTCGTCGAGTTGCCGTAAAAGTTGGCAGTGCCGAACTGAAGAGGAGTCGATGAGAGCGTAATTGTTCCATCCGAGCCGACGCTGCCGCCAACAAGGCGCTGGTAGTAGTTGGTCGACGCAGCGTATTGTTCAAAGTACGCGACGACAAATTGCGACGAAGAGACGGCGCCGATCGCGTTCGAGATGGAGCCAGTCGCGACGGAGACGCGCTTGCTCGTTTGGACAGAGACAGTCTGGCCGACGGTCGAGATGGGCGTCACGAAGACGTTGCCGAGCGACGTTTGTTCCAGTGCCACGGTTGTCGAGTCCGAGAGTGTCGCCAGGCCACGGATCTGGTTCGTCACGGTGTTGGCCGAGTCGACCGCGTCGATCGAGACGGACTTGTCCGACTTGACGCGCACAACCGTGACGGCCGTCTGCGACTTGTCAGGGAGGTAGTACGAGAAGACCGCCACGGTTGATGGCGCGGCAGAGGTCGTGGGCGCAAGTTGGACGTAGTGCATCGTGTCCGATGGCAGCGTGGCAGCGTCCAAGTACGCCGTCGTGCCGGCACCGACTCGGAGCGTCGACGTACCAGGGGCAAAGCTCAGAGCGCGCTGGTCGGTGGACCCACCAAAGGACGAAGTGGACAATTGGACGGCATCGACCGGGATATGGTAGACGAACGTGAGCACCCACAGGGCAATCAGTTGGAGCAAGGCAAAGATGACAAGACCGAGGGCAATCGTGGCTTTGAGCGACACGGCAGACGATCCAGCAGCAGCAGATCCACCGCCGCCACCGCCGCCTTTCACAGGCGCGCCGCTTCCATTCACGTCAACGTAAGGTTGGTCGAGACCGACGACAGTGTCTTCAGTAGCTGGCTTGGCACTCATGATTCCGATTCACAAGTGAGAGATTGATGCAAATCCCAGCGCGATGCGTTTCACGGCGAAAATAGCTCGCTGTCAGTTGCGCGGCGTTTCATGGATCAAAATAGGCGGAAGCTCAAGATAGCCGACGGAGACGGCATCATTGGCTGACGAACGACGTGGAGCGCTAAAAATAAGGTGTGGAGCTGCTGTGCCCAAGGAGGAGCAGCTCACTCTTGCACTGGTGAAACAGCTTTGGGTTGTTTCACTGCGGCACGACGGCGGTGTCGATATAAATAGGCAGCTTCACATGCCAGGTGCCGCCGCTGTTGCCGCCACGATGTGATTCCTTCTGCCTGAACCAACGACTTGAATGCTCGCTCACTGCTGGCGTCGAGTGACGACAGCCAAGGGGATAACGTGGATGGATGGCTGGGGTGGAAAGCCACGATGGACGTTTCAGGTGGGATTGCATTTATAGATGCAGGAAAGCCATCTTGGAGGCGACCATGGCGAGCTCGTGTGGTGTTTTCAAGGGAAAACGCCACTCGACGGAAGGACTTTGATGGGACGAGCTTTCGCTGCTGGCTTGAAATGGACCAGTAGCCCGAGATAGCGGCGATGGACAGTTCCTCGCTTTCATGGACCTACCGTCAACGTCGACGGCTTGAATCCATCGCCCGCTGCTTTTGACAAGACTCTTCGTCACTCCATGAAACTCTTTGAGGCGACAGATGTGAGTCGTGGGCTTTTGAGTGATCTCTTCATGCCAGCGTCGTTGACGGAGCTGCCTTTGGTCTCCATGCGAGGAACTCACGGCTCGGAGCTGTTGCTTCACGAGAGGAGGGAGGAACTAGGTTACAATAATGCAGCCTCAATAGCTCCCTAAAGCGTCGGATGCTTCTCAAAGTTGCGATACGTATGGAAGGAATGTGAACGTTCCATGCAAACAAGATCCAACGTCAAGGATGACGTGGTTCTCGCCGCCTCAGACTGACAAGATGGGGCGACACCGTCTCGTCCATTGGCAACTTTATCCGTCGCGGATGCTACGTTCTTTTTTATACCACGCGCGGTCGATTGCGCTCTCGACGGACGCATTTCTACGCGTCCGACGGCCGCAGCCACTCGCCAAGTACATCGTGGCTCTGTCGACTTGGCGACGAGTGACGGTTTCCGCAAAAACACGCCACGAGTGGGCCAGATTTAAGAAATTGTCGCTGCGATTGGTGCAATTCGACTGACCTGGTCGGAGACCAAGATGGCGCTCTTTATCACTTGAACCGACCGCAATCGTCTCCAGCTTTCAGAGCCACGACACCGTGCATGGAAGGATGAATATCCTCTGGATTTCCTGTCCAAATGAAGCTGTGGAGGCGTCGAGCGGTTGGAGTTTGCACCGCATCTTATGTCCCGAGAACGATCAAGTTGAACTTGGGCGAGCTAATCGGTTCATTTTCCAATTGGATCTATAATGGGCAAGTCCCCTCAACCGAATGACATCATGATGCCGACGTCGCCGAAATCGACCGCGGCTTTGCGATTCCTCAACACGGCATCCAAGCAACAGCTCATGGAATGCCTCCAAGTGTCGGACGTCGTGGCCGATCGACTCGTGGACCACCGCACGTTTGGCAGCTTTACGTGCTTGGACGATGTCGTCGGCAAGAAGGTGTTGCGCAAGAGGGAATACCTCGCATTCCGCGACCTCCTGCTGGAATACTCTGGCGAAGCACACTTCCTTGTTCCCATCTCGTTGTCGGGCAAGCAATTGCCCGGCGCATTCTCCGAGAGAGTGCTTGAAAAAGCGCTCCGCCCATGTCCTCGCCGCGTCGACTGCAAACGGTTTGGACGCATGAACTTCTAGTCGTAGCTTTGTGATTGTAATATTATTGTCTTCCCCCCGTGAGTATCGACGCATTCAGCGCGAACTCGAATGCCCGGCGCTCGGACTTGGACATTACACCCGACCGAGCGTTTCCATGTCCCTCAACCGGTCAAGATTACACTCGTTGGACTCTCAATGGCTGCACGTTGCGTTTCAATACTCCAAGCTTCGGGATCGAACGCGAGCATCAAACCTCACGAGACCATGACGACGTCGAAGATGAAATGCGGTGTGTCGTCGACAACGAAAATTGAAGAAGCCACCATCGGCCAGCCTCAAGGGCGTGCGGGGGGTTTGGGTCCTCTCCGCGTTGTCCAAGTTGGGGGGGGGGGCAGGCTAAAGATGGAAGTGGGGGCGCATTGTTACTTCCCCACCGATTCCATGCTACTACCGAGGGCAACATTGGTCAAGCGAGGCGGGACTTTGATTCATGCGCCATGGAATGCAATGGTCCACGTCTAGTCATAGTATACAAGAAGACGACACTCAAATCAAGCCAATGGACCGCTTGTCGTCGTTTGTACTTGCATGCTCGTTCCATGTTCCCTCGACGCGGTTCTTCTCAATTCGAGCGAGCCGGATAAACATAATGCCTTATTCGGATGAGTTGAGCTGTCCGGATATGAGAATGTTATCCGGATTGTTAGGTTGGCAAGCGGATGAATCTGGCCTTTCGGATAAGAATCGGTCATCCGGATAATGTGTGCATGGGGAATTTGTATAGTATACAAAGACCAAGATAGATGTCGCTCATGGGAATCTCCTTTGAGTGACAAGATGAAGCTGCCGAATGTCGGAGCGATCTTCACGCTCCTCTGCGTGATCAACCTGCTCAACTACATTGACCGCGGCATCATCCCTGGGTCTCCGATCCAGTTCCAGAGTTTTATCACAGAATGCCTCGTCAATGTGCCGCACATGTCGCTCGACCATGAGAATGCGTACCTTGGCTTGCTCGTCTCGGCGTTCATTGCCGGCTATTCCATCTTCAGCATCCCGTTTGGGTACTGGGCGATCCACTGTCGACCGTTTGCATTGATCTCGATCGGTTTGTCTATTTGGTGCCTTGCGATGCTCCTCTGCGGGTTGGCAGATCCATTGAGCAGTCTCGTGATGCTCATGGCAGGGCGTGTTTTGAGTGGAATTGGCGAATCTTCCTTCCAGGCGATCGTGCCGTCGTTCATTGAAGATTTTGCCCCGCCGTCCAAGCGAACGTCCTGGCTTGGCATCTTTTATTGCGGGATTACGATCGGCACAGCAGCGGGTTATTTCTACAGCGCCGCGTTCGCCACGTCGCCATTGCGCTGGCCATGGGCGTTCTACACGGAAGGTTTGCTCATGATTCCGTTTGTCCTGCTCTGCATCTTTTGTATTCCGGCCAAGTTTGATCTCCCAAGTGGTCATCAGCACGTCGAACCCGTGTCGTTCTGCAGAGAACTCGGCGGCATCGTGAAGAACCCACTCTTCATGTTCATGTCGCTCGGCTCCTCAGCGTACGTCTTCAGTATCTCCGGTCTCGCCGCATTCGGCCCGTCGCTCTTGATCGGCCTCGGTCTCTTTGAAGAAAGCTCAGCCGCCATGGTCTTTGGTGGCATCATCGTCGTTGCTGGGACGGTTGGCACACTCCTCGGTGGATATCTCCTCGACCAGAGCTGCTCTGGGAACGAAAACGAACTCTTCCGCCTCGGCAAGGCTACCAAGCAAGCTCTCTTCTTCCTCATGTGCGGCACGCTCTTCCTCATGATCTCTTGGGGCTGCCTCTACCAGGATTGGAACATGGTCAGTGTCGTTGTACTCGCCATAGCGCTCACGTTCCTCTTTGGTTGTGTACCTGCGTCAGTCGTGGCGCTCCTTCTCTCGGTCGAGAAACGCAAGCGAGGCTTGGCCTTGGGCATCAACACGATGCTTTCCCATCTTTTCGGCGACGTGCCTTCGCCCATTGTGCTTGGCTTGTTCAAGGACTACAATGCGCCCAACTGCCGGACGATTCCAGGCCAAGGCGTGCTGCATCCCAACTGCGTCCAGGATCGCATTGGGCTCAAACTCACGCTGCTTTTCCCATTTGCGTGGATGCTGTGGGCGATTTTCTTTGCCGCGATCGGCGTCTGCCTTGCTCGAAAGCGCATCGCCAACACAGATGCCTCAACTAAAGAACCTGAAGCGTTAGACGCACCAGAAGCAGCAGTCGTCACGGCAGCGCCGGCTGCGGCCGTCTAGTTGCTCTCACGAGTTGTAAATTAGAAAGAATACCAATTCGCCTCCTCCTCTGCAATGCACGATACATGGAGCCAAACGACATGACGGCGCTCCCCGATTCAACTGGAAGCGAATGCTTGATAGTGCCATCAAGGAGCATGAGTGAGGACTCACCTCCAGCAGAGTGACGCCAAGCAATGGCAAGTCTCCATAATACTTTACTCGTGAAACACTTGAAGTTAATTCAAGACGCCTTGCCGACTGGGGGACATAGTCGAGGTACAAGCTCACATCTTGGTCCGGTTGACACGCTCGGACAAACCTAGCGTATACAAAGAGAAGACGGCGATTACGGCCATACGAATCACCGTCATATCGCCTTCTATCTCGAGTCTACCCAGGACGAATGCTGTCCATTGCAGGGCATGGATTACGTCTGGTGCTCTGATTCATAACGAGATCACAGTTTTCACACTGGAATTCCCCTATACAGTACAAATCAGTTACTCATCGTTTATTACTGAATTTATCTGAGTGAATATGTTGAAAGTACTGATTTTAGGAATTTCATCATGATAGAAATGTGTGATATGATACGTGGCTTCATGTTTCGTCCATGATATTCAATGCACCTAAAACAAAGTTTGGCGCCGTCGCCAAACTTGCTCCTGCGCTCATTTTCCCTTTTGGCATCGGCATGGCAGCCACTGCCACGCGCAATTTCTTCACGCCCATCAAAGTCGGGGCCAATCTCTTTGCCAACCGCATCTTCATCGCCCCGCTCTCGCGCCGGTCCGACGCACGTCCCGAACGATTTGGAAGGAATACTACCCAACGCGTTTCAGGTGGCCTTCTCATTACAGAATGCACCGTGATCGCGCCAGGCACGTCGGCGTTTCACGGGGAACCTGGAGGTGCATGCCAAGGGAGGCAAGATCTTTGCGCAGTCTGGCATGCCGGTCGCGCCGCCTATCCTGACCTCAACGACGACGCTGAAATCGTCGCCCCATCGGTGATTGCAGTGGAAGGCACGACCCATACCCCGAATGGTAAGGTCCCGAACGTCCAGTCGCGCGAACTTCGCGTGGATGAGCTCTCTGCGATTGTCCAAACGTTTGCGACGGCCGCAAAGAACTTGCTGGCTTTGACGGCGTCGAAGTCACGCCGCCAATGGCTATCTCATCGATCAATTCCTCCGCAATGGAAGCAACTAGCGCACGGACGGGTACGGTGGATCGCTTGAAAACCGCACATGCTTCTTGAGCGAAATGCTCGAGCTGCCGTCGGCGCGGATCGCGTTGGTATTCGTTTCTCGTCCTTGAACAGCTACAATTCGATGGTCGACAGCGACCCTGCCGCTCTCTCGGAAGCCGTCGCCAAGGTCGCCCAAAAGCACAACTTGGCATACTTCCACGCCATGCGAGCGGACTTTGACCAGGTGCAAACGGGAGACGTCGTGCCGATTTTCCGAGAGCATTTCAAGAACACACTCATTGTCAACATGGGCTACACCAAGGACGAAGCGAACGCTGGGATTGCCGATGGTCTCTTTGATGCCGTAGCATTTGGCACGTCGTTCTTGGCGAACCCTGACTTACCCGCTCGCTTTGAAAAGGGAGCCGAGCTCAACGCGCCAGACCCGTCGACGTTCTATGTCGGAGACGCCAAAGGCTACACGGACTATCCCTTCTTGTCCTAGAAGTGCGAGGCCACGTAGATGCTGCAGGTCTGTAGAACTCGTAATTCGACAGTGTCATGAAAACCCCGTCTCCCGTCGTCGTTCTTGTCGTCCATTCGTTTTCTTTCCCGCTGTATTGTCTTTTCTCGTCGCGATGTCTGTGCAAAGGAAGAGCTCTCGTCACTGTACTTGTTGTGGTTGTCTAGTCGTAGTGTCGCGTTGTAAATTAAAAAGACCAACCTAGCGTTCGTCTGCCTTGTCTCTGACGTCAGCAGCGCTACTTGTCGGTCCGAAAGATCTGGTCGATTTGGTGCATCAAGTCTTTGAACGCTGGTTTCCGCAGCGACGAACAGACGCCATTCGTTGCCAAGCTCACCAAATGGACTTTGCGATATCGATTCTACAAGAACAAGCTCAGTTCTGTTGCATCGACGTCGTCCGGACTTACTTTGTTGGCGGCGATGAATGCGAGCAGCTCAGGCTCTTGGTAGTAATACGCCTTGATAAAGTTGTGCACGTACGAGCGTCCCCACATCGTCGTCTGACTCTGGTTGCTACGAGACCATGAAGCATCCAACGCCGACGGCGTGAGCTGGCCGTACCTGACGTGGTTGATTAGATCCAGACCATTCTGTAGCGCGATCAAATCCATCGACATGAGCGCTCGGCCTTCCATCGAGCATTTCTTCACGCTGGCGAATCCATCCACGAGCGTTTCCATGATCGCCCGAACGACAAAACCCCACAGCTCATCACGGACTTCCGGTGGCACCGACGATCCTTGCAACGTTCCTAACCAACCAGTGACATCACGATCTACCAGGATGGCGGAGACCGTACCCCAGAAGATGCCGCAGTTTCGAACGACCGTCACGACATACTCGTTGTGTTTGTCCGACATGTCGTTGACGTCCCAGCTCGCTTTTTCAATCATGGCGGGGATGGCCGCGGCTTGGATCGATACCGGTGTCACGCTCGCATAGACATACGTTCTTGCTTCGTCCATGGCGATGCGAATCGGATCAAGCGACGTCGACATGGCATTGGCGGCGGTCAAAAGAACATGCATTTGGAACACCAATGCTTCAAATGCAACGACAAGTTCCAGGAAACCAGGGGTACCTTGGCCTTGAACGGGTGCGATCGGGTAAAGCTGCTGGAGCTTGAGAATCCACACGCGCAAGTTATCACACGGGAGGTCCGTCGGGGTTTGACGGGCAAGAAGTCTCGTGACATTGGCAGCCGGGCAGAAGACGCAAAACGTGGCGTAGAAGACGAATTCAAACAGCCCGAGCAAGTGTGTCCATGCGTCGTCGCTCAAGAGCGGCACTTGCTGCATCAACTTGACGTAAATGCCGCAAAATCTACAAGTGGTTCCATCAATCTCGACGTCAGGAGGAGAGGAAACGCACCGGAGAAAGCCTGAAAAGGCCGACGACGTCACGACGTGCTTGGAGCCGAAGCGAATGATTTCCTCTGCGCTGGGATCGACGATGGGTGAGACGTCCATGCTTGGATCTTTCAAGTATGGATCCATCTCGAGCATGCGTTCGATCAAGCGGTCTTCTTCGTCCTTGCGGGCGTCGACAAATGTGTAGCGTTCCATGGCAGGCACATCGAGGAAGCGTTTGCGCTGGGACGGGCTAAATAGATTGCCGCCGTCGGTGAATTGGGCAAGAAGGTTGTTTGGCAGTACAGCATGATCTGGTTTCGTCAGGACGTAGCCGCTGCGTTGCTCCAAGAGCCAAAGAATCCCCCGCGAGTCGTCAATCGCAATGGAAAGCCGCTCCCATTTCTCAGTGTCGAGCATCATCCGCATGAGCTCAATGCTGTCGTGCTGCATCTGTGAGAGGAAGACGCGGCATTTCGTCAGCCAAACAGTCCGCAACCTACAAGAAATCAATGCCACGAGTTCATGGAGTTAATGGCAGACTTGTTGGACGATGCAGCGCCGCTGAATTCGTCGCCCAGAGCCATGAGCATCTCAGTAGCATGAGAGAGACCAACGACATGCTCCATTTGGACATCTAGATGGCCAAGTTCAGTCCCCATGAAGAGAAGAATGTACCATTTGGCCATGCTAATCGATTCCACATATCGCCCATACGCTGCTGCAAGCTTTCCCAGATGAACGGGCGATGTTTCAGCAGGTTCTGCTCGAGCTGGTTCAGCAGTTCCTCGTCGACACCATCGACTTGAGGACGGCTCGGCGATGCGTGCCACTGAGCCATTAAATGATAGCTGTACAAAAGCTGCGCGGCGTTTTCATACGCGGTGAGCACTGTGTCCATCATCTAGACGAGCAAAGTTAGCTAAAAATCCATGACGAAGATGTTGAGTACCGAGGAAATGGATGATGGAGCAGCGGCTTTAGTCGATTCATCCAGTGCGACGAGGATTTCTCGAGCAAGTTCGTCCATGCCGCGGACTACAACGTCGGCCATGACTGGTACGTAAGATTTTTGGCTGGACGAGGAAGCGACTTGTTTGTCCAGAGCAGCGTACGCTTCAATGAGTTTAGCGTAGTGGCTAGCGTCAAAGGCAACGAGAAGACTGCGCAAAGACTAGAAGAGAACATGAAAATGGAAGGAAGGATGCGATAGACCTACGCTGTCGAAATGTTTCCGTAGCTCAGGAAGAGCTCTGGCCATGCGGTGGAGAATCGGTCGCAGGACAACGAATTGCCGCAAGTCGCTGTAGCGATCTTTCATGTCGATGCAGACGTCCACAGCTCGCTTGTAGTCGTGATCCTGCAGCAAAGTAAACATGTCCTGCTCTTGCTTGAAGCAACTGAGGATGTTCGACGCGTGATCTACGATCTACAGAGCAGTTCATGGATTGTAAGGAGGAAGTCCGACGGTTTGGAGTCGGTCGCGATTGCGTCGAAGCTTGACAAGTTCTAGATGGCTCATCACCAAGTCTTTCTTATGGCTGGCAAGAAGCCGCCGACCGTTCTTGACTTGGATCAATGCAAGTGCCAAGTCGAAATCGACTTCTTGGACTTGGTTCATGCCTAGATATCGAGGATGACTCATGGGCTTCACCATTCAGCAAGTGAGAGTACCTTGGATGAACGTTGTGTAGTTTCGTTGGATATCTTCGGCCAATGTTGACGTGACAATGTCTTTCGCAACATCCATGGCTCCGATTTCAGCTTGCAAATGATCCGACATCTTGAATGGATTCGTTGGCAAGTTGTCCTACTCCAAAGTCGATCAATACTCGCACAGGACGTAGTTGTGCATCACCAGGACGTACTGGACCGGGTCAAAATCTTGCGTAAAGAATCGTGGATCAAGCTCTGTGAGAACTTTGTCTTCCTTGCTCAGTGAAAAGCCGCTTTCAATCTACCGACATTTCTGTCCTGTGTTGAATCCGCATCTTTCATACCAGTGGACTCGTCTCCCGCTGCGCTGAAACAGGCTGCTGGATTCCCAACGTGTCTGAGGTATCTTTTTCTTGTTGCATGCCTGTTCTATTGAGATCTTATGGAGAAATTCGTCCTCAACGTCGCCGCCGTCGTCCGTCTGTCTCGATGTGTCTCAACTTCAGCAATGAAAAATCTTCCAAGGACCTGTCCGGATAATGAATGATTCACACTATATACAGTGTAACACTGACTTTATACATCCACTAAACCCTGCACCCCTCGAAATCTAAACCCCTTCAACCCTTGGAATGGTGGCGCGTCGGCGGGCATCATTCCTCAACGCTCCATCAAGTCCACCTCGCAGGTATAGGAAAGATGGGATAGATGGCGCGAGGCACCGGCAATACGCAATGAGAGGGTAATATTTATATGTAAGTTCCACGTAGGATTGCATTAGTATGCTTGGGTTAGTTCATGTACAGCGTTGACAAATGTCGACACGTTGATAGCTCAGATCAGTCGACAGCAGACTCGTCAGGTCTGCCATATCAACGACCGGCGTATTCCAGATCAAAGTCTGCAAGGTCTTCTGAAGCTCCCGAAGCAGTGGTGCGGTCGTCGCGGAAGCTGCCCTTGTAAAAGTTGTTCGATGACATGGATCCTTGCGAGGAATATCTCGGCACTGTTGCAGAGCACGCGTTGCACACCTTCCTTGTGGTCGCAAAGCCGTCCACTGTCACATTCCAGGTGCGATTGCACTTGCCGCAGAAGACCTGGCCGCACTTGTAGCATCCTGACCGCCGTCGCATCGGTCCAAACTTCTTCTGACAGAGGAAACAATCCCGGCGAGAGTCTGGCGGCATGAGTTGGTCTTCTCGAAGGAACGGCGTGCGACTCAAGTGGTCTTCACGCAGGCAGCGCTCGACGTCGGGAAGATTGCGGCACCATGCCTTCATGCCTTGGTCATGGACGAACTCTGGGCCTTTGATCTTGGGATCCATGTCGCCAAGGCAAGTCAGCATGACGTGGCCAGGTCGATCCGACTCGACGAAGAGATGACCCGTGCCAAAGAAGAGCATGCGGACCAAGCCAGCCGTGGAATACATGTCAGGGACGCAAGGAAGGTCGATGGACTGCCATGACCGCACCCAGCCGCGTTTGCCGTCCACGGTGCATTCCATGCTGCACTACAGAGAGCGCTTGAGTTGCAGCGTTGCAGTCGCGCTTCCTACCTGGACAATGACGCCGTCGCGGTGGTTCCAGAGGTTTTCAAACGCCGTCTTGACGGCAAACCACTGGAGTTGGATGCTGTCATGGGGACGGTCGGGGGTGGACTCCTTGACTGTGTAGAGGTTCGTGGCGTCAACACACGCGCGTCCAAGGCGTCGAATGTGTCGCTTGAGTTGGTCAGTCGTCTCTGTCTTGTAGAAGTTGATCACATCTTCCAAGGACCCTGCGACTTCGTACTTGCCGCAGTGGAGCGATCGCTGCGCCTCCGTCGAGACGCCTTTGTAGACCTTGAGGCCATTGTCATCTGAGAGTAAAGTCCACTGGTAAGGTCCATCGCGAAGCTTCGCCTTGCGGACAAGTTCATTCGCACTTCGCGTGCCCATGGCAGTGAAGCGCTCTTTCTCTTCAGGGGCCAACGGTGGACATTTGAAGAAGTTGGGAGGCAACGGCAACTGGATGCTCATGATGTGCGCTGCTGGTTAAATAATGCCCTCACGCTGCAGCAGGTCAAGTAGAGGCGTCTCAGCGCAGATGGAGCAGAGCGAGCCAATCGTCCGATCCAACATACGCAGCATGGAACCAGCAGAGACCGTTGGATCTCCATGATAAGAGTCGACGGACGCATCTTTTTATTAATAGGTGTCGGCGGATCTCTGCTGGACGGATTTCAAATCCCCCGCGGCATGGACGACAGATTTGAGCGCCCACGGCAAGAAGAAACCAGTGCGAGATGTCGTCGGTGCAATTGCAGCGAGCAAAGTAACAAGCAACGACTCGTAGCGAGGAGATTCGCGTGTCGTGCTGTTGTTCTTGACGACCGGGTCATGTCGGAACAGACCCCATGGGAGTATACAAGGACGACAATGCTCCAAGTGAGGATGGAGGACGCATAGCGCGCATGGAAGGTTTGATTCTTCAGCTGTGTCCATCGCCACCATACGACGAGACGTAGGTCGCCACCACGGCCGAGTGGCGCGTGCGGCGAGCAAGCAAACCAACGTGCGTCAACTGCGCGAGCAGACTTTTGAGGACAGGGAGGAGGTGGAGTTGACGATGCGGCGAGACGTTCGTGGATTGTTTGCAGCAGCCAAGCAAGAGTGAAGAGGAGTCCGACAGATCATGTGGTACGCCACTCCTTCCACACGATGACGACAGAAGGAATGCAGTCCCAGAGACGCATCCAAAGCACGGAGATTTATTGACATCATCGACATGACGGCGGCCATCTGCGCGAGTGGAAAGTCATCGACTTCCAGCAGGTCTGACCATCAGGCTCTGCGACCTTGGGGCTAGAAAAGTCTCGATATTCACCGGTGGAGACTGCCGCGAATAGTTCGACCGCGCGAGAAACGATGTCTTTGGCGCCATGACGGCAGGAGGAATTCCATGGAGAGAACAGAAATGGACAAGTCGATTGCATTAGTTTTCAATCTCGACAATCCTCGACGACTCGAGCACTCGCGCGGGCTCCTTGTAGACGACTTCCAGGTGAAAATCCGAGAGGTTGTCCGCATGAATGCCGCTCGAACTCCCTGATCGGCTCATCGATTTGGTTGATAATGTCGCGAGAGGTTGCATCGGTCGCGGCGCGAGGACAGAGCAGCCATTGCACACTTTCCTCGTCGTCTCAATGCCATCGATCGTGACGTTCCAGACGCGATTGCACTTGCTGCAGAAGACCTGGCCGCACTTGTAGCATCCTGACCACCGTCGCATCGGTCCAAACTTCCTCTGACAGAGGAAACAATTGCCACGGGAGTCTGTCGGCATGAGCTGGTCTTCTCGAAGGAACGGTGTGCGGCTCAAACGGTCTTCACGCAGGCAGCGCTCGACGTCAGGAAGATTGCGGCACCATGCCTTCATGCCTTGGTCATGGACGAACTCTGGGCCTTTGATCTTGGGATCCATGTCGCCAAGGCAAGTCAGCATGACGTGGCCAGGTCGATCCGACTCGACGAAGAGATGACCCGTGCCAAAGAAGAGCATGCGGACAAGGCCCGCCATGTTGTACATGTCAGGGACGCAAGGAAGGTCGATGGACTGCCATGACTGCACCCAGCCGCGTTTGCCATCCACGGTGCATTCCATGCTGCACTACAGAAAACGCATGAGTTGCAGCATTGCAGTCGCGCTTCCTACCTGGACAGTGACGCCGTCGCGGTGGTTCCAGAGGCTTTCATACGCCGTCTTGACGGCAAACCACTGGAGTTGGATGCTGTTGTGTGGAAGTTCCGGCGTCGAGTCCATGACTGTGTACAAGTTGGTCGCATCGACCCACGCGCGTCCGAGACGATTGATATGTCGCTTGAGTTGGTCGGTCGTCTCTGTCTTGTAGAGGTTGATCACATCTTCCAAGGACCCTGCGATTTCGTACGTGGCGCAATGGAGCGCTCGCTGTGCTTCGTTCGAGACGCCTTTGTAGATCTTGAGGCCGTTGTCGTCCGACAAGAGTGTCCACTGGTATGGTCCTCCTCGCAGCTTCGCCTTCAAGATCTATCAAGTGCGTTTAGTCCAACAAAGCAGAGAGAGAGAGCGAGGAAGTTCGTACGAGGTTGTGAGCACTCCGCATTCCCATGGCGGCGAATCGTTCCTTCTCTTCCGGCTGGAGCGGCGGGCATTTGAAGAAGTGTGGCGGCAGTGGCAAGGGTAAGCTCATCGTCGTTTGTGCTCTCCGGGAACTTGAAAAGTGTTTCGCTGACATGTGATGCCAGTAGAGGTGCTCCACCGCTCACCCCCCGAGGAGTGGGAGAGATGTTGCTTGCCGTTGGTCGGACGGACGTCGTAACTTTATATACCCTTCTCAAGACGCGACAAGTTGCGCAAGGCGTGTCTTCTCCACGTCCTTCCTCGCTCTCTCTAGCTTGGAGAGACGATCTTTCTATCTCCACACGGTGCTTCGATCCTGCGGTGATGCCAGTCGCGTCAACTATCACTTGCTTCTTCCCTCGATGCTCTTCCAAAAGCTCCGGAAGCAATGCAAGACACAGTTCACAATGTCTCAAGTGTAGCGTTAGTTCCGTGGCTAGCTAGCGTGACTCTCCATCATGGTTCTAGGATCGCGCTGAGTGTCTCCGTAAGATCACGGGATGTCAACGCCGCCGTCGTGGACTCTACTCGACAGCGAGATTGCCCGACACTGTTGGACGTGGCATGCTGTTCCACACGTCGCATTAGCCATCCATGTTGGTGCCACATGGAGCGTCGCAGCGTTACGGGACTCTGCAAGAGTCGCTGCCGGCTTGAATCACTCCTGCAGTCGACGCAGAAGCCACAGGAACGCTCGTTCTCTCTCCAACGATCGCTCGGGCGACCAGAGTGGCGGCAGTATGACGCGTGGAAGGAGGAGATCATATTTACTAGCACTTGACATGGACACGATGGAGCTAAAAGGTCGGGCGTCTACTTGAGGATCGTCGGGCTGGCTAAGTCGTAGTCGGAGAGATCGTCTGATGCTGACGAGAGTGTTCGGACGTAATCCTGTCGAATGCCGCTCTTGGTGCATGTTCGATCCATGGACTGACCGGACAGAGACGCCGTGGTCGAGTAGGTCGAGAGAGTTCTTGGATGGATCACAGAGCAGGCGTTGCACACCTTCCTTGTGGTCGCAAAGCCATCGATGACCACGTTCCAAGAGCGATTGCACTTGCTGCAGAAGACTTGGCCGCATTTGTAGCAGCACGACCGCTTCCGAAATGCGCCAAACTTCCTCTGGCAGAGGAAACAATCGCGACGGGAGTCTGTCGGCATGAGCTGGTCCTCTCGAAGGAACGGCGTGCGGCTCAAGTGGTCTTCACGCAGGCAGCGCTCGACGTCAGGAAGATTGCGGCACCATGCCTTCAC
The DNA here is from genome assembly GCA_019828595.1 of Aphanomyces cochlioides. NCBI lineage: Eukaryota > Oomycota > Saprolegniomycetes > Saprolegniales > Verrucalvaceae > Aphanomyces > Aphanomyces cochlioides. Next base: position 427,605 of record JAHQRK010000027.1, on the reverse strand, counting down.
ACCTTGGTCATGGACGAACTCTGGGCCTTTGATCTTGGGATCCATGTCGCCAAGGCAAGTCAGCATGACGTGGCCAGGTCGATCCGACTCGACAAAGAGATTACCCGTGCCGAAGAAGAGCATGCGGACCAAGCCAGCCGCGGAATACATGTCAGGGACGCAAGGAAGGTCGATGGACTGCCATGACTGCACCCAGCCGCGTTTGCCGTCCACGGTGCATTCCATGCTGCACTACAGAAAACGCATGAGTTGCAGCATTGCAGTCACGCTTCCTACCTGGACAATGACGCCGTCGCGGTGGTTCCAGAGGTTTTCATACGCCGTCTTGACGGCAAACCACTGAAGTTGGATGCTGTTGTGTGGAAGTTCCGGCGTCGAGTCCATGACTGTGTACAAGTTGGTCGCATCGACCCACGCGCGTCCGAGACGATTGATATGTCGCTTGAGTTGGTCGGTCGTCTCTGTCTTGTAGAGTTTGATCACATCTTCCAAGGACCCCGCGACTTCGTACGTGGCGCAGTGGAGAGCACGCTGCGCCTCAGTTGAGACGCCTTTGTAGATCTTGACGCCATTGTCTTCGGACAGGAGACTCCATTGGTATGGGCCGCCGCGCAGCTTGGCCTTCAGGGTCTACAGACATCGGCGAGTAAGCCACAAGCAGGCGGAGAGAAAGACGTACGAGATTGTGGGCACTTCGCAATCCCATGGCGATGAAGCGCTCTTTCTCCTCGGGTTTTAGCGGAGGGCACTTGAAATATTTGGGTGGCAATGGGAGGGGCACGCTCATGTCGTCTCCGTGGAAAGTTGTCAAGTGAAGCCTGCCGGGAAGACTCTTTGGCCGATCGTCCATGCCAGCTCCATCTTTCCCAAAGCTCCATCTGCCGCGTAAGGATTGTCGTCTCTGGCGTCACGACCCATGCGGTGCCGTCGACTGGGTGGGACAAGAATCCATCCGTTCCTTGGATGCTGTCCCATCCGAGCGATATACACCTTGTATGCTCGTACAACAACACAGTTCCAAGCAGCTCTACGCGGTCAGCGCAGACAGAGAGAGCTGCCACAGTCTCGGCAGTCAACTGCAGCTCGTTGAATCTTTGCCTGACGAGAGCCATACAAAGCGCACCCAGACGAGTGCGATGGGCACTTAGACGAGATCATATCGACGGCTGGCTGCATATCTCCTCATTGCATCGCATCATATGCTGCGGCAGAGGAGGATGACGCAGCTTTGAGTAGAGTGGAGGACGAGTCGACCAGACAGACGACGATCGTTTGTCGTTCCAAGTCCCACAGACGTCCATGTGTTGTTGATCGCGTTAAGGAGTGATGGAAAATCATTTCGTCTACTTGAGAGCTCCTGCTTGCTGCAAGAGCAGTGTGAGCTCACCAGTCCCGTGGAGTTGCTTCGTGTCGTCGCAACCGCCGATGGTCTTTCCACCGACAAAGACATTCGGCGTCGTCTTTCGTCCCGTCATCTTGGTCAAGTAGTACTGAATCGCAGGACCGTTCTTGTGCGTGTCCATTTCGATCACATGTGGCGTCGCACCGACGTCTTTCAGGACAGCTTGGACTTCCTTGGAGTATGGATCATACGACTTTGTAAAGACCACCAAGGGATGCTTGCGGATCGACTACAAGGCACACGCATGAGCTCATCAGACCCGTGGATCTGCGGCGTACCGCCAGGATGACATTCTGTTTGGCTAGAGCTCCAGTGGGCTCGACAAGCGAAACCAATTTGCCAGCGTCGCTGAGATCCTCGACGTCATCGCCACCGCCGATGGACACGCCATTGACAAAGACATTCGGGACGGTACGGCGTCCAGTGTAGACGTCAAGCGTGTCTTGGTACTTGGAAGCCACGGCAGGTGGCAACAGGTCAAGCTCGATGGCATGGACTTCGGCGCCGATTTCCCTCAGGATGCGCTTGGCCTTGGCGCTGTATGGACAAGTCGTCTTGCTAAAGACAACCACGCTAAAGCGAGTGGCCAAAGCATCTTGAATCCCGTCCGAGACCTCCCGCAAGTCAGCCACTGTCGGTGTCTTTTGTGCAATTTTCTCAATCGCGTCAAAGTTGACCACCTACAGTCGAATGAGCCGAGAATGCTCTCAAAGTCACAAAGGACCTGGCCCTTGTTCTTCTTGGCCAAATATCCCTCAGCCATGTCGTTGGCAATGGCCACGACGGTGGGATAACCAGCGTAGACGCGGCCGAATGCAGTGTATCCTGGTGAATTTACTTGAGGCGCATTTACCGCCGAGTTATCAGCCAACATGATGGAAAACTCGGTGTTTCCTGAGGATGGATCTTTGTTGCGAGCCAAGACGACCATGCGTTCCTCGCTTGGTAGACTACATCACACATGAGAATTTAGAAAACACAGCCTGAAGACCTGTATTCCACTGGAACGTTGCCAAGTGGCGAGAGTTTGTCGTGGACAAACCCACCGCCTTGGAGAACAAATCCTGGCTCTGCGCGATAAAATCCTGCGTTTTCCTTGTAGAATCCTGACATGATGAGCTGTTCAAAGTGCTCGACCGTCTTTGGAGCATCGTTTGGAAAGAGCTCGATTGTGAAATGTCCTGGCAACAAGATTGAGCGATGTCAACGGCATGCAAGCCGGACGTACCATACTTGGTCGAAAACTTGTACATGGTCTTGTTCTGGAACGGCAAGAGATCGTCCAGTGAGAGTGGGTCCACGAAAAAGAAGAATTTAATGCACAGAAGACCAAAGATGGCAATGGCGCCATATTTAACGTACGTGGCCGTCGGCGTCGCCGCGGCTTTTGTCCGCCGATGATGTGGCAACATGCTTCAATTGGAGGAATTGCAGCCTTGGTCTTTCTTATATGATATACTCTAAGAAATAATATCCCTCTAATTATAAAGATGAATACCTCTGTCATATTATATCAAGACGTACCGTAATAGCCTTGGTGGTCGGTCAATTGCAACATTCGACGTGTACGATAAACCCGATGGATGAACTAGAGCTCGCTCTGCACCATCAAGACGATAATTTTACTCTGCATGTGGAAGCATTCTTTGGTAGTTTTCGTCAAGAAGAGCCAGGTTCGTTGCAATGCTATAGGGTCAGAACGACTGAGGAACGTATCTTGGTCTCTAGATCGACTGGTCTGAGCTATGAAGCTGCTGGAACAAGGTCGGTAGCAAGGCGGCGGATGGCGGTCGCCACAGACCGTACATTGTCGCTATGCACGTGCCGCCAAATCGACAAGAGCTCTCCTCGTTACAAATAGCTTAGGTCATGTGCTGGGGATATGTTCGCAAGGCGGCTGAATTCAGGAAAGACATATTTGCAAAATAATGCAAGGCGCAGCGTCTGCTTGTAAGTATGGAGAAAGCGCCGGCTGGGAGCCGCTCCCTGCCACACAGAGACGAGTGTCGCTGCGTGCTGTAGTACACTTTACCACCTGCGACTCTTCTTTCTCCTGATTCAGATTTTACTTCGCAAAAAAAATTAAAAAATCAAAACGGAAAAAGAAAAGAATATTTTCGAGGTATAATAATTTTCATATATTTTTCGGTTGATCGTTTCATCATTTTTAAATTTCGCGATTGATTGTGCAGTCGTGCTGTCTCGGCACTTCCTGAAGAAGGCACGATCGTTGCGTGCTGCTCTTTCTCCGCGCTGCGCCGACCCTCCTCCACGCATCTCACGACCGCCATGACGAGCATTGCAGCTCGGGTCTCAACATTAATCAAGAGGTTGAGTTCGCGCTCAAGTGCGTCCAAGGGCTTCAAGGAGTCCTCGACAGACGAAACACCAGAAGGGCCTCCAGTTATTGATGTGATTGTCCCGACGCCAGTCGAACCTGTGCCATTAGAACCTTCAACAGAAGTCTGTCCAAGTCCTGCCACTCTGACATTTGAAAAAGGTGCGTTCATGTACTTTCTTCTGGGTGATTCTCATCCCGTCTATGAAATAGTCAAGCTGTCAGAACTCGAACTCCTCGGTGTATTGGGCGTCGGCACGTACGGTGTTGTCAAGCTTGCACGACATATTCCAAGTGGACGAGCCATTGCACTCAAAGTGATTTCCAAGGAATTTGTTGTGAGTATGCGTCAAGAAAAGCACATTGTCCGTGAACGATTTGTGCACTTGCGCCTGCGGCATCCATTTGTCACAACACTCTACCAGACTCTTCAGGATGACGATTGCCTCTACTTGGTCCTGGAATACCTTCCCGGTGGCGAGCTCTTCACGATTGTCCACTCGGATACCAAGTCCCCATTGAAACAACCAGAGGGTGGCATTCCACTGAATGCCGCGCTCTTTTATGCAGCGTGCATTGTCTTGGCATTGGAATACCTCCATGCCCAGGGCACGATTTACCGCGACCTCAAGCTCGAAAACCTCGTCTTGGACGCTCAAGGCTACCCAAAAGTCCTTGATTTTGGCTTTGCCAAGCCAGATGCAGTGAGCGAAAGGAACGGTACCATGTGTGGCAGCCTCGACTACATGGCTCCCGAAATTGTCCTACGTGAATTTCACGACCACCGTGCCGACGTATGGAGCTTTGGCATCTTGCTCTATGAAATGTGTCTTGGCCGTACACCATTCAACCGCGAAAATGCCCGCGAACAGATGCGGTGCATCCGTGAAGATCCTGTCGAATTTCCAAACTCATTCGAAGATGCGAATCCCGCCGTGTGCGATTTGATCTCACATTGCTTGGAGAAATCCCCCGACAAACGATACAGCGACATGGCAGCGATCAAGGAGCATACCGTCTTTGCTCGCGTCCGGTGGGACGAACTGCTCGCGAAGAAGTGCAGAGTCCCATTCGAACCAAAGTTGCATGGCGCGTTTGACACTTCAAGATTCGAATTCGCTCCAGACGACCCGTCAGCCTATGTCGAGCCATACTACGACGATGGCGACGACTGGGCCAAAGACTTTTAGACACACCCTTAGGACATTTTAAGTATTTTCTTCATCGGCATCCTCCTCCGCCTCTCTCTTCCATGTCAATGACACCTTCCAGTCGCCTGTCCAGTGTGCATCTACAGAAAAACCTGCTAGTTTAAACACCTCGGATAGCTAAACGCCTTTCGAACTGAACAGGTTTTCAATCCACGGACAGATTTCCATATATGTCGACCCTGGTAGATTGAACAAAAACCTCTCATGCTGAACGAAGTAATTTGATCAAATATGAGTTGTACTACGTAACGTCAGAACACATCGTTGGTTAGCCACACATTGTTAGTCTTGGTGGAAGGATGGTCGACTTGAGATGGAAGACAAAGTCACCATGCTGAAGATGATCGATGAAGGCACCCCATACGAACACATCAAGAAGCGCTTCAAGTGCTCGGTTGAGACAGAGTAGAGTGTATTGATTGATACTACACCATTTGCCGGTTTAGTTCGTTTAACTTGCGATATATTTCGTATCACGTGCAATATATTTCGAATGACTTGCAATATATTTCGTATGACTTGCATTTAATTTCGTACGAAAATCGATTTATATTTCGCAGGACTTGCATTATATTTCATACCTCTTGCATTTAATTTCGTATTTTTTAGCTTATATTTAGTATCACGTGCATTTAATTTCGCAGAGAAGAGAAAAAGTCCATAGAAAAACTAACAAAAAATTGTTATCGAACTCATAAGAAATTGATGGGACACTTCAATCGCCATATAAGTCAATGCGAGCATCTAGCAAGCTCAGCAGAGTTCATATGCGGCTGCCCGTCGCAAATTCATAGTTCAAGCCAACACTGCAACACATCTGAAACTTCATATCTCAATAGGAGATTGAATATATTTTGCATTTATACGAATTTAAATGCACGTGACACGAAATATAAGCTAAAAATACGAAATTAAATGCAAGAGGTATGAAATATAATGCAAGTCATGCGAAATATAAATCGATTTTCGTCGCGGGCCACGAAATTAAATGCAAGTCATACGAAATATATTGCACGTGACACGAAATATATCGCAAGTTAAACCAACTAAACGGGCAAATGGTGTAGTAGAGTAGAGTGTATTGATTGATGAACGACAGACGTTACTTATGGAAATGTCCTGATACCATACGGTAAATTAGTAACTTGAAATTTGTATGCCTATACAAACGCTTCGATAAAGCTATAGCTGATCACCTTTGGAATTGAACAAGAATCCCACTCCACCGCGCGTTGTTCATTGACTTGTAAATATCGACGAATGATTGGGTAATATATATCCAATAGGAGCACAACTCAAATTGTTTCGATTTGGGCCATGCAAGTGAAGGCTGTGGACGTGGTGGGTTGCTCCAGCGGAGAGGGTACACGCCAGTGTGCAGTGCATGAAGTCTGTGGTGAACTGTTGTCCGTCAATGATATTGTGGTTGTGCGATGGGAAGTTGTTCTGACCGACGCGAGTGAGACAAGAGAAGTGCAGAAAGTCTATCGACTCATGGGAATCGAGCAAACCTGCCATGTGGGATATTTACAAGAACGATTGGTGGCGAGAAAAGGCGAATTCAACAATAAAATGGCGATGGTTGTAGAAGACTATCGTTTATCGCTAAGTTTAGCGAACCGCAAGCGGTCCGATATCTGCAAAGGACTCGTCAAAGCCGTTTTCATGGATCATATTAGTGAATACAATGGTTGTTAAATCAATACACCTCTATTTCTCACAGGATATCCACAAGCTTTGAATGCATTCAATACAATTTCAGTCGAGATGGCATCCCAGGATGCCTTGACCCATGCCATTACGTCTTGACGGCTTGGTGAAGCCACCTTTTCTTGACCTCGGAGATTCTCTGCCGCCCAAAGAAGGTATTTTTGGAGCACGCATCCTTGAAGGGCTTGTTTATTCCAACGTCCAAAGGTTGGAGAACGCATGTAAAACCACCTAGAGATAGTAAATTGAAAGCATGAGAGATATAATACCAGGACTGAACTCCATAACTGTGCCACTTGATGACATGAGCCTCTGAATTTGAGCAGTCTTATGCGTTGAGTAGTCATCCCACAAAAGAAGGCTTGATTGAGAATTTCCAGCGTGGGGTTTCCAGACTTTTTGAAACCACAGTTCCGTCGTTGACGTGTCCATCCATGCCTTTCGTTAACAAGTGACGAACATTCCATCAGAAACAATTTCCGCCAAGCTACTCTCAATCCTTGCACCCGGGACACCTTTGAAGACAAGGAATGGGGGTAGTTTTTGACCATCGGATGTGACGGCCAAACAAACTGTGGCTCGAGCTCCTGTTGACGTCGCCTTTCGCGCTGGAACTGTTTTGTCCCCCTTTGAAGCAATCGTTGTCTTGACGTCCGGCTCAAATGGCAAGGGAGTCTCATCCATGTTGACAAAAAAAGTTGGAGTCACGTCGGCCAGTGAGCCCATCGGAGATAGTCTTTCAATGATTCCTTCGATAAAGTCACGTTTCATGGTTTCTAGATTAGCTGACAATCTTTGTGCTTGTCGCGTCGGTCGGCGTATAACAAGGCCATGCCGTGAAAGGAATTGGTACACCCATTTTTTAGTTTGGTTGGATTGCCGTCGTGGAATAATGGATCGACTGATAAAGCGTAAATGATAAGCATTTCTGTGCTGACAGGCAGGTCGTCATCACGCAACATGTTGTGGTACTCAAGAACTTTTTGTCCAACAGAAGGGTTGGCGATAAGTCGTCCAGTGCTCAAGGTCTTACTGGAAGGGTTCATCTTTGCACGGGCGATGAGCTCTGGCTTCTGTTGAACCCATTCTTTGACTTGCTTGTATTGTACGCGAAAATCTTTCGCAACTCGATAGTAGCTCTTATCAACAGCCTCCTCGTAGGCCTTGACGACGGAAATCTTGTACGTCACAGAATAGTACGACTTTCCTTTTGCGCTCACGCGCCTGCTTCGTGCAGGATTGGCAACTCGTGGCTGCCCATCATTTTGAAGAAAATGGTTGTAATTTTATCCAATCAATTTTATCCAGAAACTGGATGAAAAATTGACAGTTTCCCATTGAGTTGTAAGCATCAGCGAATCATTTTCTTGGTTACACCTGTACGGGGTTTACGGTAATAAGGCGTAGTGGTACAGTACATTGAGATGCAAGTCTTACCATCGATTGCAATTGTTATTCCGCTCTTGGCCATTTAGATACAGATAAACCTGCTTGTTTGGGACTTCAAAGATTTTTCGACCATATGCGCAAGTTTATATATCTTACTTTTTGTATAGTGTTATCGCACAAGATTGGAAATGGTTACAGACTAATGGGAAGAAATCATGGTTACAGCTGTACGGGATTTACGGTAGCTTAGAGGCCAAGTTTGACCATGAATTGCAGTGTTGATTGGCGAAAAAGGATGGGGTCGTGAATATATTGGAGGGACGTAAAAATAACTTTTCATTTTCACCAATGAAATAAATATTTTTCGAATAAATGATTTTTCATTTTACAAGAATTTGTCCAAGCAGATGCAATCCAGTGCTGCCACGGGTAAGCAGCCTCGACATCAACGTTCATTTCACAAAGATCAGCGCCGATGACTCGTCCTGTGGCCAGTTTGATGGTCTTCCTGGCCTTGGCAGTCTCTCAAGACACGTCGCCACTCACAGAGTTCTCTTGCCAACAGCTTGCAGACGACAGCGACTATGAGTCCGTTCCTGATCAACTCCAGACTACATCCCGAACGACACCAGAAGAATGCTGCGAGGACTGCCGTAAGTTTGAAGCTGTGTGCGACTTCTTCACATGGACGCCTGAAAACGATGGAACCTGCGAGCTCAAGAAACTCCAGCTCCCACAGACGAAGATCGACAGACCTGGAGCGCAATCATCATTTCTTGTGCCATGTCAATGCACAAAAGGCAGCTCGTGCAACAACGGCGTGTGCACTGGGTGCAGTTTGTTTGGCACCTGCTACAGCTATGACCGCTTAGGCTGCACGCACGGTGGTGGCAAAATGTGCGATGGATCGGCGACGACGTCTCGAGTTACTACAAGAACGCCATCTACGACGAAGTCCAATGCGACTACGACAAGTCCAACTCCATCTCAGTTGACGACGCGTGCTCCAGCAACCACTCCCTCGAATGTTCCATCAAGCACTGCTTCTACTCCGTCAACGACGACCTCAACAGACCCAACCGATGCGCCGAGTACAACAAATTCTTCAGATCCGCTTGGCAGCGCTGTTGAAACACCAGAAGTGACGCCAGGGAGCACTTCGCAGTCTCAAGAGTCAAACAGCACAAGCGAGTCTGCCAAGACGACCACATCTTCACCTCCAAAGAGCACTGCATCAGCAAGCTTGCTAACCAGCCTTGTTGTCGCTGCGATCGTTGTTGTTGTGTCTATCTGAATCAATCAAATATATTTCCTCACTGCCGCCTTTTCTTCTCCATCTCACTGTCGCTAGCGATGACGAAACGATCATGGACGAGACCAATCGGTAACTTAAGCCCTTTGAGCTGCTCTAGCTAGCTCAGGAGTGCGGGGATAGTTACACGTTGTCTGGCTGGGGTGTCAAACCCCCATCTCCCCTTGGCTTGACGCAACTCGGTTTCAAAGACCAAGTAGGCCAACTTGAGACTCATGAGCTTGTCAAAGTCAATGGGCGTCCAGAAGCGTTTGGCGGCAAAATGGCGACGATTGTAGTTGGTCGCAATGAATCGTCTACCGGCGAGGACTTTGTTTCGACTGAGTTTCTTCGTCACGCGCATGTCATCACAGTTGAGACGGCGAGCCAAGTATTGACGAAGCGTCGTGCCTTCGTCGCAATCATCCAGAATGCCTTCGAAGAAGCATGAGAGCGCTAAATCCACGAACACTTCTTCGGTTGGGAGCCATCGGCCCATGTTGACAACTTGCATCTCGATCGCCAAGTCGAAAATGAATCCCGTGGCTGTCAAAGGATGACGTGGCCTCCACTCTGCCGACATGTTCAACCTTGAGTTGCATCGAGTGCGACTGCAACGTATGGACGAGAGCAATTGAAGAATTTCACAAATGTCAAATGTCATTGATGCCCAACGTCCGAGCTGACATTCAGCGACCGTCAAGACAGCTAGCGTCATGGACATCCAAGCGCCTCAGTTCCATAGTTCAGATTGGATATGGGGTGCGTGAACGTCGTTGAGAGAAGCATAGAATCCATCGCGATGCTGTACACTTTGTCGTAGAGTCAGGCGACGTGCAGAGCGCGAGTTGCAGTGGAAGTCGCGTTGCTTGGAACCATGCGCTCACGTGACGCGTTGATCGCTGCCACTGTCGCAAGAGTAAAGATGTGTCGATATAATCTCACACTTTTGAAATGTCTGCAAGATGTGGCTGCCACCATGCTCCTTAATAAAATACTTCGCGGCCACCTTTGGCATGCCTCCCTTGGATGGAGTCTCACATGATATTCTTCATGGCAATGAAAGAGATACAAGCATCCTTCTGTTGTCCTCTTGCTAGGAAAAGTCGCCGCGAGCGAACATTCAGAGCAGTTGTTCTATCGACCGTGAACATTGCACCAATGCCTTGCTCTTCGCTAGGAACAGACAACCGAGAGAGAAGCATCACATTGAAGAAAGATCATCCGGCCGTGGACAAGTCACGTGTCTAATCTTTGATGTCCTTCGATCTTTGATAGAGAAGCACCCTCAACTGCGACGAGTGCGGCTCCAACTCTTCTTTCGTAGATATCCTGACAATGACGCAAGCCCAGACGGCGCGTCTACCCCACGATGACTCGAAATATGCTCGCACCGACTTGAATATGGACACTCAGACCAAGTCATCTCAGCCAATACTTCGCTCGCCTTGCTTGCACCCAACTCATTCACAACGTTGCTTGTTGTGACTCCAGCCAATTTTGTTTACTTGTAAAATTCACACTTTGAAATGTCTAATGTGTTTCACACTTTCAAATGTCCATTTTGACCGTAAATTGAGTTGGAAATGCTTTTTCGCCTCCACCACTTACTTCATTCTTGAAGCAAAAATCAGTCTCTGATAAATTGGTTATATGCGGACAACTGCGGCGGTCAAAACAAAAACAACTTTTTCATCAAATACTTACTTATGGCTACGCTTACTGGACGATTGGCTCAAGTTGACAGCAATTTTTTGTGAAAGGTCACACAAAAAATGCCTGCGACCGAGGCTTCGGGCACACGAGAAAGAGGTTTCATAAGACGGATTGTTGGACGTTTGAGCACATCGTTGATGTCGTTGAAAAGTCGTCGACAACAAACAAATGTATTTCGCTGGAAAATGAAGAGTCACCTTTCAGTGACTACAAGACAATCGTCGACGAACTGTTCTCCAACTTAAAAGGCATCCAAAAGCACCAAATCTTAACAGAGAATTCTTAAGACAAGGGGGTAATTTTGGCAAATTTTTGAGCTACCAACCTTTCTCCTGGGCCAAGACGAGGCCTGCAACTATCAAGATATATAGAACAGACAAATCTAAGCACATAGAACGAGGAATTATCGTCATAATATATCGAGATGAACGAGCTACGAGCGATCCAAGTTTCAGTTAGGACTCATTCCGATGTAGTTTTCAAGATTTTGCGTTGAGCAAAAAGTCTCCTTTTTGTCATTTCTCATGTTTTTATCCAGTAATTGAAACGAACCCTAGTGTCAACAAAACATCTGAAACATACAAGTATTCAGTTTAATCTAAACTACACCATTTGCTGGTTTAGTTCGTTTAACTTGCGATATATTTCGTATCGTTTGCAATATATTTCGTATCAGTGCAATATATTTCGTATGACTTGCATTTAATTTCGTGGTCGGCGACGAAAATCGATTTATATTTCGCAGGACTTGCATTATATTTCATACCTCTTGCATTTAATTTCATATTCTTTGCTTATATTTCGTATCACGTGCATTTAAATTCGCAGAAAAGAGAAAAAGTCCATAGAAAATTTAACAAAAAATTGTTATCGAACTCATAAGAAATTGATGGGATGCTTCAATCACTATATACGTCAATGCGAGCATCAAGCAAGCTCGGCAGAGTTCATATGCGCTTGCCCGTCGCAAATTCATAGCTCAAGCCAACACTGCAACACATGTGAAACTTCATATCTCAATAGGACGTTGAATATATTTTGCATTTATACGAATTTAAATGCACGTGATACGAAATATAAGCAAAAAATATGAAATTAAATGCAAGAGGTATGAAATATAATGCAAGTCATGCGAAATATAAATCGATTTTCGTTGCCGACCACGAAATTAAATGCAAGTCATACGAAATATATTGCACTGATACGAAATATATTGCAAATGATACGAAATATATCGCAAGTTAAACGAACTAAACCGGCAAATGGTGTAGTACTTGGGCCAACGACACTTTAGGGTACTAAGCTTCAGACCCACATTTCTTCTATCGTACTCTCGCTGTCGTCACAGTCTTTATTCAAGGATTTTTCCTTACTGACTACTATCATTCTACCATAATTAAGGACATTTTGTCTAAATAGGTCTTTGGAGAGGAAAATCTGCGTAAATCGCCGACTTTGAGACTTCATTTCTCGAGCGTCCCGAAGGCTTATCGGACGTAGAAGACAGAATTAACTCTCTTTTTTAACGCTCAACCAATCCTCGAAACTACAGAGGTCAATATGGCGAAATGAAAAAGTCGAAAATTTGGTGCTCCATTTTTCTATATACGCTATCCCCCCGCCTCTCAAGTATTCCCTCTTAAGAATGCGCAGTGACGAACCTGGTATTGTTGAGTGCCGGCGCCACCTGCGCGCCGAGCCCAAGAAATTCGACTTAAGGAGGGTATATGACGGTATTGTTGTTGCAAGTGAAAGAGCTACTATGTTGTGGAATTATTGCCAAGGCTGGATTGCCCTTCTGCCAATCCCGAAAGGCGCGAGATTTGAACACAAAAATCCGTCCATACGTTCCGGGGGAATTTCAGAACTGCGGCTATTACAACAAGCCAACTGAAGATGTGAGCGAAGCTGCAAAGCGTGTTAAGCGAGCCAGGTTACAACAGCAAATGCGATAGAAAATAAGTTGAGTATCTAAGGCCATCTAACTTCAAGAAAAAAGCAGTATCCATCATTTTGTCTGCCGGGGTCTCATATATTAAATGTGAATTATTGTGCTTTTGCTGCAAATTTCCATTTTTGGCGTGATTGAATAAACCGCGCATTGAACCAATCCTGTCAATTTGATTGGTAGGTACTGTCCAAAACACTCTGCGTTGTCCTTTCACAACGTTGTCTCAAATTCCATCCAGAGAAATGTGTTTCGCCGTCATCAAGTCAGTGCAAGATCAATACTGCGCAAACTACCCCGATCTGACTTTGCATTTGGATGTGGAACGTGACCTCTTTACGACTGATAGGCATCGCATTTGGATTCCAAAAGAGATTCAGACATCCTAAAAAAATATTTCTATTTAAATATATTTAAATACATAAAATAGAATAATTTATTTCGTCAATTATTTCTAACAATCGTTATATGGAATAAATTATAGAAAAAAACTTCGTAATTCAATAATTTATTTTTATTGAAGCGATTATTCTCAGTATTCTTGTTCATTGGATTTTATGAATGGACAACCTTTTCCATCACATTGTGGCCATTCAAATAGTCTACCGAAAATGAACTAAGAGAGGATCATAACTTCATTGTCTCGGCACAACGAACGAACCCAAACGTCCTCTCATAGGCCGCAAGCTGGCTGAAATCTATTTCACGCGCTTATCGCCAACTTCCAACGTCTGGCAATGCAAATGTGGCACAAAACGGACTCAAATCGGCGCGGGATACACTAATCACATTATGACTTGCCACCCCAAGTACTGTAAACGCTCTAATAGTACCTCCCCCCCGTAATAGTACCTCCCTCAAGTACCACATACCTCTCAATATGCATACCTCTATAAAAGTATATTTTGGACAAAAATTGAATATAATATTATAGAGATTTACATCTCTACACATCATCATTGCACATAATATCCTCGAAGTCACCAAGCAAGGCTTCCACTGCATTCCAATCGTCGCCGTCGTCACTTTTGGTTTCTTCTTGGCCGTCATCAGCAGAATTCTCCATTGTTTGCAAAGTTTGAAAAAATCGTTCACCATATTGATCGTGTCTTGACAGCCCAAGCTCCTCGTTTCGACCGACAACGCAGCGTCTAAAACTCTTCACAATACTCTCTGGAGTCACCATATCCCAGGAGCGCTTAACCCATAGGCTGTAAACTTGTAGTGGAGGAGATTTGATACGATTTCCACGAGTAAATTCAAAAGGCCCATTTCTCTTCCAGTCGTCAGTCTCGTGTTCTAGGTGTAATTTCAATGGTTTGAACCAACCTACATCGGCAGGTTGACAGAAACCTGTCATGCCTCCAGGGATCACAGCAAACAAGATGTTCTGGCTGTGGAGAAACGACTTCACGGACAACGATATATGAGAGCGAGCACTGTCGAATATAAGCAATAATGGTCGGGGATGATACGCAAACTCGTATGCAATGTACCATATAAAGGTTTCAGAATTCATCCACGCATTTGGCGTCGCACACACAACATAGCCTTTTGCATCGGTGTAGATTTGGTCGCCATTGACATCCTTTGGACGAACCAAATGGCAAGGTTTCTTCTTCTTTCCCATTGCATTCGCGGCCATGACTTCAGTGATTCGTGTCTTCTCCAAGCCAAAAGACTTAATCGGAACATCTCTCGAGCCACGTATCTCAATTGTTCCTTGATTGGCATGGTCAAAAAATATTGCGGTCTCATCAATGTTGTACACATGCGCTAATGGGACCACGTGGCTGTTGATTATCGCTCTGGTGTTGAGGACAAAGGATATACCACGCTGAATAACTTGGTCATCGCTCAAGATGGGTTTCCTTGTGCCTTGGCGAAGGACAAGATCATGGCGCTTCATGAAGCATTGCAACCATCCTTCAGAACATGCAAGAGGGATTTGCAGTTCCTCACTCAATTCACGACCCCACAGGATGACTCGTTGACGAGTAACACGAAAGTGATGACAACGATCGTATATAATTCGATCGAATATGATACTGTCGTGTTCCTCGCTA
This sequence comes from Aphanomyces cochlioides, assembly GCA_019828595.1. NCBI lineage: Eukaryota > Oomycota > Saprolegniomycetes > Saprolegniales > Verrucalvaceae > Aphanomyces > Aphanomyces cochlioides. The sequence goes on along the minus strand of JAHQRK010000027.1, from coordinate 412,534 downwards.
CCCTTAACAAGCAACCTGCCGCCGCCACTGAGTCGCTTGGCACTTGGTTTCATTGCAGATTGGTCACGGAGTTCTGACTCTTGTTTCATCCAATCTTGAATACAACGTCGGTTCACCTTGAACTTTTTTGCAGCTTCATGTTTGCTTGTCGCCTTGGCGTGTTCAATGGCCTCCAGCTTAAAGTCGAGGCTGTATGACTTCTTCGGCATCTTCGACAATGAGTGGAAGCACACCCTTTTATCTGATCTCTGTATCTTCTAATATCTGGTCATTGAGTGAGATATAATTTTATAGAGGTATTCTAATTGTACCGCCCCCTTCAGGGGGTGGTACTAATTTAGTACCTCCGGCGGTACTATTACAGCGTTTACAGTATGTCTCCTTTGACTCGGACAACCCTGTTATTCCTAATGCCGTGTGTGACTCGAAAGTACAGTAAATTAGATCATATATCCGAAAGCACACTGATGAAGTGGATGGCCTCACTGGCTGGCCACCTTGAAATCAAAATTGCCCGCCTCTTGCCTCCCAAATTTGATTTGGTCTTGCCCTCTGGTTCGACCCATTTTGTTGCGAGTTTTGCTACTTTTCCCTCGAGTGATGTGGTTGGCTACAAAAATACATTATTATCTTTTTCGCCAATCAATGACGAGGAATCTCTGACTGCGTTAGCCTACAAGGAATATTTTGAATTTGTGCTCAATTTATTTGGCAAGATATTGGAGAATGTGATGGTTTTGATCGGTAATAATTGTTGAACCAATCGCGCAATGATGGTTATTCGTGGCCTCCCATTGATCGGTTGTGCGAGTCACCGTTTCAATCTTTCTGTCAAAGATATTTTGACCGCTCACGAAAATTCGGTTAATATAGCCAACGAGCTCATGAAAAAGTTGCGACATGTCGTGCAGGCTACGAAGTTGCGCCTTTGGTGGCTAAGACGAAGAATGCAACGCGCTGAAGTTTTACCTTCCACATGCTCCAGCGCTACTGGGATATCAAGAGTTTCCTACCATGTGTTGGTGATCGTGATGTTGAGGCTTTGATGCCGTCTGTCGATCAGGACAGTAGCATCGAAGGCCTCTTGCTCGCCTTCCTTCACCTTGACACCGCAACCGTTGCACTCCAGTCCCAGCATACTACTCTAGTAGACGTGTGAAACTTGTTTCATCAAGCCATCGAAGAATATCCCGGCGCCGCGTGTCGTCTCTCGACGGAAGCGGGCATTGTCGCGAACATCGAATTTGAAAATGCTGTGGTAAAAATTTTGAGAGGTATGACAAACACTCTGAATGAGAGGGAACATCTTTGTGTACAAAATTTGCGAGTTGAAGTGGTAACACTAAGTGAAGAGCGCATTGAGCGCTCTAGTCTCGCTGAAAGGGCTGAAAAACGCATGAAGAAGTCGGGTGGCGAACCCGCCTATATGGATTGCCGTTTTGTCCGTCTAACGTCGAATATGTGCGAAAGATTCTTTTCGCAATCCAAGTACGCCTTCACCGACCGACGCCGTGCAATGAGCCCGCAAAGTTTTGAACAGAAAATGTTCTCGAACGCCAACAAGGACTTCTGGGGCATCGACGATGTATCTTAGATCATGTCTGAAGAGCATAAGATAACTTTCTATAATGGATAATGCATGTTGCACGTGAATTATTCGAATAGATTACTTTGCTGTCGTCGTGATGGGAATAAATTATTCTTGCTCCCTACGCCACTGGGATAGATTATGCACACGGGTTGTCCACGAGGAATAAGTCACTCGCGAGCGCCTGCCCGTGAAAACAAAATACTATTTTGAGGATGTCTGCTTCAATTACGGGTACTTGTTATTGGCCATATGGGCCTGAGCGGTCTCGATGACCTGGTCAAATATGTCGCACGACATTTCACGCTTTGTGGAGGGCTGTTTGCACTATTTTCGTACTGATGGCAGTTCAGTTCCGCACCCCCATGCAGAAACCTTCAACTCAACGGAACGCTACGAAGTACAGCATTTTGACTTTCTCTCCTTGGATGGTGGATACCTTTCCATGTTCTCAAAGAAGATTTGACAGGTAATTCTAGATTACTTGCTTGCGACTCACCAAATTTTGCTGCCGCTGTAGCTGGTCTCATTATATGGCTCCCTGAAATTGGCCCACCCCATGTTCTGATCAGTGACTGCGGTAGCCACTTTCGCAACCGCGTTATGGAAGAGTTGACCCACGAGTACACGTTGGAACATCATTTTACACTGGCATATTGTTCTTGGTCCAATGGCACCATTGACGTTGCCAACCACCTGGTTCTGAAGCTCTTTCATTGTTTACTCTCTAAAATGAAGGTGTCAATCAAGGTGTGACGCTTAGTCCTCCCTTTGATCCAATCGGCAATGAATCACTCCCCATCGGCCAAATTAGATGTAGTGCCACCAGCTAAGGCGCTTCTCTTTTTGGAGACCGTTTAAGGCTAACCCAGTTGCCCCACATCCCATTACAAAGGCATTTGTCAATCCACCATCTTGGAAAATAAAAAAAAAATCTTAGCCGAAGCCTCCCGCGAATTTGATCCTCTGCATCTCAGCTTGGACCAAGTGGTACAACAACACCGTGATGCCCGTCGCAAACAGCTCAATATGCGACGTCGAGTTAAACGAGCCAACTTTGAAATTGGCGACTACGTCCTTATTACTAAACGCCAAACGCATGGTTTGAGTAAACTCAGTGTCAAGTGGGAAGGTCTGTTTCGTGTATTTTCGACAATTAATGACTGGATTTATGAGATCCAAGACCTTCGTGACGGCTCCCTCAATCAACATCATGCCACCCGACTCAGGCACTACGGAGAGAACAGTTCCTCACTACTTTATATTTTCACAAAACTCATATGTCTCACCAAATATTCCAACCAAATCCTAATATCAAACCGCTCGTAAACATACCTTCAAATGATTTTCAATATATTAAATGCGAATTATTGGTTTTAATACATTTTTCAAGTGATACATTTAATTTCACAAAGAAGATTTAATTACTTGATAAATGTATTGAAATCTCAATACATATTATTGATTTGATACAAATTTTGGGCAGCGGCGCAATCGAATCACGCCAAAGAACTAATCCGATCCCATTGGCTGATTTTTCAATATCAGCATTTGATTTGTCGAAATGGATCTTGAATGTCGTATTAGCCAATCAAAATGATTGATAAACGACTCAACAAATCACGCCTATATCCGAAATTTTGCTCAAAAGCACATTCTCCAGAATTCACAGAAAAATACTTGACTTTTCTATGCATTTACACAAATTTTGTCCAGGGATTTCCAGAAATCACAAGGTAATTTTTTATTTTAATTAAATTTGGACATGATGTTTGTATGCTATAAAATATTTTTGAGGAAGATTTGAGTGGTCAAGAACGCACAGAACGATCTTTCTGCGGGAATATAAGCCAATCATAAAACAGGAAAATAGACAATTTGACAAAGAATCCTTGTCACTTTCTTTTTTGTCATATAGCATGGAGGACGATCGACGTGATTTTACAATTGCAGATGCAAGAAGAAATCGCATTTCGGAAGAGTCTAGGGCGAAATATATGTCTGGTGTGAACCAGATTAAAAATGGTGTTCTCTTACTGGCAGGAACAACCTTCTTAAGCCATGCGATGAGTCAAAAGACGGAACGACCATTGATCTCTCTGTATTTTCTTATGACCATTTTCTGGAATTTATAGAATGGTGCATTCAAAACAAACCGAAGCTTACCGCTGGGACCCTCAGTGGTTATCGTAGCTCATTGAAGAGCTTATACAAAGACAAAAATGTAGCTCTTCCTGACGAGTATGGTGATGACCTCAAATTGGTCTTTTCTGGTAGAGTCTGGTTTATATAGTTAATTATTTAATTTACAATAGGTATCAAAAAGTCAATGGCAACCAACATGCAAGTTGGTGACAAAGATTACACAGGAAAAAGGCCTCTTACATTTATGATATATGAATCACTTGCTGAAAAGAGCCTTCAATTGAGCGACAGTGGCTTTACCCATCTTTACTTGATAATTACGTGGAATTTAATGAGTAGATCGCAATCCACAGAAACAATAAGGTTTGCCCTTTTCAAACAGCTTAAATTTAACTTCATTAGATTTGATCATATCTCGAGTGAAGATGATGCAATTGGCATCACGTTTTTCAAAACAAAGTCTCAACAAGAAGGTATAAACATAGTGATTTTAAATTAATTTATTATAGGAACAACAAATAAAGATTCAAGGCATTGTTATGCAAATCCTTTGAAACCAGGAATTTGCTTGTTTGTCGCTTTGGGGCTTTATCTTTCTTGTAATAGCCAAATTTCCACTGGAGCCTTTTTCCTAGGCTCAAAACAAAAGGTAAAATAAGTTTAAATGGTAGGATAAATCTTAAAATGATATAGGATCGTTTTGGTAAATCTCTCGCAAGATTGCTTGGTTTTGGTGGAACAACAAGTGAAAGAAAGGATTATGGAAGTCATTCCATAAGGAAGGGTGTCGCTACATTTGCTTGTTCTGGATCTACTGGTGGTCCATCAGTTATCAGTGTATGTGTTCGTTGTGGGTGGTCGATAGGTAATGTTATGGAAAGATACTTTAGATATGAGGCAGCCGGCGACCAGTTCACAGGTCGAGTTGTGGCTGGGCTGCCTTTGCATAGCTCTGACTTTGCTATCTTACCGCCCCACTTTTCTCAACCAAATGACTCTATTGTCAACACATGCCTAGCCTCTATGTTTCCTAAATTGCACATCGTGGATCATCTTTGGGGTGTTTTGAAATTGTTGTTGGCTTCTTTGGTCCATCATAGTGATTTTCATGTTGCCACATTGCCACCAAATCATCCACTCTTTTCCACATTGATTTTTCGTGAAAGCGATAAGCTCGCTCATTTGAAGTCACTCGTATTGTTTGGTGACGAATCCCCAGTCCTCCAATCAACGAGTGTGCCTAAAAGTATACAAGCAATTGGATCGTTACCATGACTCGATTATTAGTATTCCTCCGAAAGTCTTGAATGGAGTGCGCCAAATAATGGAGGAGTATTCTGTTGCAGCAGGATCTATTACACCTGCTTTATTGGAAAAATCAATTCAAAATGCTCTAGCCTCTGTGTTAAATCCATTATCTACTACGACAAAAGAATTTGAGACTACATCTATTGCCAGAGATCAAGCGTTCTTTTGGGGTGGGAGATTGCATATACTCCCCGATAATTTTGTATTCCCAAGCGTTGACTTCCTCACTGCTTGGAAATTGTGGTGGCTTGGAAATCAATCTAGAAATATCGTGCCTTATCGTAAGATTCATTTGATTGACTTACCAAACCAGAGAGAGCGAAAAATCATGGCTGAATGGCGTTTTCTAATGAATAAAATGACAAATTTCCTTGAGCAGACGACACGTACCAAAATAATTGCTTCGCCTGACGAAATAACTGTGATGAAGTGGTTCGAGAAAGTGAGTCCATTGTTTTCATTCCTACGGTCGTTCGTGCCGTCCGTGTTCATGACAGACTGCTTGACGACCAGCCCCGAAACAAGCGCAGACTTCAATAGACCCCACAGTGCAGCGAAGAGAGAGGGACAGAGCCAGGCAACGCACCAACTCAAGAGCCACAGAAACAAAGCAGGACGAAGGGGGAGATAAGCGAAAAAGCCACAAGAAGACGAGCAGAGCAAGCAGAAACACGAACCAGCCACTCAAACAGACCACCAGACGGAGACAAGAAGCAAAGCGAAACAAGCCGAGCCTTGAGAACATCGACGGTACTCTACAAAGATGATAATATAGTTTGTCTTGTGCAATACATGTCCACGTACCATTCCACAAGCTTGCGGTGGCACCTTTGAGGTTTTCAACTGCGATGCAAATTGGAAAATGGCACGGGTGTCAAGTCGAAACTTTAAAGCCAATCAAACATTGATATTAGCTCAATGCAATATGATTGGTCTAAAAGAACCGTACAGACTCGAAGGATTTCAATATATTCCTGCCATTTGCTGCTCAAGATAGACAACTGAACTATATTGAGTATTTGACTAAATTGTTCACAAAATCGAAGCTTCTTGCAAAACTTATATGAGCGATGGCATAACGTCAGAAAAATCCCAAATTTTTCAGTCATTTTTCTTTGAAGACGAGGTAATCAGAGTGCCGGACCTTGCTTTTACTTTGGCTGTGAAGAATAGAGTAGTGTTCTTGACCAAGATGAAGAAAGCAGTCTCTTGACGGACAATCGCGTCTTCTGTTTGAGCTCTAACTGCGCTCAAATTATTTCAAAATATACGGATATTAGATGGTTTATCCGGATGTTTGGAATGAGCCAATAACAACAAAGTGGTTCATTTGGCAATTTTGGAGCCATCGAAAGGCAGAAAGCAGGAGCAAGATGAGTTCGGCCATGGCAAGGATCAACGAATTGCAAGCGGAGTACGACCGCACGCAGAAGAACAAGGCCACGATGAAGCACTTGTGTCTTCTCAAGGCTAAGATCGCCAAACTCCGTCGTGAAGTGCTGGAGGGCGGGAAATCTGGAGGTGGAGGTGGCGGCGGCGGCGAAGGTTTCGACGTCAACAAGTCTGGTGATACGCGTGTGGGCCTCGTGGGTTTCCCATCTGTCGGCAAATCGACTCTCTTGACAAAGCTCACGGGTACGTTTTCCGAAGCCGCGTCGTACGAATTTACAACATTGACTGCCATTCCTGGCACGGTCAACTACCGTGGCGCGCGTATTCAAATTCTCGACTTGCCTGGGATTATTGAAGGTGCCAAAGATGGCAAAGGTCGCGGTCGTCAAGTTATGGGTACTGCCCGCACGTGCAACCTCATCCTGATGGTTCTCGATGCCATGAAGCCTGCCACGCACAAGAAGCTCATTGAGCATGAATTGGAAGGCTTTGGCATTCGTTTGAACAAGAAGCCGCCGAATGTCGTCCTCCGCAAGAAGGACAAGGGTGGTCTCAACTACACTGCGACTTGCGAACAGAGCGAACTCGACCAAGAGACAGTCGCTTCCCTTCTCAAGGAATACAAGATCCACAATGCCGACGTGACGCTTCGCGAAGACATCACGGCCGATGAATTCATCGACGTCATCGAAGGCAACCGCGTGTACATTCCTTGCCTCTACGTCCTCAACAAGATTGATCAACTGACGATCGAAGAGCTCACGATCATTGATCAATTGCCTCATAACGTGCTCATCTCTGCGCACCATGGCTGGAACCTCGACGAGTTGCTCGAGAAGATCTGGGACTACTGCAATATGATCCGCATTTACACAAAGCCCAAGGGGAAGCTTCCTGACTATGACGCTCCTGTCATCTTGCACTCTGCCAATCCATCCGTCGAAGACTTCTGCATGCGATTGCACAAAGCCATCCTCAAGCAGCTCAAGTACGCCAACGTATGGGGCCAAAGTGTCAAGCATCAGCCGCAAAAGGTCGGGAAGGAACACATTCTCATGGACGAAGACATTGTCCAGCTCGTCAAGAAGAACTAATCCCTCCATCAGTAATGCCATACTTCTGTCTGTGTTTCATGAAACCGATGGTCAATAACTGCTGTAACTGCTGTCAAACACCAACATGGCCACCTCCGCGACAGGCGTCGTCGAGCGCGTTCGTCTCGAAGTTGAGACGCTTCGCCGCGAAAGTCTGCATTGGCATCTCCATCCATGGCCAGAGATCACACTCGAGGCACTCGTCAAGAGCTCTGGTGAGCTTGTCATCATCGTCGATCTGCTTCCGTCACCGGAATTGGAACTGCCAGAGGACCCGACGACAATTGAATTGATCGTCGGCCCAAAGTACGGCGTGAATCCACCGGTCGTCCGATGCTGTGGAACGTTTCCGCATTCTCTCTGCGATCCTTCGACGCGGCAGATGGATCTCCCGATGCTCAAGCGAGCCGAACGCGGCTGGTCCAAGTCGTACTCGCTCTCGGCGGTGCTCCACGCTCTCCGCCGCTCTTTTCTCCGCAGAGGAAGCGACTCCTCGCTAAATCTCTGGGTGCGTCGCAATCCTCTTCGTCTTGCTGAGCCTTGTGTCTGCACAGGAACTCCGCTCAAAGCATTTGCAGCACCTTGAGGCGAAATACCATATTGACTCGCCGCAAGTCGTTGTTGGACAATGCAGAAGCGCCGGTGCAGCGTCAGTCGGCGCTCGAGATGTCATGGAAGATGCGTACGTCTGCGTGGAACAACTCCAGTGCGATAGTGCAAGCATGCTCGGCTTTCATCCTGCTGTCTACTGCATCGCGGATGGCCATGCCGGTAGCGAATGCGCCAATTTCCTCGTCCGAACGCTCCCTTCTGCCATCGGCGCTCATCTTGCAAGGGATAAATCGCCGCGGTACGTCCTTCATCCTGCTCAGCGAGCTTAAGGCAAGTAGGGAATCGCTGTGGCGAGCGTTCACAGACGTCGACTTGGACTTCACCAAGTGGGCTGTCGCGCGCAATGACACGTAAGTTGAATACTTCAATCGAATGACGTGGCAAAATCCTGTAGATCTGGCAGTACTTGCATTTGCATCCTCTTTGACGGCCTCGACAAAATCTACTGCGCCAATGTCGGCGATTCCAGGCATGGCCACGCGACTCTAGAAGGACTGAGGTTGATGCATTAGGGCTCTACTCATCCGAGGGAAGCACGTCGTTCAGCTCTCGAGAGATCATCGATCGCTTGACGTCGAGGAACAAGCGCTCGTCGCCAGCAAAGGCACAGAACGGCTCCTAGCTGCTGGACTAACTTCGCTCTCTAGGCGGCTTCATCACAAACGACAGGACGTTTGGTCAACTCACAGTCACTCGGACATTTGGCGACGTCGACATCAAGAAACACTTTGGCGATGCGATCTCCGCGGCTCCTGAAATCTCCGAGTGGAGCCTAAGTCCAACTGGCGACGTCGTTGTCGTGGCGTCCGATGGCTTGTATGCAGCGCTGGACAACCGCAGCATTGCTGGGATTGTCATGACGATGTTAGCCAAAGGCGAAAATCTCCAAGCCATCGCATCGGAATTAATCCGCGTCTGCATCAAGGAGCGCCGCGGCGAAGATAACACGTCGGTGATTGTCCTCCAGTTGACGCCTGAGAACGCAAATGCAATGGCACCAACGAGCTCCATCCAAGAAGATCTCGAAGACGAAACGCCAGTTCTTCACCGATCCACACCCATGACCCGATCCGTTGATAAATTACTTGCCGACCTCGCGATCCACGACGTCGGCGGCGCGACAACTGCGACGATTCCTCAGCCTCAAGATGGCCTCGATGCGTCGCGGAAAGAAAAGCAAGGCGCAATCCGACGGCCTGTTGTCACGAGCGATGCCATCAAGAGCGACGACGAGTTGATGCAGTTCTTGCTGGATGAGGAAAACTTTAACGGCTGATTGTCGGTTATGAAACCCATGGCGATCTTCGCATCCTCGTCGAGTGTTATTAATAGCTGGCCGACACCATCTTGGTTGCATTTCTCGACGGACTTGACCATGCACGATCGATTAGCAGAGCTCACAGGTAGAGGAAGGGAGTCATCGCAGCGAGATTCACGACAAACTGTAGGAAAGACCGACGTGGCTATTGATGTCGTCCCCGAGCATGCCAAGTACGATCGTGGAATCTTGAGCTTTTCTGACGAAGGATGCATCTTGTAGTGTCGCGCGGCCCAAGTTCATGGAGAAGTTTTTCCTAGAGGTCGAGGAAATGCAAGCCGACTTGGGCAAAATTGCGTACGTCGCTCGACTCTGCTCCCGCTCTCCGACTGATGGATGAACTCTGTAGCATTGCAACCGATCGAATTGCAGAGTTGAACCACCAAGCGCTGATTGCAACTGCGTCCGGGGAAGAACAGAGTCCGTCATCTTGATCGATGGAGCGATGGCTGACGTGTGGTTCTTCCTAGTTGTGAGCCAAGAGTTGTGTCTCGTGATCGACAACACCAACAAGATTGCCGCCCATGCGAAAGCTTTGCTGGAGCTTATCAAGAAAGTGACCGCCGACAAGAAGAAGGACAAGAACGTCCCGGCGTCTGAAATGCGGTAGGATTTCCACTCACGACTGCTTGGACATGACGACGAATGCGTAGGATTCGAGACAACATGTCGACCACATTGACGCGCAAGTTCATGGACACGATGAAAGACTACCAGAAAGCGCAGCAAAAGTTCAAATCCGACATGAAGAACAAAGTCAAACGCCAAGTCCAGATCGTCAAGCCCGATGCGTCCGAGCAGGAAATCGACATGGTCATGCGATCCGCCGATCCGGGTAAGCTGCCATCGCTTCTTGACCGTGGATCGTCACGTTGTCTTCAGGTGCGATCTACCGGAGCGCCATTCTCCAAGGCAGCAACGATTCCATCAAGGAAGTATACATGAACTGCCACGACAAATATCAAGATGTGCTCAAACTGGAGCAGAGCGTGGCAGAACTGCATCAAATGTTCCTCGACTTGGCGCTCCTCGTTGAACAGCAAGGCGAAATGCTCGACCAGATTGAATTCCAAGTCAAGACGGCGTCCAACTACATCGACGCGGGCAACAAAGAAGTGACGAAAGCGCTCAAGTCACAGAAGAGCTGGCGCAAGAAGATTTGCTGTCTCCTCTTCTTTGGTCTCATCATTATTCTCATCGCCGTCCTCGCGTCTGGAGCATTCAAGAGTCATTAACACGAGCAGTATATCTATTCTTCCCCACACACTACACCTTGCTTGGCTTGAACACTTGGCCCAGCGCCGTCTTGAAGCAGTCAATGTTGTAGTCGATGATACCTTGCTTCGTGAAGTTTTCCGCGCGGAGCAAGCAGACGAGCGCCAAGTAACTACGAAGGAATCTTGAGCCTTTCATGGAGGAATCAACGACGTACTTGTTGACTTCACGGAGATAGAGCACCATGCCATTGTTCAATCGAATGACCGACGATGACTCGGAATCGTACGCGAGTCCATCGCCATCGCCTTCGTCTTTCATCCTAAAACAGCGTGAGCTTCCAAGGATGATGGCGGAAAGATGTACCCGTAGATGCAGGAAACATCAATGACGACGTCGATCATATCGCTGCAGAGCTCGTACGACTGCATGTCGACGGGATTACTGTCCGTGGCAATGTACACTTTGCTCACGACGTCAAAGAGGAACGATTTCTCCATGTTGCAGCTCGTGATCAAGATATTGAGCAGGTTTTCCAACGTGGGGAGCTGGGGAATCAACTTTTGCACGACTTTGCTAAAGGCTTCGAAGATGCTATGGTCGTAGATGCTACAGCGCGTCGTAAGAGGGGAAGACGGCCGAGAGAGACAAACCTTGTCAAGTAGAAACTCATGTGGATGTCCAATTCGCCGTCTTGGATTTCTTCCGTGATTTGCTGCTGAATGTCGCGCTGGCAATCTACAGCCACCATAAGCATCTGCGCGCTGGATTACGATGGATATACCGATTTTGTGGTCGTCCGAGAGGAATGGATCGCCGTCCACCTTGTGGATGAAGACTTCAAAGAAGATATTGGGATTGTAGCGATGAGCTCGCGTGACAGTATCATGCAAACGCGACAATGCTTCAGTGTATGGATCATCCTAACACATATTGAGATTCGTTAGCATGAATTTCAGTACCTGGGCGTCTATGACGAAGACAATGGCGCCACAATTCCCAAAGATCATTTCTTCCGTCACAAGCTGTCCTCCGTAGACCAAATCGTCTACATAATCGTCGGCTTCAGGTATCAAGTGATGAATTACCTTTGAAGTCGAAGTCACCGGGGAAGTCCCAGATTTGGAATTGCACGAACGAGTTGTTGGCAATGTACTTGATGTCCAAACTGTTCGTGCCTTCGAGAAACAGTGTTTCATGCGGTGACATCTTGTGAAAGACCACGCGTTGAATGCTCGACTTGCCACTTCTACTCATTTGCATTGAGCATACCCAGAGAATAATGCCGAGTCGGCCGATTACCGTCGAAGTCCCATGAGCAAAATGCGAGGTTTGTTTTCGCCGCTCATAGCGCCGTCATTGTCGTCAAAACTATAGTGTCCTCGGTTCAGAGAGATAGTTCAGACAGGACGATCTTACCCATTCGAGAGCGGATATCCTTCTGCGTCTACAAGCAAGAGAGAGTAAGCATCCCATGGACAAAGACGTCGATCTACATGTATTCTCGCCCCACGCCATGTCCATATTCAAGGAAGTTTGCCAGTGTACGGATACACAATTAGTCATCCGGATAAATATACATTATCCGGATATGAGTATTTCCATATTTACACTGTGAATTTTTATACACCAATGGAAATCCTGCATAAATAAATATTTTATCCTCACATCAACAAGAATTTGACCAAACTTCATTCGGATTACAGTGTTTACTTTAATAGCTAAATGAGACAGATTTTATCCGTAAGTCGTAAGGAAGAAGAAGAAAGAACTGTCAGTAGCCTCATCACTTAAAGCAACAGAAGAACGAACTTGAGTCTTTCTCGGTAATGCTTGTGATGATTGATTCGGCTTGTGAAACATGATTGATCGAATGCGAACCTCCAAGATGAAGCAATTTGACGAGTCAGTTGATGGAATTTATGGTCTTGATATTTGAGAATGATAGATATGAGAGGTGGCGCACTTGGATGGTTTACATAGATCGTTGCCGCTTGAACAGAGGAAACGATTGTTCACTGTCGTCTCCGGCCATGTCGCAATCAATGGGTGTGGAAATGGACATGTGCTGAATTTCTTGCTCCAATTCACGTTCTCGCTTGCACGACGGCCGTTCGGAGAGCAGAAACGATTGACGAGATCCCTTTTGTCGCGGGTGTGTGGCAAATTCAAAACCGAAAAATGTCCCGCCGCGCAGAGTTAGCTGCACCTAAACCGATCGGTTAGTTTCAAATTGGGCAACATCATGCGCTTACATGTTTTCGAAACAAAACCGGGTCCTTCGAATAGGTTTCGGCCGCTGCTTGATTCAATGCAAATTCAATACATGGCTCGATAAAAATCAGCTAGGACGGCTGAGTGAATCACTGCTCAATGGAGCAGTTCGACGTACTTGTAATCCAAGGAGAATTGTGTTGATACTCAATACCGGACGCCAATCTTTGCCCAAGATGGAAAACATGACATGGCCCGTGTTGATGTCGATATTGGGATGCCAAATTCTACACAGAGATGCTCAGATCGGCGAAATTGGCGACATCAAGATATACCTGTCGAGACTGAAGACTAGCGGTGCTACAGAATCACGTGAGACGTTATCATTCTACCTCTTCATACACACCATGGAACGGATATGTCCGAGGAATATCAAATCGGAATCGAAAGTCACCGTTTGTATATGGACTCCCTGGATCCGTGATGGAGATGACAATCAAGATGCACAAGAGATTATCAATGCCGTCTGGGAACTCGATCCTGGTGGTCGCATGAGAGCAAGTAAACTTTCCCTTGGAGAGCTACATTGCCAGTGACAAACCCTTCTTCGAGGACTCTAACACATACCTCATTCACGTCTTTTCGCACGCGCAGCGTTGCTAGATCCAGTCGGGAACACATTTTCTCGACGGCGGCAATCCTTTGCTTGCTTCTCCCAGGACAAAATGGCGGATTGGACGGTGCGAGTAACTATATGATCTCTCATTGGCTGAAAAATCTATTAAGTGAAATATTCAATCAATTAAACAAATTAATGAAAGAAATCAATATAAATTTTATCCAATTAAAGCTATTTTCTGAATTATTTTATCCAATTAATTCCATTATTTCTATCGTGCATTCTGGACGATCACACACTGTCAATGTGATCCAAGGTTTGCCTGCGACAGAGTTCATAGCTGCTGCAAGCGACATGCTTTCAAGGCTCGATGCAGTTGCATCTATGCTGGCGGAGATGCGCCTTGTTGGCCCCTAAATCTCGATTTTTCAATTGAATATCTTATCCCAAGAAAAGACATGAGCCCTTGAGCTTGAAATTGAAGCAGTTTGACAATGGAATCTCGTCCTGGGAAGAGGGAAAGGCTTCCAGTATTGGATTCAGCTTTGAACTATGCTAGGACTCGATGTTCTTGCTAGAAAGCTCGAGTTGTCATCGAGGGCAATCGTTAACCTCGGATATTGATGTGACCACCATATTATTTTTAGTTTTTGAGTCAAGCATACAAAAGTGAAGATATTAATATTGTTGTTGTTTGTCATATTTTTCAATCATGGCTGAGACAGATGAGAAAGATGCGCTGCCACCACGCCGTCGAATGAAGCCCTTGCTTCTTTATGAGGAGCTTGTACTCGGTGGAACACATACTTCAGGGCCAGGTCCAAAGAAATACACGTGTGTGGATGTATGTGCGCGATTTTTGGCTTGTGGATCGACCAACGGAAGTGTGTATATCTTTGCTCGAAGTCAAAAGAAGCAAGGCAACAACAATGGCGTCCAGTTCCGTTTGCTCAAGATGATCTCGCCGCCATCAGCGTCACAAGATCGCCATCAGGATCATGTCACCTGCTTGAGCTTTTGTCCTGCGCAACGCTTCCTAGTTGTCGGTACGAGTAGAGGCGCCGTGTATGCTATTTCGCTCTTGGATCCTGCACGCATCGGTGAAAAGATCGAATTCTCACATCCACTCCACAATGGCTTTGCACTATCGTCGTTATTATGGGATGCTGCCGGCTCGCGTCTTTTCTCGGCATGCTTGGGAGGCACCGTTGCCCAAACTACACTACGTGCGGGTGTTTCTGCCATCTTTGGATCAACCAACACAGAATTTCTTCTCAAGGAAGAGACATCCATTGTCCAACTCGACATAGCGACAGTGGGCTCAAAGGATCTCTTGCTAGTGTCGTCTCAAACCCGCGTGCTCATACTGGATTTGTCTGCCGCAGAAAACAACGGCGTCGTTCAGGTAGATTTCCATCGTGTACAAGCCTCGACGTATGTGTAGGTCGGGAGCAAGTTGCGTCAAGGCAATTATGGTGGTTGTTTCTACGTCGATCCAGAAGACAAGCAGCATAAAGTCTTCTCGACACGACCTGGAAAGCGAGTTTGGGTTGGGGATCCTGCCACGGGCACTGTTTCGTCCACGTTACGCTTTTCCTTGTCGGCGCCACCGACTTTGTTCTTCCAAGGACCCAATCTACCTCCTGGCGAAGGTAAACTCGAGCTCTGTCGGTCCGTTAATCGTAAATGTAGAGATCTCTGTGAAGAATCTCAATCTTTCCAACGTCCATTTGTTCAAATATATCCACGAGAGCATGGACTTCACACCAGACTTGCCGCAGCTCATCAGTTGGTCACCAAATTCCTCAGCGCTGTTTCTTATTGACCCGATCGGCGTCGAAATTGTCGAGTGGCACTTGGACCTTGGTATTATCCACGACCTCAAGGTAACTCCAATCTCCAAGCTTACTCATTGCAGTTGCTTTGGTATTCTAGGTCTTGGATGCGTCAGTTTTTGTAGTCTTGCATGGTGACCCAGCTAGAATAGCCATCGTTCGTGCATGCGCTGCGGTTGAATTCATGGAGATCGCCGTCTCCAACGACGTCCCAAAATCCATCGAGGTAGTCTCCCATCTATTGAGTTTGGCTTAATCTTTCGTTCCAACTAGCTTGCTGTCAAGTACAACATCCATGACTTGGCGTTGCTCCTGAATCTTCAATGCAAATGGAATGAGCATGTCAAGCAAAATCCTGAAGATCAAGACAAACTTTCTCCTGCTATCCTGGAAGACTTGGAAAGTCTCATCGATGCTGCCGCAACTTTGGTCCAAGAACACACGAGGTCAGCTCGAATTCTCTGTCGCTTTACATTTAAAATTCAAGCACAGACCGCCAGAGTTGGACATTGCGCCGCCGCATGTTGTATTCAAGCAGCGCAGGGAAGCTGCCGCCGTCACGGTTGGATCGCCGTCAGAACCAGAGACGCTCTCGTTAAAGATCAACTTTCTGTATGAGAAGCCTCCGCTGTATGAAAGCGTCCAAGCGACAAGCGGTGGCGTTCTTATCGTAGATATGGCGTCTACAGCGTTGACCAAACGTCAAGCCACAATAGCTGACCTCCCGCTCACTGACAAAGTCATTGATGAAGCGTGGCGGGCGCAGAACCTTCCACCACCGAGTGAAGTTCCAATGAAGCCGCCGACGCTCTTTGGAGAAGTTGATCTGGAGACGCATTTGACAAATGCAACGTCCCAACTTGTGTCGCTCTTGCCTGAGCGGTACTTTGGCAAGGCAAGCGACTCCACCGTCGAGGAAGAAGAGCCTGAATTCCCTCCGTTTGACGAAGATGTTCCTCTTCCTCGAGGTAATTTTGTCATTTTTGTCCATTGGACTCATGGATGAGTGTAGTCTCAACGAAGCAATGCTCAGCTCTTAGATTGGCCATGGCGGTCGATCAGTCGGAGGACATGCGGCTGATCGTCCCAGAGAGTCAAGAGCCGCAGGAAGAAGTCTTCAATCCACATTCGGACCAAGAACTTGTGCTGGAAGCCATCGCTACGGATCTCTTTGTCTCGGAACTCCAGTTTCAATCGAAGCGGCTTCTGTCCAAGAAGGACGAAGAGCCAACGGAGGAGTCATCACCTGGAAAGCATACATCGCCAATGTAGGCCATACTGTTGTAGTTGATGCTTGACCTGCTTGTAGACATTCTCCACGTCGTCGACAACCGTCTCCACCTTTAAAACCAACGAGAACCATGTCAGAGACCAAGAAACAACTCATTCAGCGTACTGTGGTCAAGCAAATTGGTGTTTATCCTGTAGCCCGAGTCCAACAGAAGTGGTCGCTTCAAGGCACGATGCGCGAGTTGCCTGATCTCCAAGCGCTTGTGGTGCGCCCGTTTCCCGACCTTGAGCAAGAATTCAACCAGTTGGTGCGCTCTGCTGCCTCTCAATTGAATTTGTGGCCATCCGCCACGTTGACTCGCTTGGCAAGCGCTCTTACCAACGGCTACATCAGTCATGGCCAGCTAGATCGTGCGATAGCAACTCTACAGGCATACGTGGGCTGCTTTGACCCCACGATCGACATCGCCGTCATCCAGAAACGGAAGCAGATCGAACAGATCAAGAAGAGTAAAATGGCACAGCCCCAAGCAGATGACGAAGAACTTCCACTGACTCGTAGCGACTGGAATCTCGTCCGCTTGCTTGTTTCTTCCTACTTTGTCCTGCTTGGCCCGGTCTACGTCGAGACGTTGACAGCTCAAAGCACTCATGCCATCCCTGAGCTTGGCGTCAGCTATCGTATTGCCGCAAAGAGCGACAAGGTCGCGTCGGAGGCGCAAATCCAAGCATTTCTTGAAAAGTACTCCAACTACCTCAACTTGGACTTGGCCGCGCAACTGTGCAGCGTCCAGGAATATCCGCAAGCGCTTGCCTTTGTCTTGAACGCCGCCATTTCGAGCGAGAGTTTTGCACTGGAATGCGACGATCTGCTCAACAAAATCGCAGAAGGCAAAGTCGTGGATCTTCCCTCACCGTCGTCGTCCTTTTGTCTCTGTCTCCATGCCCTCAACGTGCTTCTGAAGAAACGAACCGAGCAAACCATCGCATGGTGCATTGATCTGCATCCCCAAATCACATCTTGGAACATTCAATGGGGTCTTTTCGGCTCGAGCGTTTGCTTTGACAAGACAAATGCCATCTACTTGGCCTACTTGACAGCACTTCTCCAGCAGAAACCAACGACGACGGGCAAAGACGCAGGTCTCATGGACCAGTGGCTCCAAATGCACTTTGAACAGAAACAAAGCGAAGATATCCTCCTTTCATTCCTGAAACGCCACGACGTGTACGCTCTAGACCATGCGCAAGTGGCAGAGCTCTGTCTTGCTCATGGCAAGTGGCAGAGTCTACTGCAGCTCGTGCTGAACACGCTGGCTGCTCAAGAAACTCGTCCAGAAGGGTACACAATCCAACGTTGGTGATGTATATTGAGCTCTTTGTCGTAGATTGATCGAGCTGCGCAAAATGATCGCGTCGATGCTTGAGCGAGAAGTCCATTTGCCCGTCTTGAGCTCCATTTTTCAAGACATGATGCT
This sequence comes from Aphanomyces cochlioides, assembly GCA_019828595.1. Classification (NCBI taxonomy): domain Eukaryota; phylum Oomycota; class Saprolegniomycetes; order Saprolegniales; family Verrucalvaceae; genus Aphanomyces; species Aphanomyces cochlioides. Next base: position 394,486 of record JAHQRK010000027.1, on the reverse strand, counting down.
GTTTGATTCACCAAAAGAACTCTTTAGCTGCGTCTTGGAAGAAATCGAAGCACACATGGCCGATCAATCCAAAGTCGCCAAGGACAAGACGACATACGTCGCCATTTTGCAAGCGCTCTTTGACTCGTGTGGGGTTGAACTTGGACTTGAATTACTGCGGTCATGCCCAGCGTTGGTTTCGATTGCGCCGCTGGAATTATACCAAGCTCTGATGCGTCTCGAGACGCTCCAGAAAGAGTACGATCGAGCTATGTCGATGGCGTTTCATGAATGTTGTAGGCAAACTGAAGTGGTCACGCACATGCTGGAAGACATTGACACGTACATTTGGTCCTGCAGCCGAAGTCATCACATGGGATTTGCCCCGCAAGTGGAAGCGATGTTTCGCATCGAAGGCGGCTATTACACCGATGAACAAGACAAACGAGATGGCCAAAGTGGTGTCATGAAAGAGGGACTCTCCACGACAGAGCTTTGCCAGTTTTTCGAGTCCCGTCGAAATGACTGGGGCAGTGAAATTCAACTCCACGACTGGCATTGCGTCGAATGTGACCTCCCCATTGTGTACTTTGGCGCTGGTAGGAACTCGACATCTTGCTCTGTTAATGTTGTGGTTTTTAGATGAGCGAAATCTCGAAGTCGTCGTGCTCTCATGTGGCCACGCCTTCCACGACGTCTGTCTTCCCAACCGCACGTGTCCCATTTGTCTCGTGGAGCATTTTGAGTTTTTCAAATAGAGTCGATGTGTTCCTCGTCGTCTTCGCAGTTCGACCATGCAGCATCTATCAACACTTGTATTCACTATGACTCGACGAGACACCATGGAGCAGCTCCAATTCCATGTGTACACAAAGAGTATCAGCGATGAGTAGAGCTCAATTTCCATCTCCTGGACGAACAAAATGAAGCAAGCTGCTCTACCCTTTGAACTAGTTGTCATGGTTGTGCACGAAGTATCACCAGGATGAGAATTCGACGAAACGATCGTATGACGGTTGAGCCTCGATCGTTGCTTGTCAAACTCATGGATCATCCCACGCAGGTGATCCCTTTCAAACCACTAAGATTCTAGTTCGATTCGACCTAAGCGTCCTCGAACTCACGCTCCTTCCATATTAGATGTTTAGATTCTTAGATAGCTATGTATCTCACTTCTCATTCTGCTCGACTACTCCTAACTCGGTTAATCTACACCACCGTTGTTAGTCTCCTTCCCCTTCCGATCCTGGTGCAGAGTCCTTGGCTAAAGTCGAGGATATTTGGTTCCTGTGAAGTCCAAACGTCTGGACCTTCGATTCTTTTTGTGCGTCATCGCTATCCCCGCGACCGTTACAAAAGTGGTGGAGAAGCAGGTTATTCTCCAATTTTATTCAAGACTCTATCTCTATGGATCCTCGAAGACTACCGACTCGCCCATCCCCGAGTCGTCTCAACATCCAAGTCCCGCGTCACCTCCTCAGCTCATGTCTGAGTCTGATTCGGCTCTGATTCAGCGTCCTTCCTCTCCAACCTCAAGGAAGCGCGACTTACAATATCGGATTCAACATCACGCTAACTCACCCGAGCAACGTGATGATGAGAAGCGAGTCCGACCTGAACCTTACCTGGCGTTAACAGCCCCTGAGGCTGACATCAGCGATGACTCAATGGATCCTCGCAGTTCCTCTGAAGACCTGACCTTGTCCGAAGAGACTGCACTCGCGATCGCTTGCTCTGTACCCTTGCCTGAGGGGGATGATGACTTGTACTTGTCTGACTCAAGCGTTCTCCCTCTTGCCTTGACTGATGGAGGAGCGATCCATGCTGAGTCCACTCAAGAAATCGTCCGATATGAAGCAAGCAACTTCACTTCTGTCGCGACTCAATCAGCGATCGCCGAGCGCACTGTCGTTACTCGCTCCATGACTGGCAATCTACGCCGAGCAATCGCTGGACCGAATCCACTCGAACTCCATATTCCTCGCACTCTAGTCACGGAAAGAAGTGTCGTGACTCAGACTCAACACGTGCGACCTACCTCGAATCTGCGTCTGGAACAAGGTCACTCGACTCCATTGCTGACTAACGCACAAGTCCACCATGACACTGTTGATATTGTCCCGACCCAACCTTCTCTTGGGATTCGACCAACGGTCCGATCAACTGACCAAGTGAACTCTTACGATCCCGTCCTCCTAACTCATGATCAGTCCACGAACGCTCGACGGCTCTTACCTTTGTCTGCGCCGAGCCAAATGAACGATCCTCCAGCGAACCATGAACTCGTGCCTTCGGACGTTGAAATGGAAAATGAGACTCCCGAAACTGCCCTTACGTTGGTTTCCAATTTCTCCGTCCAACTACAGTCGTTACAAACACAAGTCGACTCCTCGTCCGTTATGTTCAACTCTCTCAACGATCGTTTGAATCTTGCACTACAGACGTCGCAGTCGCAACACGAAATGGCGGTGACTTCCTTGAATTCTCTATCGATCTCCTTGCATGGACTCTCCGATCGCACCAACCAAGTCCAGCTCGAAATGAACTCTACTTATGGAGAGCTCAAGTCTGCACTAACCGATCTTCAACATTCTAATCGATCTCCGACGCACGAAGCCGACTTTGTCCGTTTGGAAACTGTCTTGGCCGGTCAACAAACGACCATTTCGAATTTGCATCAGTCCCTGCAACAGCACTCGGCTGAACAACAGCGCATTAGCCAGAACCTCGAGACTCTGGCTAACGACCGCGCCTCCGACTTTCATCGCATCTTACACGAACTACAGGTTTTGAGTCGCTCCCACGAAGAAACTCAAGCGGCGACCCAACAAAAACGTGACCGTAGCGAACTCAATCAAGTCGAACTCATCGAATCCAATCGCCGACTCAACGCACAAGTCGACGCTTTGACTCAGGACAACTCGACTCGACTCCACCGCGTCCAAACTCTCGAAGTCGCCTGTCAACGACTCACTCGCGAAATCCACGCTGTTTCGAAATCTGAGTCTGATACCCCAGTGTCTACCAACGGGTTTGACTCACCAAAATCGACACCTGATTCTACCCATCGGCTGCTCCTAGAACTTCAATCGTCCATCAACGCAATGGCAACCGAAATGTCCGACGTCAAGGAATCTATCGCCGACTCAAACTCCAATCAAGCATTCGGACGTGCTGTCAAGTATACCACGACTCCGACTTCCGACGATCAAGCTCATTGCGAATTCTTTAGAAGCAGCTGATCGATCAAGCTGACCGTTGTCAGTTGGGCGATTCTGATCGCAAGATGCTGCTCGGACTCAAACTCTCGTCCGACAAAGTCCACCCTGCCTTGAATCAGTGGTGGATCGCTTTGTCCAAGACCAAAAACGGTGACGTATGGAGTGAGATCTATGACAATTTCATGGATCGTTTCTGCAATCGCACCCCTCGTGAGCTTGTAGACCACCTGTTCGAAGACTCAGAACGACTTGAGGATGAATCTGTCAAGGCCTATGCGATCCGACTCCAATCGATCCTTGATGATATCGACGTACCCGACCACCAGGGAGTCGTTATCTTCAAACGCGGGGTCCGGCACGCGAGAGCTGTGTCCTGTCTGGAAAACACCGACAAGGAGCTCTGTTCTATTGCTGACTGCATGAAGCTCCTTCGGACTCGCCAGATCCGACTCGACGATCCGCCTGTCTACCGTGAACGAATGCGATCTCGATCGGGATCCGCTTCAACTATGTTGACCTCGTCTAAATCGAATCTCAGCGATCGATCCGCCCCTTCGACCCCCGAACAATCTCCTCGACCAAACCGTAGGAACTCGAAAGTCGGCTTCCAGGAGGATCCGACTCTCGCCAAGATCCTCGAAGCAATGCATACGACTCAGACGAGTCAACAAGCTTTCGTCGCCCAGATTCAACAACTGACTGAAGCCCTCGCGAAGCCAGCGACTCCGTTCTTCGCTGCCCCAGTCCAGGCTCAAATGAATGTCCCCTATGCGTATCATTCGCCATACGCACCCGGATTCCCACAACAACCTACTCCACCTAGTGCCAATCCTATCACAGTCCCTGCCACGACTCAGCAATCCGGACCCTCTCGATCGCGACCTCGCACTGACTTAGCCCCGGTCATGATCACCGCTAAGCCTGACGACATGACGACCAGCGGCGTGAAGGTCTGCGGTCGATGCGATCGACTCGGCCTTGGTGCCGAAGACTGCCCTCGAAAGTTCCTCCGTTGCAACTTGTGCCACCAAGTCGGCCACTACGTCGGTGAACATGTTCGAACCTGCCCAATCTGCAAGCAAGTCGGCCACTCTGCATCGCGCTGCCCATCCCGTCCAGCCGACAAGGCTTGAGATCGCGGCGCCAGGACGACTCCTGCGGAAACAGGACGCGTCCTGGTATGCCAGACTCAACAAGTTTCCCACGTGTCCGAGACAAATGCATCTGATTCTTCTTATGATGACTCTTCTGGAGGATCTCATGTCTCGACACACGACTCGCTTCCTACTTCTCGACCCCAGCAACCGGACCCAGTCCGCTCGCCCAAGTCGCATCGTACACCTGACACTGTGAATCCGACTTCGCCTGAACCTGTTCCAGTCTCGAAATCACTGATCTGATGGAGTCCCACCTTGAGTTCCCAGAGGAGGAATACACGAAAGAAATCGAAGATCGACTTTACCCAATCACTAAGTCGGACGTTCGCAAACAACTTGAACGCATTCGCAAACGGCAAGTCAACCCAACCCATGAGGAAATCCTACGCTCCTTGGACTTATCGGAGGCAGACTCACACTTATTACTCGCCCTGCTGACATCGAGGACGAGGCTCTCTGGTTGAAATGGTTCGCGGACACTCTAGAAAAATGCGACGAGGCGCGAAGAGCCAGTCGAGACTTCAATAACTCCCGCAAACACCGTTAGCTCGAGTTTCTTGGATTGACGCGAATCCTTATGCAGTCCTTGACATTGATGAATCTCCAGACGATGGTGCGTCTATCCTTGGTGAAGACTCATGCACGACGTCCTCTGAAGACGAGAAACTGCCGACCGACGCTGTAACGTATCTCCTTGATATTCCGACGTCATGTTCCGACGTGCGACAATCCACGAATTTGGAATGTTCCGACGAATTCTGGGATGAGTTACCGTTGGACTATCCACACTCGACTCCAACTGCCTCAACTCAAGCTCGATTCAAGGCTCAACAACTACGCAGTCTCCATCGCAAATCGGCTAAGATCGATCCGACCCATTGTTCCGACTTACTCGAAGGAAATCCGCCCTCTGTGCGGCTCTTATGTCGAGTGACACGATTATGTCACACCCGATCCAGATCTGATACGGATCCTTTTATCCAAGCATACGTCAACAACATGAAAGCCACGACACTGATCGACACTGGAGCTACCAGTAGCTTTGTCAGCGCGACTTTCTGGCACAAATTAGGATGCCCAACTCTGTCACAACCTCGATCCTCCTTTGTATCAGCCGACAACTCTCGACTCGAAATGCTTGGTCGCATCAAACTCACGATCAACTTAGCCGGACGCAAAGTCCTCTTCCCTTTCTGGGTCATTTCTACTGCCCTTACAGATTGCATTGCTGGCATCGATCTATTACGCCAAATGGGTGCGATTATCAACCTGAATGACAACACACTATCGATCGATGGCTGCGACGAGCTGATCTCACTTTCGCCACTGAGTCCTACCCAACAGGAGACTCATGCAACTGGACCTGTCACAGTCTCAACCGCGACTCAAATCCCTCCACGATCCTTTCAATGGATCACGTGCTCTGCGGGATCAGACTTACCAACTTCGACCACTATACTAGTCGAACCCACCAAGTCGGCTCTATTACACGCCACAGCTGCCTTATATAGCACAAATCCATCACGGACTGTACCCCTTGAAGTCGCTAATCCTTCCGACTCGCCGATCCATCTTCCTGCTCATGCGATCCTTGGCACATGGATGGCGTTACCTCGTGATCACATGGAATCAACCCTCGACTCACGCGATTCCCGCGCACAACCAGACAACGGTCAATCCTCACATACTACAGATGAACCCAGGAGGGTCCTCACTCAAATCGGGGGCCCCGGCGTTGTCTGCCCTGTGCAATCGGAGACGACTCCGACTAAATAACTACCTATCGACTGGACTGACTCAAGTCTCAGCATCGATCAACGCGAACTCTTACGCAAGACTCTCATGAAGTTCTCCGACATATTCGTCGACTCATCTAAAGCCCCAGGACGGACTCACCTGATTGAGTTCAGCATCGACACGGGCAATAACCCTCCGATCCGAAGCGTACCATATCGGACTTCGAAGGCAGAAGGCGACATTATGGAGGCGGAACTCAATCAATACCTTGATCTAGGACTGATCCGACCATCGAAGAGTCCCTGGTCAAGTCCAGTGCTTATGATCCGCAAGCCAGATGGATCGATACGCTTCTATATCGACTACTGCAAACTAACAGCATCACAGTGAAAGACTCTTACCCTATGCCTCGGATCGACGATCTACTAGACGTCCTTGGCAGAGCCAAACTCTTCTCCACTATGGACATTGCGTCGGGATATTGGAATTGTCCCGATGGCTAAAGACAGTATTAAGAAGACGGCGTTCACATGCAAGTACGGACTCTACGAATGGCTCGTCATGCCCTTCGGACTCTGCAACGCAGTCCCATGTTTCGAGAAACTTATGGAACACATCCTGATCGACTACAAATGGCGAACTTGCCTAGTCTATCTAGACGATTGCATCGTTTACAGCGAAGACTTTGGATCGCATTTGGTCCGATTCAGTCAAGTCCTCACCAAATTCAGAGAGGCTGGATTCAAACTCAAGATGTCCAAGTGCAAATGGGGTCGATCATCAGTTCCATTCTTAGGACACATCGTCACACCAGCAGGAATTCTCCCGAATCCTGAGAAAATCAAGTCAGTCCTCAGGGTCAAAACACTCAAAGACGCCTCAGAAGTCCGCGCATTCTTGGGACTCGCTGGTTATTTCCGCCGATTCGTACGCGACTTCTCTAAAATCGCTGCACTATTGACCAACTTACTAACTGCCGAACAATTCATCTGGTCGACCGCATGTGACGAGGCGCTCGAAAGTCTCAAACGCAGTCTGGTCTCTCCACCGATCCTGGCTCACCCTGATTTCGACCTACCTTTCTCGATCTGGGTCGATGCCAGTCACATAGCAGTCGTTGCAGTCCTTATGCAAAAACAGCAAGGCAAGAATCGCGTCATCGCCTATGCTAGTCAATCCTTAACAAAGGCTCAGCAAAAATGGATCTCGAAAGAGATGGGGATCTCCGAGATCGAATGTTGGGGGATCGTATGGGCGACTGAAAGTTCCGACCCTATATCGATCGCAGACACTTTGACATTTATACCGATCACGAAGCCCTGACTTGGCTCTTCAATACTGGATCGCGCTCAGGGAACCACAAACTCGCCCGATGGGCCATGGAGATTCAAGGACTCGACTACACTGTCATTCATCGACCCGGAGAACTCAACGGGGCCGCAGACGGATTATCTCGACTCGCTGTCTGCCCTATCCAAACTCGACAGATGAGTCGCCTTAACAGTGCTCCCGTTAACCTACAACCATCACTGACACAAGAAGGATCTACGCCTGACCCGACTGACTCTAACACATCAGCCGGTAAGTCCACGCGATTCCAGAATCCTCAACAATCACCAAATCCCAGTGTCATCACGACTCCTATGGAACTCTTCGACCGACGAGGTCGCCCATCGCCACGACTCTACAATGAGCAAGCTAACGACCCATGGATCGTAGGCCTACGAGCCTACGTAGAGGATGGCGCGATCCCCCTCGATCCTTACCTACAAAACTTGGTAGTCCGCGACAGTCAGCAATACCTTATGCAACAAGGCATCGTTTGCCGCTACGTCACTATCAAGACTCCATTGCGAAACCCCGAACTCATCTTAGTTCCGGTGATCCCGCACTCCTTAATCGAGGAAGTCCTATATGCAAGTCATGCATCTCCTGTCACTGGACACCTCGGACTCATGAAAACTCGCGAGCGGATCCGTCGAACTGCCTACTGGTTGAATTGGCAACTCGACTGCAAGGACTACGTCTCAAAATGTCCCGACTGCAATCGTGCCAAGGGCAGTCGACCCTGGAGACAAGGCCCGATGCAAAGGATGCCGATATATTCACTACGAGGTCCCTTCGGCCTATTGGTCGTCGACGCATTGGGTCCCTTGCCCACAATGAACCGCGGCAACAAATACATCTTGGTCTTTGCTGACTACTTCACACGATTGGTCGAAGCCTTCCCAGTCGCGGATCTCAAGACCTCGACTTTCTCCAGAGTCCTGATCGACGAAGTCTTGTGCCGATTCGGGATTCCGGACAAACTCCTATCCGATCGAGGATCTAACTTCGTCTCTGAACTCGCGACCACGATGTACACAACTCTCGGGATCCACAAACTCGCCAGCGCCCCTTATCACCCTCAAGGCCAGGGTCTAGTCGAACGATTCAATCACACTATCGTCCAGATGATGAAGATCTATGTCAACGATCACCACACTGATTGGGATACTTACTTACCCAGGCTACTTTTCGCCTACCGGACAGCACATCACGAGACTCTCGGCGACTCGCCTTACTTCTGCCTCTTTGGTCGGGATCCGACTCTACCCCTCGACTTAGCCTTCCTTAACTCTGATCCCGCTTGGAAGTCCGACGATCTTCCTCAATACAAGCGCCGACTCGCCTCATCATGGAAGGAAATGAGACGACTCGTCGAGAATCAGATGGTCTTGGGACAGAACAAAAGTGCAGCAGCGAAATCTGATCAGAAACCGGTCTCCTTCGACGATCATTCCGCAGTCTGGGTCTACAAATACTTCTCGAAGTCAACCAACCCCGGCGACAAGCGGACTCTCAAGCTAGCGACTCACTGGCACGGGCCATATCGAATCGATCGCAAAATGGGACCCAACACGTACAAGATCGACATCCCGACTCACCCGGACAAGATCGTCACGGTCAACGTGGACCGTCTAAAGCCCTTCAAAGGTTACTACTCCAGACCTTTCAACGAGGAAGTCCCTGAGGATGAGTCGCCTCTCGACGACTTTACGATCGACTGTCTACCCAGATCCAGCTTCATAGATCGCGTCGATTACAGCGACGGGGACGTCGCTTACACCTCCGTCGACTCGCCACTCCACAAGATCTGTGACAAACGTCGGCTACCTAACACTCGCGAACCCGAATACCTCGTTGAGCATGTCGACAGCTACAAATACTGGACTCAAGCCTCCAAGTTATCAGACTACCGATCCTACGTCGACAACTTCGAGAACTCACTACGCATGGACAAGGGACTGCCCCCTCTGAGGCGATCCCCGCGATTTGCCGACTTGGACAAAGACACTCGACCCATGGACATCTATCATTAGAGTCCCCTACATTAACAATTCTGTCTAGCGTCTACTATCTCACGCTACCCTGAACTCCGAACGTGAACGCCTCGAACACAAACCAAATCACAAATGAATTGAATCAAATTTATTACGCCTTACGACTACAAGTCCGCGCCGACACTACGTCGCTAAATCACTTGCGGACCTTCACCCGGACGAAACCCAGTCGGATCGGCTCCCGCTAACTCAATGTTCGTTTCGCGATCCAAGACTTGCAGGCGATTGGGACTGCCAATCCAACGCCCGACGTAATTCGGCTTATGAGTTTGCTGCCGTTGCAGGAAGTCCGGCATCGGGTGGATCCCTTCGGGGTAGTTGACGTAGGGAAATGGATCGGTACGATTCTCGACGGCATGCCCTGCAGTAACACTGTTCACCAAGCTGGTAACCCATGGACTTCGGTCCGCCCTATAATCGTGCAACCACACGACGCAAATCCAACTCCAAAACTGCCCTTGTCAGCTGTCGCAAAGTGTCCACTGGCATATTTGCGGAAACCGGGTGAAGTCCGGCCAACGCATCTTGCCCTCCGACTCAAGGTAGTGGATCGCCTCCACTGAGTCCGCACGCTCGACCAGACGAATGATCTCCAACGAATGGAGACAGATCTCCGACGGCCAGTAAGGATGCACGTTGTAGAGGAGGAAGTGGAAGACTGGATCCCCCTCGATCGCGTGCAAGGCGTTGGCTAAACGATTGAAAGCCCGCTTCGCCCCTTCGAGCCCGCTCTTGCAAACATTCGCGGACTTGTCAACCTACGTCATATCATAAGCGATCGTCCAAGGCGAGAGACTTACGTTCCAACCCACGCTGGTGTAGGCTCCGGTCCCCAACCAGAAAAATCGCTCCCATACCTTACGCCCATGATCGATCCACCACTGACGTAACGACTGATTCCACTCTCGCTGAGATGAATTCACCCCTGGCAAAAACGATTGGAAGCTGTCGATCCAACTACCCCATGGTCTCGAATCCCGGACTTCGAGATAAATATGAAATCCGCCATCGAGATTTGGGAAGTGTCTGAGTGCAGCGACTCCTTCCGCATCGACTGAAATCACGATCGTGGGAGGGGAATCCTTCTTCGGTTTCTTGGGATCGGGCTCCCCCGTTGCCTCATGATCGAACTCATCTACGACGAAAATCAGGATCAACTATATTATTGCTGCTTACCCTCGGATCCAGCCAAGTCAAGCACGGCGGGCTGCCCGTGAGCCGTGGATCCCTCAGAGGATGTCGTTTTGGGGATGCTGAGCGGTTGGAGTCCGTCGCCTTTTTCAAGACGAAAAATGGTTGCCTGAGCGCGCAAAAACTTGATCCACGCGTCCTACCCCTTAATCTTGCCCGCAATATAATCCACGAATTCTGACACCGGATCCGTCGCAGGCGTAGCACGAGACGTGGACTCAGCCTTCAATTGGTCTTGGATCTACTTCTGCTCCTCGGCCAAATCAGTTGATTTGGACAAGCACTCGGTCAACAATTGTCGTATCTGCTCAGCTGTCACGATCGACGACCGAACCACCTTCAAGGTCTCCTTGACCGGATCCTGGGGGCCAGACTTTCCCGCAACCGCCTTCTTACCCGACATGCTGTGCTTCCGCTCCACCTTGGGAAATGAATCACTTCGACCAGACTCCTCTCCAGGACCAGACATGTCCGGACTAGCAAACGATCTATCCAATCTATTGCTTGAGGGTATTTCGTTTCGCGGGGAGCTCGTTCGATCGGGGAAGAACACATCGCAAGGAACATCTCAGGGTCATTCGTCTTGTTGTAGAGCGCAACCGCTGCAGCCACCGACCTCGTTCCAACACCCAAACACTCTGCAACAGCCTTCCGCACTGCACGAGACTTTCCTTGCTTTAGTTTCGAAGCTTATTGCATGAAATGCGCATGAGCGCGCACAATCATCAGCTTCTCGGCAGGCAAGAGAGCATGCTTCTTGACTGGTATCTTGGGCATTTCTTTGCGGATTTGCAAATGGAGGCAGCTATTGAAAGCTGAGATTCAGAGGAACAACTTTTACATTAATAATATTACATGAATCGCAATACTAACTTCTAGACAAAAGTTTGAAAATTTAATTTGTATTAGGTGTGCGTTGTTATGTGTCCAGGACAATAGTTCGATTCGACCTAAGCGTCCTCGAACTCACGCTCCTTCCATATTAGATGTTTAGATTCTTAGATAGCTATGTATCTCACTTCTCATTCTGCTCGACTACTCCTAACTCGGTTAATCTACACCACCGTTGTTAGTCTCCTTCCCCTTCCGATCCTGGTGCAGAGTCCTTGACTAAAGTCGAGGATATTCGGTTCCTGTGAAGTCCAAACGTCTGGACCTTCGATTCTTTTTGTGCGTCATCGCTATCCCCGCGACCGTCACAATCGCTCGAAAGGAACCAGAATTCGTTCACAGCCAGCTGCAACAAAGTTTTCATAATCAGTCAGTATTGATTGCCGTGTGATGTACGATAGTAAAAACGTGCACAAAGTCGATGAGACTTGCTTCTTCACTGCCCTGGAATTATTCGTCTTCTGACGAACTCGAACAGGCACAACCCCGCCAACTTCCTTTGCGAAACCTTGGAACCAACAGACATCTTTTTTTAACGTCGATCGTAATAGCGTTTCCTTCCAGCTTGTTGCCATAGAGTTTGGGAAGCAAAGTCACTACACGCCATTTTCTTTCGATAGCGTAGAAGTTGAAACTCTTCAGTTGTCTCTGAGTCTAATGCCTTGGCAAATGCAATGCCTGCTTCATCCATAACAGCGTTAAATGCCTACGAGCCATCCAACTCAGTCACGACTTTCATCTCATGTGATACCTTGAGCGTCTCCACTAGGGTTCGTCTTATACCTATACGTGTATAGATACATCTTTATACACGTATAATTTGTATACCATTATTTAGTATACACTGTGCATGCGTTGCTTTGAGGAGTCGTTTAACCACCGCGGCTCCGATGGATCCCGCAAGGATCGACTTGCACTTCCTTAAACAAGAGCTGGTCGTTCTCGTGTCGTCAGTGTACATCTCGCCACCTTATTGTAGTGGCAAATAAGTCGCGCTGAGGTAGCACCGAGCTTCACACCAATGAGTTTGTAGCCACAATATTTACCAGAAATAGCTTAGTATTCTTGCACAGCAAGGGCAACTTTGACACAGTGCAATGGCCTTTCCCTTGTGTGGAGTTTGCTCCAGTGGCACCAAAGTCTAGGATGGTGAAGCTGTGGGCTTGGAGCAGAACCCCCCTCTAGCATTAAGACGAACTGGTGACGAAGAAAGTAAAATGGGCATGAGAGACTAGTCGATTTACACCAATCACAATGTATAAAAGAAAGTCAACTGCTACGACAATAAGTCATCTAAAAAGTGTTGTGGACGACGTCTTGGATTTTCTTTTTTAAGTGTGCAGTCCAGGTTCAGAATAGATCAACATGGAATGCAATGCATCGTATAATATACGTCCACTATACATGGTATAATATGTATAGCGTGTATAATGAATCAAACTATACTCGTATACTTCCGAACCCTAGTCTCCACGTAGTCTGGACATGCGTCGGTCAAACTCTCAGGCACCAAATCAGAATCCGCATGGATGCTCAATGTTCGGCGCTGGGTGTCATCCACCAAACGCTTGTGGATGACGTTTTCATGAGAAGCCGAAACGCAGCGAGCAGCAGCGTCAAGGTATGCGCCTCGAGTGGTTTCATAGTTGGGAATATTTTTGAGTGCGACAATGTGGTGCTATTTTTTTTACGGAGTACCACTGTTGATAGTGGGCCTACGGCGAGTAGATTGAAACACTTCAGGGGTGTTTCATGATACTTAGCAGGTGTATTACCCAGTATCAAAGTTTCAACTCATTGGATGTACGAGTTCAATACGCGATATTAAACAAAGTGATGTTTAATAAATACCGCGAACTCTGTACGATTTATGAAAGAAATGAGTAGTATTTTCTGGCAAACCACATTATGTTAAGCTTAAGTGGCGGGACACATATCCACAGTATTTTTACGATCCAATCACATTATCATTTTTGTGTTGATGTTTTTGTATGAACATTTGTCTGACGCAGTTTTCTGCGTAGAAAATAACAACTACTCGGCCTCTAAGAAAGGCAAAGGCAATGGCAATCATGACAATGACAATCATGGACATGCGATCGATAACTCCGAACCTGGGAAGCAAGCAGAGCGGAATGAAGTGCATGCTACCGAACAAGAGTCTACATCAACTGGAGCTAATGGCTGGGCTGTGGATGACGATGCCTTGAATCAGGGCAATATTAACGACGAGGCGGCTATGAGAGAGGCCAAGAAGGCGGAGTACAACAAACGTGCTCGCGAAAAGAAACGGCAAGCTCTCCTAAAGGCGGAGTACAACAATCGTGCTCGCGAAAAGACACGGCATGCTATCGTGGATGAACTCGACGAAGAGGTGGCTATGAAAAGATCCAAGAAGGCGGAATACAACAAACGTGCTCGCGAAAAAAAGCACAACACTGAGGTTGCGAATCAAGGACGGGGTGCCATCATTTTGCACCATACGGACATGGATAAGAGCGACGAAGAGGAAACCAAGGAGGGAGAAGACGGAATCCATTTTCACACTCAAAGTGACCATCATCTCAAGGTTCTGGCAGCTCAGGAGCAAGAAGATCGCGAGCGCAGAGTTGACAATCGAACGATCTATGCTGCGCTACAACCTAACCGTATGAATGAAGGAGGTGAAGAAGAAACCAAGGAAGAAGATATTTCCGATGGAAATGTGGATTGCAACACTGACAATCAATTACTTGCCTTGGCAAATGCTGATCCTCCGCTAAACGTGGATGTGGATTTGATTGATGTACCTCCTCGCGAGCAAGGACTAAGTCTCCGGAATAAACCCAAGGGTCGCCCGAAGAAGAAGAGCGATCACAACAGTGCACGCGTCAGTTTCGATGACTTCGATGAATCATTGGTGCCTCTTCATACTATTGAGCAGCGTTCGATTTGCCGCCATTGCGAAGCGAAGATTTGGCCAGGCGAAGAAAAGGACTGCTGCGGTGGAGGCTCTCGAGTGCTGCCTGTTGCTACCTGGCCTGACACACCCGAGTTTCGCGAATACATTGCTTTGCTCAAAACCAGAGGGTTTGTCAATAACACTCGCCGGTACAACGCCCTCTTTGCCTTTACATCTATTGGTACCAAAGAAATTATTCACGGCAACGGTGGGCCGAGATCTTATACAATCCAAGGCGCTTTGCATCATTTAATTGGACCACTGTTGCCTGCGGACGAAGAACAAGCCAGTAGAACCTCCACCCACCACATGCCACGCTCACATTGGACACAACCGTAGATTACCATCTAAGGTTCGCCTTTCTCCATCTAGATATACTATGTCCCCGACATGTTGGTAGTCTCCTTGAGCATCATCTAAGCGCATAGTCGCCTTGAGCATCATCTAAGCGCATGGTCATCATTGTCTTGCCGTCAAATGCGCTGTGAATAGGACTGGGTACCTCGAGCGTCTGTATTATCACTGATAAGTCGTTCGTGTTATCTGTGCAAGAACTGGCATTTTTGCACAACAAAACAGGGAAACTATTGAGGCCATTCGAAGTAAAATAAGAAAGAAGTGAATAAGGAGTGCGAAGTAAATGCCGTCTCCTTAGTTTCAAAATAATATGATCTCTGATTGGATAATTTATTTTTCTTTCGGTACGAGTCGACGGTTTTTTGGTCAGGACATGATTTATCTCCTGACGAAAAATAATATTCGTCAGTCAACAGTAGCCAATCAGTATGCTCGGCGTTAACTTATTTTTTTACTTCGAACTGGGCCTGAATCAAATTCAAAATTCATAGTATGGCTTCAAACGTTTCATGTGTGTGAGCAAATCTTTGTTATTTCCAAAGCAAAACGCTCCACCCAGGGGCGTAGCCCTGGCCTCACCCTAGTATAACGTCAAAGCAGTATTCCTTTTTCGTACTTTTTTCAACGAGCACAGTTGACGCCGGAGTCACACCCGCTGTGGCGCTTGGCAATGACAATTCGAGAGGTAATAGCATTTCCATGTGAATCACCGAGTTAGCAAGTTTGCCGAGGCCTGCTCTGGCGCGTGGACTTTCATGCAAACGAGTTGTAATCAGCCCACGGTAACTCCTTACTCATAGCGCTGCATGACATCGAATTCATCAAGAGGTCAATGTTTGAAATGGAATCCATGGAATTCAAGTCGGACAGTGAACATTGTCGCTCTGCAAGGTTTGAAGGAAGAGGTCTTTACCGTTTACCTCTAAAGGCTGAAAACCACGTTATCTCTTACTGAGAGATAGCTAAGCTTCGTCCTACGACCGGTAGTCGGCATTAATTGCGACGTATTCGTGGGTCAAGTCGATGCCCAACACTTGAGCGGACGCCGTGCCAAGACCGAGATCTACTTCGATTTCGACCATTTGATCGTGGGGTGGGTAGTCACGAGATGTGTGATCGACACCGCCACGGGTTGTCTCGGTCAATTGTGCTTTCTTCATGTGAGCGACCAATTCTTTCTCGACATCACTGCAAATTTGTCAGCATGATAGAAATGGCTTTGATAATGCCTACCCATTCAACGTAAACTCGCCAAATTCAAAGATGCGCAAGCCGCCCATGCTAATCGTCATGGTTTCGCTCACATTGACGCCCTTGTGGTGCTTGCCCATGTATTTACCAACCTGTAAACGGATCGTCAAACAATTGTCAGTGTCATTTCCTACCGCCATGACCAATCGCCCGACGTTTGGATCGTTGCCAGCGACTGCACACTTGAGCAACGGGGAGTTGACGATGGATTTGCCAATGCCTTTGGCTTGGGCATGGCTTTCGGCGCCTTTGACTTTGACTCGCATGACGTGGTGTGCGCCTTCCCCATTACGCACAATGTCTTCACAGAGACCAGAGCACACTTCGTACAGTGCAGCGCGGAATTGCTCCAGTTGACTCATGTCAAATGGGATTTGATCGGACGAGATGATTGCAAGTGTGTCGGAAGTGCTTTCGTCCGTGTCAACACTCATCGAGTTGTACGTTTCTTCCACAACTTCTGCCAAAAGCTGGCGCAAAGTTTCGCGCGGCACGGAGAGATCTAGTCAAGATGAGGCATTGCAGCTCATGCTTCCTCGTACCAGTCAAGATATACGACAACATCGTCGCCATGTTGGGTTCGATCATGCCAGCTCCCTTGGCAATACCAACAATGCGGCCACCACAAACGTCCACTGAGCGAATCTTTGGGTACAAATCTATCGAAGAGTCAAATAAAGCAGTAGCCATTATCTCACCAGTGGTCATGATACCAGATGCAGCAGGAAGAATGGATTCATCTTGCAAGCTCTCCACAAGACTTGGCAAAGCGTTGATGATAGGGTCGACGGGCAATCGCCAGCCGATCACGCCAGTACTGCTGGGAAGAATTTGACTTCCTCGAAGATCCAAGTGATGAGCAATAGCATCACATACTTCTTGGGCATCAGCGACACCACCGCCATTGGCACACACGTTGGAAATCTTGTTGTTGACAATGATGGCGCCAAGCGTATCTTCAGACAAACGCTTGCGGCCAACCTTGATCGGCGCACCCGGACATGCGTTTTGAGTGAAGACAGCTCCAAAGAGCGGCGTGGGTTTGTGTGGCTTGATCAGCGTCAACGTCATCTTCGCTGGGAGATGAGGAGCTTCTTGTGGCACAAACTTGAATGTCGTGCTACCAACGGAGAATCCCCACGGAAGACGGCTATGATGCTCATTCAAATACTTGTAGTACTCCGCAGCAGAGTTGAAAACGAACGCAGGCTTCTTCGAGCTGAAGGAGCGGCGGGCAGCCAGCGATGGGATGCGCCACATGAATGGACAACCCACAAGATTTCTCCAAATGGGTTCATCTTTCATTTGACCCAATCGCGGGGCAAACGGGGCAATGCCTCAGGTTGATGGACACGATGGGACAAACGTTATGGGAAAAAAATACTTCGTAAGAAGTAATTTTGTTCTGGTATTGTCCTTTCAAACCAAATTTGGACTTGTGCTGTGATTTGCCCAATGGATCGATCGATATCATTATACTTGTGTTTTGTATTATATACATATTTCAAGACATTTCTCCCAGACAATACGAAATGATCGTGGATGTCGTCGGCAGACAGCATGCATCCAGGAACACTGTGATGCACGCCCTCTATGCATACTACTACCTCGGCATGAAAAGGACTGATGTTGCAAAGGTTATCAACAAATCCGTCACCACTATTGCTGGGTGGATTTAGACGTATGAAGACACGGGAGATTACATGCGGAAGTCAACTACGCGGGAAGGCAAGTTTTCAATGGCTCAACGAATGTGGCTGGTTCATTTCTTTGAGAAGAGCCCTATGTCATTCTTAGACGAAGCGAAGGTAGCCTTCGAGCGTCAATTCAATCGATACATTTCTCTGTCATGGGTTTGGAATGTGATCCACAAGCATGGCCTAACCTGGAAAGTGTTGGAAAGACGCGCAAAGCACATCAAGCAGCACGACATCCAACGATATTTTGACAAACTTGCGTCACTAGATTGGTCACACCTGAATATCCAATTCATGGACGAGGTCAGTTTCGACTCCCGTGGAATGCTTCGGAAGCGTGGATACGCCATGAAGGGTAAAAAACTCTGCTTTCGGGGCGAATTTCAGCGCAAACCGCGTATATCCTTGTTGTGCTTTCTGAACGTCTCTGGCATTGTGGAAGTGTTTGATACCGAGGGGACTTTTGACCGCTCGAAGTTTGTTGAATGATGTGCTCGTCATGCTGACAGTGTGATTCCTTACCCAGGACGTGGTTCAGTGTGGATTTTGGATGGAGCTAGCATCCACTGCCACCCCGATATTGTATACTATCTGCGTGGTCGCGGCATAGTACCGATTTTTCTACCAGCTTACTGTGCATTCTTCAATCCAATCGATTACGTATTTGGCTTGATCAAGCGAGCTTTCAAGCGACACTACAGAGAATCCAAGACGAGAGATTTGATTTTGTTTGTCATGACCATCATGCAAACTTTCAAGTCATACGACATGTCCCGAATTTTTGTTCATTGTGGCTACACAAAGCAAGGGCGATTTGATCCTTCGAAGCGACTGGCCGAAGAAGTTCACACGACGGGCGATATCGATGATACGCTTCTTGAGTTTACCGCTTGTGACGAGAAGAACAATTCGACAGAGCAATAGAGTTGTTCGATTATTCCTCAACTTCATTATGTTCTTCGTCCTCTATGTTTGGGATAGTGTGAAGTAAGTTAACCAGGTCAGTACGCTGAGCAATTGGAGTAATTTCTTGCAAAAAGCCTTGGATTGTGCGTCGCTTTGCTCTAAGAGCAATAATGTCACTTTCAATTCGTGAAACGACGTCAACCATAAAGCGTTTCAAAGAGCAAAAATCTTCCAAGCAAGTGTCCACCACGTCCAAAGCGACAGCCATGCTTTGTTGAATGTTCTCGTTTCGCACTTGTGCAATATTCGGAACTGGGACAAACAAGTGTAGCATCTGCAGAGGTGGTGGATTGGACACATGCGACTCGTGTTGATGACTGGGTGTTTTTAGAATGCTTGATGCCCACATTCTCCAGTTGCTTTCGTAGGACGTATACGTGGATCCCCACTTCTCTTTCAAGGTTTGAACCATTGCATTGTGCATACTTTCAGCTGCGGCTCCGGCACGATCCTGTTCTTGTGGGCGAATGCATTGGTCTTGGAATTGTTGGTAGTCAGACGCCGTGTTCACTTGGTTTCCCCACTTAAAGATAGCAATGACAAATGTGCTTGATTGATGTTCGACGATATATCTGTGGGCTTGAGCGGTGCTAGCTGGCTTAAAAAAGTATCGACCCATCTTGATCGACACAAACGAATCGAAGTCCTCAACGGTCGTAGTCTCTGTGTTGACTACCCAGACTCTTGGTTCGCCATCAGGGGTTGCTTTTCTTTGAATGTGGGGTAGACAATGCTGGAAAATGCTGTTTTTCAGAGAGGGCCAATTCGCTCCTTCGAACACTTGCTGTGGTAATCGCTTTCCTTTGCTATCCCTCCCGCAAACTGTGTCCTTGACATGGATATCAGCACGAAGGCGAAAGAGAGTTGGGTCGATTACAGGAGATACTGAAGGTGATGGAGCAGGCGATGAGCGTGTTGCGTAGCCGTGACGGTATGACGATGGTGTGGCAGCCTCCACTCCGTCCATGGCAAAGTTGAGGTGGTGAATGATGAGACAGTGTGATAATTTTATGTGCGATGATTGGTCAAAAATTTTGATTTTATACGAATTTGATTGGTCAAAATCTTCTGGCGATTCATCTGTCGATTTCCTTCCGTCAATTCATTCGGCATACCACTCCAGTTTCGAATAAACACAACAATATGAAATAACACACCATCGTAAACTCTCTAATATTGGGTTAACCCGAAAACTCTCTAAGTCAAAGTCAATATTGGGTTAACCCGAAAACTCTTAACCCAATATTGACTTAACTCTCTAATAGAGAGTTTTCGGGTTAACCCAATATTAGAGAGTTTACGATGGTGAACTCTTCGTGTGTTAACCCAATATTGACTTTGACTTAAGCAAAGTCCTATTTAGAAAATGTCAATTTTCGGACAATCTAGTCTTGAGATTAGGAAAGTTCCTAGTTGTACTAAGTCAATACAGAGTTCGACTTAAAGGCCCGCTAAGTCAATCTGATCACGACTTAAGATCCGAATCTCGACTTATGTATTTCCACAGGATAATTAGTTTTTAGAGGAAAATGTCTATCACAGATAGAAAGTTGACTCTATTAGAGAGATTGAATACTTCGCAGTAGTAAATTTATTTCTGGAAGGATTTGGTAACAACACTAAAAATCTGTATTGATGTTTTCATCCAATGAAAATATTCTACTCTTATTGTGTCCAATAATATTTATTTCTGAAAATATATTAATACATGATTGACCAATAAAAATAATTTAATCAAAGAAAAAATATGGATATGATAATAGTAACATTCAGAAGACTCAAATTTTACTTCATATTCTCCACAATTCCAACATTAAAATTAGAAATTATTTGATCCAATCGATTAAAATATGACAATAAATACAAGTGGATCCCAAATGGTAGTATCGACTCGCATATTGGTACAGTCTTTCGCGACGAGTCAAGAGTCTGAACGACTTGCGGCCGGAGAACTCGAAAAAGCTAGACAGTGTAGCGTCAATGTGTTCAAGCGATTTCTCAAGGAGGAAAGTGTCGAGATGTCTGTGGTAGACGCGGCTTTGCGAGGCGAAGCCTCTGGGAAAACATTGACCACACAAATGGATCCCTTTGGTGTATACCTTGCCAATCTGCAAACAAAAGATGGAAGAGTTTTGCGTCGAAATACTGCTGGTCAATACTTTAGGCAGACCAAACTGTGGTTGCTAGTCCGCTACACCCAATTTACAGGACTTGTTGGCAGCACCATTCTCGCGAAGGAACGAATTCTAGAGATATACACTGGCTCTCAACCAGGCAGAAAGACAGTTAAGCAAGCGAGCGACTCCACGTACCAAAACAGTCCTCTCCACGTTGCTGAGTTATCCATATTCTACCGCTGGTCTCGCTGACTACTACCAAGATGCAGTGCTCTTGGTGCTTCTTTGGTATTTGTTTGGCCGTGCGTCAGATTTGGTGATGCTTGAAAAAAAATTCCTTATATTGGTCCTGGACAATCTTCTATTCATTCGCTTCCAAGGCATGAAAACATCTGAAGACCAAGACTCTATATCCCGAAAATTCGCATTGGACATGCCCACTCACAGCGCTTGCAAGTGCTCTGGCTATGCAATCGCCACCATCCATTGCTCTCCTTCCACATCACCCGGAAAACGAGACGTGGATAAGTAACGGGTGCGACCGACGAGACGGACATGCGGTGGCGCAACGAGACGAGACGGACAAGCATTGGCAGAACTCAACGGACAAGCAGCGGTGCAATGAGACGGACAACCAGAGAGCGCGACAGACGAGACGGACAAGCAGCGAACGCGACAATACGAGATAGCGCGTTGAAGACAATAAGCTTGTCAAGAGAATTCATGTACAAATGTTTGAAAATCAAAACTCATGGTTGGCTCGTAAACATTGGGCGTTGACGTCCCCAGACGGCGGCTTTGTGAGCCCTTAGAGAGGTTGTCTACATGGCGGCGCCGTCAACAACTGGTGCGTCCGTTCCATTGGGTCCACGGTGGCATCATCGAACGCTCAGGCATCTTGGGTGAAGACGAACTAGCCAGCGCGGATGGAGCTCGTGCCTCTGCGCTTGGGAGTGCACTGCTAGTTTGGATCGTGTCACCACCCACTCAGCTCGAGATGGGAAAGTAAAAGTGAGGCAGGCAGTTGATCAAAATTTCATCGACCAATCCAAGTCATTCAAAAAGTTTACAGACTAACGCCAAGTTGCTGTACGTAAAGCATTTATATCCGGAACCGGGCAGTGTCGGATTTTTGTCGGTCTGTGTGGAAATTTTTATGATATGGTAATTCAAGGCATTTTTCAAAATAGTGAAAAGAGACTTCTCTACCCACAACATGATTACACTTTTAAGATAGTTAGTGCTATCGATTTTCACAGGTGTAAGGATACGTTTTCAAAAATCAGGATGGGAATATACACTTGATTCTTAATAGAGACTTTGCTTAAATCGTGATTATACAAT
Organism: Aphanomyces cochlioides; assembly: GCA_019828595.1. Lineage (NCBI taxonomy): Eukaryota > Oomycota > Saprolegniomycetes > Saprolegniales > Verrucalvaceae > Aphanomyces > Aphanomyces cochlioides. The sequence continues at coordinate 372,254 of JAHQRK010000027.1, read as the reverse complement.
AGTAGTAAAATTAATTACTAGTATTGATACTGTGAGGTCGAAGTTCAAGGTTACCTGTGAAAAAACGATTTTCTATAGACGCTCAATTTAAGTGGCTTATTGAGCAAATTACAATGATCAGGGATGTGGGACATCAAGAATATGAGGCTCTGTCTTTCGCCGAGATCTAATCTGCGTATGAGCAGGCAATTCAATTTCATTGGCTATTAAATAACTGATTTTCATGCGTAGCAACGCAAAAGTTGATAATAGGATTTATACAACTATTCAGTCGTGAGTTTTGAGCTTTCTGACTTAAATCATTCACAGTTGTCGAATCAAGTTTGTCGGTTCACAGACCGAAGTTGAGTGATCAATAATTGATTCATGACATAGTTACGAAATTCGGAGACAATTACAGCATGTATGTTTGTTCAATAAATACGCATGTCAATTTCCACTGGGACATTTGACATCCATTTTAAATGAAATTGACTTAATACTTGAAATACTCATGAGATTGGCTTACGTGTTAGGTCAACCTCCACTGATGTTACCTGTACATTCGAAGCAGTGATTGAAGAGAACTAAGTAAAATTGAGAAAAAGGTATCCATTGTGAGAAATTTTTGTCAGAAATGAGAAGTCATCTGTTTCAGATGCACATTTCTCCACTGTGACAGTAGTAGCGAGTTCAACATGTGGGTTTTGATTCCCACATGCCATTGAGTCATGTGTTAGCAGCCAAAGAGCAAGTTGACTGTGTGAATATCAAGTATTGCACCAATCGTAGCTCTCCAATCAAAACAATTAAAACACACCAAAAGTATTTTTTATTCTCTAGTTTTCTCGGTACCTGACCAATTGCGTCATAGCTTAGTGCATTAGACTGTGAACCGAAGTATTGAGGGTTCGAGTCCCGGGATTCGCATATTTTTACAAAAAATATTCGATCTCTTGTGGAGAATAGATCGTTGGTTCCTTTTGCTTTGGCAAAGTGTCGTCTAAGGAAAGGCAACCGAGATGTTCTATTTCCTTCGTAACAGTTTCTAGTATAAAGGCTAGAGCGCGTATGGACAGTCGATTGCTTCTCGTTCGTTCCATAGATTCATCTCACGAACACATTTCGCACTGCGAGCTGGCAGAGAAGTTCTATCTGGATTTCAGTGTTACCATCAATTCGTGCAGACTCAGTAACTATGTGAAGATCGTCCAGTGCGCCACAATGCAAAGCATGACACATTGCAATGTACTGCATGGCTTATACAAAGCTGCAGAGTCTACAAGGGTTGGCAATCAATCAATGTAGACTCTGTTGTTGTAAACAGGTCGTCTTATACATGGCAACACTGACCATAACATTGTCATGCACTAGAGTACGTGGCTTATACAAACCTACAGAATAGATCGTGCAGTCCAGGGCGAAGCAGAACGTATTGTTCCAAGGACTACGCGGCTTAGTGGCTTTGCTGTCATCAACTCGTGTAGACTTTACTCTATGACTGTTTAGATCGTCCAGCACTCCACACCGCCGAGCATGACTCATTGTCATTGCTTGTTCACAGCTGTAGCACGTTGCTGTTAACAGGGAACGCCTCAAAACCATTGAGCTAGCGGGACGTCTAGTGAACAATGCAATCAAGCATCACTTATTCATGCTACGCAGTGTCAGCATGCATTTCACAGATTCTTCACCACAACATTGTCTACACAGCTTGATGGCTAAGCCACTGTGCATGCCAAAGCGTCCTCCTTGGCATTGCCATGGACTGTACGATCTTTACAGCACCAGAGCAACAGAGTCTACATCGGTTGACTGTGTTGCAGCCATCAAGCCGTGTAGACTCTATAGCTTTGAATGAGCAATGAATTACATGGCAACGAGTCGGGCGTTGCGTAGTGGTGCGCTGGACGATCTATACAGTCATAGAGTAAAGTCTGCATGTCATGTTGATGTATTTTAGTTGGCGTCAGTGAATTTACACTACTGCAGCTCCGCTGGTTCGACCAGTACGAGGGTAGACAAAATGTCCCCAACGGGATATCGAGTCTCTTCAACGGCTTTGATGTCTGCATTTCTAGACTCAATACTTGAGGTTCATTCGAGTGACTGGACTCCTGTGCGAGAAATCATGTCGAAACAATGAGGTACTGCTTGTAGTCGATTTGGTAGCTCAATGATGCAAGGAATGGCGTCGAGACGAGGAAGTGCTGCTGGTAGTCGATTAGGTAGCGCAACGATGCGAGGTAGACCCTCGAGACGAGGAGGTCTTAATGGTAGTCGATTAGGTAGCCCAAGGATGGTCGCCCAGTCGAACTTGAGCTCAAAAAATGATAAATGAAGGCTCACTTGACGTTCAAGGCAAGTTCATCTTCCGTTCATACTTAAAGCAAGTATGTCTCATCGGTATGGCTAACGTTCACACCCAGTCAACTACATGTTCATCTTCCGTTCATATTTAAACAAATATAGCTCATCGGAATAGCTAACGTTCATATCCTGTCAAGTATTGAATGGTAAAGATGACATGTTGTTCATCTTCTGTTCATAATACAACTGAATCTTTACAACTGAATCTTTTGGGTGGATAGAATAAAGAAGCCAGTGGAATTAACTTGCACTTGCGTCAGTTAACGCCGAGCAAAATAGATCGTCTGCTATGATTCAATGCCTAAGCAACAAGGTAATGTCAACTATCCGACCGACTTCGTCATTGAAGTCATTGCTGAATGGGACGCTATTTGCGCTGCCGGATCAACAACATCTTACAGCGAATTTGCAAGTCACAAGGGAATAAATGTGGAAACCTTTCGAACTTGGTTGAAAAGAAGAAACAAGAATCAGCCTGCGATACATCGGCTGAATCAAACCTAGCGAGCGAGGATTTCCGACGATGCAAAAGAAAAAGCTCGTGCAATCGTCGCGGCGATGAAGACTCCAAACACGAATGATGTCATTGAAGCACTAATCGGAATTTTTATGGAAAGTCGTATCATGCCAAGCGTCGTGCTGCAGAGCGATTGATTCGAGAGGCCAATGAACAAGTATTCGGCTACAATGAAGTCGATTGAAGTATCAATCAAACGAACGCCAAAATCCCACGGGTTGCCTTGCTACCAACTTGCGTCTGTCGTCCGAAATGTGGCTTTTCGTGTCCAAAACGAACAGCTTCACATGAATGTTCCTATTAAAATTGCTTACTGGGACCTTCGCGCAGTAATCGTGTCATTCAAGAAAGTTCTAGACTCAAATTGGAAGTTATTCAAACTCCCGACAAAGGTTTTGGCGTTCGTACAAAATCGCCGATCATGAAGTCCCAATTCATTTGCGAGTATGTAGGTGAAATTATTTCTGCTGAAAATGCAAAAGCTCTACAGCAGAAGAACCGTGATATCTAATGGATAACGTCTCTGAAAACTGACAGGACCGGACCTGGGTCCAAATACAATAAATAGAACAATTGGCCCCCATGCAAAATAACCCGTTCAGTTATTGAGTGTTTTCATAGGTCAATTAGATGAAACATTTCTATTGATCGATTTAGCCTTCAATAATAGCTGTTGATTGGGTACTAGTACATTTTTGTAAAATGACGACGCCTTTAACTTGAAAAATGTATGAATTATTTGCTAGAATGTAATTGGTCAAAATAAATACCGGCTCAGACATGATTCATTTTTCCACCTGACGCGATGGACGAAAGACTTGTCCAAGCCGTTGATGGCGTGTGGCCATGCCCACGCTGCCATTTGAAATCCAAGACATTGCGAGCTCTCCGCGCCCATGTCAGTAGACACCACCGCGGCACACCGATTCGCACTAAGATGTGTCATCAAGACGTCCTGCAGCCTCTACATCAAAAAATTTCGTGAAAGCAATAGAGCCGCGCGGACACCCAAACGAAAAAAATACTTCAACTATGTCGCAGCATACAAGAGAGGTTCATTTCGCTGCAATGATCCGATTGCAACAATCAAAAGGTCTACTATTCTAGACGCTGGGTTTGGGTTTTTTCGTGTGTAGATCTAGTACCAGGCGACAAAATCACCTGGTATTCTGGCACAGTCGTGCAAGGAGAGAGACCAAAAGACACCCGATATGTCACTGTTTTAGATCTGGAACAAAGACTTTACATGGATGGCTTAAAGAAGCCCAAATTCGGATATGGCACGGGGTCATTTAGAAATCGCGAAGATCGAAACGATGCCTCGACAAGAAAAAATTGTGAATTTGAATACACTCCAAGCGCACAACGAAAATTATGGGTGGTTGCCACAAAACACATCAAGGCTGGTGAAGAATTGTTTACAACTTACGGTCGTGGCATGAGATTTGCATATTATATTTAGGGTGCGTTTGGATGAGACAAATAACGTGTTTTCGAGCCAATTTTCACTGAAATTTGTCAAAAAAGCAAATTCTCAAAACAAGAAGCGTTTGGTTTTGAATAACGTGTTGTTGTCAGAACGCTGTATGGCTCAGCCATAACGCGTTTTTCAAAAAGAGCTTGGAGGCTATTTTACACTCGGGTCTGGGCAGCTGCAACACTTCACTGGTACAGCAGACTGTCGGTTCATTTGTGGACTTTTGCTCTGGCATCATGACTTCAAACAAAGATGTGGTGGAGACGGGTGATGAAGACATTGTCATGGCCGCCGTACTTGTAACATTGCCAATTTTACTCTCACGCTACACCGCTATGCCAATGCGAACGTCGATCTTACGTCGCCGAGTTGCTTGAGACACCCAATCCAAGACGATTCCACGAAGTAGTTCGCATGTCAAGATCGACGTTCCATTCGCTTATCTCCAGGCTACAACAATAGTCATATCATATCTTTGAGCAAAAAATCATTTATATGTTTGCTTATCCAGTCAAACGACTTATGAGTTTGTATATGCTTTGCTTCCAAGGCTTCCACGGCTGCGATCAACGAGATATTTTGCTTGATTGAATACGAATCAATTGCTCGAATTATGTTTTTCTTCTGTTGACAAAGCGTCGTTCATTTTCTTTACACCAACGTGCACCATGATTGAGCTCCAAATCCTTCACAGCAGGCTTACCACCAAGTCCAACGTCCCATTCTCGCCAAAGATCTTTGATAGAAACAACACCACAACTCATTGTATATAGTGCCGATTGCGACTGGCCCTTCGAGAGTGACTGTAGCAAACATGCAGCTTCAACATTTGCAGCATGAATGGCTGGTTGGTTGGTTGCACCGACTGCAACGTTCGTGGTGTCATTGTTATCTTCACATTCAAGGCGGATGACACACTTACTACCATTTAAAAGGTTTGGTAGCTGTGAGCTTCTTTGTACTACAGATGATAGTTGTTTTACCTCATTCGAAAGCAAAGCTATGCTTGCGCTTAAGTCGCTATTCAGCCCATCTATTTTCTTTGCGAGAAGTGGCATGGCTTGGCTAAGTTGCATCTCACATGGGTCAATAGTTTCGGACATAATTGTTCGCATTTGAGCTTCAAAGTCAATATATAATTTGTTCTGGAAAATCTCGTTTTGTGATCAGGGTAGATTTGCTTTAGAGCCACAGAATCTTGCAGTGACACAGTGCGTAGGTACGCAACTAGATTGAGAAAACCACCTGCAGCAATTGTGACTTCTACTTTATTATTTTCAAGCTCATTCAACCAAAATCTCGTCCAAGGAAAAACAAATTCCAACAGCTCGGAGCTAGGAATAAGCTTTGATCGAAGCAAGTAGAAACGTCCCTTGTCCGTTCCAAAGCCAGCAAGCGCACGCATGGCTTTTCTTGGCAAGGTAGTCAGGTAGCAATTTTCAAGGGCTTGATTATTCCAATGACCGAGACGGCGTATTTGGCTTTCGCTTTCACCGCCCAATTCAGTCATTCTTGCACCAGAGCACGGCCCACATGGGTTTTCGCTTGGGGGTTTAGACCAGCCGATCGTAGAGCCGTAGCGATTGCCTTTCGATGAACATTGTATGAAATCTCTTTCCTTATATCATCACCACTTTTCAAAACTTTTATACCAAACCAATCAGACGACCTTAAAAAGGAGGGGAACTTTTTGTTTTCAACATGCCACCGCCAAAATAAGTAGAAAGCAAGGGCACTAATGGGGAAATATCAACCAGTTTGCTTCGAATGCAACCACCAAGTTCTATGCGGCCATGCTGATTTGTTTTGCCTTGCCGCATCACCGCAATAAGGGCAACGCATTGGCTAAAGCCTTCGTTTTCAAGTGATTGGGATTGCAGATCAGCAAGCTCCAAGGATCTCACGGATTCTCCACGTAGTAGACAATAGTGTGCTAAACAGAAGGTAGCCCAGTTTCGCAGATGGGCGCCATGATCGCGACTTTGCATCCAAAAGAATTGGGCAATTTTTTGCATTGGAGCAGTGGTGGCATATCCATCAAGTGGAGTTCCAATTCCACGATCAACAAAATTAATCCGCTTTCGCGTGTCTTCCTCGGCCTGTACTTGCTTTAATAGCTCCTTAACAGCATCTCTCCTGGGATGGGGGTTTGAATTGGACTTTGCTTGGCACTGGGAGCGCCAAAGCTTTGCAATCGCATTGACGTACTGATTATTGTTGAGTATCCAACAGATTTGGACTGGACGTTGTTGCCATTCTTCTTTCCCCTCCCAACAACGCACTCGCAAATAAAGAAGTGCAATTTGGATCCACTGACCGTCAAAGCATTGTGACCCTTAAACCCTTTCGATTCACACCATTGAATAAACTCCTTTTGTTTCATGTCATATACACATCTCGTGTTTTTTTGTTGTTTTCGTAGGTTTTTGATTCAGCAAGCTCCATTTGGAGCTCCAAGACCGCAGCATTTGACGAATATCTCATTCTTCTTGTGTGACGTTTTCTTGGCTTTATGTTGTTTATAGTGTTTTCATTTTAGCCAATCATTACAGCGGGACCTGCAGTGAAAATATCCAAGATATTTTATCGAAAGACCACCAAATATCCGAAGTCTTCTCTGGATAAGTCCAAGTCCTACCAAGACCTCGACGGACCTTGTACTCCGATACCTATGAATCTCACTTCTTAATCTGCTCTCTAACTTAGTTGTTGCATTTGAAGAGCTACTCGAAAGAGCCCCTAACCGTTCTTAGCTACCTCCTTCCGGTCCTGTCAATTGTCCTTGGCTAAAGTTAAGGGTTCTCGGTTCCTGTGAAATCCAAACGTCTCGATGTTTGATTGCTTTTGTGCGTCATCGCTATCGCCGCGACTGTCACAGAAGACTGAAAAACAAGCATACCCATGCGCTCTGTTCGCGCCCGTGTGTTGACGAATTCAACTCGTGGTACTTAATCAGAGGACGCTTTTAGTCAATAGTGATCCCGAGTCTTGATGATTGCAATTGATTTGGAGCTACGAATGTCGCGAATTCAATCATTCCAATTTTGAAAATTGACGACGTACCAAATCTGGCACTTCCTGTCGTTTTCAACCAAATTTGTATTTTTGATCAATATCGTTTCAAATCAATTTGACCATAATAGAATTATCCGTGAATTGAACAAACTCAGCCGAGTTTTCCAGAATCTCAAGGTGAAATTGTCTCAGAGGAGTGATTAAATCATATGGAATAAAACTCGGCATTAAACTCGAAAGTCGCATCCAATTGTAGAGAAAACAGTTTCATCATGAGTTTCATTTCGGTCTGTTGTAAAGGAGAGCATGAACACCCCTCAAGATAATCTACCCGTGAGCAGTGAAGACGCACAACATGACGACGAAGAAAAGCATATGGCCAAAAAGCAGAAGACGTCGAGGCACCTCGTCAATTCGCTTCATCTAAGCGTCTTGATTGCGTCGTATCACAATCATTTCAATGAATACAGTAGCAAGCATTGCAACACAACCCAGCTAGTTCCCAGCAAAGTCTGGAAGAAGGTGTACGATGAGTACACCACAGCATACCAAACTCTCCTTTTACGCAGGAAACATTGAAAATGCGCCTACGTGGAGAACTATCGGCACTAAACACTGGAAACAGTGACGTAAGTGATGGCAAAGCATGTTTACAGTCAGACGAGATACTATCAGAGCTTAGAATGTAGAATGACGAATGGACATGCAAAGAGAAATGTTCTCATCGAAAGATCAAACATTATCAACGGAGAGCCTGGCGTGACCATTCCACAGAAACCAAATGTCAAAAGCAAGATCCAGCAAGCAAACAAAAGCCAACTAACAGTGGTGGAAAGCATCGAGGGGACTTCAACAAAAAATATCATATTTTAGGTAAGGTGCAACTTTGAACCAAAATATCCAGTTCAACCATTTCATTGCACATCGACCAAGTGATTCCAAGAAATATACTGTTCAAAGTCTAACTGTTATATTTTTCATTGTGGACAGTGTATACTTGTCAAGTAGAATACAAATATTGTTGGAAAAGAAGTGTCCTACAGAGGTGAAAAGGAGATCGCGTGAAAGAGTAGTGTCCTGAATAGAAAGAAGCTAAAAAGATGCGCCTGCCGGGAGTCGAACCCGGGATGTCATGGCCACAACGTGAAGTACTGACCACTATAATACAGACACCTGGAGAAGCAGGGTATCGATCCCTGTACCTCCCGCATGGTAAGCGGTTAACTGAGTATATTAAAGAATTAATATGGCCCAAAAGGCCGCAAACTATTAACAGACTTTCGATTTTGGCTTCATAGGTCGCATAATAAATATGTGTTGCGAAATGTGACCTTGGAAGGTTCTTGTGGAAAATCGTCCAGTGTTGCTTAACCGAAATAGACTTGGGTGTGGGGTAATTTGGAGGAACCATGGCAGAAAGAAAATGTTGCATGGCGATTCAGACTGTGAAAAAATTCAACAGTATAGAGAAGAGTCATACAAGCAACTTTCTTTTCATGACCGTCTTGATCCGAGTTGGTGGTGGCGAGATACAAGGCAATTTCGGGTTGACTGTGGAGGACTTGAAAATTTATATACAAAAGTCTTGATAAAAATTCCAAGTGGAGGTACGCAGTGAAAAAGGCCAAGTAAATAAAAGCTTGAGTTGGGGTCGATCCATGAATAAATAAACCGACAGGAGAGGAAGGCCAAAAATTGCCAAAAGGGTCGAAACAGAATAAAATCAGGCCCAAGGAAAATAAATTGGCAAGAGGTAGGAGCCCAAAAAATCCAAAAAGGTCGTGGCCAATTTAATTCGACCTCAGGAGGCCGAGTTAAATCGCTGGATCCATAGGACAAGCTGGGTTTGAGGGAAAAGACCATCCAAAATAAAATGTTCTTGGACGATTTGACCAGCCAAAAAAATCACCGAGGTCGGCCGTTCCATGACAAGCAAAGTTGTTTTCAGGAGCGTCTTCATCGGAGTTGATGGCGGCGAGATAGAGAGAAAATCCCTTGTGGGTTGGGCATTTGGAGAAAACCTCCCAAAAATAATAAACCGGGTAAAATATTTGGGAGGTGCCATTTTGACATGCGCCATGCGCGGATAGGTCTCGAGCGCAAGCATCGTCGGAGCTGGATTTCGAACGGCGCCACGGTCCATGGAGCCACTTGGCAGGATCTTAGCCACGATACGTACGAAGGATAGCGCACCATTAGAATCGCCATAGGTAGCGTGTAGCGGGAGAGCGCTAGCCAAAACCAGTGATTTTTCCAATCGGGCGTCTCGGGTGCGAAACTTGATGGAGTCATAACTTCCGAACGGCTCTGAGATAGATAACCATACTTGGTGTCCTCCATCAATGGAGGGTAGCGATGGATGCACCATATTAATCGGTGCATACAGAGTCGTGTAGCTGAAATGAGCTACGATGGTCGTTTTGGAGCCTTATCGGCTCAAAATGGTTTGGAATCGAAAGTTGGGTTCCTGTGCTGCTATCATGGTGCTTGATAGCTCAAATCCATCGCGAGGTCATTCCCGCATGCTAAGCGGGCGCTCTACCATATATCTGAGCTACATCCCCTTTTTACTGTTCTTTTGTGTCTGTGCATCAAGTCCGCCAAATCGTCCACTTTCTTGTTCTGTACAAGGATATATTGTGACGACCCTTTTGCAACCAGGCATTCGTCGTGTCTATGGGATACTTGTATGCCAAAATGTCCCGTGGAGACCGTCGATTTCTTTGTCGGCTTGTTGGAGAACTCGTTGGTGTGGATGAAGCTGTTGCAAACCCGTTTTTTGACAGTACGTCGATTTCTTTTCTTGGTATCTGAGGGTGTGAATCGATAGAGCTTTTCAAAAGCAAGAGTTTGCAAGTAGTTTGAGGTCAATCGGAGCAATATTGCAAAAATTATGAGCAAAAACGATTTCGACCGATGGGACACGAACCGTTCACACCAAAAAGTGTCAAGCGATTGACAACAAAAGAGATGTTTTCTATCCTTCTTTATCCATGTGACGCAACCACAAACACCATTCAAAATGCTGTACACAATCTGGTTCAACCATTTCATTGCACATCGACCAAGTGATTCCAAGAAATCTGACGTACCTGTGACAGAGTATACGTAGTTAAATACAAATATTCGAATGTTATTCATATTTGAAGGTTCAAACGATCCTTCTTAACCACTTAAGCGGTCACAAGGCACATGAATATTGTTGTTTATCGGATAAATGCATTATTAGTCTTTTTAATTCATGGATATGGAATTGAATAAACGTATTTTATTGCATATTCGTTCTCTCAATTATCGTCCATCATTTGCAAAATCAAAATAATCGAATATGAGAGACTTCGATCATCCAACTAATTTTTCTTGAACCTCTTGAAAAATTATGTAATCAGTTTTGTCAAATAATTTCAATTAAACAGGTAATAGAATATAAGGATGAAAAATAAATATCACTCACGTCTACTTTTCATCGTTTCTTGTAATCTATGTGATTTTAAATGATTGTATTCATACAGTCGTTATCACCAGAAAAAACTGCATAGGAAAACTGTTTTTATTTCTTCCAGAGTGTAATTTATTGGGTCAAAACATAAAAAGTCCACTCGATGCTTTCCACCACTGTAAAGTCGAAAATGCTCCAACAACAAGTCGAATTACTGAATGTGCTTGCAGATGCCTTTCGAAAGCAAAGAGAAGACAGAAAACAATACCATGAAGCCAAGTTGACCAAATTTAAGCTGGAAAACTTGAAAACATTGAAAGCTATGGGAGACCTTACAGAAGACGAATTCAAACAGAAAGCTCTTGCATTAGTCGACAAAGACTAATCTCACAGCAACAAAAATGCATTTGATATATGCGTTGTTCTAAACCGTCGTTTAGCTTGAACAACAAGAGTGTAATAGGGAAATTGTTTGCAATTATCGCAAGTTAAAAATCACCATCCCATCCTGGAATGTTATCTTCATTTTGACTAAGTTTCTCGTACTCAAAGTTCATCTCATGTCGATGAACGAAGTTTGTCATTATACATCCCACAGTAAATATGATTGGAAATCGCTCTTTCGATGCGTCGAACGTCTTCATTAATCTGCGCCATTTTCTCTTCAAACCACCAATTCCCCATTCCACTTTAGTTCGATAGCCAGCGTGCATTTTATTGAACAGATTGATGCGTGATATGTCGGCGCCATCAGCAAATTCACGACTTCCAATGCGTCGCATGATGAACATCTCTTCTCCTACATATCCAAGATCGCCAAGTAGGTATTCAAAATACGATTCACCGACTCTAAAATGATCACGCCAGTGTTGATACAGATTGACGAAAAATATTGGCATCATGATATGGTTAGCCATTATCTTCAAATATAATCAAGCCATTGTGATCAAGTACGACAGTGTTGTTAAAGCAATGTACCAGTTTTTGTGCAATGGGTTGTTGTGTGGGCGACGAATCTTGCACAACGTGCCATCAATAAATCCTATACATCCAGGGAAATTGGGGATAGTTGATGCGAGCTGTTCATGTTGAGTTGCATTCGGCCAACGGATTTCATCTTTGCAAACTGCATTCACGCATGACGCGGTAAATTGTGAGTCATCGTTTGCAGCTGATCGTGACCAATTTCAATTGAATGACTCGGATGTCGTTGAATTATCGTGCTTGAGGTATAAGACAAATGCTAGTAAGCGCTGTTGTGGAGACAATTTGGGCCGACGACCAGAGTTTGGGCGATGCTGCAGACCAGTCGTCCGAGCGTTCGAAGCAATCACGGGGCAGACTAAACGAGAAAACTCCTCGAATTGAGTCTACGTGACATTCGTTATGATTTTAAATATGTAAGGTGAAATCGAGACAAGGGACATGATATCGCGTACTGGTTGCGATCTGTCCTCGCAGCCTTGGAAGTCCTATTCCACATTTTCTCTCATGAAGAAGTTTGTCCCACTGACGGCAGCATTGATAGAACATAGTATGTATATGCATTGTGGTCATCAGCTCTTCTTCGCTCGATGACGACGAGGACTCGGACGCATCCATGGTTTCTCAAGATACGACTCGTCCATTTCATCCGGAAAGGACTCGATATGAAACGTCTCAAATTTTCGGACAGCACAAAACCCGAATATGATACAGTCATTTCCTATTTCATGCTGACTTTATTAACGGATAACTCTAATATGTCATGTGTATCAGGGTGTGTTTTGCGTGCGGTATGCTAGTTATCGATTCTGATTGGCTGTTCGACTTGCATTTTGGAATTTAATCCAATTAGAAGAGCCCTTAATCGATTCCATTTTGTCAATTTCGCACAAATTTGGACTTTCCAGTCTATTGACCGAATCGATTTTGAATTTCTTTTTCTCTTACAATGTATTGTCAATTCCGGCCAAATTTGCCGATTTCGATTGATTTAGCCTTTGTGAAGAACCACTCAAGAATCGACCCTTTAATCTTTTTGGTCGAATTGAGGATAATTAAAATCCTGCAACACTGCAATGCACCAACATGCGCATATGAACTCCGTTTACTACTGCTTGTATGTTCACTTCATGAGCATTCTATTGTTTGGCGACATCCACTCGCGTCGTTGGCTAGGGGAGAGTTGTGCACTGTAGACCAACCTGGCGACGCACTGGTTGGGATGCTTATGGAACTGGGGGTTGTTTCCAAAAACTGTTGGATGCGACTTGGCTATGGATCAAGCATTCATGTGGTCGATACTTCTATTCATCGCCGCTTTTCTCGAGTCAAAACTTTGTGCCCAGATTTGATTGGCTGAAAACAAACGCAAAATTCCTCAAAACCTCCCAATATAGATATATTTATTTGTTTTTACAGTTTGCGTCATTGCTCGATCGATCTTGGAAATTTTGAGTAAAACGCACAATATCATTTACCAATACTGTTTAAAGAGTTCTTCCTAGAGCCATCAGCCACTCTGGGGATGCGCAGCTTTTGCGCAAGGAACCATTGTTGTTGCGATTTTCATGTTGATGTCAAGGCGGATATATAAGAGAGTGCAAAATTAAATGCATATGATTGGCTAAAAAATAAATTTTTAACGTGATATGATTGGCTGGTCAATTCACAAATCGATTTGCCCAGTCGATTCGATATGCCGGGCAACCCCAAAATTCGAATCGATTTGACAATACCTCAGCCGAATGAAACCGTTCCTCAAATTTCGTTAGAAGCACACAATAGTTGATGCACTTTCAACAGAATCTCCGTGTTTCCCAAGTTGCAAGCTCGTCTTAAGAAGCAAGTCGGCAGGCACCAATTAGCTTGGTGTAGAGGTCGCCACTTAAGGTTTGAAACTTTGATTTGTCGCATTCACAAGCGAACTCCAGTATTGGATTTGTTCGATAAATGAGAGCACAGTCAAAAATGCAATTGACTGTAAGACCGTCATCGCGAGTCGAGTGTTTATCTTCTTGTTAGCAGCAAAATCCACGAAATCTCTTCATGCCATACACGTATGAAATGTTAGGCAATTAATCTTTGCAACCTAGACACTAATCCGTACATAAATCGTCGAGTCCATGGTAATCTGAGAGCAATATGATGCTCGGAACAACGCGGCATGTCGTGCATTCTGTGATTTCGATTTCCCGATGCGCATCAACGTGCAAGCTACTGCAACACGAAGTTGTCTCCAGCTTGGCCATAGTTTGGTGGTCATTTAGCGACCCACACTAGCATCTCATCAGCGAGTGCAGTGCAATAGCAGAGAATACGCCTTGAAACGATCCATGACGAATTCATGGTGGATACCGCCAGCTTGTCTCACACAAATCTCATCATGATCGACCGAAATATTTGTCTTTCCATCCATTCCAGGCAAGAGCAACATTCACGTTGAATCTCGTGTCCACCACGTTAATTTTTTTGTCTCGTGCGACTGGACATGGAAATCCCTCCTTCAAGTTGCGTGTTTGATCGTATATCCACCGCCTTGGTCATGCGAGCACCGTCTGTGGAATGTGGGGAGCTGCCGCCTTCGCTCCATGCCGCATTAAAAACAAGAGCCAGCCGCCAGATGCATTACACCGTCGAGTGCACTGGTTCAAATTCCAAGTCAAAAGGCACTTTGCACCTCAAGTCTTCGATTCTTCCATGAGCAAATTTGCAGCTTATAATTCGTTGAAGCACATAATAAAACCATTACAGCGCCGCGAAGTTCGAAGTTTTCGTGTATGCATATGGAGCCAAGTATACTTTGATTGAATGGAACTTTGGAGTTACATCCACTGGGAAGAGCCAGTAGGTGCCGTCGTCAATCAAGAATTTCACCGGGAGGAGAAGAGATGCGTCTCACGTCCTTGGTATATGCCGCGTTTGCGGCTCTCACGACTGTGAATGCACAACAATGTGGAGAAGGGCAATGGCCAGTGTCGCTTTTGGGTTCTGGCACGATCTATTGTCTCGACGCGCAGCCATGCTCGGGTGCGTACCGTGGTGACGATAAGCTCGACAAGTTTGCCTGCCCCTCCGAAGGACAGCCCAACATCGATGGAACGGTTACCCTTGGCTACAGCACCTGCTGTGGCATTGTGCCCAACTCCAACACGCTGGGCTGTGTGCGAAAGACAAGCGGTGCTCAATGCAAAGGCCCTGAACCTGCGCCTTACTCGCCCAAGCCTACTCCATCGTCCACCGCGACGCCTGAACCGACGACAACTTCGTCAACCCCCAAGCCTACTTCAACTCTTGAACCCAACGCCACGACTACGGTCGCACCCAACTCGACCACGACGGTTGCACCCAATGCCACGACTACCCTTGCTCCTAACGCCACGACTTTATCTCCAAATGCCACCACGACAGTGGCTCCCAATGCCACTACGACTGCAGCTCCAGATGCCAACACGACCGCAGCCCCGAATGGAACGATCGTGAGCCCTGGTGCTACGACGCAATCGCCCAACGATGCTATCACGACCGCCGCTCCCAACTCGAACAACAACAACACAAGTGGAAGCGACCCCACGAAAGATAGCGGTGGTGGAATCTCCACTGGTGCGATCATCGGCATTATCGTGGGTGTGTTGGCCTTGGCGTTGATCGTGGGTGTGGTGTTGTTCCGTAGGAAGCAACCTCCGCCATCTTATATGGCGTCCCCAGTGGAAGGTGCGCCCATGACCGGTGGCACGACTGCGGGAGCTCTCGAAGCGGCGGAAATGGACGAAGCTCTCACGCCTCGCCAGCACGTGACTTTGTTGTAAAGGGTCCCAATTTTGCAGGAAGATGTAGCGATTTATATATTTTTGCTAGAGAGAGCGACATGTATATTTTCATTCGAGTCCTTCTAGCGTGTAGATATGTAACTCTGCTAATCTCGCCTCTGGTCGTCTGGACGTTCTGTGATGAAAGGAAGAAAACACATTGTCGTCGTGTTGGCATCTTGACAATATTGCCTTTTGACCAGCTATGGTACAAAACTCTACGACTCTAATTCTTCTTGGTTCTATTGCGCAACGCCTTCTTTCGCTTCTTGTGCTTGTGCTTGTTCATCTTCTTTCGTCGTTTCCGCAGCACCGAGTCGGCGCGGTACTCGACATCTTGCGCCATGTCGCCAATCAATTGCGGCGCCGTGGGGTAGCCAAACATGGGAAATGGATCTGGAAGGCTGGACAACATGCCAGTCGTGTCAAAGACAGATCCAGTTGACGACGCCTTCTTGTCCACGACTGGAAAGGAACCGACGTTCCACATGTGCGAAACGTCCATGCGAACGCGATGCACGCCAGAGAGGAAGCGTGGCTGCAACGCAAAGGCTGGCTTCACTGGGGCATGGCTAAGACGGCCCAGCGATTGCGACACAAGACGCAGCAAGCTCATCGCTCTGATGCCCAAACCACACGATGACCAAAATGATTGAAACCACCAACCTGCAATACAAAATAAGATCCAATCACAACTCACCATATTAAAAATCCAATAACCAATCAGAGGCTACTCTAACCCAATTATAATATATTTACAGCCAATCAGATCATCCTTACGGCTTTTATAGCCAGCAAGTTGACAATTTAACCTGCTGACGTCGTGATACTCGTGCGTAGTCCATTTCGAATTCATTGACTTTATATACTCGATGTGGATTTTATCACACCGAGATAAGTTCGCAAGGAAGCAAGGAAGCTGGACTGTAAAGCTTGCTGTATAAAAGCACCTCAACGTCATGGCTTTTGATACTGGAGACTTTGCGGCAAGTTGGAACGTCCGATTCTTTAGCAATACCGGTATAATCGAGGAAAACAAGGGCTGAAAGTATAACATGCCTTGAGTTCGCATACGATTTTCCACCCTGTCTTAATCCAACGCCTAAAACGATTCGTCTCGAGAGCTGAGGAGTATTCATTACCAGCTGCCATGTAGTTATTCTACTCCACAGATGCAATCCATTCCTAATGCAATATGAATTGGCTAGTCTAATCAAGGAGAAGGTGCTTCACTTTCAGGCATAAGAGCATCTCCACCGAGTCAAAGTTATTCTATTTCTATTTACAAACTTCGGTTTTTCGGATGCTATTTTTGCATTATCCGGACAAAATATGATGTTTGCTTTCTATTTCAACCAAAATAGAGAAATTCACGCCAAATTTTCCGGATAAACACTAAAATCTATCTATTTTTTCCGTAACTTCGAATAGAAATAGAATAACTTTGACGCGGTGGAGATGCTCTAACGTTAGTTTATCTCTAACGTTAGTTTGTATCTTTTTCGGACTTTTGACAAAAGTCCATCTTTTTCATTGAGGTGTGATTTCCAGTTTAAAGGAAGCATAATTATCCGGCTTATAATCCGGATAGCCGGCATTTGAATTTTCAAACGTGGAATTGCATTTTGGCCGCTATGCCCCACCTGCCCACTGATGACCTCCTCTCTCCGGCGTCGAAGCTGCTATCACCCGTGACAAGACTAGATAAAGCTCATGAAATCATGCAACAGGAGCAGAAGAAGCGGATGGCCGCGTTGTCGAACGAACGTATTCGACGAGCAATGGCACAGCTAGATCCTCGACGATCGTCCCGTCAACTCAATTCAACTGACGTGCGAGAAAGAGCTGTCCCAAGGCAAAGCCAAATGGAGGAAATGCCCAGGAGAACAAAAGTGATTATCCCCGAGAAGAAAAGTAGACCACTGGATCGTCGTCCAGTGCAGCGATCTGATGAGTCCGATGAGGCATTTGCTAAACGAGTGAAAGCCGCTGAACTCGAGCGAAGTTACGAGTTGCTCCGTCGCTTGGAAGAAGACGACAAGAAAGTCAGACTGCGTGTGCAAGCTGAAAAGGAAAAGCTCGTGCCCACGTCGAATTACCACTTAAAGCACCTGGGCTATGGAGATGACAATATCAATATTTACGCTCCATTCCGAGGTCCAAGCGAGGAATCAAGCAAACAGAAGTCACGACCTCAACCTTTAGCTCCCGAACAAGATCAGAAACGTCAATCAACTGCACCTGTGCGAATGCGTCGACCATCCGAGTCAAATGAGCGTGCTCACATAGACGTGCCACGTGTAATTCGTCGCAAGGCCAAGCCATCTCCTGCTCCAGCCTCAATATCCCCAGGCTCGAAGCGAACCCAAAGAAACACACCTCTCAAGGCACGCCTTCGTCCTCGCAATTCCTCAGTCTATGGAAACTGGATGATCCATGCTCTTATCGCCTTGATCTTTGTGCTTGTCATTCCTGTTACCATCTACGCATTGACCCACGAGCAAGCTCGGCTAAGCACTGTCAAAGCCCACCTTGTATCTTTTTTACAGTCATCATTTCAATGGACTCTTGTTCAATTGCACAATCGGAATGCATTGGTACGTCCGTTCCAACAATTTCAAGTGGTTTGACACGATTTCTAGGTGCTTGGAATTATTCTGACGCTGTGCCTTCTGCGCTACTGCTACACTCTTTCAGCCAGTGATGAACGCATGGTACGACACCAAGGAACGCTGTCCATTGAGATGCTCTTCGCATAGATTGAGCGACTTGTTGTATGTGCCAAAGAAGAGCTTTTGCTCCATGCGACTTCCAATCTCCCAGGACACACCGCAATTCCAGAAACTTATCTCCGTGAAGCTGTCTTGGACTTGCTGGGCTACAAATCCAACGTCCGAAAGCATGCTGGCAGCTTGTGGCCAAATGTTCGCACAATCCTCGGTCATGACAGTCGAATCAAATGCTACCGATCGAAATCTAAACCTGGCGTGTATCTCTGGTAAGAGTTCGGGTGTATTTTCATGCCTGATGGAGTCGCTATTGTCAAGGGAATGGATTGCGCCGCAGTCGGAAGTGGCCATGAACAGATACGCCGCTGCCGTGACGGTTCATCGCAATGAAAATCTGTGAATAGAATACCGTATTTCCTGTAAGGTTGTCACCACTATTTTTTCCCATTGAGTTGTCACCACTGATATATTTATTTAAATGATTCATACAAACTTATAGTATACATTTATAATACAATCTGATGAAATTTTTTGGAGTTCCCCTTGAGTTGTCACGAGTCAGATCTTATTGGAAGAAATGCAAAGGTTCAATTTGATACCAGGGCCATAAATTTGTCGTGTTCATGCGTTGCAGTCGGCAAAACTGGTCCCAAATGAGCGTTGCAGGTTTTCATTCTCCCAAACTGGAGTCAGCCACTCGTAAAGTCGACATACGACTGCGAGGTGTTCATGATAATAATATGATTGGTAAATAAGTCTAATTTTTACCCAATCAAATGTACCTCGTTTTGATATCTGATTTCCTTTGGATTTTCGAAAATCATTCGTGGTGACAACCTTACGGGAAATACGGTAGAGAGGTTGCGAAAATTGACTTTTTCTTGTAAATTTTTCTTGTAAGAACTTTACAAGAAAAAATGTCGCAAATGGTGGATCAAAAATGCCTGTAAGTTACTTTGACATGAAACGGGGTCTTAAACGGGGTCTAATAGTGGGTGTCAAAGTTGCAGCAACTCGATCGGCAGCAAGTGGAAATTAACAGTATTTATATCCAATGAATACTAAGTATTCTACTTGCATCTCTGAAACCCCCAAACTGCAGTTTTGGCAAGTTCTGGCAGCAAGATCTTCTCATGGTCAGGATCAGTGAAAGACAACTCCTCCTCCGCAAGGCAATGAGCATGTTAGAAGGCAGAAAACGACAGCGTATTCGTCGAATTATCCTCGAGACAATTGACTCAGACGAAGATGAGGCAGACAATCAACTTTTGGGGTGGATTTTGACACTCCAGTCCTCGAGATATCTTATCGACAGGTTCACTATGGTGTTCAACACGTTGCGTTTCCATCATTTTATTTACCAAATAAGAGACAGTCGATTTCGAAAGCTATTTCGCATGGATCGGAAGTCATTTCAAAGTCTGGCCAACTTACTGCGTAGCTCGCCGTCCTTCTCACATATGCCAGGAAAATTATCGAAAGCCCCCGTTGAGCACCACTTGCTTGTTTTCTTGTATTTTTTTGGTGCCAACGGCAACGCTGTTTCAAATGAGCATTTATCATCAGTTTTTGAAATTGGGAGCGGAACTGTTGCAGACTATACATCACGATCAATGATGGCTG
Source organism: Aphanomyces cochlioides (assembly GCA_019828595.1). Classification (NCBI taxonomy): domain Eukaryota; phylum Oomycota; class Saprolegniomycetes; order Saprolegniales; family Verrucalvaceae; genus Aphanomyces; species Aphanomyces cochlioides. The sequence goes on along the minus strand of JAHQRK010000027.1, from coordinate 352,315 downwards.
TGGTACGATTGAGATCTGACTTTATACGTTGGCCAAACCATATCGAGGCCAGCTCAATTGCTACTCGCATCGAATTATTGAATGGTTTTCCGCATTGTATAGGCTTCATCGACGGAACTTTGTTTCCATTTGAATTTAAACCGACGTTGCATGGAGAAGACTACTTTTCCAGAAAGGGTTGTTATGTAATTGCTGCCCAAGTTATCTGTGACGATAAAGGAGCAATTCGTGATATTTTTACAGGATGGCCAGGGTCAACTCACGACAACAGAGTGTGGAGAAACTGTTCAGTGTACAAAAATCAAAGCAATCATTTTAGTGACGAGCAGTATTTACTGGGTGACTCTGCTTACAAGGAATGCAAATGCCTTGTTCCTTCGTTCAAAAGTTTACCAAGCCAACGAATGCCGTCTTGGCAAGAATACTTCAACACAAAACTATCAAAAGGCCGAATTAGAGCTGAGCATTGTATAGGTGCTAGTGAATGTCATCAATGTTTTAGGCTTATCGCAATGCTAGCCATGTTAAAGGGTCGCTTTCAATATTTGAAGCGTATACGCAAAATAATGGACGGGAAAGCTGCTATGTTACGAATCATTGATGTGGTATTAGCTGCAGCTATCTTGCACAATTTTCTACTGCTAGAAAATGACATTGAACCCGACGACTGGATTGAACTTCAAACGAATTGCTACTGCAATGCTGATATCCGTGGTTGTAAAGATTGCTTTCCTGCTAGTTGTTGTGCGGATGAGGAAGGGTCTGACTTGGTGGTATTTCAATCAAAGCGCGACTATATTGTGAACAAAGTGTTAGAAGCTTCACAACATCAATGGTCTATCATATACGAATTTTCATCGAATGCTAATAACTACCAGCATGTCATAAAGATGCAAGAGCGTATAAACAAAATCTATATTCACTATCTACAATGTTGACTGCATCAAAGGGCATGCGTATTCAATGTCAGGTTCCGACCAACCTTCTTCCGAAAGACGTTTGCGAGTTTCGATGATTTTGATTCGGTTTGCAATTTCAGCCTGCTCCTTTTTGATTTGCAATTCCCACTCAGCCTCTCTGGCACGTATTTCCAAAAGGCGTACATTCCACTTTGATTCCTCGGCAAGCCTCTCTTCTCGTTTTATCTCAATAGCTAGCCGGTCTTCGTTCAACCGTCGATCAAGCAAGACATCTTGCTGTTTTTGCGCAATCTATAACATTTAAATAATTCAAAACTATAGTGTGTTATCACCTCTGCTTCTTTTAACTCGTATGCACGACGATTCAGATCAGCCCAGTCATCTAACTTTGACTGTGCTGATGATCTCTTCTTGTCAGGAGTATTGCCAATGCTTTGAGGTTTTCTTTTGCCGTCTATTTTTTCATCTTCTGGGGATTCATCTGGCTGACCAGTTGAATCGCTGGTTGCCAGTGGGGTCACCGAGGGCCTATCGCGCATCACAGCATCGACAAGGAAAAAGCATGGACAACGCTTCTTGAGTTCCTCTTCGATTGTGACTTCACTGTCGATCCCCTGGCCAGTGTTCTCTTGCCAATCACGGGCAGCTCGGTAGTCGGATTCAATCGCACTGATCTTCGTCACAATGTCCTTTGGTTTGCGGTTGGAAATTCCATTTGCAATCATGATATTATTGATCTTAGTTGCGAGTGCGGTCTTTGTCGCTCCTGAATTTTTGTCGCCGCCTCTCCATCTATTGTAGTTTCCTTCTGCAGTTAGCCACTCTAGGACAATATCCATGCTCGTTTTGCCATCGGCAATGCCATCAGTATTCCAACTTACTCGTTGCTTCTTTGCCTTATGCTGAAGCATCCTTCTGTGAGCTTGTGGAGCTGGAGATCTATAAACAACCTTTCCAATTGAGTCATGAATACTCTCAAATTCAATACTTCCACCGACTGATCACATAACTGCTAAATCTAATTGCATCGACTTGCACCATTTTTGATGCAGGTCAAATTGGCAGCAGCAAGTGCAATCAATTCAATTTTGGCCAATCAAATCATTTTCCCACTTGCTGCCAGCCGACTTGCTGCAACTTTGACACCCACTAATGACTCTTAGCCGGAGTTTGTGGGACAATCATGGGAACAATAAAACGCATGTATTGAAGGCATAAAACTGCTAATTAAAATACTTAAGTTGCTTTGACTCTCGAGTGATGATGTGTACAAGCCCTCTTCAAAGTGCCTCACTTCGAGGCGACATACGAACTACACTGCCATAGATAGTAAATGAGATCAAAGAGCTTCTAGCAACTTTATAACAGCGTTATCATTAAGGAAGGATAGGCTGTGCTTTCATATTCTACTTGCCTAGTAAAGACGCCTGAACGCCTTAGTGAGCGTGTTTGAGCTGCAAATTATTGTAACTTGCACTGAATGGTTCATGGAGCCTGAGTGAACAGAGAATTTTTGTCTTTTTGCAAAGCGTGTTAGCAGCAAACACAGAAACTGTCGAGACAAACGCACAGACAGATGATGCCATTTCTAATAGCTAAGGACTTGGCGACTCCTGTTCAATTGATCTTTCAGAGAAGAGTCAATATCTAGATGTAGCACAGGCCCCTAAGATGAGCTTACTATGTTAAATAGACTCTAACATGATAAACAATAATGTAACTCCAGTGTCTCTGCGGTGGTTCATTCATGAATGGTGTTGCCCAGATCAAATCTGGGCTATCTTAAATTATGGACTTAAAGCTTACTCAAACTGTATAAGCATTAGTCTTAGCCCCTAGCTGTGGAAGTTTGCTTCACAAGAACAGTGTTCCTCTAGGTCGGGACTGTCATTTTGGCACTTTCACAAAGAAAAGACGTCGATCGTCAAAACCCTATAAATTTATAGTGTGGGACTCTGTCCCACAAAATCCGTAAAAATTATATAAATGTATGAAAACAACTGACAAGAAAATTTTGATGTTCTTGAAAATCTGGGACAATTTGTCCCACAAATGCTCTAAAACTTGATAAAATCGCCCACAAATTCCGGAGAATGAGAACTACAAGCAAAAATATTTTCTTGAAGAATCAGCCAATCAGCATTCCAGTAAACTGCATCGACCAATAGGAAAAAAGTACCAGACAGTCCTTTCCTGACTGACACACAGCACTGGCATGATTCATCAAGGTGTGCTTCTCAACTTGCCACAGTGTGAAGTGGAAAACCAAATATACACACATATTTTCACTGGAGTCACTCAACAACGTTCGTAGTACACTCTCTGACTGTGAGGATCAGGAGTGACTACAGCTTGAAGAAATTTCTACTTATCGCAAACGCTTGCAACAAGAAAAATTCTTGTAAAAAATTGGAGGAAATTACAAGAAAAAGTCAATTTTCGCAACCTCTCTAATAAGAACTGTTGGAAAAATGTTTTAATTGTTCTTATTTTATTTTAAAATTGTTTCTAAACTATTTTTTATCTGCTTGGAAAACGTCATGAGTCTGACTATATTTCAGGTGCGTTGAAATGCATCCACGACTTACGTCCACGGACACTGACGCCAAGAAACTCGAGACGAGGGCGTACATTCGTAACAAGCAACGCTTGTATCGACAAAGCCAACGAGATGAGCTCAGTTCACTGAAAGAACAAGTGTGGCGTTTTGAAGGACAGCTCCTAGGACAACAGCCTCGACGCCGTCGAGTCACAGCACTGCCGTGGCGTGAAGTATCGGCAGCACTCGCTGAAGAAACGACGAAATCCGTTCTAGAAAACAGATCACTCAAACGAAAGCTTCAACTCCAGACAGAACTTGCACAGACGATGCATAAGTGGATAGCTGCTTCAACTCAAGAGTTATCGGTACACAACTTGTTGGCTGGTGCATGACAGCTCATCATCGTGTAGGTGGAGCCTCGCGAACTTCCAGTGACCTTTTCTCTTACCCACGTCCCGCTTCTTGCGTCTGGTGATGCAAGGAAACTTGGCTTTGACTGGATGACCCAGATCATGTACCACAATACCGAGCGCATCTTTGAACAGTTCCGCTTTCCAAGCATATCGTCGTCAGATACAATTGATGGCGACTTTGTGATTGACACGACTGATCTTGGCAACGTTCAATATGTCTGGCGCCACCAGGTCAATATTGAAGGGTCGTTTGAGCATGTTTGCGCTGTCGTACGCCACATGAAATACCTCAGTAGCTCTGGCTGGTACAATGGTGAATGCGTGAGTGAACAATTGCCTGTGGATATGCCACCCGAAGTAGCAATCACGTATCGTCGTGAATGGCTCAAGGAGCAGCCACCACAGTCTGCTGCGAACCTTTTGTACCGAGAATTCAAATCTAAGCATCGCTGCGTCATTGTGGGTCAAAATGTTCCTCTGGATGAATCCATGGCGAATGGCAAACGTCGAAACTATCGAAAGAGCTTGACTTGGTACGCTCTTTCATAACCTCCTGTTCTCTCATGCAAATTGTAGGGTCGTGCTGGATAGAGTGTCTGAGTCCGTGACAAAGCTGCGCATCTTGGGCCAATGTGGCCATAAAGTCACCAATGGAAGTTTCGCTGAATTTGAGCTCGAAGCATTGGCGTGGCGCTCTGACTTGAAAGATGTACCAGAGGCTCGAAAAGAAGAAATTTTCCGCAGGGAGGCTACAGTTTGTGGCATGGAGCTCTCGCTCTCAACAAGTGCACTCGTGGAAGATCTACGACGTATGTGTCGTCCGCCATCATATTGAAGATTTGTGTCTTGGTTTCCACGGCAATTTGGCTGCAAAAAAGATAGCGTCGCCAGGATGTTGTCCTCTGTTGTGGACTCCAAAAGTACTAGTATTAATAAAAATATCGTAAAATGAAAATTATTTGCAAAATTCATTTATTTTTCATTGATTTTTTGTCACTCATACTCAGAAACAGCCGACGAGTACTTTACGCAATCAAATTCTTCCAGGTTATGTTGATGGTTTGAATCTACGAGCGATAAAGAGCCCTTGCATGGACGCACGGACTCCCCCTGCATGAAAATAGCTCCCCCCTTAATGATTGTAGTTGTAATGCAAGTGCGCGTCCTGTTCATACACACGGAGAACGTGGCCGAGGGCAAGCGTTATGAATTTCTTGGTCTATCTCTGTATGCATTTCAACAAGTTACAAGAGGCTCGACGGGCCAAAACAAGGATAAAGCACTGAGGAAATATACAAGTGAAAACACGCTAGATGAGCAGTGAGGGGTGATGAGCGATGACGGGGTGTACTCTTTTCTGACGTACTCTAACTTGTCGCTGAGGAAGAGTACGTTTGGGACGTCGTCATCGGTAGTTCAAGTAGTTCGGGCAAATTGTCCGCCGGGGATCTCTTGTTGACTACTATAGTATTTGTTTTACATTTACGAATCGTGGTGGCTCCAGTCGGTAAAGAGCGCTTTTGGGTGGTTGGTGGCAAGAAACAGGGGAGATTTGAGACGACGGATAGTTTACCCAGTTAGCTTATGGATTCCACGGCCTTCAGCCAGAGAAAATTATCCTGGTCCATACAGTCAAGGGGGAATCGATGGTTCGCAAAGAGAATAGCGAGCAACCCGCCAGAGCCCTAAATATATTTACTTATGGCTCTCTTTATCATAATTGGACTGAAGGTATCCTCAGGAGGTCTTGCATCAATGAGTTTTGTTGGCGACTTAATGTCCATGAGATAAATAAGAAATGGTTTATTCCGTCTAATATCCAAAAGAATTGGTGCATGGCCATGCAAACCGAGCCAATCCGAGTTTTGGAAAAAAACTTGCGGCGGCTTTGCACACGTTGACTACCACCGAAATCGAGCTGGCCATTCTAGATTAATAATACCCATGACGAAACTGCCTGTGGAACTGATTGCAACCTTCGGCGTTGGCCTTGGAATTGGCGTCCTCCTTCACAAGTATGCGCTGCGAAAGAGCGAGCCGTTGACCACGACGGTCAACAACGAACAAGACGAAATTCGGCGCTTGATTCGACCCAACATTCTCCAGTTGACACCATACCGATGCGCCCGAGACGATTACAGCGAAGGCACGCTGCTTGATGCAAATGAAAACAGCTTGGGACCTCCCCTAGACGACGACCACGAATTGAAGGGCCAAAACCTTGAGCGATACCCGAGCCCATACCAAGTCGAGTTGAAGAATGCTGTTGCGACTTTGCGGTACGCTCTATTTCCTGGGTGTGCAGAGAGTTGATATAGCTTTAGACAACGTGGCGACACCAAGCTTGAATCGAAACATGTCTTTCTTGGTGTGGGCAGCGATGAAGTGATCGATCTCATGATCCGCGTTGCGTGCACTCCGCGCGTCGATTCCATCTTGATCACGCCTCCAACGTATGGTATGTACAGTGTGTCCGCAGATATCCACGACGTCAACATTATCAAGTCTCCTTTGGTGATTGACCGCAACGTATGAACCCGATATCCATGGTGTTTCCTCACAGACATAGGGTGATTTGCCATCATTCCACATCGATCCTGACCATGTAAATCGACTATTCTCAGCCGATAGCTCACACGTTCCCGTTAGATCTTGGCGACGGTGACGCCCCAGACGAAAATCGTTTTCCTCTGCAGTCCTGGCAACCCAACGGCCAACTTGTTGCGCGTCGCTGACATTGAGCGTATTTTGACGTCTGAGGTAACTCATGGAAATTTCATCCTTTGACACTCAAGGTGGACAATAGTTCAAGGGCTTTGTGGTTGTCGACGAAGCGTACATTGACTTTACAGACAGTGATGAGAGCAGTTTGGCTCCTCTCGTGACCAAGTACCGCCGTTTGGTAGTCACGCAGACTTTGTCCAAGGGATTTGGTCTCGCTGGCATCCGCCTCGGAATTGCATTTGCCGATCCCACTTTGATCCAGATCCTCAGCAACGTGAAAGCTCCTTACAATATCAACAAGCTCTCGTCCAAGGTTGCATTGGACGCTTTGGCGAATGTCAGCCGATTGCATGCCAATGTTCGCGTTATTCTCGATGTGAGTGACTTCCCGTCTCGCTTTTGAATAAATCCGATGGGTGTAGGAGCGGAAAAAGGTGATTGCTGCTTTGCAAGCATCACCATACGTCAAGACGGTCTACGCCACTGACTCCAACTTTGTGCTCTTTGAGGTACATGAGACCTCTACAATCTTGTGATTGATGATTATGTTAGTGCGACAACGCGTTTGCTGTCTACAAAAAGATGGCTGAAAATGGCGTCGTCATTCGATACCGTGGCAACCAACACTTGCTCGACAACTGCCTTCGTGCTACAATTGGCTCGCCCGAAGAAAACCAGCGCATGCTCTCCATGTTTGCTTCAGTCTCTGCCGAGTTCAAGAAATAATGTTGATGGCAATGTTGACTCTGAGTAAAGTTAATGGAAGTTCCATGGATAAAACTTGGAAACTTGTCTGGAGAACAAGAAATTCCGGATAACTAAAGGATGTTCGGATAAACATTTATCCGTACATTATCCGGATACGTTTGATTTCACAGATTTGAATCGCTGCAAACAGGATGAGCAAGCATGGGAAGAAAGACAAGAAGCCTGACAAGCATGAAAAGCACGAAAAGAAGAGAAAACACAAGAAAGACGACAAGAAAGAAAAGGTCCACTTGATTTGTGTTGTGTTGCATCACTCAGAATGGTCCTAGTCGTCCAAAAAGCACAAGTCAAGTGTTTCGAGCGAGGAAGTCGAACGAGCCATGGATCTCAAGGTACCATTAGACTCTGACTTTGGGCAACGCATTCTATACGTATATGTAGAGTGCTTTGCAACATGTCGAGTCAATGATCAAAGAATTTCCCGATTTGGCCAACGATTTACGTGGCATTTTTCAAATGGTCGATGCCGGCGAAGTTGTCGTGATCGGAGGAGTCGAGGTTAGTGCTTGAAAATTTGCACGTATTAAACTACGTTTGTTAGAACCAAGAGATGAAAAATCGCCTCGCTTCAATGTTTCCCCTCATGGGTCTGGTTGAGGTATCAATTACTTTCCACAGCAAAGCTCACACTGTCTGCTGTAGTCTGGGCCAAATCAATCGTTCTCCAAGCACAAGGTTGCCAAGCACATTAGTCTCATAGAAAAATTCGGTGGTGCACTAAGTCCTCCGCCTGCTCAGCCAGCCAGAGCTCCAACCCCTAAACCAAGGGCTCAACCCATTGGACCACAAATGCCACCGCGAGCACCTCCTGTCGAACAGGATGAGGATGACGTTGCAGTTGGACCAGCACTGCCTGGTATGAAAGGATATCGGGAAGCAAGTGCCGACGTTGAGGAACGCATGCGGCGACAAGCTGAAGCCGAAGAAGCACTTCAGTGGAAGAAACTGCGCGGTGAGGCCGATGATACCTCTAAACCTGCGGTTGTCCAGCGAGAAGAATGGATGCTTTCACTGCCTAATGACGAGTCAATCCAAGCAGCTTTGGGTGGCGGTCCACGCAAGTTTAGAGGTCGTGACAAGGATGAGCGAGATGACTCTTGGTTTGCCGCGCCAGCAGATCGCGAGCAAGCTCTGCGGGAAAAAGCACAAATGTACGAAGTGCTTCATGACATCTTGACTGTCTTCATTTAGGGAAATGCTTGGATATGTGCCTGGCAAAGTCCAAGCTCCACATGAGAGGCCACCTGCCATAGCCGTAGAGGAAACGGGCCCAACAGTGCAAAGACGACAAGGGAAGTCGCTTCTGGAAGTGCATCAAGAGGCCCGAAAGAAAGATTCAGACGCTGGTCCTGCTCCATGGGATAGGTACGATTGATGAGAATCCGTATCCAAGTCATATGAATTAGGGAGCGCGATATGGCAAGTCGACGGCAAATGACGGGCGATGCAGCGGCAAAACTGATCCAACAGGCAAACGAAATGAGTTTGCGGTTTGCGGCACCCAAAGTTTCGCGGCAATTCTTGTAAATTATCAAAGGTGACTTAAGAAAACCCACCAGATAGTGAAAAAGAGCAACCCTGCGATCACGAGTGCCAAAATAGTATTGTTGCGCAATTTCTTCCGCCGGATTTGATCGACAAGGTGATTGATACCACCGAAGGAAGACGAGAGGGTGTTGCTCTTGTCTCTTGTGCGTCCCAAACTCTCACGTTGAATGAACAGAGCATCCTTGACAGCTTGAGCCACACTGTGAAAGTTAGTTTGGTACTACCTCAGAAACACACCTTAGAGTTTCGCTTGCCATTGACGAAGAAGAATCCAGCAAGCCACGTTCTTTGAGAAAAGCGTCAGCTTCCGAATCAACTGACGGGTTTGCCTCCCTTCAAGGGCATCAGTAAGCGAACCTTTTTTGCGACAACGTACTTTCGCGCAAACAGCTTTTGAGCGTCCAGTTTCTCATTCATTGTACTCTATGACACATCACAGAATGTCCAAAATCGACAGAGCTTACCAAAGCGCGTTTGAATTCAGTATTCAGATCAAAATGCAGTTCACGGTAACGCTGCACCACAGCTTCTTGCGTCGTTGATCCGTCATTTTCACGGCTCATACGATCAATAATATCTAAGAGGGATGACAAAAACTGTTCGATTTCAATCGCCAAGCCTTGTTCACTCCGCTCTCCAGGATTTTCTGCATGAAACACATTGTTAGACAAGCACAAAGCGGAGACCGTACCTTCGTCAGTTGCACGAGGATCTCTGCTCATTTTCTTTGTCATCGACGTGAATGCACTCACTTTCTCCTCCAAAGCGCGCTCCACGATCCGCGCTTCACGTTTCAGTTCGTCCCATTTGCTCATCTTGAGGCAATTACAAAACTGCGCCACTTTTTGATTTTTGCTTATATTAATATTATTATTGAATACAAAATCTAAGCTATTTATATAGTTGAGTTTAATATTATTCAGTCTATATTTTGCGACCAACATCCCAAGTGTGATGGCGCCACGCACCATGAAGGAGCACGTTGAAAAGGTGAGCGCTGCAGTGGTAGAAGCCGCAGAAGCGAGTGGAAATGACATCGGAGCTCATCGAAAGCTTCTTCGCACTCTCTCGACGCTCAAAATTGCCCTCTCAAACCTCACGGGAGCCCAGAAACGTGAAGTCAACACAGTTGTCAGAGGACTCGTAAATGCAATCCAAGCGTATCACATCAAGCAAGCTCATGCAGGCTCGGATTGCGTCATTCAAGTTTTCTGCGATGTTCTCCACCTTGCATACGACGGCTCAACTGTCTCGGAATGTATGGAGATTCTCGTGAGCAAAACGTCATCCCTCGGCGCAAAACTCACAATTTCCCGTGCCATGGCTCAGTGGAGCCATACGCAATTGCACAGCGCAACAGGCTATATCCCCGAACTCATAAATCTTGCCGCAAAGCATTCCAAGCATGCTGACATCTACGTGCGCCACACTCTTGTATCCAGTTTAGCTCGCGTTCTTGCTACGTATGGCACCCATGGAGTCACCCACCACAGCGAAGCTATCAAAGTTGGAGCGAAATTTATCTCGGACAAGCATCCTGAAATTCGAAGTGCGGCATCTGAACTGCTCGCCTCAGTGATTGCATATACTGACTCTGGGGATCAAGCAGGGCTCGATGCACTTTTCCTCGCTATTGCCAAGGACATCGACGATCCAGCACCAGATCTCCGCCGCGCCAATGCCATCAACATGGGAAAAATCCTCAGCTTGTACATCGTCCGCAATGATGCAGCTCCAGCAGCCTCTCCACCTTCATCAGCTGGAGCTGCTTCAACCTTGAAAAAGGGATCAAAGCCACCTGGCTATTTTTCGTCCATTGACCAGGCCATTGTCTTCATCAAAGAAGCTTTCTGCTCTCCCAATGGCGCCTCCTTTGCATCTTGCGCAATTATGGTTTCAACTCTCTGCGACGCTGTATCTTCTGATATTTTCGCTGAGCCTCATTTCCGAGCAGTCGTCGATTCGCTCCTTGCTTTCCTCGACATGACGCTTCCTTCGCTCAATGAATTTGTCAGGGCGCGCAATGCACTTGGTTTTGCATTCCGTGGTGCTGCCAAGAGTCTCAATGAGCGAGATCAACATCAATGGCTACGTGTAGTCCTCACCGCTCTGGACAATCCTGATCTTACTTACCATCAACGGCTCGTGCTGATCATTGAATGCAGCCACCTCTTCCATGCTCTCGGTGAAGCTTCCGTAGTATATGCCGAAGGCGCGACAACAACGCTTAGTGGTCTTCTCCACCATGAGAAGCACAGTGTCCGGTTAGAAGCAGCGGTCGGTCTTGCTTCTCTTGCAACTGCAGTGCCTTACCGTCGCCAGTCTATCCTTGACGGCATTTTTGTTGACCTCGAAAAGGCAATTGCAATTGCTTTGCCTGAAGGTCCAAGTCAAACGGACACTGCGGCACTTTACGCGCTGCAAGGCCAATGTGCAACGATTACACACATCCTCCGCGCTGCAAAACTTAGTGGTGGTCCTGGGTTTTCGCTCGCTTTGTACGAAAACCTCCTCAATGCTGCAGAGAAAATGGTGGTCTCACAGTTTACTCCCAACTTGGCAGATCCCATCTGGCTAACTTGCACCCGTGCTGGATGGGAACTCGTTGGTTCTCTTTTGTCTCTCCATGGCCCTTTTACTCAAACTCAGACCCCGCGTTTGTGTCGGCTCTGGTCTCAGGCTATGGTGCCCCAAGCACGAGAACCGGCCCAGGAATTGCTACGTCTCGAAGGCGCGATTATTTCACTCTTCACCTATTTGATTACGCCTCCAGCACCAACGGACCTTGCTCCCTTCTTTGTTCAACTCCTCCACGGAGTGCTCATTCAAGTTCAAAAGTCAGGTGTGCCAACCAAGCAACGAGCAAAAGTTGCAAAACACCGAATAGTATCGTGGCTGCTGAAATGCTTTGCCTGCCTTCCCCCCACACTTTTTGCTGACACTTGGATCCCTCTTCTTGACCTTGTTGCCGAGCTTACCACGGCCCAACCCTTAACATCCCTTGAGAAATCATCTCTCGTCCCTCCAGCGACAACGCTTCTCTCCGCGGGCGGTGATTTTCCCTCTCAAGCGCGACTCATTGGTGGTGACAGCCCTGATCCGATCTATGCAAAGGAACTCAATCTCATTCTTGCGATCCTACAGCCTGATACTGCCATGTCCGACATCGAGCTTGAAACTGCCTACCATGACTCTTATCTGGCCAAAGTTGTCGATAACTTTCCTCCTTCCAGCGCCTTCACGTATGTTCGTGCTGTGGATGCAAGCATCGGTCTCTTCCCTGGCCTCTTCCTTGCCCTGCCTGAAGAACTCCAACTTCGATCGCTGCAGCATTTTGCTGGCGTCTTGGCCGACCCAAAGCTTGCGATGGACTGTGTCTTGAACGTCTCGGCAATTCTTCTCGCCACCGTTCGCGAAGCTCAATTGCTCACAAGACGTGCGACCAAAGTCTCACAAACTGCATATCAATCGGCGACTTGGCCCCTCACGATTCAAAGCATGCTTCTCGAACTCTTGGGAAGTGCTGTGGACGCAATACGCCGCGCGGCCGCTGAAGCTCTTGGGATTGTTGCATCTCTCCTGTCAGATTCTAACATCCGAACTCTTGTTACTGAGCTCGAAACTAAAGTGGCAAGTCACCAACATGATGCAACATCTGCACTTCTTGCTGGTAGTGCGCTGGCCCTCGCCCATCTTAAACGAAGTTGTGGCTCTCGCTGCGTGGTGGACGCAACGCTGCTCCATCGGTTGAACCAAGAGCACGTTTTGTCCATGGCTCAGCCATTGCGCACGTGGAGTCTCCAGGCATGGAGCCTTCTTCTAGAATGTGTCAATACAAGCGGCGATTATGAAGAGCAATACGTGACTCCGTCACTTGGTCTGATTGAACTGCAGTGCCTTGTTGGGTTGCGTTTCCCATCGTCGCCCACGGCAAAGAAGGGTCCAATCTTGCGTGGATCAACCTCCGTGTGCGTATCCATCGGCCAAGTACCTCATCTTTTGTCGTTTCCAGTGCAAATAACCATTCTCTCTAGGTGCTCAACAGCATTGTGTCAGCACTTGGACCGGAACTCCTTGCTGGCAATCGAGTTGATCAACTCTACGGCCTCTGGGATCTCTTGCGCATGGTGGGCGATCCTCGCATCGACCTCGAGTACCTTCGCTTCATTGAGCAACTCGTGCTTTTTGCTCCTACGTACTTTAAAGCAAGCGACCTTGCTCGTATTAAACTGCTCGTGCGACACCCAACGACACCTGCAGAATGCCGCTCTGTCATGCTTCTCATCTTGCGCATCCTTGTCGAGCGTGATCCGTCGCTCATTGCACAGGAGAACCTCCATTTGATCCTCTTCCAAGCGTTGGAAGTGCATGAAATCATCAAGGACTGGACTTTCGTTCCTCTCCTTCGGGGTCTCTATCCCACAGGACACAATCGCCTTCTGCACATCGTTCAACTGGCGCCAATTCCCGAAATCCAAGGCTGTCTCAATGCTCTGCTGGTGACCGACGCCGGCGTGCAACGTCTCCACAACGGCAATAAAGCCTGCGAGTGGTTGCTTCTCTGTCGTGGTATTGCCGTTGGTGGTGTGGCTTCAATTCCACCCGTGGATGAGAGCCCCCGCGCTGCTGGGGTTGCAGTCGCGACCGATGTCTGGCGTCGAACAAACCACCGCGTCTGTGAAACCCTCAATGACCTTCCTTGTCTCCACCGCCGCGTGCGTGAATTTGCTATCAATTGTGTCCTCAGTGTCCTTGAGCTCGTCGACAAATCTCCCGTTGCTGCCATACATTTCGACGTTGCCAAGGCGAAAGCCTCTATTGGATCAATGGACGAACAAGTGAACTTTGTGGCGCTGTACGTGGACGAACTCGTGACGCTGGCTTGTCAAATGAGTGCTTTTTCTATCGATGGATTTGAGCTTGAAGCGCTTCAGAGCGTCGGCATGACTCTGCTAAACGTCATCTGCGGTCGATTTGCAACGTCAATCGATCCTGACGTCCCTGAAGAAACAGTCCTTGTGCAGTACCAAGCACAGCTTTCTTCTACGATCCGCCGAGCATTTGCCGCCACTGTCTCGACGAAATCTCCTGCGGGACCGCACGAACCCCTCTTTATCCAAGGAGTGATCGCAGTTGCCCACGTCGTCGTCAACAAAATCGTCTCAGATCCAATCGGCATTTCACGTCTCATCAAGTACTTGCTCTTGCCGTCATTTGATTTCGCAAAATCCTCGTGCGACGACGTTGTGCGTTTTCGCCTCTCCATGACGACACTAGCAAGCCTTGCTCGTCTTGCACCTTTGCTCCCAGACGCTGCAATTTTTGAATCTGTGTGGCTCAGTGCCGTCCTAGATTTTGTCGCTCTCCATGTGCCACCAAAAGCAGACGCCGCTGAATGGAGCGGCAACTTTTTCCGCACAACGAGAGAACTAGATACACTCAAGTCGATCGCGACAAGTCACGTCCCAGCGCTTCTTGTTGCTCTTTCCACGCGGTCGATCGAAGACAAGAAGCTGCTGTTGACAGCGACGCTCCTGTACCTCACCAAACCGGCATCTGAAGATATCCCGACCCTTCTATCAGCTCTACCAGCGCTCATCTCTTGGCCACAAATGGACTTGCCAACGTTTGACAACTTGCTCCATACGTTGTTCCACCTGGCGTCCCACACAGACGAAGTTGTGCAAATTACGGCCCTCAAGGCAATCCAGCTCCTCATTACCAAAGACGGCGCTTCGTTCGTCAAGTCCAATGCATCCACGGCGACGCATACCCAGATTGCTGTTGCTACGACGTTTATCCTGCGCAAGGCAGTTGTATCGACCAAATTGGCGTCATCTGTCGTCCTCGAAGGTTTGCGAACGGCTGCTGCAGGTGCAGCTCTCCTATTTGCTTGCAACGAAACCTATGGTCCAGCATTCATCCTTGTCGTTAACGCCGTCTTGCGCTCATTAGTTGTCGGTAACGCTTGGATCCAACCGATGGCTGGCTTGTACGTCGACGCCACCCTTAGGTGCTTCTCGAGTGGCAGTAGTGCCGGCTCTTCACCTGAGCTTGATGTCGCCCTGGGTGACCTGATTGAGACCGTCGGGTGGCTCGTTACGCAAAACCTTCCGAATCCAGAAGAAAGAGAATCGTTTGACCGCATGGCTCCGAAACTGGTGGCGTCATTGATGACGTACGCTCGAAACCATCCACGACTTACAGCAATGTATCACAAGGTCGCCGAGGAATGGGCTAAGCGAATTGTGGCTGCACCAGCTGAGTCTGCTCCATTGCTTGAGAGTGCTCGGTCTCTTGCGACGGAGGCTAGATTTGCCCAGAGCATTGGTATTGCACTTGTTAGATTGCTGCATGAAAAGCCCCAGACGTTGCCGCTTGCTGTGGTTGACGAGATGGAAGCATGGCTCACGCAACTCCTGTCTGGAATGGCTCCAGTGCACGCTGAAACGCTCCTCCAAGTTGTCCTGCCGCTGGTTCTCCTCGTTCCGCATGCAGCGGTCGTTGGACGCATGTTGCTGGGATATGCTACAGCCTTTAGTGCAAGTTTCAAGGGAGCTGTGGGTCAAATGGGAAGCGACAGCCGTGCCGCGCTTGAGCTTGCACTTCGCCAAGCTCTCCTCGACAAACAAGCAGCTGCTGCAGCTCCAACTACAGCGACAACGTCGTCGTCCATGAGTTTGGACTTGAGTCGGTATGGTTAAGAGAAATCATGATTAGGCTATCGAGTTAAAACGTCGTGTCGGAGGTTTCAGGCAGACGGACGTCTTGGACGACAAAGATATCGAGCACGTCGTTGAGGATATCGATCGCACGCTCAGCACGCAGTAGGCGCAAAGCGCCGCGGTGGTCGAGGACACAGTCTGATGCAGACACAACAGAGAGACGGAAGGACGACATATCCATCGAGAGTTGCGTACAATAAGGCACAAAGAGCGATCGAATCATGTGATCTATGAGAGATGATATGACGGAGACATTCATTTAGAGTCTTACCTTGGTCGACGAGGGTATTCCGCCGCTCCCTGGTTAATTCATGAGAGATGGAAGATGCAAAGTTCATACCGCTGGAGTTCGTGCTTGGCTTGAATGTCTCGGTAAGGAATCGCGACGGTGACGCTGCGAATGATTTTGCTCTCGCCTTCATTCCGTAATGTGATTTTGAGCGGAGCATGGATTGTCGTGTCGCCTAGCTCGTACGTTGAACCACTGGCAGAAGAAAGGAACCTTACTGTCATCTTGGGGAGGTTGCGTGGAAATGTGAAGGAAGAGCGCTTGGGCAAATTGTTCCATGGAAGTCGATTGAATGTTCACCGAGTGGAGTGCGACAATGCATTGGTATCGATGCTGAATCCAAGCGCACATGTGAGCCACAAGGGCTTCATTTCCTTGGAGGAGCAGCAGATTCGTCACATTTGGATTCGACGTCGCACCACCATGATTCGGACTGTAGTAGACAAAGGCACCAAGACGCTGTGGTGGATTGCCGCCCACGTCGGTCACTTGCTCGTGGATCATAAACATTGTCAAGTCGTTCTTGGCACGCACGCTCGCAGTCACACCATGGTTTGGCCGTAACTCTCGACTGTCTGCCTCCCGGAGAAACGTTACGAGGTCTGTCGCGTCCTTGGCTAGCGCAGCTCGGTCGTGCTTAAAGTTGTAGAGCGACGAGACGTAGTAAATGTTCCACGTGCCTTCCACGAGCATCTCGTCCATCGTCTTGGGCTCCTTCATTACACCAGAGTGTGTCGCACAACTTGTCGAGTTTTTGTCTTTTCTCGAAAAATAGATCAAAATTTACTCAATTTGGTGCAAATTTAATTTAGAAGAAATTGGACTAATAAATATCAACGATTGAAAATCGATATATTTGATTGGCCCAAACATGATACAATCTCGCTTCACCTCCAACATAGCCATTTGCACGACGAATAGAAAATCAATCGAAATATCGTAGTCAAAGGTTTATTATGGAGAACTTGAATTGTACTATCATTCGGAATGGAGATCGATGTCCTACACAAGCAGAGCATGACTTTTTTATCAAAAATTGCATGAATTCCTTTGAAAATTTATATAGTTGGACTCAGATTTAGCTATTTTTGACATTTTTCATGGAAATTATGATTTTTTAGATTTACAGTGTTAGTGGGAAGATGCCACCACTTGTCGGAACTGCTTGACGATCTCCATGACTTGATCGCCAGAGAATCGACCGAGGAAACCTTGTGACGCATCAATCTCGGAATACCTTTCGACTTGATCCCGAAGAGTATTCTTCGCCGTGATTTTTCCTTCGAGAGCTCGAGCGGCGGCGTGGACTGGTGCGATGGCAAATGGAACGGGTTCGAAAGTATGATCACCACACAGCACTGGCGTCGTATGGTCTCCGGTGATGACGATAGTTGCCTACCAGTAGACAGCTTAAGCTTCCAGGGTTGTGAACGAGACAGGATTACCTCTTCCTCGATTGCAGCGTCAATGCCGTGGATGAGGGTTCGGATCATTTCGTCTGCCTTTTCAAGGAAATGGAGCTACGGGCAGTGTGAGGACATGTAGCTTGGCGGAGCATACCTTGGACAAGACATCGCGGTCATGGCCAGCATCATCCACTGCTTTCACATGAACAAACCCAAAGTCAAACGTCCGTTGGCGTATGAGCTCTATGGCAGCATTGGCTTTGTTGACGAAATTCGAATGGTAGTCGCCCGTGGCCCCCTCGACCGGGATCAGTTGCATGTCGAGCGATTTGCCGAGACCGGCAATGATACACGTCGGTGCAATCATAAAGGCTTTCATCCCGTGCGTCGTTTCAAAGTTTGGCACCTACATAGCTTCAGCATATTCCATTCAGCGGGATCTGTGTACATTGATGCGTTCACCGGGACCTCGAAACAAGACGACGTTAGCAGGAAGGAGACCTTTAGCTTCCCTTGCTTTGTTGATGGGGTGCTGGGAGAGCTGCTCGATGATTACTGAGGACGCTTCATTCAAAACCTTCAGCAAAGTCACTCGCAATCTCGACATGGCGTTGGTCAGTCATACCTGGCTCGAATAAACCGAGGACGGCAATGCATAGTCCTTTGGACACGATGTTTGGAGCGGCAGATTGTCCTTGAGAGGATCCGTGCCAGTGATTTTGTCTGAGAGGTTCGGACCCTTAAAGACAATGCCGCATCTAAACCAGCCATCAAAAAGTCTTCATGCAATGGGATCTACCTGTGTTCTGTTGCATATTTGCATACTACACGGACACTTGGAAACGACGGGAGTTTGATGGAGCTCACAAAAGGGCAGAGGTCGGTTCCCCATGCGTGAAAGTTTCGATCCACGCGGCGCGTCGTGATAATTCCAGTGCTACGATCGAGGTGTGCAAAATTGCACTTGAACGCCACGTCGCCTCGTTCCATGTCTAATCCCGCACCCATAGCTTCAAACGATCCACGTCCTCGGTAGTGTTTCCCTGGAGGATAGCCAAAGATGGACATGTGGGCCGTGTCGCTGCCACAAGCCATGCCGGGCTCGACTGGATCCATGAGACCATTCAAGCCGGATGATGCAATCGCATCCATCCCTGGGATTTGCGCGGCCTGGAGAGTCGTAGAAGACTTCGCTTCCTTGCTTCGATACTTGGAGATGTCAATGCTAACGTCGCCGATGCCATCAATCAGGACAAACACGACGGGGTGCCGCTTGGTCATGCGCTCTGTCAGTCGCTGTGGTCTGTCAATTAGGAACGTCCGGATAAATACATATTATCCGGATGACTAACCTTGCTCCGAGGAAGTTTCCATGGACGATATCGACAATTCGATAAAATTCAATGATTAATTCAATTTTTGAAATTAATTTAGTATATTTTCGGATTTTCAGCATGTCTGGGTTGAACCCAACTTGTCCTCAATAGCGATCGCTTCCAAGTCTTCCTCGTCGCCAGTGCTGGTTGATGTGACTTCAGTTGGGTCCCCCACGCGGCCGTAGCCTGAAGGCGTCATGCCGAATTGCATACGATTCATCACGATCACAAAACATACAACGTTGACAAAGGAAACAGCACCGACGCCAAAAAACATGTACTCCAAGTGGCCATCGTTGAGATTGTTGGGAATGTAATAGCCAAATGCAAGCGTAAAGATAGACGTGACGTTACTGCCCATGCTGACCGTGAACAAGTTGATCGCTTGAGCGGTGCTTTTCAAATGAAGAGGCACGTTTGAGTAGTAGATGTCGTAGGCAGTCACATTGATGAAGCATTCGCAGAGAGCCACAGCCACGTATTGAGGAATATTCCACGCCCAGTGAATTCGATTCATCGTAGCACCAGATCCTTCATCTCGCACGACACCAGCACCACCCACGATGATCGGGCCACTGTCTCGTCGGATGATTTCAAAAAAGCCAACGTAAAACATCAGCACCGTTGAGATAATGAGCCCAAGGCACACCTTGCCATACGGACTGGGTGGTTTTCCCATCACGCGTTTGTAGACGACCTTATCCAAGAGAGGAAGTAGGATCATGATAGCCAGGGGATCGAAAATGCCAAGGACAGCACCAGGGAGCTGAGTAGTCGGCGAGAGTCGCAAGTCGCACTGCTGGGTGATCGATTGAAAATTTGCGTCGATTTGATCGGACACACATCCCCACACAATCGTGAAAGCGGCGAATGGAAGCACACGGACGACTTGCTGGAGATCTTTCAGATCTTTGGAAGATTCCCCTTGGTCACTGATAGACTGCTGCCCATAGACCACCCAACAGACAATGCCAACACACCCTGCAAGTCCAGCCAGCAGACTGAGAGGCGTTCTGAGGTCGGGTGGAAGAGCGACGGCAACACAATTCACAACAAAGGAGCTGAAAAAGACAAGGAAGCCTAGGCCGACCCTCTTGGCAGCGACATTCGTCGTAGATTGTTGCCACAGAAGACGAACAAGCTTGGACATAGCGTTGGATGATGGTGGAAGCATGACGTATCGGTCACGGCCGAGGCGAAGACTGCACAAAGCTAGCGCCATGACGCACGAGCAGATGGAAAAGCAAGCGAAATAACCCCATTCTGCTGGAATGAGCGAGGTACCATGCACAGAGAGTGATGCCAAATAGCCGTAAGCAAATGCAGCGCCAAAGTTGATGCACCAGTAGAAGTAGCTGAAGAAAGTTGTCTTTTGCTCGGACTCCTCTGTGTCAGCTGGATTGAATTGATCTGCGCCCAATGTGATCACATTCGACTTGATAGCTCCAGTGCCAAAGCCAATGCAACCAAATAGCCCAAAGATAAAGAGAAACTGCGCCACATCATGGCGAGCAATCACATCAGGATGGGCTGCGACTGAGAGAAGGCAGTCGCCTACCAAGTAGAGCAACCCAAACGTGATGATGGTCCTGTATCGGCCCCACTTCTCGTCGGCAATGTAAGCTCCCATGAGCGGTGACATATACACAAGCGACGTCCATGTGCTCTTGAGACTATTCGCCGAGACAGCACTCCATCCGAGCTTCTTTTGCATAAAGTTCTTCAATCCTTGGTTGATACCATAATAGCTCAAGCGCTCCGCCAGTTCCATCATGAGGATGAAGCTACAGACAGATCGCAGCACATTCTTGTACTTGGCAGGCCTCAAGTCCCACATGGATGGCGTCGTCGCCGCAGCTTTGTCCATCCTAACAGACAGCGACGTCGTTTGTTGTGCAAGCAGAATCCAGTCTATCCCAAAGGCACAGTAGGAAATTTCCATCCTACAATCAACCAATCAAAGGAATCGCTGTACTTTCTAAAACGGTAATAGGTTTATATTTAGGTTTAAATGTTGGTGTTTAGGTTTTTCGAGAATAGGTTTTTAGGTTAATTTATTGGCGTTCATGTCGACAACTCTGCTCGCAAGGGATCACAGTCAATGAGCATTTCAGGCAAATACATCGCTAAAATATTGACAGGGCAGTGGAAGTATATGCGTGAAGCCACAGGGGAGCCACCACTCGAAATATTTAGGTGCGAACCCCCCTCGTTGTGTATACGTCTGGCCAAGACAATCCACAGGACCGTCGGGTCGTCGACCCAAGACTAACGTCATATTTGTCTAGCTATTATTTCAAAAGAAGCAGCTATCCTTCACTGTGATCGAACGTTGACCGGCCCCCCGTGCTGTTGCTGTAATGCGACATACTGCTGTCGTCCGTCTCAAACGATGCTACCGACGACTCGTAATCGTCGTCACTGTCGTCGTCTGCGATGCGCCACACTGCAGTGGACGACGCGGACGAAGGAGTGGTAAATCCAGACACGACTGAGCTTGTGTCGCCCTCGCTCGATGACTGTGCGTGCAACGAGCAAGCAGTGCAAGCGCTCACTTTGAGAGCTGTGCCTCCGGCTTTGACATTCCACTTGGGACCGCATTTTGTACAAACGACCTAGGCAATTCCCCGAGTGAATCCATCGAGATTCATGCGTTCCTGTCGTGTACCTCGCCACACTTGAAACAATTTCGCTTCCTTAGAAAGGGACCAAAGTGTCTTTTGCATAAATAGCAGCGCTTTCGACTCGACAGCTCAACGAACTGGCCGCCCATCAAGAATGGGGAAGCACTCAGTCGGTCTTCCCGTAAATGTCGGTCGATGTGTCTGATCGTACGACACAATTCCTTGGCGGCAACTTCCTTGATCGCAAATGGCAGACTACCGCATAGATCGAAATGCACGACGGAGATGAGCTCCAGGTAGCCTGGACGATGTGTTTCTCGGCAAATGATGCCAGAGCCATACTGGACGGCGCGAATGACGCTTGGAAATTCAGGGCAGCATGGAATTTGGATCGATTTCAGACAGCGGACCCATGTCCGCCTGCCATTTTCAGCAGGATCGAACAGAAACGTTGACTAGAATGGAAGTAGATAGTAAGATGTCGACGGGATCCTCACGGGAGTACCTCGAGTGTGCAGTAGTCACGTTTCTTGACGACATCATCGAATGGGTTCTTCTCCAGCACCCATTGCAGCCGAACTTTAGTCTCTGGTGAGTCTTTGATCGAGTAGAAGTTGATGGCGTCCAGCAGGCCATGGCCAACGCGCTCGATTAGATCCGTCACATCCTCGTTCGTGTCTGTTCGATAGAAATGAGCCACTTCCTCTATCGTTCCAGCGAGGTCGACGGTTGCACAGTGGAGCGTGGCAGACGTCGGCGTGTATGGATCTCTCCCGCGGAAGATCTCGACCTCTGCTTCGTCGGCAATGTGCTTCCCTTGGTATCGTGGATTTGTAATGTCGGCTTTCTCTATCTGGACAAGTTTGTTGCCTCGACACAAGTTGGTTCTCTTACCATGTCGCGTGCGTTTCGCATGGCCTGATGTGTGTACAGGCATTTGAAGTACTACTCTGTTTTTAACTTTTGTCAGCAGGTCGAAATTGGGCGCTTAATGATCTCTGATTGGTAAAAAATCTAGCGGATGTTGTTCGTCTCAATGAGCTGATCTTGCATTTTTTGGTGAATTATATTATCGATTTGAGTGAGCTACACGTGATGCCAAAAGTCCACTCCAATTTGACGGACGATCAGCGTGCTGCGTTATATCATGAAGTCGTATAGAAACAAGAAGACAGATGAGGAACTGCGTGCCATGCGTGCATTTGGGCTGATGAATGATCGCATTGAGGAAGAGGAACGATTGGAGTCCTCAGCTGATGTGCTTGGTGGAATAACTTTTTAAATACAGATTTGACGTAATTGATTTTTGTATACCTTCGTATCTCTGCTGACAAAAGTTGCAAAACAGAGTAGTAATCGGGAGGCAATGGGAACTTCATGCGCCTTCCGCTCAAGAGAGTTGTATGGCATGAGTGACATGCCAAATTGCCCCCTCCAATAAGGAGGGGTGTCACTCCTCCAAACTTCAAGTATAAATCTGTCCGACATGATCGGGCCGACGGGAGGGTTTCTAAAATGTGATATCACGAAAATCAATATACGACCGGACGACCAGGGGAATTCTAAAATGTGATATCATGGATTCTCTGGTCGTCTATCATTTGATTGGATGAACTTGCAACGAAATTAGCCACTAGGTGAGTCTGAAGTCATGATGCGTCTAAGCCTCTGGACACGAAACAACTCGTATAAACCTCTAAAAGGAACATCCTATATATGCCATCCTACATCTTCTAGTATCCGCAAGTGACTTCATCGCAGGGAAAATATCACTTAGCCCTTAGAGTGTGGGATGGACGACAAAGTTTCTACGTACTGTATGCCCCTCATTTGTTCAAAAGTCTCCGTGAAAAAATCCAGCCGGGTCGTGAGCATCTGGCGTCAGGACGTTCTAACCAAGCAGTCATTCGTCCTTCATTTCACAATTTGCCATGCGCAACACACTGGCCGCCATCGTTGTTTCGGCCATCTGGGCATCATCTGTCCATGGCGCCAACTATCCGAAGTTTGAGATTCCAGCCTTTGATGTGAGCAAGACCGCCGACGCACCATCGCTTGTTGCCGCCTTGAAGAACTCTGGCATTGTCGCCTTGAAAAACATTCCCAACTATGAAACCACGCGGGAAGCTTATCTTCAAGCCGCGGCTCGCTGCGTCTCGGTGTCCCATGAAAACGTTATTCATAAGCGTTTGGTCGATGGCACCCAACGACGAACGTTGAGCACCCATGCCAAGTCCGACTTGGTGCCAGAGAGTCTCACGAACGCATGTCCCGAGTACGTGCAGACGCTCAAGGTTTGGAATGCACTCAATACTCGTAGATTATCCAAATCCTGTAGGCTTTCAATGAGGTTGTCGACCAAGCCGGTATGGCTCTTGCCAAGGCGTTGGATGCTACAACCGCTGACGTGACGTCGAAACCGATGGAGATTGTCATGACGACGGGAAAGCACTTGAATCATCTCCATTCGTACGAAAACCCAGCTCCTTCTGACGCTGTCACCAGCGGTACCGTCCCTGTCACTCTATCTCTCCTCTTATCGACGTTTAGATTTGTCGTTGGAACTCCACACGGACAATGGTTTGTTCATCATGATGTCGGCTCCGCGTTTTGTGGACGGCGACAACCATGTCGTGGCCAACCCTGACGAGAATGCTGGCTTAATTGTCAATTTGAACGGCACGGAATACCGTCCTGAGCAAAAGGACAACGAATTGGTGGTTATGATCGGTCAAGCTTTCAACGAATGGACCAACTTGGGCCATGAGTTCCCAGCCGTGTTGCATGGCATGGTCATGCCTCGCAATGCTCCTGCCGATACGAAGCGTTTGTTCTTTGGTCGCATGATTTTGGTGAGCGACGACACGGTTTTGGCCAACGCTAAGATGACATTCCGTGAATACGCGGACAGCAACCGCCGCTTCTTGCTGGGTGAAAGCGTGAGTGAGACCGATGTTTCCATTGTCTAACGCTGCATGCTCTAGACGGACGTGGCTTCGTTCGCTTGTCCTATTCATCGTGAGCTCGCTTCATCGGATCCAAGTTGTACCTTGGGCATTTGGGTAGAGTGGGAACTCGATGATGCTTTTTCACGCTTGACAACTGTAGACTCGTTCGAGCGACAGCGCTCCCAACGTGACTGATGCCATGTGCATGCGTTATTGCAATGTCGATCCCGTCTCCATGAAGTCGGACTATGACCAATGCAAGGCTTACAAGTGCGTCAAGACCTCTGAAGTCGCAAACGGAGGCACCGACTGTTGGATGGTACAACAACTATTCTGTCTTCTACAATCTTGATTGCGCTAGTAGGTCTGCGTGCAAAAGTTTATTGACGACGTGTGTCCATCCAAGTCGGCCAAGTGTGTCAGCCAAACTCTCGTCTGCGAAGGAGGCACTGTGACACCCGTGACATCTACACCAGCTCCAACCAACTCATCGAGCCCAGCTCCTTCCAACTCGACAATCTCAGCGCCTTCTAACGCCTCCTCCGCGACATCCACTGCCCCTGCGCCAACAACTACTGCATCCACTTTCATGTGGTCTCAAGTGGTTGTAGCTGTAGCTCTTGTGGCAACTATGTTACCCTAGCGATATGATGTAAAACCAATTGATGACCATGATTGAGTTTCTGCTGCATTGTCGGGAACGAGGTGCGGCTATACGTGGCAGGTTGAAAGTGAGAGACTAAAGACGGAATGAGCTGCTCAGGAAGTAAATCTTATGCCGGTGGCATTTCATTGTCATTGCCACTGCCTTCAACATGATAATGACCATCTTGCGCGCCCGCGACCTTGCTCTTAGCTTGGCAATCTCCTTGGAATAGGAAAAGTTGGACCTTTTAGCTTCACTCGGGACGACATATATGCCTCTGGCGTGCTCAACGTTTGGTGTGATGGTTGCATCACTGAGGTCGAAGGCACGGCCACGAGAGCCCTCAATACAATGGGCGACCCCCCACGCTTGTTCACAAGGATAGCAAAGTGTTTTATTTGCTTTCACTTGATTTGTACCATTCCCATCAACAGACGACACCACAGGATGAGTCACCTGGCGTGCAAATGTCGACAGCCATGTTTGAATCATGGTTGTCGAATGTATCTGTCGACGTCGTACACGGCTACTTCATCCACGAAAACACAGTCTTTCGTGCCATCTCATCGGGGTCTATTCGTCGCTACTGTAGTTGGATACATGCTGTTTTTGGCCACTCTTGCCTTCCTCATGTCATCATTTGGCACGACAGATCTAAAATGGGACTCGGAAGTCGGCGTAATTCCTCGGGTGGTTGTGATCGACTTGGAGAGTTGAAAGTATGGAGGCATCTCTTACAAAATATGCAGACTCATTGCACTCGCCAAAAGTCAAGATCACCTGGTGGTACATGTCAGGCAGGCCGCACGGATAATGGAATGGCGCAACCAGGTTGCCGCCGAAGAGTGGTAGGCGCCATTTCTCCAAGGGAGATCTCAACGTGTATATTGAACAGAACAACGTAGAGAAACCAGCAGTGGAGACATCATTTCCAGTCTCTCCTCGTGCTTGGCAGAACTAGCCCTAAGTCGATCGCATGAGGCTCCCACGTGGATCTTCTACTAGATCAACCAAGTGCATGACAATTCTCGACGAATACTTCCTTTGCTCTCATCCAGAATCTGTAATGTGCTTCCTCGATCTTGCGTTTTCTGACACTTTGAGCTGTAGACATGCAATGCTCTCCGATTTGCGCCGTGGTGAAAGCCGCCCTTGAAGAATTCTCTTCGGTGAACCTTTCAAAGTCCAATTCCGACTCGACGCTTGGCACGCGATCAAGAAGAACAATAACGTTAACATGTAAGTCAATCGTATAAACCAAAAGAATTGATGGGCTGGTTCGACGTGTCCGCTTGGAAGAAGAACGAAAGGCGTGGTGGTTCAAGATTGATTCAGATAATGCTCTCCCTCAACCTGGTTTACCAATCTTCCAGGCATTGAAATCGGTTCAAGAGGATTCAGTACAGCACCCCACAGCATTAGAGCATACTGACAAACATGACTATGTGATAGTCATGCTTGTTGGTTTCCGCTAATGCTGTTGAGTGCCCTGTAATGCCGATTTCAATGCCTAGAAGAATGGTTAACCAAGTGTTGCTTGTTCCAATGCACGTTGTGCGTATATTCGGAATCCCTTCCGCGAGAAACACAACATGATGAGGAGTCTGGTTAAATCTGAGGAGGCGCCGAGGCGCCGATATGAAGCAGCGCGTAGAGAGCGCAATGCGTCTAGCAGAGATTGAGACTAAACGAGTAAGTGCAAGCCTGCAACAATGGATTGCACCGGAAGAGTATGACAGTCGAAAAATTCTCGATTCACTGAAGACATGGATGAGTTGGCTCAGCTTCGTGACGCACAGTCGACAACCTCCTGCGTTGACAACCCTGCATGAGCGTGCGGACGAGTTGGGGGTATAAGACCCGACTTCGCTATGATCATGCCAGTTGCATTTATCTTGAAGCCTACGAATCCCTTTCCAAGCGCACGTTGTGGGGAATCTGTCCACAGGTCAAAGGGCATCCCTACTCTCCTGCGACAGACTTTGACAGTATTAACGGCAAAATACATATGAATTTGCCGTTAAATGCTGACGAAAAGCTCAGACTGATTTTTCCTGACCTCATATCGGTCAATAATCCAAGACATAGTCAAGACTACGGCAAGTTTCTTGACCAAGGGTTTCACCCATTCACCAGGAATGTCAGCATCTACAGCTAAATCCTCAGGACTGCACATTTCCCCCATGACAACATCAACAGAATTACCAACCGCCAAAACTTAATTTCCAGTGTCTCCTCACTCATGAAAGAACCTGCCGAGCCCATCGCAAGGAGATCCCATGTGGATCTTCTACTCTTGTTGGCAGAGCAATATACGAATGAAAAACGACTCGACGTGGACAGAAAGCGCGAGATGAAGGAAACACAGCACAGATTCTGGACGAAGGCTAAAGAAGCATACAACCATGCAATGCTAGATTTGCGCCGTTCTCGAGGATTCTTCAATTTGCGAAGTCTTCAAAGGCTTGTTACGACTCAATGCTTGGCCCGCGATCGAGAAAAACAAGAATTCGATCGAGTGGACCAAGATTTTCAGAAGGCACTGGAAGAATTGACGAGAATTGAGTCGCTCGTTCGACGCATCCGCTTGAAAGTAGAACGAAAGGCGACGTGGTACAAGTTTGCTTCAGGTAATATTTACCTCAACTTTGTTATCCATATTGTTCTAGGCGTTGAAATTGGGTTGTACGTTTTCAGCATTGTTGGGCACTCAGCAACATTAGCTCGTACTGACAAGCATGACTACCTCGTGTTGGTTGTTTGCATGGTTTGCATTGTGCGACTCGTCGCCAAAATTGTTTGTAAATTTGTTGGATGAGGTAGAGGACTCATGGGAGATTGCTACCAATGTTGATTTGCATGCTTGTCATATGTGCCGCGACCGCATTACCAATCCGTCGACATCATACACAGCGTACACCATTAGTACTATTTCATTGGTGTTGCTTGGACTCTAGGGTGGATAGATACACGCTCTTGTCAACCACTCTTGTCTTCCGAGGCAATCGACATTGGTCACTCACAACGTGATCTCATCGGGTGCAGACGACAGTTCACTATCAAGTCGTCGTAATCTCTCGACGTCGTTCTGCGTGTCTGGGCAAACTCGGAGCACAGGTCTAGTAAGGCTAACACATGAGAGTTGAAAGCATAGGAAACTTCACGAAATATGCAACCGATGGCATTCATATCAGTGAAGATCCGTTCGAGACACATTTCAAGAAGGTCGCACAAATGAAGTAATGACGCAACTCAGGTCGCCGTTGAAGAACCGCTCAGCGAGGTCTGTGGAGATGATGATGACCTTTTTCCAAGGGTGATCTCAACGTACATGTTGAACCAAACAGCGTGAGCAGAAATACCACTTCATTTCCATTCCTCCTCGCTCATGGAAGGACCAGCCCAACCGATCACACGAGGACCCGATGTCGATCTTCTACTCGATTCGGCCGAACAATATCAACATGAGAAAGAGCTCAAAGTCGAGAAAAAACGCCAGGTCAAGGAATCCCATTGCAGGTCATGGTCGAACGCAAACGAAGCTTACAAGAATGCACTGCGAGACTCTCGGGAAGACACTCATCGAAGATTTTCCTATTTAAGAAGCAGTGAAAGTCATGTTGAGACTCTGCGCTTGGGACGCGACCATGAACTTCAAGAATTCGAACGAGTGGACCAAGAATACATCAAGGCACGCGACGTATTGAGGAAAATGAATTCGCTTTTGATGTTACTACCAATAAAGCTCTCCATACGCGTTTAGTCCTGCTTTCCTTGTTCTTCTTGACTGGCAGTCGACTCCGCACTGCTGACGATTCCAAGCCGTCGCAGAGCAAAATCAAACATGTCCCCTAAAGGGCGAGTTAACAGTGCGGAAGGAAGGCCGACTTACGTGCAATGTCGAGCAACGATTGCTTGGACTTGGCATGATAGAATGCAGTGTCTGATTTGATAATGGTGTCGCTGGCTTCAATATAAATGCGAAAGGCATGTGAAAAGCGAAGTCGGATCATATCCTCGCGCTCGTGCGCTCAAGTATGCGAAGTAAGAGTACAGGACGAATTGAAGGAATTATAATCGCTCATTCAACTCTGCCGTGATGAAGAAGGACGAAAGGCAAATTGGTTCGATCTTGATTCACATAAGGCGCTACCTTAATTTGGTTAACTAGGCACTGAAATCGCGTTACACTCATTCACTGTTTTTGGGCACAGAAGAGCAGCACCCCTCGCTGATGGCCTGTTGGTTGTTTGCTTTGTTTGCATTGCTCTTAAAAAAATTCAAGTAGTACAGTAGTCTCGTAGGAGATTCCTGTTAACATTGATTTCATTTCTTTTAAACATTGCTGGGCCAGAGATTGTGCAGAGCACTTGTATTGATCCTCCAGTGGATATTTGGGGGGAAATGAATCTCAGGCCACGGAACAGGGGAAATTGTGAAACTTTTGACATATCTAAGAGGAACAAGCTTGATCAAGCTTTAATGCCAAGAACCTTGCCACAAATTGCACAAGGACGGAAGGATGAATGAAAGGCGTAGTGCGTCCAACTTGTCAGTCGTAAAGCAATCAGCCACAGAAAACGAGAAGAAATGACAATGTGAAAATTTCTACCACGATAAAAACAACCTCACAAATTTCAAATCGACAAGATTTTGGGCCGACCATTCACAGATAATTGCAATAGATCCAACCTGAAACCTGCGCAAGTGAAAAGCCTGAAGTATAGCAGGACGCAACATCAAGAGCATGGCGAGGACAAGAGATGTCACCTGCATCGTGCTCCATGTATAGACCGACGAGTTGCCAGTCTTGTGCAAAGCATAGAAAATGATCATCGACGATGAAGAAAACCGTACCAAGCACAGCATGGGATATTGATAAGTAGTCCTGGTGGTCATTCCTTGTAGTCCGCCGTGGAGTGAACCCCTAGGGCTCGAAGTGAGTAGTAGTGAGTGCTTTGTCGTCGACTCGCTTTGGCATGTTGTATTTGCTACTCTACTTCTATACTCTGGAATTGTGTGCGTATCCTATTGATTCGCTCTTTTCCAGTGCAGGAAAGCATGGAAGGCTACACTCGGTTGGCATTTATTGCATCTCAAGAACTCTCGCTCATCTTTGCGTTTGCGGCATCGCTTCAATATGACCAGCACCGCGAGTTGGTCTCTGTTCCCATCAGGATCTTGAGTACAGTGACGCGCTGACGTGATTTGTTCCATTGCTTCGGGTGCGACGAATATCACGCGTTTGCATCTCTGCAACGTTGATCGACTCGGAATTTCAGCACTGAGTGTGACTTGTCGGAGCACCAAGGACCAAGGGAAGAGGTTGATTCAGCTCACATCTTTGTATTCTCTACCTCCCTTCAGCGATGATAGACGTCCAATGACAGATTTCCTTCTGTTGCTTCACCAAATTTGACGAATCTCATGAAGCCTGACACTTGGACGCAATGCTCCCTTACACCTATCGATGTGCCACGCAGTGCTAGCAATTGTTGACAAGCTGGCGACGCGCAATTATTGATCAACAACATATCTCAGTCGCTGGACCAAAGTGACAGCATGTGGCCAAGAATTGACGTGCCACTCCCAAGCGTTTGCCCTCGTTCGAATGACCATTCGTCAATTTGCTCGGCAACACCAAGATGAAATTGTCATTTGCCCTCCTCTCTTGCATCGCTGCAGTCCAAGCGGCATTTCCAAAATATGAGATCCCTGCCTTCGATGTGACCAAGGCTGCTGATGCACCGTTGCTCGTCGCCGCGTTGAAGACCTCGGGCATTGTCGCACTCAAAAATATTCCCAACTATGAAACCACTCGAGACGCATACCTTGA
This sequence comes from Aphanomyces cochlioides, assembly GCA_019828595.1. Classification (NCBI taxonomy): domain Eukaryota; phylum Oomycota; class Saprolegniomycetes; order Saprolegniales; family Verrucalvaceae; genus Aphanomyces; species Aphanomyces cochlioides. The sequence goes on along the minus strand of JAHQRK010000027.1, from coordinate 321,550 downwards.
CGCTGCTGCTCGCTGCGTTTCGGCTTCTCATGAGCACATCATCCACAAGCGTTTGGTGGATGGCACCCAGCGCCGAACATTGAGCACCCATGCGGATTCTGATTTGGTGCCTCAGAGTTTGACCGACGCATGTCCCGAGTACGTGCAGACGCTCAAGGTTTGGAATGCACTCAATACTCGTAGATTATCCAAATCCTGTAGGCTTTCAATGAGGTTGTCGACCAAGCCGGTATGGCTCTTGCCAAGGCGTTGGATGCTACAACCGCTGACGTGACGTCGAAACCGATGGAGATTGTCATGACGACGGGAAAGCACTTGAATCATCTCCATTCGTACGAAAACCCAGCTCCTTCTGACGCTGTCACCAGCGGTACCGTCCCTGTCACTCTATCTCTCCTCTTATCGACGTTTAGATTTGTCGTTGGAACTCCACACGGACAATGGTTTGTTCATCATGATGTCGGCTCCGCGTTTTGTGGACGGCGACAACCATGTCGTGGCCAACCCTGACGAGAATGCTGGCTTAATTGTCAATTTGAACGGCACGGAATACCGTCCTGAGCAAAAGGACAACGAATTGGTGGTTATGATCGGTCAAGCTTTCAACGAATGGACCAACTTGGGCCATGAGTTCCCAGCCGTGTAGCATGGCATGGTCATGCCTCGCAATGCTCCTGCCGATACGAAGCGTTTGTTCTTTGGTCGCATGATTTTGGTGAGCGACGACACGGTTTTGGCCAACGCTAAGATGACATTCCGTGAATACGCGGACAGCAACCGCCGCTTCTTGCTGGGTGAAAGCGTGAGTGAGACCGATGTTTCCATTGTCTAACGCTGCATGCTCTAGACGGACGTGGCTTCGTTCGCCTGTCCTATTCACCGCCAGCTCGCGTCGTCGGATCCAAGTTGTACCTTGGGCATTTGGGTATCTTGAAACTTGACTGCTCGTTCTTACTCTTGATGTCGGCAGACTCGGTCGAGCGACAGTCCATCCAATGTCACAGACGCTGTGTGCATGCGTGACTGCAACATGAATGCGACGATGAAAGCCTCTTATGAACGTTGCTTGTCCAACAAGTGTGTCAAGACATCTGAAGTCGCCAACGGAGGCACGATGTGCTGGATGGTAGGATTCCACGACTTGGTCGTTCTCATGAATGCGCTTAGTTGTGTGTCCAAAAGTTCACGGACGATGTGTGTCCCCCGCAATCTGCCCAATGCGTCAACCAAACCCTTGTCTGCCAAAGTACCCCCCTCTTCTCCATTCAGTCTAATGGATGCTTCTAGGTGGTAACGTGACTGCTGCGCCGTCGGCAATGAACTCGTCAAATATGACAATGACGACTGCTCCTATGTCGATGAACATGGCGACGACCACCGCGGCGCCTGCTCCAATGTCCATGAATATGTCGAAGAGCACCACGGCCCCTGGTGCCACGACAACTCCATCTTCCATGGCTAACACCATCGCGATGAACTCCGTCTTTGTTGTCGCCGCTACTCTCGCTGTTGTGCTTTAAGAGCTTTGTCTTAACATGCTGAAATGTCTTGCATTGAATCTCCAAGTTGATCATTTTCTCTGGACGACTCGAAGCATTGATTTTGAACAGGAGCATATCCATGCTCTTGAGGAATGAAGTGATCAATTCTTAAGTCGTTGTAGTTGGTATCAAATCCTTGTCAAGGGCTCTGAAACGCATCGCCAACTTGTGCTAGCGTTTCGATGTTCAATCTTCCATGCCTCTTGTGTACAGAGCCGTTCTGACCTGAACTACAGTCGCTGCTTGCAACGTGATCATTGTCATGGGTACGCAAATCTACAATGTTGAGTCGTTCTTGATGAATTCGGACTTTCAGCACTCATTACCTCACGATGAACGATGTCAAAGTCCGAGCTCGAATTGAGGAAGCGCCACCCAACGATCCCTATCTTGTTAGCAGAATACACTCGCATTGGCATCGTGCACGCGTTCAATCGACACAGTAAGTTACAGGATAAGCGGGCTTCCCAAGGTCACGATCATTCCCGTCGCTGATATAAAGTCTTCCGAATTTTCACCCATCTCAGTTTGGTCGTGCTTCACTCACCTGAACAATTTCCCTGCTCCATCCAATGTTACAACGACTTCGATCGCAGTCTTAAGCTCGTCCGTTGAAGATTCCCAACGTCATGAATGCAGTCGAATGACCATTCGTCAATTTGCTTGGCAACACCAAGATGAAATTGTCCATTGCCCTCCTCGCTTGCATCGCTGCAGTCTAAGCGGCATTTCCAAAGTATGAGATCCCTGCCTTCGAAGTGACCAAGATTGCTGATGCACCGTTGCTCGTCGCCGCGTTGAAGACCTCGGGTCAGTTGCAATAGTGGTAACCAACGTTACACATTGTCCCCTTACTGTAAAAAGTTGAACTATGGGGAGAGGATTTACTCGTCCAAAGTCAATATGAAAATACAGTAAAAACACACGTTTTAGCTGTCCCTGGCTGCTCTATGAAAATGTCCGGTATTTCGAGCCAAAAAGGCCCTACTTCGTAACATTCGCATATCGCGTCGGAATTCGCCTTTCGGAGTCCAAGCCTCTGGCCAGAGTATGGCTTAAAGTGGCAGAAAGGGCTCGTCACCCTACTGCACAGTGTGTTGACCGCTTATTCAGCGGCCTTTTCTGCCCGAGTGAAGCTATCCTAAGACATGCATCTCACCTTGCATCGTCCCAGAAAAACCCAACTGCCATTCATCTCGTCTTTGGCAGGTATTATTTTAAATAAAAGGACAATATTTTCATTTTGTATGTGGAATTGTTTGATCATTAATATTATCGACAACTGCAACGTCCAGCATCATGGGTGCATCGTGACAAAACATGACACCAATTATTGAGGAACACGCCCAATAATTGACAAATGGATATTTGCCATGGATATCGGGCAATACAACCTTGAGTGGTCAAATGAGTTGATGTTGGTTGGAAGTGCTGACTACTATGAACGAACTTGTCTCAAATTACTCTTTTTTGACTTGGCGTTTGTTTGTAAAAATTGCTCATTTTGTACTTGGATAAAGTATGTAAAAATTGCTAATTTTGTACTTGGATAAAGTATATAAAAATTGCTCATTTGTTGACTTGACGTTTGTATGTGAAAATTGCTCATTTTTGTACTTGGAATCTATTACTTAAGGCTCTAACGCAACACGTAAGTACGAGACTAAGTACGAGAGTAATTTTTACATACAAACGTCAAGTCAACAAATGAGCAATTTTTACATACAAACGTCAAGTCAACAAATGAGCAATTTTTATATACTTTATCCAAGTACAAAATGAGCAATTTTTATATACTTTATCCAAGTACAAAATGAGCAATTTTTACATACAAACGCCAAGTCAAAAAAAGGAGTAATTTGAGACAAGTTCGTTCATGCACCCATGATGCTGGACGTGGCAGTTGTCGATAATATTAATAATCAAACAATTCCACATACAAAATGAAAATATTGTCCTTTTATTTAAAATAATACCTGCCAAAGACGAGATGAATGGCAGTTGGGTTTTTCTGGGACGATGCAAGGTGAGATGCATGTCTTAGGATAGCTTCACTCGGGCAGAAAAGGCCGCTGAATAAGCGGTCAACACACTGTGCAGTAGGGTGACGAGCCCTTTCTGCCACTTTAAGCCATACTCTGGCCAGAGGCTTGGACTCCGAAAGGCGAATTCCGACGCGATATGCGAATGTTACGAAGTAGGGCCTTTTTGGCTCGAAATACCGGACATTTTCATAGAGCAGCCAGGGACAGCTAAAACGTGTGTTTTTACTGTATTTTCATATTGACTTTGGACGAGTAAATCCTCTCCCCATAGTTCAACTTTTTACAGTAAGGGGACAATGTGTAACGTTGGTTACCACTATTGCAACTGATGGTGCTACTTTTTTTGACGGAGTACCACTGTTGATAGTGGGCCTACGGCGAGTAGATTGAAACACTTCAGGGGTGTTTCATGATACTTAGCAGGTGTATTACCCAGTATCAAAGTTTCAACTCATTGGATGTACGAGTTCAAAACGCGATATTAAACAAAGTGATGTTTAATAAATACCGCGAACTCTGTACGATTTATGAAAGAAATGAGTAGTATTTTCTGGCAAACCACATTATGTTAAGCTTAAGTGACGGGACACATATCCACAGTATTTTTACGATCCAATCACATTATCATTTTTGTGTTGATGTTTTTGTATGAACATTTGTATGACGCAGTTTTCTGCGTAGAAAATAACAACTACTCGGCCTCTAAGAAAGGCAAAGGCAATGGCAATCATGACAATGACAATCAAGGACATGCGATCGATAACTCCGAACCTGGGAAGCAAGCAGAGCGGAATGAAGTGCATGCTACCGAACAAGAGTCTGCATCAACTGGAGCTAATGACTGGGCTGTGGATGACGATGCCTTGAATCAGGGCAATATTAACGACGAGGCGGCTATGAGAAAGGCCAAGAAGGCGGAGTACAACAAACGTGCTCGCGAAAAGAACCGGCAAGCTCTTCTAAAGGCGGAGTACAACAATCATGCTCGCGAGCGCAGAGTTGACAATCGAAGGATCTATGCTGCGCTACAACCTAACCGTATGAATGAAGGAGGTGAAGAAGAAACCAAGGAAGAAGATATTTCCGATGGAAATGTGGATTGCAACACTGACAATCAATTACTTGCCTTGGCAAATGCTGATCCTCCGCTAAACGTGGATGTGGATTTGATTGATGTACCTCCTCGCGAGCAAGGACTAAGTCTCCGGAATAAACCCAAGGGTCGCCCGAAGAAGAAGAGTGATCACAACAGTGCACGCGTCAGTTTCGATGACTTTGATGAATCATTGGTGCCTCTTCATACTATTGAGCAGCGTTCGATTTGCCGCCATTGCAAAGCGAAGATTTGGCCAGGCGAAGAAAAGGACTGCTGCGGTGGAGGCACTCGAGTGCTGCCTGTTGCTACCTGGCCTGACACACCCGAGTTTCGCGAATACATTGCTTTGTTCAAAACCAGAGGGTTTGTCAATAACACTCGCCGGTACAACGCCCTCTTTGCCTTTACATCTATTGGTACCCAAGAAATTATTCACGGCAACGGTGGGCCGAGATCTTATACAATCCAAGGCGCTTTGCATCATTTGATTGGACCACTGTTGCCTGCGGACGAAGAACAAGCCAGTTACGCCCAGATCTACATTACGGATCCTGAAACGCAAGCAAGCATACGACGAAGAATGCTTGGGGAAATCTTAATGTGTCAACTGTGACGAAAATCCAGCGTCTACTACTACAGCACAACGCGTTCACCCAGCTGTACAAGCATGCGAAGGATATTCCAAAGGATGACGACATGAGAATTGTGCTCACTGCTCAGCCTCGAAGCAACAGCCGAACGCATAACCTTCCTACGTGTTCTGAAATCGCTGTTCTTTTTTCAGAAACGTCCAAGTCAGGGCGTCATATCTTACTGCATGGTATTGATGGCCCCGTACTCAGCGAAGTTCAGCGAAACTATCACGTTGGTAAACATGTGCGTTTGGATCGACAACCTGGGGAACAACGCTTATTTCGCATTAAGGAATTTCATTCGGCATATGACCCGCTTCAATACCCTTTGCTCTTTCCCACTGGGACTTTGGGGTGGTCGTTTGACAACAAGAGCGGTCGCAATCATGAAAACGTGAGTTTGAACGATTATGCTCGATACCATTTGCACGAGCGCGGTGCATTCTCTCCATTACATGCCAGCGGACCTCTATTTCAAGTGTTTGCAGTCGACAATTTTGCAAAGGTGGAAAAACAAAGGCTTCGATATATTCGTGACCAAACCAACAACCTCCGCAGCGACACGTACCGCGCACTTCATGACGCTGTTTCGCATGATGTGGACCTCAAAAGCATTGGAAAAAGGACTGTTTTGCCACCATCTTACACGGGTGGACCTCGGTACATGAGACAACGTTACCTTGACGCCATGGCAATTGTTCGCAAGTTCGGTCGACCAGACCTTTTTATCACTGTGACAAGTGACGCGCATGTTCCGCCTCAAGCTCTTAGCCATTGAAGCCATGCTGTACAAGGGGGAAGTTTTGGGTCGACAAGCTGCGTGTGTTCGTGTTGTTGAATTCCAAAAGCGTGGTCTGCCTCATGCCCATATATTGGTCATATTCACTGGGGACGACAAAATCAAGACAGCTGCCGATATTGACAGTATTATCAGTGCAGAAATCCCCGACAAGGAAAAGAATCCAAGACTGCACGAAATTGTTACAACCTGCATGATTCACAAATGCGGCGACCGATGCCTGGAAAACGGGAAGTGCAAGAAAAACTTTCCAAAAGCATACTGCAACGAAACATTAGAAGGCAGTGATGGATATCCACTCTACCGTCGTCGCCGCTCTTCGGCAGAGCGGCCCTCTGAGTATACCAACCAATATGTTATTCCGTACTGCCCAACGTTGAGTGCCATGTTCGACTGCCACATCAATGTCGAGGCGTGTACAAGTATATCTGCAGTCAAGTACCTGTACAAGTACATCTACAAGGGCTCCGACCGCTCAAATTTTCAAGTTGAGTCCAGTGAACTTGACGAAATCAAGCAATACCAAGATGCCCGCTATGTATCGTGCTGTGAGGCCCTCACACGCATTTTCTCTTTCGACATGTTCAAACGATCTCACGCTGTCGAGAAAGCGCATAGTCGCCTTGAGCATCATCTAAGCGCATGGTCATCATTGTCTTGCCGTCAAATGCGCCGTGAATAGGACTGGGTACCTCGAGCGTCTGTATTATCACTGATAAGTCGTTCGTGTTATCCGTGCAAGTACTGGCATTTTTGCACAACAAAACAGGGAAACTATTGAGGCCAATTCGAAGTAAAATAAGAAAGAAGTGAATAAGGAGTGCGAAGTAAATGCCGTCTCCTTAGTTTCAAAATAATATGATCTCTGATTGGATAATTTATTTTTCTTTCGGTACGAGTCGACGGTTTTTTGGTCAGGACATGATTTATCTCCTGACCAAAAAAATATTCGTCAGTCAACAGTAGCCAAACAGAATGCTCGGCGTTAACTTATTTTTTTACTTCGAAATGGGCCTGAATCAAATTCAAAATTCATAGTATGGCTTCAAACGTTTCATGTGTGTGAGCATATTATCTTTGTTATTGCCAAAGCAAAACGCTCCACCCAGGGGCGTAGCCCTGGCCTCACCCTAGTCTATTACTTAAAGCTCTAACGCAACACGTAAGTACGAGATTAAGTACGAGAGTAATTTTCACATACAAACGTCAAGTCAACAAATGAGCAATTTTTATATACTGATTGGCCACTGTTGACTGACGAATATTTTTTTTCGTCAGGAGATAAATCATATACCCAAGTTCAGATTGCACAATCTGTGCGATCGATGAGTAGATCGAGGTCATCGTTGGTTGACAACCACGTACTTCTTCATCTTGTAATAATGTAACGTTGAATCTAAGTATAAGGTGCGTAGTTTGGGGTTAGCTAATCTCGAGGATTTATCGTCCAATTCATCGGTACGATGCAATTGGACTTGATCCAGGAAGTCACGGCAATTCCACAACAACACAGTGTATATATTTGTAAGAACATGATAACGTTTGTTAGTTATGGATGAAGTTTTATGGAGTCCTGCCTATTGTAATGCTTCTTGATACACAATGTTTTTCGTGTAGATTCCAGGCAGTCCATCGTACTGTCCATTGGCGACCAAAAACTTAATGTTGCCTTTTGCTTGGGCTCTTGACATGGCGACGTAAAGCTGTCCATGCGAGAAGACGGGTTCTGGAAGGTAGTCGCCCACGTGAGAAATCGTTTGACCTTGAGCCTTGTGAATCGTCATTGCAAAGGCAACTTGAACAGGAAATTGTCTTCTGCGTAGCTCAAATGGGTAATTGTTTTGCTCACCATCGTGAATTGTAGTAGTTCGGGGAAATGTAAACGATCTTGTTCGTGTGGGAGCCGTTCATAATTTGAGCCTTGATACATCGTGTTTTCAGCTCAAGAACAATTAAATGTGTTCTGTTGCACATGCCTTCCGAAGTACACAAATTACGAAGCAGAATAATGGGGCAACCAACTTTCAAATGCAACTTGTGGCTGGGGAAGTTGTTGATGTCTATAGAATTCAGAAACTCGATGGGGAACTCGCATGCATTTGTGTCCGAGTTGGGTTTGTCAGCAACAGAATCGGCGGACAAATATGTCATTCCGCAGTCGGAAGTGAGTCGCTCAAGAAGTGTTGTGTTGATGTCAGCAACAACACTATGTTTGGGTGCAAGGATAGCTCGACATCCAAAGTACGATCTAAGTGCATTGATGCGCAGGTTGTTCATGTCTTGATAGACGCTGTGTAAAAATGACCCCAAATCATCAGGCGACTTGTATGGAATCGCCAAATCATCAGGTAGTCGAATGTAATCGGCACCGAGTTCGGTACATGTGGGGTATGTTCCATGACCAATAGACTTGAGCAATGCAGCAAACTCTCGAACACTCTCTGAGTTGTTGTTGGTCCACCTCATGTTCACCGTCAGATGAAACTGTGCGATATTTCTCCAAAGGTAGCTGTTTTTCAAGCATGCTTCGAGGATTAGCCCAGGTGTGCCCTTCAAAATGACTGGAAGCATTTGCTTGAAGTCGCCCGAGAATATGACGACCTTTCCACGAAAAGGAAGCGCGTTGTCCATCAAATCTTGTAGCATGTGATCAACGGCCTCCACAGCATACTTGTGCATCATCGAACACTCGTCCCAAATAATAAGTTCTGTGAGACGTAAAAGTTCCGCAAGATGTGACTGCTTCCGAACATCACATCGGCTAAGCTCGTGCAATGATCTTGGAAGACAGAATCTCGAATGCGCAGTTGTACCTCCGATCAAATTCAGAGCAGCAAGTCCGGACGAAGCAACAGCCAAGGCAATTTTGTTCATTGAGCGCACTTGAGCCAGTAAAATGTTTGAGATGAACGTCTTCCCTGAGCCGCCCTCACCTTCGAGAAAATATACTTTGCCTCTTCGAACAGTACTTTCCTTCGTAGTCTCGCTCATAACGTCGTTGTAGAAGACCTCGTGCTCTTCGGTCATCGTAGACTTGCCTTCCAAAATGCCTTGGATTTGTTCTTGGTTGTGCGAAGATTCCATAGCCACTAATCGGTTGGATTGACGGCCCCTGTTTGTTTCCTCAAGAGCAAAATATTGTTCGAAATGTGCAAGCTGTGGAAGCTCCGGAAAACGATCCAAGCTTGATGCATTCGACTCGAGGCATCTTGATAAAGCCTGAATTGCGAAAGCTGTAGATTTTTGAGAATCGTCGGGGTACATGCGGTGAAAATCTTGCCTCATTTCATCTTCGAATTTGTTCCATAGCCCTCGTGCGTCCGCAGGTTCACAGTGAATCAGAATACTGACAAAAAGTGTTCGGAGCTCATAGGGAGTTGCTGTTTCAGTTGCTTCTCGCATGCAGGTTAGCCATTCCTCGTCATTTTCAAGAAAGCCAAGGGCAAGTGCGGCTGACTTGAACGTCGGATGAACCACGCCATTGACGGTTCGCAAATCTTCGTGCGATGTCGGACCTCGTCGGTAGCATAAGAGCATTCGCATAAAAAACAGTCTCCCGAGCGGGGTGACACCGTCAGCATCCTCCCGATCATACGATCACCACCCCTTTTACGTGATGTCCACTTGCGGAGCTTTTTGTTCCATACGAAATGCTCGGGGATATCATGGTACAGACATTCACGCGCAAGTGCTTGTGAATCACTGTTTTCACGGCACAGTTCAAAAAACGCGGTGAGTTTTGTCCGGTTCCTCCTTGCCAATTCCTGAGGGCTCATCGGGCGGTCGGTAGGAATGCATACAACTTGTTCACCTCCCAAGTGTAATTCGAGGTTCTCGACAGCGTGAGATCGTTTGAACATGTCGAAAGAGAAAATGCGTGTGAGGGCCTCACAGCACGATACATAGCGGGCATCTTGGTATTGCTTGATTTCGTCAAGTTCGCCGGACTCAACTTGAAAATTTGAGCGGTCGGAGCCCTTGTAGATGTACTTGTACAGGTACTTGACTGCAGATATACTTGTACACGCCTCGACATTGATGTGGCAGTCGAACATGGCACTCAACGTTGGGCAGTACGGAATAACATATTGGTTGGTATACTCAGAGGGCCGCTCTGCCGAAGAGCGGCGACGACGGTAGAGTGGATATCCATCACTGCCTTCTGATGTTTCGTTGCAGTATGCTTTTGGAAAGTTTTTCTTGCACTTCCCGTTTTCCAGGCATCGGTCGCTGCATTTGTGAATCATGCAGGTTGTAACAATTTCGTGCAGTCTTGGATTCTTTTCCTTGTCGGGGATTTCTGCACTGATAATACTGTCAATATCGGCAGCTGTCTTGATTTTGTCGTCCCCAGTGAATATGACCAACATATGGGCATGAGGCAGACCACGCTTTTGGAATTCGACAACACGAACACACGCAGCTTGTCGACCCAAAACTTCCCCCTTGTACAGCATGGCTTCAATGGCTAAGAGCTTGAGGCGGAACATGCGCGTCACTACGTCAGGTCGATCAGCTGGAGATCGTTTAAATCCATAGTCGTCTTTCGCCAATTCCAGCTCCCTGTCGATTTCGACCCACTTTGGATTGCATGTCACAGTGATAAAAAGGTCTGGTCGACCGAACTTGCGAACAATTGCCATGGCGTCAAGGTAACGTTGTCTCATGTACCGAGGTCCACCCGTGTAAGATGGCGGCAAAACAGTCCTTTTTCCAATGCTTTTGAGGTCCACATCATGCGAAACAGCGTCATGAAGTGCGCGGTACGTGTCGCTGCGGAGGTTGTTGGTTTGGTCACGAATATATCGAAGCCTTTGGTTTTCCACCTTTGCAAAATTGTCGACTGCAAACACTTGAAATAGAGGTCCGCTGGCATGTAATGGAGAGAATGCACCGCGCTCGTGCAAATGGTATCGAGCATAATCGTTCAAACTCACGTTTTCATGATTGCGACCGCTCTTGTTGTCAAACGACCACCCCAAAGTCCCAGTGGGAAAGAGCAAAGGGTATTGAAGCGGGTCATATGCCGAATGAAATTCCTTAATGCGAAATAAGCGTTGTTCCCCAGGTTGTCGATCCAAACGCACATGTTTACCAACGTGATAGTTTCGCTGAACTTCGCTGAGTACGGGGCCATCAATACCATGCAGTAAGATATGACGCCCTGACTTGGACGTTTCTGAAAAAAGAACAGCGATTTCAGAACACGTAGGAAGGTTATGCGTTCGGCTGTTGCTTCGAGGCTGAGCAGTGAGCACAATTCTCATGTCGTCATCCTTTGGAATATCCTTCGCATGCTTGTACAGCTGGGTGAACGCGTTGTGCTGTAGTAGTAGACGCTGGATTTTCGTCACAGTTGACACATTAAGATTTCCCCCAAGCTTTCTTCGTCGTATGCTTGCTTGCGTTTCAGGATCCGTAATGTAGATCTGGGCGTAACTGGCTTGTTCTTCGTCCGCAGGCAACAGTGGTCCAATCAAATGATGCAAAGCGCCTTGGATTGTATAAGATCTCGGCCCACCGTTGCCGTGAATAATTTCTTGGGTACCAATAGATGTAAAGGCAAAGAGGGCGTTGTACCGGCGAGTGTTATTGACAAACCCTCTGGTTTTGAACAAAGCAATGTATTCGCGAAACTCGGGTGTGTCAGGCCAGGTAGCAACAGGCAGCACTCGAGTGCCTCCACCGCAGCAGTCCTTTTCTTCGCCTGGCCAAATCTTCGCTTTGCAATGGCGGCAAATCGAACGCTGCTCAATAGTATGAAGAGGCACCAATGATTCATCAAAGTCATCGAAACTGACGCGTGCACTGTTGTGATCACTCTTCTTCTTCGGGCGACCCTTGGGTTTATTCCGGAGACTTAGTCCTTGCTCGCGAGGAGGTACATCAATCAAATCCACATCCACGTTTAGCGGAGGATCAGCATTTGCCAAGGCAAGTAATTGATTGTCAGTGTTGCAATCCACATTTCCATCGGAAATATCTTCTTCCTTGGTTTCTTCTTCACCTCCTTCATTCATACGGTTAGGTTGTAGCGCAGCATAGATCCTTCGATTGTCAACTGTGCGCTCGCGATCTTCTTGCTCCTGAGCTGCCAGAACCTTGAGATGATGGTCACTTTGAGCGTGATAATGGATTCCGTCTTCTCCCTCCTTGGTTTCCTCTTCGTCGCTCTAATCCATGTCCGTATGGTGCAAAATGATGGCACCCCGCCCTTGATTCGCAACCTCAGTGTTGTGCTTTTTTTCGCGAGCACGTTTGTTGTATTCCGCCTTCTTGGATCTTTTCATAGCCACCTCTTTGTCGAAGTCTTCCACGATAGCATGCCGTTTCTTTTCGCGAGCACGATTGTTGTACTCCGCCTTTAGAAGAGCTTGCCGTTTCTTTTCGCGAGCACGTTTGTTGTACTCCGCCTTCTTGGCCTTTCTCATAGCCGCCTCGTCGTTAGGCATCAAGGCATCGTCATCCACAGCCCAGCCATTAGCTCCAGTTGATGCAGACTCTTGTTCGGTAGCATGCACTTCATTCCGCTCTGCTTGCTTCCCAGGTTCGGAGTTATCGATCGCATGTCCTTGATTGTCATTGTCATGATTGCCATTGCCTTTGCCTTTCTTAGAGGCCGAGTAGTTGTTATTTTCTACGCAGAAAACTGCGTCAGACAAATGTTCATACAAAAACATCAACACAAAAATGATAATGTGATTGGATCGTAAAAATACTGTGGATATGTGTCCCGCCACTTAAGCTTAACATAATGTGGTTTGCCAGAAAACACTACTCATTTCTTTCATAAATCGTACAGAGTTCGCGGTATTTATTAAACATCACTTTGTTTAATATCGCGTTTTGAACTCGTACATCCAATGAGTTGAAACTTTGATACTGGGTAATACACCTGCTAAGTATCATGAAACACCCCTGAAGTGTTTCAATCTACTCGCCGTAGGCCCACTATCAACAGTGGTACTCCGTCAAAATAAGTAGCACCATCAGTTGCAATAGTGGTAACCAACGTTACACATTGTCCCCTTACTGTAAAAAGTTGAACTATGGGGAGAGGATTTACTCGTCCAAAGTCAATATGAAAATACAGTAAAAACACACGTTTTAGCTGTCCCTGGCTGCTCTATGAAAATGTCCGGTATTTCGAGCCAAAAAGGCCCTACTTCGTAACATTCGCATATCGCGTCGGAATTCGCCTTTCGGAGTCCAAGCCTCTGGCCAGAGTATGGCTTAAAGTGGCAGAAAGGGCTCGTCACCCTACTGCACAGTGTGTTGACCGCTTATTCAGCGGCCTTTTCTGCCCGAGTGAAGCTATCCTAAGACATGCATCTCACCTTGCATCGTCCCAGAAAAACCCAACTGCCATTCATCTCGTCTTTGGCAGGTATTATTTTAAATAAAAGGACAATATTTTCATTTTGTATGTGGAATTGTTTGATTATTAATATTATCGACAACTGCCACGTCCAGCATCATGGGTGCATCGTGACAAAACATGACACCAATTATTGAGGAACACACCAAATAATTGACAAATGGATATTTGCCATGGATATCGGGCAATACAACCTTGAGTGGTCAAATTAGTTGATGTTGGTTGGAAGTGCTGACAACAATGAACGAACTTGTCTCAAAGTACTCTTTTTTTGACTTGGCGTTTGTTTGTAAAAATTGCTCATTTTGTACTTGGATAAAGTATATAAAAATTGCTCATTTGTTGACTTGACGTTTGTATGTAAAAATTGCTCATTTGTTGACTTGACGTTTGTATGTGAAAATTACTCTCGTACTTAGTCTCGTACTTACGTGTTGCGTTAGAGCTTTAAGTAATAGACTAGGGTGAGGCCAGGGCTACGCCCCTGGGTGGAGCGTTTTGCTTTGGCAATAACAAAGATAATATGCTCACACACATGAAACGTTTGAAGCCATACTATGAATTTTGAATTTGATTCAGGCCCATTTCGAAGTAAAAAAATAAGTTAACGCCGAGCATTCTGTTTGGCTACTGTTGACTGACGAATATTTTTTTGGTCAGGAGATAAATCATGTCCTGACCAAAAAACCGTCGACTCGTACCGAAAGAAAAATAAATTATCCAATCAGAGATCATATTATTTTGAAACTAAGGAGACGGCATTTACTTCGCACTCCTTATTCACTTCTTTCTTATTTTACTTCGAATTGGCCTCAATAGTTTCCCTGTTTTGTTGTGCAAAAATGCCAGTACTTGCACGGATAACACGAACGACTTATCAGTGATAATACAGACGCTCGAGGTACCCAGTCCTATTCACGGCGCATTTGACGGCAAGACAATGATGACCATGCGCTTAGATGATGCTCAAGGCGACTATGCGCTTTCTCGACAGCGTGAGATCGTTTGAACATGTCGAAAGAGAAAATGCGTGTGAGGGCCTCACAGCACGATACATAGCGGGCATCTTGGTATTGCTTGATTTCGTCAAGTTCACTGGACTCAACTTGAAAATTTGAGCGGTCGGAGCCCTTGTAGATGTACTTGTACAGGTACTTGACTGCAGATATACTTGTACACGCCTCGACATTGATGTGGCAGTCGAACATGGCACTCAACGTTGGGCAGTACGGAATAACATATTGGTTGGTATACTCAGAGGGCCGCTCTGCCGAAGAGCGGCGACGACGGTAGAGTGGATATCCATCACTGCCTTCTAATGTTTCGTTGCAGTATGCTTTTGGAAAGTTTTTCTTGCACTTCCCGTTTTCCAGGCATCGGTCGCCGCATTTGTGAATCATGCAGGTTGTAACAATTTCGTGCAGTCTTGGATTCTTTTCCTTGTCGGGAATTTCTGCACTGATAATACTGTCAATATCGGCAGCTGTCTTGATTTTGTCGTCCCCAGTGAATATGACCAATATATGGGCATGAGGCAGACCACGCTTTTGGAATTCAACAACACGAACACACGCAGCTTGTCGACCCAAAACTTCCCCCTTGTACAGCATGGCTTCAATGGCTAAGAGCTTGAGGCGGAACATGCGCGTCACTAAGTCAGGTCGATCAGCTGGAGATCGTTTAAATCCATAGTCGTCTTTCGCCAATTCCAGCTCCCTGTCGATTTCGACCCACTTTGGATTGCATGTCACAGTGATAAAAAGGTCTGGTCGACCGAACTTGCGAACAATTGCCATGGCGTCAAGGTAACGTTGTCTCATGTACCGAGGTCCACCCGTGTAAGATGACGGCAAAACAGTCCTTTTTCCAATGCTTTTGAGGTCCACATCATGCGAAACAGCGTCATGAAGTGCGCGGTACGTGTCGCTGCGGAGGTTGTTGGTTTGGTCACGAATATATCGAAGCCTTTGGTTTTCCACCTTTGCAAAATTGTCGACTGCAAACACTTGAAATAGAGGTCCGCTGGCATGTAATGGAGAGAATGCACCGCGCTCGTGCAAATGGTATCGAGCATAATCGTTCAAACTCACGTTTTCATGATTGCGACCGCTCTTGTTGTCAAACGACCACCCCAAAGTCCCAGTGGGAAAGAGCAAAGGGTATTGAAGCGGGTCATATGCCGAATGAAATTCCTTAATGCGAAATAAGCGTTGTTCCCCAGGTTGTCGATCCAAACGCACATGTTTACCAACGTGATAGTTTCGCTGAACTTCGCTGAGTACGGGGCCATCAATACCATGCAGTAAGATATGACGCCCTGACTTGGACGTTTCTGAAAAAAGAACAGCGATTTCAGAACACGTAGGAAGGTTATGCGTTCGGCTGTTGCTTCGAGGCTGAGCAGTGAGCACAATTCTCATGTCGTCATCCTTTGGAATATCCTTCGCATGCTTGTACAGCTGGGTGAACGCGTTGTGCTGTAGTAGTAGACGCTGGATTTTCGTCACAGTTGACACATTAAGATTTCCCCCAAGCTTTCTTCGTCGTATGCTTGCTTGCGTTTCAGGATCCGTAATGTAGATCTGGGCGTAACTGGCTTGTTCTTCGTCCGCAGGCAACAGTGGTCCAATCAAATGATGCAAAGCGCCTTGGATTGTATAAGATCTCGGCCCACCGTTGCCGTGAATAATTTCTTGGGTACCAATAGATGTAAAGGCAAAGAGGGCGTTGTACCGGCGAGTGTTATTGACAAACCCTCTGGTTTTGAACAAAGCAATGTATTCGCGAAACTCGGGTGTGTCAGGCCAGGTAGCAACAGGCAGCACTCGAGTGCCTCCACCGCAGCAGTCCTTTTCTTCGCCTGGCCAAATCTTCGCTTCGCAATAATATGGCGGCAAATCGAACGCTGCTCAATAGTATGAAGAGGCACCAATGATTCATCAAAGTCATCGAAACTGACGCGTGCACTGTTGTGATCACTCTTCTTCTTCGGGCGACCCTTGGGTTTATTCCGGAGACTTAGTCCTTGCTCGCGAGGAGGTACATCAATCAAATCCACATCCACGTTTAGCGGAGGATCAGCATTTGCCAAGGCAAGTAATTGATTGTCAGTGTTGCAATCCACATTTCCATCGGAAATATCTTCTTCCTTGGTTTCTTCTTCACCTCCTTCATTCATACGGTTAGGTTGTAGCGCAGCATAGATCCTTCGATTGTCAACTGTGCGCTCGCGATCTTCTTGCTCCTGAGCTGCCAGAACCTTGAGATGATGGTCACTTTGAGCGTGATAATGGATTCCGTCTTCTCCCTCCTTGGTTTCCTCTTCGTCGCTCTAATCCATGTCCGTATGGTGCAAAATGATGGCACCCCGCCCTTGATTCGCAACCTCAGTGTTGTGCTTTTTTTCGCGAGCACGTTTGTTGTATTCCGCCTTCTTGGATCTTTTCATAGCCACCTCTTTGTCGAAGTCTTCCACGATAGCATGCCGTTTCTTTTCGCGAGCACGATTGTTGTACTCCGCCTTTTTGATTTTTCCATTGCCACCTCTTCGTCAACTTTATCCAGGAGAGCTTGCCGTTTCTTTTCGCGAGCACGATTGTTGTACTCCGCCTTTAGAAGAGCTTGCCGATTCTTTTCGCGAGCATGGTTGTTGTACTCCGCCTTTAGAAGAATTTGCCGATTCTTTTCGCGAGCACGATTGTTGTACTCCGCCTTTTTAGATTTGTCCATTGCCACCTCTTCGTCGACTTCATCCAGGATAGCTTGCCGTTTCTTTTCGCGAGCACGTTTGTTGTACTCCGCCTTCTTGGCCTTTCTCATAGCCGCCTCGTCGTTAGGCATCAAGGCATCGTCATCCACAGCCCAGCCATTAGCTCCAGTTGATGCAGACTCTTGTTCGGTAGCATGCACTTTATTCCGCTCTGCTTGCTTCCCAGGTTCGGAGTTATCGATCGCATGTCCTTGATTGTCATTGTCATGATTGCCATTGCCTTTGCCTTTCTTAGAGGCCGAGTAGTTGTTATTTTCTACGCAGAAAACTGCGTCAGACAAATGTTCATACAAAAACATCAACACAAAAATGATAATGTGATTGGATCGTAAAAATACTGTGGATATGTGTCCCGCCACTTAAGCTTAACATAATGTGGTTTGCCAGAAAACACTACTCATTTCTTTCATAAATCGTACAGAGTTCGCGGTATTTATTAAACATCACTTTGTTTAATATCGCGTTTTGAACTCGTACGTCCAATGAGTTGAAACTTTGATACTGGGTAATACACCTGCTAAGTATCATGAAACACCCCTGAAGTGTTTCAATCTACTCGCCGTAGGCCCACTATCAACAGTGGTACTCCGTCAAAACAAGTAGCACCATCAGTTGCAATAGTGGTAACCAACGTTACACATTGTCCCCTTACTGTAAAAAGTTGAACTATGGGGAGAGGATTTACTCGTCCAAAGTCAATATGAAAATACAGTAAAAACACACGTTTTAGCTGTCCCTGGCTGCTCTATGAAAATGTCCGGTATTTCGAGCCAAAAAGGCCCTACTTCGTAACATTCGCATATCGCGTCGGAATTCGCCTTTCGGAGTCCAAGCCTCTGGCCAGAGTATGGCTTAAAGTGGCAGAAAGGGCTCGTCACCCTACTGCACAGTGTGTTGTCCATTCCACCTCTTCGTCGACTTCATCCAGGAGAGCTTGCCGTTTCTTTTCGCGAGCACGTTTGTTGTACTCCGCCTTCTTGGCCTTTCTCATAGCCGCCTCGTCGTTAGGCATCAAGGCATCGTCATCCACAGCCCAGCCATTAGCTCCAGTTGATGCAGACTCTTGTTCGGTAGCATGCACTTCATTCCGCTCTGCTTGCTTCCCAGGTTCGGAGTTATCGATCGCATGTCCTTGATTGTCATTGTCATGATTGCCATTGCCTTTGCCTTTCTTAGAGGCCGAGTAGTTGTTATTTTCTACGCAGAAAACTGCGTCAGACAAATGTTCATACAAAAACATCAACACAAAAATGATAATGTGATTGGATCGTAAAAATACTGTGGATATGTGTCCCGCCACTTAAGCTTAACATAATGTGGTTTGCCAGAAAACACTACTCATTTCTTTCATAAATCGTACAGAGTTCGCGGTATTTATTAAACATCACTTTGTTTAATATCGCGTTTTGAACTCGTACGTCCAATGAGTTGAAACTTTGATACTGGGTAATACACCTGCTAAGTATCATGAAACACCCCTGAAGTGTTTCAATCTACTCGCCGTAGGCCCACTATCAACAGTGGTACTCCGTCAAAACAAGTAGCACCATCAGTTGCAATAGTGGTAACCAACGTTACACATTGTCCCCTTACTGTAAAAAGTTGAACTATGGGGAGAGGATTTACTCGTCCAAAGTCAATATGAAAATACAGTAAAAACACACGTTTTAGCTGTCCCTGGCTGCTCTATGAAAATGTCCGGTATTTCGAGCCAAAAAGGCCCTACTTCGTAACATTCGCATATCGCGTCGGAATTCGCCTTTCGGAGTCCAAGCCTCTGGCCAGAGTATGGCTTAAAGTGGCAGAAAGGGCTCGTCACCCTACTGCACAGTGTGTTGACCGCTTATTCAGCGGCCTTTTCTGCCCGAGTGAAGCTATCCTAAGACATGCATCTCACCTTGCATCGTCCCAGAAAAACCCAACTGACATTCATCTCGTCTTTGGCAGGTATTATTTTAAATAAAAGGACAATATTTTCATTTTGTATGTGGAATTGTTTGATTATTAATATTATCGACAACTGCCACGTCCAGCATCATGGGTGCATCGTGACAAAACATGACACCAATTATTGAGGAACACACCAAATAATTGACAAATGGATATTTGCCATGGATATCGGGCAATACAACCTTGAGTGGTCAAATTAGTTGATGTTGGTTGGAAGTGCTGACAACAATGAACGAACTTGTCTCAAAGTACTCTTTTTTTGACTTGGCGTTTGTTTGTAAAAATTGCTCATTTTGTACTTGGATAAAGTATATAAAAATTGCTCATTTGTTGACTTGACGTTTGTATGTAAAAATTGCTCATTTGTTGACTTGACGTTTGTATGTGAAAATTACTCTCGTACTTAGTCTCGTACTTACGTGTTGCGTTAGAGCTTTAAGTAATAGACTAGGGTGAGGCCAGGGCTACGCCCCTGGGTGGAGCGTTTTGCTTTGGCAATAACAAAGATAATATGCTCACACACATGAAACGTTTGAAGCCATACTATGAATTTTGAATTTGATTCAGGCCCATTTCGAAGTAAAAAAATAAGTTAACGCCGAGCATTCTGTTTGGCTACTGTTGACTGACGAATATTTTTTTGGTCAGGAGATAAATCATGTCCTGACCAAAAAACCGTCGACTCGTACCGAAAGAAAAATAAATTATCCAATCAGAGATCATATTATTTTGAAACTAAGGAGACGGCATTTACTTCGCACTCCTTATTCACTTCTTTCTTATTTTACTTCGAATTGGCCTCAATAGTTTCCCTGTTTTGTTGTGCAAAAATGCCAGTACTTGCACGGATAACACGAACGACTTATCAGTGATAATACAGACGCTCGAGGTACCCAGTCCTATTCACGGCGCATTTGACGGCAAGACAATGATGACCATGCGCTTAGATGATGCTCAAGGCGACTATGCGCTTTCTCGACAGCGTGAGATCGTTTGAACATGTCGAAAGAGAAAATGCGTGTGAGGGCCTCACAGCACGATACATAGCGGGCATCTTGGTATTGCTTGATTTCGTCAAGTTCACTGGACTCAACTTGAAAATTTGAGCGGTCGGAGCCCTTGTAGATGTACTTGTACAGGTACTTGACTGCAGATATACTTGTACACGCCTCGACATTGATGTGGCAGTCGAACATGGCACTCAACGTTGGGCAGTACGGAATAACATATTGGTTGGTATACTCAGAGGGCCGCTCTGCCGAAGAGCGGCGACGACGGTAGAGTGGATATCCATCACTGCCTTCTAATGTTTCGTTGCAGTATGCTTTTGGAAAGTTTTTCTTGCACTTCCCGTTTTCCAGGCATCGGTCGCCGCATTTGTGAATCATGCAGGTTGTAACAATTTCGTGCAGTCTTGGATTCTTTTCCTTGTCGGGAATTTCTGCACTGATAATACTGTCAATATCGGCAGCTGTCTTGATTTTGTCGTCCCCAGTGAATATGACCAATATATGGGCATGAGGCAGACCACGCTTTTGGAATTCAACAACACGAACACACGCAGCTTGTCGACCCAAAACTTCCCCCTTGTACAGCATGGCTTCAATGGCTAAGAGCTTGAGGCGGAACATGCGCGTCACTAAGTCAGGTCGATCAGCTGGAGATCGTTTAAATCCATAGTCGTCTTTCGCCAATTCCAGCTCCCTGTCGATTTCGACCCACTTTGGATTGCATGTCACAGTGATAAAAAGGTCTGGTCGACCGAACTTGCGAACAATTGCCATGGCGTCAAGGTAACGTTGTCTCATGTACCGAGGTCCACCCGTGTAAGATGACGGCAAAACAGTCCTTTTTCCAATGCTTTTGAGGTCCACATCATGCGAAACAGCGTCATGAAGTGCGCGGTACGTGTCGCTGCGGAGGTTGTTGGTTTGGTCACGAATATATCGAAGCCTTTGGTTTTCCACCTTTGCAAAATTGTCGACTGCAAACACTTGAAATAGAGGTCCGCTGGCATGTAATGGAGAGAATGCACCGCGCTCGTGCAAATGGTATCGAGCATAATCGTTCAAACTCACGTTTTCATGATTGCGACCGCTCTTGTTGTCAAACGACCACCCCAAAGTCCCAGTGGGAAAGAGCAAAGGGTATTGAAGCGGGTCATATGCCGAATGAAATTCCTTAATGCGAAATAAGCGTTGTTCCCCAGGTTGTCGATCCAAACGCACATGTTTACCAACGTGATAGTTTCGCTGAACTTCGCTGAGTACGGGGCCATCAATACCATGCAGTAAGATATGACGCCCTGACTTGGACGTTTCTGAAAAAAGAACAGCGATTTCAGAACACGTAGGAAGGTTATGCGTTCGGCTGTTGCTTCGAGGCTGAGCAGTGAGCACAATTCTCATGTCGTCATCCTTTGGAATATCCTTCGCATGCTTGTACAGCTGGGTGAACGCGTTGTGCTGTAGTAGTAGACGCTGGATTTTCGTCACAGTTGACACATTAAGATTTCCCCCAAGCTTTCTTCGTCGTATGCTTGCTTGCGTTTCAGGATCCGTAATGTAGATCTGGGCGTAACTGGCTTGTTCTTCGTCCGCAGGCAACAGTGGTCCAATCAAATGATGCAAAGCGCCTTGGATTGTATAAGATCTCGGCCCACCGTTGCCGTGAATAATTTCTTGGGTACCAATAGATGTAAAGGCAAAGAGGGCGTTGTACCGGCGAGTGTTATTGACAAACCCTCTGGTTTTGAACAAAGCAATGTATTCGCGAAACTCGGGTGTGTCAGGCCAGGTAGCAACAGGCAGCACTCGAGTGCCTCCACCGCAGCAGTCCTTTTCTTCGCCTGGCCAAATCTTCGCTTCGCAATGGCGGCAAATCGAACGCTGCTCAATAGTATGAAGAGGCACCAATGATTCATCGAAGTCATCGAAACTGACGCGTGCACTGTTGTGACCACTCTTCTTCTTCGGGCGACCCTTGGGTTTATTCCGGAGACTTAGTCCTTGCTCGCGAGGAGGTACATCAATCAAATCCACATCCACGTTTAGCGGAGGATCAGCATTTGCCAAGGCAAGTAATTGATTGTCAGTGTTGCAATCCACATTTCCATCGGAAATATCTTCTTCCTTGGTTTCTTCTTCACCTCCTTCATTCATACGGTTAGGTTGTAGCGCAGCATAGATCCTTCGATTGTCAACTGTGCGCTCGCGATCTTCTTGCTCCTGAGCTGCCAGAATCTTGAGATGATGGTCACTTTGAGCGCGATAATGGATTCCGTCTTCTCCCTCCTTGGTTTCCTCTTCGTCGCTCTGATCCATGTCCGTATGGTGCAAAATGATGGCACCCCGCCCTTGATTCGCAACCTCAGTGTTGTGCTTTTTTTCGCGAGCACGTTTGTTGTATTCCGCCTTCTTGGATCTTTTCATAGCCACCTCTTTGTCGAAGTCTTCCACGATAGCATGCCGTTTCTTTTCGCGAGCACGATTGTTGTACTCCGCCTTTTTGGATTTTTCCATTGCCACCTCTTCGTCAACTTTATCCAGGAGAGCTTGCCGTTTCTTTTCGCGAGCACGATTGTTGTACTCCGCCTTTAGAAGAGCTTGCCGATTCTTTTCGCGAGCATGGTTGTTGTACTCCGCCTTTAGAAGAATTTGCCGATTCTTTTCGCGAGCACGATTGTTGTACTCCGCCTTTTTAGATTTGTCCATTGCCACCTCTTCGTCGACTTCATCCAGGATAGCTTGCCGTTTCTTTTTGCGAGCACGTTTGTTGTACTCCGCCTTCTTGGCCTTTCTCATAGCCGCCTCGTCGTTAGGCATCAAGGCATCGTCATCCACAGCCCAGCCATTAGCTCCAGTTGATGCAGACTCTTGTTCGGTAGCATGCACTTTATTCCGCTCTGCTTGCTTCCCAGGTTCGGAGTTATCGATCGCATGTCCTTGATTGTCATTGTCATGATTGCCATTGCCTTTGCCTTTCTTAGAGGCCGAGTAGTTGTTATTTTCTACGCAGAAAACTGCGTCAGACAAATGTTCATACAAAAACATCAACACAAAAATGATAATGTGATTGGATCGTAAAAATACTGTGGATATGTGTCCCGCCACTTAAGCTTAACATAATGTGGTTTGCCAGAAAACACTACTCATTTCTTTCATAAATCGTACAGAGTTCGCGGTATTTATTAAACATCACTTTGTTTAATATCGCGTTTTGAACTCGTACGTCCAATGAGTTGAAACTTTGATACTGGGTAATACACCTGCTAAGTATCATGAAACACCCCTGAAGTGTTTCAATCTACTCGCCGTAGGCCCACTATCAACAGTGGTACTCCGTCAAAACAAGTAGCACCATCAGTTGCAATAGTGGTAACCAACGTTACACATTGTCCCCTTACTGTAAAAAGTTGAACTATGGGGAGAGGATTTACTCGTCCAAAGTCAATATGAAAATACAGTAAAAACACACGTTTTAGCTGTCCCTGGCTGCTCTATGAAAATGTCCGGTATTTCGAGCCAAAAAGGCCCTACTTCGTAACATTCGCATATCGCGTCGGAATTCGCCTTTCGGAGTCCAAGCCTCTGGCCAGAGTATGGCTTAAAGTGGCAGAAAGGGCTCGTCACCCTACTGCACAGTGTGTTGACCGCTTATTCAGCGGCCTTTTCTGCCCGAGTGAAGCTATCCTAAGACATGCATCTCACCTTGCATCGTCCCAGAAAAACCCAACTGACATTCATCTCGTCTTTGGCAGGTATTATTTTAAATAAAAGGACAATATTTTCATTTTGTATGTGGAATTGTTTGATTATTAATATTATCGACAACTGCCACGTCCAGCATCATGGGTGCATGAACGAACTTGTCTCAAATTACTCTTTTTTGACTTGGCGTTTGTTTGTAAAAATTGCTCATTTTGTACTTGGATAAAGTATGTAAAAATTGCTCATTTGTTGACTTGACGTTTGTATGTAAAAATTGCTCATTTGTTGACTTGACGTTTGTATGTGAAAATTACTCTCGTACTTAGTCTCGTACTTACGTGTTGCGTTAGAGCTTTAAGTAATAGACTAGGGTGAGGCCAGGGCTACGCCCCTGGGTGGAGCGTTTTGCTTTGGCAATAACAAAGATTTGCTCACACACATGAAACGTTTGAAGCCATACTATGAATTTTGAATTTGATTCAGGCCCATTTCGAAGTAAAAAAATAAGTTAACGCCGAGCATTCTGATTGGCTACTGTTGACTGACGAATATTTTTTTTCGTCAGGAGATAAATCATATACCCAAGTTCAGATTGCACAATCTGTGCGATCGATGAGTAGATCGAGGTCATCGTTGGTTGACAACCACGTACTTCTTCATCTTGTAATAATGTAACGTTGAATCTAAGTATAAGGTGCGTAGTTTGGGGTTAGCTAATCTCGAGGATTTATCGTCCAATTCATCGGTACGATGCAATTGGACTTGATCCAGGAAGTCACGGCAATTCCACAACAACACAGTGTAAATATTTGTAAGAACATGATAACGTTTGTTAGTTATGGATGAAGTTTTATGGAGTCCTGCCTATTGTAATGCTTCTTGATACACAATGTTTTTCGTGTAGATTCCAGGCAGTCCATCGTACTGTCCATTGGCGACCAAAAACTTAATGTTGCCTTTTGCTTGGGCTCTTGACATGGCGACGTAAAGCTGTCCATGCGAGAAGACGGGTTCTGGAAGGTAGACGCCCACGTGAGAAATCGTTTGACCTTGAGCCTTGTGAATCGTCATTGCAAAGGCAACTTGAACAGGAAATTGTCTTCTGCGTAGCTCAAATGGGTAATTGTTTTGCTCACCATCGTGAATTGTAGTAGTTCGGGGAAATGTAAACGATCTTGTTCGTGTGGGAGCCGTTCATAATTTGAGCCTTGATACATCGTGTTTTCAGCTCAAGAACAATTAAACGTGTTCTGTTGCACATGCCTTCCGAAGTACACAAATTACGAAGCAGAATAATGGGGCAACCAACTTTCAAATGCAACTTGTGGCTGGGGAAGTTGTTGATGTCTATAGAATTCAGAAACTCGATGGGGAACTCGCATGCATTTGTGTCCGAGTTGGGTTTGTCAGCAACAGAATCGGCGGACAAATATGTCATTTCGCAGTCGGAAGTGAGTCGCTCAAGAAGTGTTGTGTTGATGTCAGCAACAACACTATGTTTGGGTGCAAGGATAGCTCGACATCCAAAGTACGATCTAAGTGCATTGATGCGCAGGTTGTTCATGTCTTGATAGACGCTGTGTAAAAATGACCCCAAATCATCAGGCGACTTGTATGGAATCGCCAAATCATCAGGTAGTCGAATGTAATCGGCACCGAGTTCGGTACATGTGGGGTATGTTCCATGACCAATAGACTTGAGCAATGCAGCAAACTCTCGAACACTCTCTGAGTTGTTGTTGGTCAACCTCATGTTCACCGTCAGATGAAACTGTGCGATATTTCTCCAAAGGTAGCTGTTCTTCAAGCATGCTTCGAGGATTAGCCCAGGTGTGCCCTTCAAAATGACTGGAAGCATTTGCTTGAAGTCGCCCGAGAATATGACGACCTTTCCACCAAAAGGAAGCGCGTTGTCCATCAAATCTTGTAGCATGTGATCAACGGCCTCCACAGCATACTTGTGCATCATCGAACACTCGTCCCAAATAATAAGTTCTGTGAGACGTAAAAGTTCCGCAAGATGTGACTGCTTCCGAACGTCACATCGGCTAAGCTCGTGCAATGATCTTGGAAGACAGAATCTCGAATGCGCAGTTGTACCTCCGATCAAATTCAGAGCAGCAAGTCCGGACGAAGCAACAGCCAAGGCAATTTTGTTCATTGAGCGCACTTGAGCCTGTAAAATGTTTGAGATGAACGTCTTCCCTGAGCCGCCCTCACCTTCGAGAAAATATACTTTGCCTCTTCGAACAGTACTTTCCTTCGTAATCTCGCTCATAACGTCGTTGTAGAAGACCTCGTGCTCTTCGGTCATCGTAGACTTGCCTTCCAAAATGCCTTGGATTTGTTCTTGGTTGTGCGAAGATTCCATAGCCACTAATCGGTTGGATTGACGGCCCCTGTTTGTTTCCTCAAGAGCAAAATATTGTTCGAAATGTGCAAGCTGTGGAAGCTCCGGAAAACGATCCAAGCTTGATGCATTCGACTCGAGGCATCTTGATAAAGCCTGAATTGCGAAAGCTGTAGATTTTTGAGAATCGTCGGGGTACATGCGGTGAAAATCTTGCCTCATTTCATCTTCGAATTTGTTCCATAGCCCTCGTGCGTCCGCAGGTTCACAGTGAATCAGAATACTGACAAAAAGTGTTCGGAGCTCATAGGGAGTTGCTGTTTCAGTTGCTTCTCGCATGCAGGTTAGCCATTCCTCGTCATTTTCAAGAAAGCCAAGGGCAAGTGCGGCTGACTTGAACGTCGGATGAACCACGCCATTGACGGTTCGCAAATCTTCGTGCGATGTCGGACCTCGTCGGTAGCATAAGAGCATTCGCATAAAAAACAGTCTCCCGAGCGGGGTGACACCGTCAGCATCCTCCCGATCATACGATCACCACCCCTTTTACGTGATGTCCACTTGCGGAGCTTTTTGTTCCATACGAAATGCTCGGGGATATCATGGTACAGACATTCACGCGCAAATGCTTGTGAATCACTGTTTTCACGGCACAGTTCAAAAAACGCGGTGAGTTTCGTCCGGTTCCTCCTTGCCAATTCCTGAGGGCTCATCGGGCGGTCGGTAGGAATGCATACAACTTGTTCACCTTCCAAGTGTATTTCGAGGTTCTCGACAGCGTGTGATCGTTTGAACATGTCGAAAGAGAAAATGCGTGTGAGGGCCTCACAGCACGATACATAGCGGGCATCTTGGTATTGCTTGATTTCGTCAAGTTCGCCGGACTCAACTTGAAAATTTGAGCGGTCGGAGCCCTTGTAGATGTACTTGTACAGGTACTTGACTGCAGATATACTTGTACACGCCTCGACATTGATGTGGCAGTCGAACATGGCACTCAACGTTGGGCAGTACGGAATAACATATTGGTTGGTATACTCAGAGGGCCGCTCTGCCGAAGAGCGGCGACGACGGTAGAGTGGATATCCATCACTGCCTTCTAATGTTTCGTTGCAGTATGCTTTTGGAAAGTTTTTCTTGCACTTCCCGTTTTCCAGGCATCGGTCGCCGCATTTGTGAATCATGCAGGTTGTAACAATTTCGTGCAGTCTTGGATTCTTTTCCTTGTCGGGGATTTCTGCACTGATAATACTGTCAATATCGGCAGCTGTCTTGATTTTGTCGTCCCCAGTGAATATGACCAATATATGGGCATGAGGCAGACCACGCTTTTGGAATTCAACAACACGAACACACGCAGCTTGTCGACCCAAAACTTCCCCCTTGTACAGCATGGCTTCAATGGCTAAGAGCTTGAGGCGGAACATGCGCGTCACTAAGTCAGGTCGATCAGCTGGAGATCGTTTAAATCCATAGTCGTCTTTCGCCAATTCCAGCTCCCTGTCGATTTCGACCCACTTTGGATTGCATGTCACAGTGATAAAAAGGTCTGGTCGACCGAACTTGCGAACAATTGCCATGGCGTCAAGGTAACGTTGTCTCATGTACCGAGGTCCACCCGTGTAAGATGACGGCAAAACAGTCCTTTTTCCAATGCTTTTGAGGTCCACATCATGCGAAACAGCGTCATGAAGTGCGCGGTACGTGTCGCTGCGGAGGTTGTTGGTTTGGTCACGAATATATCGAAGCCTTTGGTTTTCCACCTTTGCAAAATTGTCGACTGCAAACACTTGAAATAGAGGTCCGCTGGCATGTAATGGAGAGAATGCACCGCGCTCGTGCAAATGGTATCGAGCATAATCGTTCAAACTCACGTTTTCATGATTGCGACCGCTCTTGTTGTCAAACGACCACCCCAAAGTCCCAGTGGGAAAGAGCAAAGGGTATTGAAGCGGGTCATATGCCGAATGAAATTCCTTAATGCGAAATAAGCGTTGTTCCCCAGGTTGTCGATCCAAACGCACATGTTTACCAACGTGATAGTTTCGCTGAACTTCGCTGAGTACGGGGCCATCAATACCATGCAGTAAGATATGACGCCCTGACTTGGACGTTTCTGAAAAAAGAACAGCGATTTCAGAACACGTAGGAAGGTTATGCGTTCGGCTGTTGCTTCGAGGCTGAGCAGTGAGCACAATTCTCATGTCGTCATCCTTTGGAATATCCTTCGCATGCTTGTACAGCTGGGTGAACGCGTTGTGCTGTAGTAGTAGACGCTGGATTTTCGTCACAGTTGACACATTAAGATTTCCCCCAAGCTTTCTTCGTCGTATGCTTGCTTGCGTTTCAGGATCCGTAATGTAGATCTGGGCGTAACTGGCTTGTTCTTCGTCCGCAGGCAACAGTGGTCCAATCAAATGATGCAAAGCGCCTTGGATTGTATAAGATCTCGGCCCACCGTTGCCGTGAATAATTTCTTGGGTACCAATAGATGTAAAGGCAAAGAGGGCGTTGTACCGGCGAGTGTTATTGACAAACCCTCTGGTTTTGAACAAAGCAATGTATTCGCGAAACTCGGGTGTGTCAGGCCAGGTAGCAACAGGCAGCACTCGAGTGCCTCCACCGCAGCAGTCCTTTTCTTCGCCTGGCCAAATCTTCGCTTCGCAATGGCGGCAAATCGAACGCTGCTCAATAGTATGAAGAGGCACCAATGATTCATCGAAGTCATCGAAACTGACGCGTGCACTGTTGTGACCACTCTTCTTCTTCGGGCGACCCTTGGGTTTATTCCGGAGACTTAGTCCTTGCTCGCGAGGAGGTACATCAATCAAATCCACATCCACGTTTAGCGGAGGATCAGCATTTGCCAAGGCAAGTAATTGATTGTCAGTGTTGCAATCCACATTTCCATCGGAAATATCTTCTTCCTTGGTTTCTTCTTCACCTCCTTCATTCATACGGTTAGGTTGTAGCGCAGCATAGATCCTTCGATTGTCAACTGTGCGCTCGCGATCTTCTTGCTCCTGAGCTGCCAGAACCTTGAGATGATGGTCACTTTGAGCGTGATAATGGATTCCGTCTTCTCCCTCCTTGGTTTCCTCTTCGTCGCTCTAATCCATGTCCGTATGGTGCAAAATGATGGCACCCCGCCCTTGATTCGCAACCTCAGTGTTGTGCTTTTTTTCGCGAGCACGTTTGTTGTATTCCGCCTTCTTGGATCTTTTCATAGCCACCTCTTTGTCGAAGTCTTCCACGATAGCATGCCGTTTCTTTTCGCGAGCACGATTGTTGTACTCCGCCTTTTTGATTTTTCCATTGCCACCTCTTCGTCAACTTTATCCAGGAGAGCTTGCCGTTTCTTTTCGCGAGCACGATTGTTGTACTCCGCCTTTAGAAGAGCTTGCCGATTCTTTTCGCGAGCATGGTTGTTGTACTCCGCCTTTAGAAGAATTTGCCGATTCTTTTCGCGAGCACGATTGTTGTACTCCGCCTTTTTAGATTTGTCCATTGCCACCTCTTCGTCGACTTCATCCAGGATAGCTTGCCGTTTCTTTTTGCGAGCACGTTTGTTGTACTCCGCCTTCTTGGCCTTTCTCATAGCCGCCTCGTCGTTAGGCATCAAGGCATCGTCATCCACAGCCCAGCCATTAGCTCCAGTTGATGCAGACTCTTGTTCGGTAGCATGCACTTTATTCCGCTCTGCTTGCTTCCCAGGTTCGGAGTTATCGATCGCATGTCCTTGATTGTCATTGTCATGATTGCCATTGCCTTTGCCTTTCTTAGAGGCCGAGTAGTTGTTATTTTCTACGCAGAAAACTGCGTCAGACAAATGTTCATACAAAAACATCAACACAAAAATGATAATGTGATTGGATCGTAAAAATACTGTGGATATGTGTCCCGCCACTTAAGCTTAACATAATGTGGTTTGCCAGAAAACACTACTCATTTCTTTCATAAATCGTACAGAGTTCGCGGTATTTATTAAACATCACTTTGTTTAATATCGCGTTTTGAACTCGTACGTCCAATGAGTTGAAACTTTGATACTGGGTAATACACCTGCTAAGTATCATGAAACACCCCTGAAGTGTTTCAATCTACTCGCCGTAGGCCCACTATCAACAGTGGTACTCCGTCAAAACAAGTAGCACCATCAGTTGCAATAGTGGTAACCAACGTTACACATTGTCCCCTTACTGTAAAAAGTTGAACTATGGGGAGAGGATTTACTCGTCCAAAGTCAATATGAAAATACAGTAAAAACACACGTTTTAGCTGTCCCTGGCTGCTCTATGAAAATGTCCGGTATTTCGAGCCAAAAAGGCCCTACTTCGTAACATTCGCATATCGCGTCGGAATTCGCCTTTCGGAGTCCAAGCCTCTGGCCAGAGTATGGCTTAAAGTGGCAGAAAGGGCTCGTCACCCTACTGCACAGTGTGTTGACCGCTTATTCAGCGGCCTTTTCTGCCCGAGTGAAGCTATCCTAAGACATGCATCTCACCTTGCATCGTCCCAGAAAAACCCAACTGCCATTCATCTCGTCTTTGGCAGGTATTATTTTAAATAAAAGGACAATATTTTCATTTTGTATGTGGAATTGTTTGATTATTAATATTATCGACAACTGCCACGTCCAGCATCATGGGTGCATGAACGAACTTGTCTCAAATTACTCTTTTTTTGACTTGGCGTTTGTATGTAGAAATTGCTCATTTTGTACTTGGATAAAGTATGTAAAAATTGCTCATTTTGTACTTGGATAAAGTATATAAAAATTGCTCATTTGTTGACTTGACGTTTGTATGTGAAAATTACTCTCGTACTTAGTCTCGTACTTACGTGTTGCGTTAGAGCCTTAAGTAATAGAGCAGGATACTACAAGTACAATATGAGATTCTTCCGTTGTTCCTCTTTATTCATGTAGAGAAAGACGAACGAACGCGAATCCGTGGTCTTCACTTCATACACCAATAGAGATGCGTTTTTTATAAAATTTTCCAAATAAAACGGTTAAATAAATTATAAAATATTTCGAAACAATATTGTCTTTTCGGGCGAAAATTCGAATTTGAGGTCGATTTAACACAAACTTGAAATCGACTTTCAAGGTATTAGAGAGATTTTGGTATGTAAAATTTCCCATTCAAAATTTCTTGTGGGCCTGACCCAAGCCTCCACAGGAAAATTTGACGAAGAAATTTCCTTGTTTAAAATTCTGACTGGACATAAGTTTGCACACAGCTTTTTTCATTTGAAATGGCGGAGGACGCGACGATCGAGAACGAAAAGAAGCGTAAATCTGCGTACAGATTCAAGGCAGCCTCTGACATTGACCTTTTAAAGGAGGTCAAGTTCATTCAGCCCATTGCTGCGGCCTATGGCCAGACAAAGAGCCGCTGGGAAGAAATCTCGGACAATTTGTGTGCGATTTACGGTAGCGTTTTGACAGGACAGGGATGCAGAAAACGTTTCGACGATCTCATGGCAGCCTTCAAGGAGCAATCGACAGCATCCTTGAGGGCATCTGGAACAGATGAAGAGTATCTCGAGCGAGATCAACTCCTCCAAGATTTGTCGGACATGGTACAATCTGTCATTTCTTAGCTTGCTAACCTGTGCGTAGATAGATGTGATTTTACTAGAGAAAAAGACGAAAAAAGATCTTAAAGATGATAAAGTTGACAAGCGTGAAACGGATGGACACGCTATTCGTGATGCTGCAATGTATGCGCTCAAGCGTAAAAGTATCGATGGTGAAAGCAATTCGACTCAAGAAAAGCCGGCCAAGCACTCAACACCCCTCAGCACTACGTCCGCCAGTGCAATTGACGTTGTCACAACGATGATGGAAAAAGCCAACGCAAACAA
Organism: Aphanomyces cochlioides; assembly: GCA_019828595.1. Taxonomy (NCBI): domain Eukaryota; phylum Oomycota; class Saprolegniomycetes; order Saprolegniales; family Verrucalvaceae; genus Aphanomyces; species Aphanomyces cochlioides. The sequence continues at coordinate 289,410 of JAHQRK010000027.1, read as the reverse complement.
GAACGAAGAATTGGCTCTGCAACGAGAAGCCACAATCATTTCACAGCGGAAACTTGAGCTAGAAGAAGCTCGATTTCATCTTGACAAGTTTGAACGAGAAGAGCGGCTTGCCATTGAGAAACGAGAGCGTGAAGAGCGGCTTGCCATTGAGAAACGAGAGCGTGAAGAGCGGTTTACTTTGGACAAGATGGAGAGAGAGAGTCAAATCCGCTTGATGCATGAGGTTATTGCAATGCTTAAAACAAAAAATAAATAGTGCTTGCGCAGTCTTAGTAATTACTATTTTCTTGAATTTTTAAAACATATAGATAATTGTAATGATAACCAAGAATGATAATATTATTATAGTTATACTATAATAGTACTATCTATATTTTAATTTGCTCCCCGGTGCAAATAGTCTTCAACTCGAGGTGGACGCAAACCAAAATGAAGTGACACTTGATTGCGTCCCTGCATGCAAGTGTGAACATTTGTGAGTAGCACAGCAACCGCATAACGAACTCCAACAGCTTGGCCCCATTGTTTTTGTCCGTCCTTGTAGTTCGTCAGGGCCCACAGCTTGATGACGATACCAAAGCCCCATTCAACACTGACTCTGACAGCGCTCATCCGCTTGTTAAATTCCGCTTGGTCTTCACTAAGGACAGCACCTTTGTAGCCAGAGACAACGACATTGTTCACCCCGAACGCGGGGTCACCGTAGATGACAAAGCGTTTGCCATTGACTTCGAGTTTTTCATCCAAACGCCGAATTAGCGCGCTTCGGTGCAAAAGATTCGAATCATGTCGTGAACCAGGTTCTGGTCCATGCAAGTCCACAATGATGCCATCAGGTGCAGTCACTGCCTGAAATTTCAACGCATGCTTTCTCTAGCGAATTACATCGTGTAAGGAATTTAAATGGCAATTGATGTTACCTTATGACCGTTGTACGCTGTCTTTTGAACTCCTTTGCCTGGTCTACAAATTCCCCGAACCGTGCCGTCGATGAAACCGATACAAGAATCGAGAGGGGCTCCTTGACTGTGAATTGAAGCCGCACATGACTCCATCCAGCTGCTGTCAAGTCGAGCATGGTCCCAAACGAGAAGATCTTTAAAACGGTCGTAAATGTGGTGCATGACTGTGTTTGATATAGACGACAAAGCTTCTCGGCTGCGGCAAAACATTTGAACCATCGTTCCAAGACGATGAGGCCAAGCAAGTCTATTGAGGAGAATGCAGAGAGCTTCTACAGCGTCAGCCCTATAACGACTCGTCGTTACGACTGGTTCGAGTAGCCGCACAAGTTGGAAGATGTCGTCCTTATTGAATCGAGAGTTGAAAATACACGTTGAATTTGTCTTTGTCTTCAAATCAAACCAGCCACGGGGTATTGTTATGGCTTTGGTGCACTTGGTTTCTTCGTCGAGTAGTACCCCCCCCAAATAGCGCCACCACCGGTAGCACATCCATCAATTCTCCATCCATGGCAAAAAAGTGAATGGTTCCAGTGGCAAAAACATGGTCACAGGAAAATTCATTATGAGAGTTTTCTGAAAACTTCAAAAGGAAATTTCTTGTAGCAAAATCTCTCCATTGAAAAATTCAATATTTTTGTTCAAATTTTTATCTATATTCTTGTTCACTCCAAATGCACTCTTCACTTTTTCCTTTCGAACATGCTTTGACTGGTGGTTTTCCATCTGAATTATTGTCAGTGGTCATTTCTACAATTGGCTGGCACAAAGTAGTATTTGCCAATCAATTCCAAAAAAACTTTTAAAACAACGGAAAATAAGAAAACGTTTTAAAACGCTTGTTTCGAGAAAAATAAAAAAAAACACTTCGTGAAAAAGACACCACATTCATGTTAAGAGCCAGTGCCACAGCGACGGATCAAGCGACGCCGACGTCAGTTGATAGCGTGGCGACAAGAGCGACTACTATCTCAACAACAATATGTTGTCTTCAACACTGCACATTAGGAATAGCAATGGCCATCAGGAATTTCTTGGAGTCCCTTTGGTCGTTCGACAAGTCACAAATATTCATTTGTGACCGAATACCTGCTTATACACAACTCTAGCCTTGTGCAAAACCATTGATACAGAGATACCGGTATTTGAATTGTGCGCTGACATATGCCTTGCTTTTTCTTGGGAAGAAATCAAAATATGTCTTATCACCACACAGTAAATCAAAATCAGTCTTGTTGCCATGTGACAGAAATCAAAATATATCTGAATGAATTGCTCGAAATCAAAATATGTCTAATTGACGCAGAGTTGTTTTAAACTCTTGAAAAGAACACGTTCTTAATCTTTCTTTTGACTTTTGAAAGCATTTGAGCTCGAATTTACCGAAAAGCACAGTATAAAACGATGGAGCAAAAAAATCCAGCACAACGGTATAAAAATCTCAAAATACGATTTCTGACCAAAACACGCGACCCCACTTGGTCCAACCGCCATAACTTTGGACTGCTGCGTCCTTTTATAGACAGATTTCGCAAAGTCATTCCACGAATTATCCACAAAAAATACTCTCATTTTGTCGATTTCATTCTAAATTGTGAGAGGGGTCTCAAATGTATCGATTTTTCAAATCGATCTGCAAATCGATCAGCCAATCAGAATCGAGTATTTACCAAGTTCACGCAAAACACACCTATACACACGTGAATTTTATTTGGCCAATTTATGTTACTTTTCATTTATACTTGACTTCAGTATGATGGAATCGATTTGGAAATGAACTCAATTTTGGTAGAAAAATACAAATTTGGGTGAAAAAGATCAATAAATTATACGATTTTGAAGAACCTCTGAAAAATTGTTGCAGAGTCCCCAAATTTCAGCAAGTTTTGTGGATCTCCAAACAGTTGTGGATGAAGATAATTTATGGGAACGGCTTTGCGAAATCTGTCTAATGTAGCTGAAGCACTCTGTTATCCGATGCGATGACTAACTCAAACGTTGCACGATGGTTGATTAGCTAATTTTTGTATTCCGGGCCTTCATTTATTGTCTGGCGAAAACAGTTGGGTGTACCTTGGGTCACCCATGTTGGGTGATAAGTTGACTTGGACGGGATGAAGTACAGAGGCGCAACGACGCTGCAAGGTGAAAGTCCAGAGTGCTTCACATCAAGCTCGAAAACATGCCGATATGTGCGTAGCATCTCCTGGTGTGGACGGGAAACATAGGGAGCTCCAGGACTACATTCGAATAGTACTGAGGATGAGCAAACCACAGCGCGGAGAGGATCAAGCAGTCAGGATGAAGTGTAGATTCCTTCTCATCTTGGCAAATTCGTATATCTCCTTGCGCAATCCTTGAAGAGTAAAAGATGCCTGAGGGAACGTCAGCATTACGTCATCTCCAAGAAAGGAGCAAACAACGGGAAGATGGGACTAATCATGGGATTCATCAGAAAAGACATCGACTGTCCTATGACAAGTCAGGCACGTCGAAATTGTCTTCCAGTCTCGTGCGTCAAACATGTTGAATCTCTCTTTCAGCCCAGTCCATGTGGACAGAACTTGGAGGGGGAAAAACCAAGCAGCTGCCGCTACCAGTGCTGTACTTCAGCAACGAGTTCCAACCTATTCCAAGGGGTTCCATCGAATCGACTTTTCAAGAGTCCTGGCGTGGTCTTTGGCAACAATCCAGTGATGATCAACCCCGATGTGGCGGATTAAATCGGTGACACTTAGTTTGCTGAGCGATAAGTTAGGCTTGATGTGCAAGGAAAGGAATTAGGCGTAACTTCTACCAGTACCATTGACATAGATGTCGACTCCAACCATCGTCAACCCCCAAATGTTTGGGGTTCTGGGTTGTAGCCGTGCTTATAGCATCTCCTGGGGCTCCATGGGTTTTCAACTCCACGGTTGCTAGTTTCAATGAGAGTGGCAGCATAAAGCCCTTCACAGCGATTTAAATGGCGCACAGTGTTATTCATCATTTTGCGTCGACTCCAACACAACAAAACCGTGTTGGTCTTCATGGTTCCTGCCACTGCCACTGCACAATACGGTGAGCTAGATCTTAAGCTCAAGAATCCACTCTGAAAACACCCAGAACTTGATTCACTCCAATGCAACAAACTCAAAACAGTTCTTCGTCAGAGCTCATCTGGGCTGTGGTCAAATGTTGGCCGACCGCCGGTGCTGACGCTGTAATGTGACATACTGCTGTCTGTGATAAAAGACACGAATGAAGATTCACCGTCGTCGTCACTGGCATCTTCGCCGTCTGCAAGGCGCCATACGTCGGTTGATGCCGCAGACGAAGGTGTGATAATTGTGGACATGGCAGTCTCAGTCTCCATTCCAAGCGATGACCTTGAGAGCAACGAGCAAGTTGTGCAAGCTCGGACTTTGACAGGCGTGCCTGCAACTTTGATATCCCATTTCGGGCCACACTGCGAACAAACCACCTAGACAGAGACGTCGTTGGTGACTGAGTCGTTCGTTTGGTGTACCTCGCCGCACTTGAAACAATGCTTCTTCTTTCGAAAGAAACCAAAGCTCCGTTTGCATAAATAGCATCGCTGTCGACTGGACAACTCGACGAACTGTTCTCCCGACAAGAATGGCGTCTCAATGAGTCGGTTTTCGCGCAAATTTCTGTCGATGCCTTTGATCATACGACAGAGATCCATGGCAACCTTTTCCTTGATCGCATTGAGAAGTGTGCCACGAAGGTCGCAATGCACGATTGCCTTCAGCTCGATGTAGCCAGGACGAGCGGACTCTCGAAAAACAAGACCAGAGCCGTCTTGGACAGCGCGAACAATGTTTGGCATTTGAGGACAGCATGGTATATTGATGGAATTGACAGAGTGAGCCCACGTTCGTCTGCCATTTTGATCTTCGTCTAACAAATGAGTGCACTGCAGTCTATATCAGAGCAAGCAAGCGTGAGCTGCGTACCTTGAGAAAGCAAAAGTCGCGTTTCTTCACGACGACATCGAATGGCGTTTTCTCGAGAAGCCACTGCACTCGGATATCCAAACCTTGCGATTCATGTATTGTGTACAAGTTGGCAATATCCAACATCGCCAAGTCCGTCCGGTCGATCATCTCCTTGAATTCGTCTCGTGTTCGCGTGCGAAAGAAGTTTGCCACTTCGTCGAGTGTACCAGCAACGTCTACCGTCGAACAGAAGAGCGTTGCCGAAGTCGGTCTGTATGGATCAATGCCACGGAAGATCTCGACTTCGGCCTCATCGGCAATCCGCTTCCATTAGTATCGTGGATTCGTAATGTCTGCTTTCTCTAGCTGGATAAGCTGAGTGTCAGGAGACTATGAATTGTTCGTACCAAGTCTTGTATATTTTGCAAGGCCTAACGTTCGTATGCTCGCATTCTTCAGGCGACAGTGGTGGGCATTCGAAGTAGACCCTGCTAGTTTAAACACCTCGGATAGCTAAACGCCTTTCGAACTGAACAGGTTTTCAATCCACGGACAGATTTCCATATATGTCGACCCTGGTAGATTGAACAAAAACCTCTCATGTTAAACGAAGTACAAAGGACCCGTAAAAATACACGTACAGTGGTACTGAATTTTGATTGGACAAACAGCCATTTAACACACATATCAGTTTTCATACCTTTACAAATCAATTTCCTGTAGGACTTAATTGAAAAGTCTATTCTTGAATGAACTCTAAGCTCTACTCCAAATCTTTGAAATAGATATACTACAAAATACGATATCAAAATACCTGATCTGAATATACAAGAATCAAGACAGTCCTACACTGTTGGAACTTCTAACCAAAAAAGTCATTAATTAGTGAAAGATTGAAAAGACATATATTAGTGTTATACATCAATCAGATTTCCCTTGTGGAATAGCCTTTTGAAAGGCTTTCTTAATCGTTTCTGGGGTCATCATATCCCAAGCTTTGATAGCACGCTTGATGCATGCCATTCTTTTTTCAACTGAACTTGATGGGTGGTATGCTTCTCGAAGCCACAAGTTTCGCAACTTGGCTTTGAACGGACCCATCACCCCGACATCTAAAGGCTGTAATACAGATGTCGGGGGGAGGGTGTACAAAGTAGAGCTAAGCTCCTCTTCGACGAAAGCGACGTTTTTCGGCGTAGTATGGGCCTCAAAATTGTCGATCAATATCAACAATTTCAGGTCTAACACTAATTAAAAAATTTAAATTTGCATTTATTACCTTAAAATAGTGTCCAAGTAGAAATTCTCAACTCGTTTTCATCGATAAAACCGCCAGGCTTCCACTTAAAGATGAAAAGAATGGGTAGTTTATCGCCTAATTATAACAAATTAGAACAGTCAATAACAATTTATTACCGTTACGTTTCGCTGCTAAGACGGCCGTTAGACGGCATGATTTGTCGGCATGTGAAATGCTTGCGTCGGCACCTTTTTAGGCAAGGATGTATTTTGGAGGCGTGTCAAAATAGATTCCAGTTTCATCACAATTGATGACATCCCCGTCATCAAAGTGATGATTTTCATGCCAAAAATCTTTGATAAATTGCTGTCGAATTTCGAGTATTTGCGTCGAGGTCATCGCCTTTGCTGTCGAGGCTCGACGGCGAGAAAATCCATGTCGATAGACGAATTCTCTACATAATTTAAACAAACATTTATAAGGGTCCTCTTTCGTGGCCGAATATTGAGTAACCCACTCCTGATTGTGGGTTTTGACTTGTTGAACGACATGGTATTAGTCAGGGGGAAATGTTTCTCCCGCATAGCTACCATATAGTCCAATAAGTCCTAAGATAGAGTGAGAAAAGGTATGAAATTTGCAACTTACATCGCCACCAGGAAGGATTTCTGGACGACCAGAAAGGCCAATGTTAAGCCTTCGTTTGGCTTGGATCGATGCTAGAATTGTTTTCCTCTCTCACACGAAGTTCTGTATCGTGCGGAGAGGGATGCCGCTGAGATCGGCGACACGTTGCTGAGTATACTCAGACAACGCGCGCAGGACATTTCGCTTGGTTTTTAAGCTGTACCGACGACGCGTTTTAACGATCTTCACTTGCTCTTCCATCAATTTCAAAAATGAACTCCAAAGCATTCTCTACCATCAAATTCCCTCGCATTTTTCCATCCAAAACATATTATCGTCAAATTCTATATTATAATTTCTGAAGGTTGCTTCAGACGACACCAAAGTTCAACGTACCACTATACGTGTATTTTTACGGGTCCTCTGTAATTTGATCAAATATGAGTTGTACTACGTAACGTCAGAACACATCGTTGGTTAGCCACACATTGTTAGTCTTGGTGGAAGGATGGTCGACTTGAGATGGAAGACAAAGTCACCATGCTGAAGATGATCGATGAAGGCACCCCATACGAACACATCAAGAAGCGCTTCAAGTGCTCGGTTGAGACAGAGTAGAGTGTATTGATTGATAGAGTTGAGTGTATTGATTGATGAACGACAGACGTTACTTATGAAAATGTCCTGATACCATACGGTAAATTAGTAACTTGAAATTTGTATGCCTATACAAACGCTTCGATAAAACTATAGCTGAACACCTATGGAATTGAACAAGAATCCCGCGCGTTGTTCAAACAAGCAGGTTTATCTGTAGTCGGGTGGCAGTGGCACCGTCATGCCCTCGTGGCAAAAGGAGTTGTGTGACTTGGGTGACTTCACTTTCCGGGAAAGTTGCATGTGTGACAAACAGTGGTGGGCCACCTTGTTGCTTGGAAATTACTGGTATTCTTCGCCTGATGCTATGGTTGACCTGCGACCTCGAGGTCCTGAACGTTGGCACGTGCTTGGTTGCTCAGCATAGGACGAAAGACAATCCCTCCACATGATTTGGACATTGTGGAATGAGCAAACCACAGTCTCGGAGTGGTCTAACGCAAAAAGAACCATGTTGACTTTCACATTCTCGTCCTCCCCTCCAGCCATGGCGTCTTCAACCATCTTGTATATTTCTTGAAAAGTTAAGGTTCCACTGGGTGCGTCAGCATTACATTGTCCCACCAACCGATTGGTTTTGTCCGACTACCTCAATCAATAAACTATGTGGAGCGCTGCCGACAGAGGACGGAGGGCTGGTCGAAACATGGAAGGGAAAGTGCTCTTCCAGGAGTCTGCATCACGACTCCCACAAGCTTGGAAGGATGTGCTACACGAAAGGTCTGTCGTCGCGTGAATCAAGTGCAATGTTTATTCCTAGGTCAGTGGGCTCTACCATGACGAAGAATCCACGGAGGTGTCAAAGCTGATGAAATGCACGAACCGAAACATTTGAAGAGACAGATTGAAGACGATCTTCTCATGCAGTGAGCTCCGTCATGGGAGTCTCGCTAAGAAGTACGACCAAAAGTTTATTCACTCCAATGCAACAAACTCAAAACAGTTCTTCGTCAGAGCTCATCTGGGCTGTGGTCAAATGTTGGCCGACCGCCGGTGCTGACGCTGTAATGTGACATACTGCTGTCTGTGATAAAAGACACGAATGAAGATTCACCGTCGTCGTCACTGGCATCTTCGCCGTCTGCAAGGCGCCATACGTCGGTTGATGCCGCAGACGAAGGTGTGATAATTGTGGACATGGCAGTCTCAGTCTCCATTCCAAGCGATGACCTTGAGAGCAACGAGCAAGTTGTGCAAGCTCGGACTTTGACAGGCGTGCCTGCAACTTTGATATCCCATTTCGGGCCACACTGCGAACAAACCACCTAGACAGAGACGTCGTTGGTGACTGAGTCGTTCGTTTGGTGTACCTCGCCGCACTTGAAACAATGCTTCTTCTTTCGAAAGAAACCAAAGCTCCGTTTGCATAAATAGCATCGCTGTCGACTGGACAACTCGACGAACTGTTCTCCCGACAAGAATGGCGTCTCAATGAGTCGGTTTTCTCGCAGATTGCGGTCAATGCGTCTCATTGAACGGCATATATCCATGACCGCTCTTTCTTTGAATGCACTGGGAAGTGTGCCACGAAGGTCGCAATGCACGATTGTTTTCAACTCGACATAGCCAGCACGTTTGGATTCCCGACAAACAAGTCCCGAGCCGCATTAGACAGCGCGAATGATGTCTGTGAACTCCGGGCAGCATAAAATATCGACAGATTTTAGGCAGCGAACCCACGTTTGTCTGCCATAGCCATCCGGGTCTAGGAATTGAGTTGACTGCAGTCCGTCAGCTCGAGATAGCTTGAGCTAGGAATACCTTAAGGAAGCAAAAGTCGCGATTCTTCCCGACGACATCGAATGGCGTTTTCTCAAGGAGCCATTGCAATCGAACCTCCAAGTCTTGCGATTCATGTATTGTGTACAAGTCGGCAGAATCCAAGAGTGCCAAGTCCGTCCGGTCAATCATTTCCTTGGTTTCATCTTGTGTCCGCGTGCGAAAGAAGTTTGCCACTTCGTCGAGTGTTCCAGCAACGTCTACCGTCGAACAGAAGAGCGTTGCCGAAGTCGGTCTGTATGGATCAATGCCACGGAAGATCTCGACTTCGGCCCCATCGGCAATCCGCTTCCATTAGTATCGTGGATTCGTAATGTCTGCTTTCTCTAGCTGGATAAGCTGAGTGTCAGGAGACTATGAATTGTTCGTACCAAGTCTTGTATATTTTGCAAGGCCTGACGTTCGTATTGCTCGCATTCTTCAGGCGACAGTGGTGGGCATTCGAAGTAGTCGGGCGGCAATGGCATCTTCATTTTGTTTGCTGGCGAAAACCGTTGTGTGTATTGGGGCTGACGCAGCCATTATCTGACCAACATGAAATGCGACATTTTTGCACTTGTGGACGCGCAAACGATTGCCTCAGAGAACCATGATGACTGTAACCGGACGCTCCGGTTACTTGCTCTGAAGCCTAGCTGAGCCTAAAGCTAATGGATGCAGAGTCAAACAGGGCTTGTGAGCCAGTGAATATGAATGGCCTAGAAGGCATCGAGGCAAAGGAATGGCAGAGAGCACAGAGTGCTTCACATGCAGGGGAATACAGATGACATGCTAACAGCAGGCATGTCATGCCAAGGGTCAAAGAGCAAGTAACCGGAGCGTCCGGTTACAATGACTATACAAGGATGCTTTTCCTTTTCCCCCTGCACCGAGCAAATAAAGCAAGAAGTTCAAATAAATTATTTTTCTTCATCTGCTACAATACTCGGATTGCATCCAGCATACCCTGGCGCAAGTGTCGAAGTCCGATTCGAAAGTCCAGACAACGCAAAGATCAGAACATCCCATTGCTTGATTCTTGAGAAAGGCAGCGATTGACGATGTACATTTGGGTGTGAAATTCTCCACCTCCCAAAGTGTGACGCAAGCAAACCACTCGCTCTCTTCCCGGTGTCGTTCTTTCAAGTTCGTGATAGGGTTCATTCTACGGTTTTTACGCCTCCATTACCGGAAGCAGGATTCACCTGCTCGGTGAGCCACCATATATTTTGCCTCAGCCATGAAAGATGACTTGATGTGAATTTCTATCATTCTCCCGGACTACTCAAATTCGGAATAAGAAAGAAATTGTTGAAATTGGACTTCGAACGCCAAAAATAACCAATAATTCATCCAATCATAGCTTATAATGAGGATAAGACGTGATATTATTGGCCAATAGACTTACTCGTTTATAAGAGTCTGCAAATGCCAGCACAAGTCTCAGGGCTTAGCAGTGTTGTTACCGGACATACGTAAATTTATGATTTCTCATCAACTCAAAATCGGTCGCAATATTCTGGCATCAGTACCAGCACAAGAACAGTTTGACTGGATTTGAGTCTCCTGTGGATTAGCTTTAGCTAGGCAAATTGCTCTCGTCATTCAATTAGAGGACAGCGCTATAATTTGTAGTTAGGTAGTTGTTGTCCTGCTAATGCTCAAGAGACACACTCAGTCTTCACTATTGATGGCTTTCGTTGAATGACGCAGGGTTAACCATCAGCTTTAGAAAATGAAATATAGTTTCCATCATCTGGATACGACTTCATGACAGCGATGCCTTCATTGTGCATTCCCAGCGCACACCTCATTTCGATGGAATTGACGATCGAGTTAGCAGAACCATGGATCTCTCCCTCCATGGGTTTTTAACATCGCAATGCACACTTCCTAATGCGATCAAGGAAAAGGTTATCACGGATCTCTGATAATTCGTGCTCCCAACTTGGAGCAGACAACCCTTTGGGCGGCTTTTTGAAAGTTCTGAGCACGCTCATAGCTTGAGTGGGGTATGTGCTGTAAGCTTGACACTCTGGAAGTAACCACGCACAGTCAATCTGCCATCAAAGTTAAATGGACGTCATCTCCTGGAACTCGATCGGAATCCAATCTCGATCTAAATGACACAACTGGATCCTGAACATGTTGTTTCTTGACTCATCGAGTTGCAAAATGGCTCGGTCAAAGTAAAAGGGACTGACATCGTCCTGCTTTCGTTCGGAAGCTACACTGCAACAACGAGCGTTGAAAGAGGGCTCTCCAGCATGTCTCCAATAAAGCATGACTAAACGCTCATTCACTTGTGCAAAACGAACAGGAACTAGTACTAGAGCTATTCTTGACTGTGGTCAAATGTTGGCCGACCGCCGGTGCTGACGCTGTAATGCGACATAGAGCTGGCTGTGATAAAGGACACGAAAGACGATTCATCGTCGTCGTCGTCGTCGCTATCATCGACGTCTGCAAGGTTCCACACATCAGTTGAGGGTATGGATGAAGGAGTGATAAGAGTAGACATGGCAGTATTTCCTCCAAGCGATGGCCATGAGAGCAGCGAGCAAGTTGTGCAAGCTCGAACTTTAACAGAAGTGCCTGCAATTTTGATATTCCACTTTGGTCCGCATTGAGTACAAACCACCTAATCAATTGAATTATGAATCGCTTGTCCTTGTGCTTGTTCGTGTCTTGTACCTCGCCGCACTTGAAGCAATTTTTCTTCTTTCGAAAGAAACAAAAGCTTCGTTTGCATAAATAGCATTGCTCTCGACTCGACAACTTGACGAATTGTTCTCCTGACAAGAATGGAGTTTCAATCAGTCGGTTTTCCCGCAGATTGCGGTCGATGACTCTCGCTGAACGACACAAATCCATGACCGCTCTTTCCTTCAACGCACTGGGAAGTGTACCACGAAGGTCGGTGTGCATGACGCACATCAAATTAACGTACCCAGGACGTTCAGATTCTCGACAAACGAAACCGGAACCGTATAGGACTGCGCGAATGACATTTGAAAACTCAGGACACCATGGGATTTGGACTGATTTGAAGCAGCGAATCCATGTTTGTCGGTCATTTCCATCTCGGCCAAGCAATTGAGTAGACTACACATTTTGGATCAAGTGAGAGAGCTCGAGCTTCGTACCGTGAGGAAGCAAAAGTCGCGTTTCTTCCCAATGACATCAAATGGCTTTTTCTCGAGAAGCCAGTGCAGTCGAATATCCGAGCTGGAGGATTCATGTATCGTGTACAAGACGGCACCGTCCAACAGCGCACTATCAGACCGGTCGATCGTCTCCTTAAATTCATCTCTTGTCCGCATGCGAAATAAGTTTGCCACTTCGTCCAGCGTGCCAGCAATGTCTACCGTTGAGCAGAAGAGCGCAGCGGAAGTCGGTGTGGACGAATCTCTCCCGCGGAAGATCTCGATTTCCTCTTCATGGGAAACATGTTGCCACTCGTATCGTGGATTTGTCACGTCTGCTTTTTCGAGCTGGGCAAGTGTGAGTACCACCTGAAGAGAGTTGGGAACACTTACCAGCTCTTGTATATTTTGCAAGGCTTGATGTTCATATTGCTCGCATTCTTCACGTGACAGTGGTGGGCATTGGAAGTATTCAGGAGGAAGTGCCATCTTCATTTTACTCAGTCGCAAAACAGTTGTGTGTCTTGTGCAGCAACGTGTGTAGTCATTCCGAGAAAGTTACATAAGTGACCAGATCATGATAGGGTGAAGAAAGAAGTGGCAACACTGCCACGAAAGAAGACCAGAGTGTTTCGGATTGACAGTGTGAATTCAGGTTTATGGTTTTACTAAGTGTCCAGGGCCAAGCAAACTAGAGAAAACTTACAAGCAACGAGGACACCATGGAATAGTTAGATTCCTACTAGTATGATTTATCTCAAAAAGCTTGCTCAGGTGCAAGTCTGGGTTGACCGCGGGAGAATTCGATAGTCTACGCAACACGAGCGTGAGACCTTCCCATCCCACATTTCGAATGTGATCTAACGTTACAAGGGAAATAAACACCTCAAGACTGACGTTGCACTTTGGTGTGAAATATTTGGGTCTATCATCGCTGTTTGAAGCCTCTCTCAAACATGAAGCACGAAAAAGAAGTTTGCATGAGGCGTGATGAAGGAAGTGTCCATGCGTCGACACAGACAGCAACCTCTGGCGCATCTGCTTTTTCGAGATCTGCAATGAAAGGTGCGGTGCGTTTAAGCATCTTGATTGATGGGTGCGCCTCAAGCAATATTCCTAATACGTACTACACCATTTGCCGGTTTAGTTCGTTTAACTTGCGATATATTTCGTATCATTTGCAATATATTTCGTATCAGTGCAATATATTTCGTATGACTTGCATTTAATTTCGTGGTCGGCAACGAAAATCGATTTATATTTCGCATTATATTTCATACCTCTTGCATTTAATTTCATATTTTTTGCTTATATTTTGTATCACGTGCATTTTAATTCGTAGTATTGTCATTTTCAACCAAATTTGTGGTTTTGACCAAAATGCGAATTCATTTTCAAATCGATTTCATCATACTGAAGTGGTGTGTGTCAGTGTGTGTTTTGCGTGAGTGAGGTGACTGATCGATTCTGATTGGCTGACTAATTTTAATTTTTAATTCTAGCCAATCAGAGAAGACCGTTCGATTCGGAATCGATTCGAAACCTCGGTCGATTCAAACCGTTCCTCAAAAAGCACAATAATGCAAAATATATTCAACGTCCTATTGAGATATGACGTTTCACATGTGTTGCAGTGTTGGCTTGAGCTATGAATTTGCGACGGGCAAGCGCATATGAACTCTGCCGAGCTTGATTGATCCTCGCATTGACTTATATGGTGATTGAAGTGTCCCATCAATTTCTTATGAGGTCGATAACAATTTTTTGTTAATTTTTCTATGTACTTTTTATCTTTTCTGCGAAATTAAATGCACGTGATACGAAATATAAGCTAAAAAATACGAAATTAAATGCAAGAGGTATGAAATATAATGCAAGTCATGCGAAATATAAATCGATTTTCGTTGCCGACCACGAAATTAAATGCAAGTCATAAGAAATATATTGCACTGATACGAAATATATTGCAAACGATACGAAATATATCCCAAGTTAAACGAACTAAACCGGCAAATGGTGTAGTAGTTTTCTATTATCTGTAAGAATATGTTTGCTTCATTTGAGAGTCCGACCTTGTCTTTCGCATGGTACTACTGAGCCACACAGAGCGATACCTTCAACCTCCGCGATCCGTCCATAAGTGTACTATTCATCGTAGAGCAACTGTACTAGTCACAGGAGAGTCTTGTGTAACTGTGTCTTGTGACAGAAAGCAAATGCAGAAAGCAAACGAAGATGAAATTCCCACCGGCCTTCTTCAAATGTTCGCCGCTGTCGTCTACTGGATACGAGAAGTACATGGAGCAGGCGAGGCAAAACATACAAGACCTGGGTAGCGCACCCAAGTGACGACTTTGAGCGTCTCAACTTGTCTATTAATAGCTTGAGAAAGCCGAATCCTCGATAACGAGTGGCAGCGCGTGGCGGGTGAAGCAGAAGTGGAGATCTTCCGTAGCAAAGATCCTTACCGCCCGACGTCTACCACACCCTTGTGTTCAACTGCAGAAATTGCTGCCACACTGGACGAAGTGGAAAACTTCTTTCGCACGTCGACACGAGGCGAACTCAAGGAGATGTTTGACCGAATCGAGCTAGCCTTTTTAGACGCTGCCACCTTGTACTCAATACATGACTCGCCAGACTTGGATGTTCGACTGCAATGGATGCTG
Organism: Aphanomyces cochlioides; assembly: GCA_019828595.1. Taxonomy (NCBI): domain Eukaryota; phylum Oomycota; class Saprolegniomycetes; order Saprolegniales; family Verrucalvaceae; genus Aphanomyces; species Aphanomyces cochlioides. The sequence goes on along the minus strand of JAHQRK010000027.1, from coordinate 274,410 downwards.
GAGAAAACCCCATTCAATGCTGTCGGGAAGAAATTGCGACTTTTGCTGTCTCAAGGAAGCAAGCTCACATTTACGACATCTCACTACTTGTAGTCTTCTCATATGCTTGATCCTGATGAAAATGGCAAACGAGCTTTTGTTCGCTGTCTGATATCCATCCAAACTCCTTGCTGCCCAAAGTTTCCAAATGAATCTTGCAATTAATTCTCTTAGCAAAATTGTGCGTTTGATACAAAATTGTGAGGAATGATTTGAATCGACCGAGGTTCCGAATCGAACGGGCTTCTCTGATTGGCTAGAATTAAAAATTTAAAATTATTCAGCCAATCAGAATGCCTAACTCACACAAAACACACACTGACACACACCACTTCAGTATGATAAAATCGATTTGAAAATGAATTCACTTTTTGGTCAAAACCACAAATTTGGTTGAAAATGACAATAGAAAAAGTAAAAAAAAACTATCTTCCGACGTTCCTGGGAAATTTTACTTGTTCCGGAAAAATATCCGTAAGTACAGTGGTCGCCACTGTCGACACGGCAAATTTTGCCGTCTGGCGAAAACAGTGGTGTGCATCGTGGGTGATGAGTTGACTTAAACGGACGGGATGAAGTATCACAGCGAAGAGTTGCAACGACGCGGCAAATAGAAGACCGGAGTGCTTCACATCGAGCTCAGTTCCATGGTTTGCCTGCTGACGTTACCACAATCCGCGTCCGACACGAATGTCCAGCTCGGAGCCCGAAAACATCATGGACACTAATGTGTGCACGGCATGTGCTGGTGTGGACACGGATCAAAGGGGCTCCTGGACTACAGTCAAATCGTACTGACTGTGAGGATGAGCAAGCCACAGTTCGGAGGGGATCAAGCAGTCAGGATGAAGTGTAGATTCCTTCTCGTCATGGCAAATTCGTATATCTCCTTGCGCAATCGTTGAAGAGCTGAGATGGCTCAGGGTACGTCAGCATTGTGCCATCTCCAAGAACAGAGCAATCAAGAAAAGATGGGACTAATCATGAGGATCATCAGCATGGACGTCGACTGTCCTATGACAAGTTAGGCACGTCGAGGTTATCTTTCAGTCTCGGTGGCAAACATGTTGAATCTCTCTTTCAGCCCAGTCCGTGCGGACAGCGCTTTGAGGGGGAAATGCGTGTGTCCAGACAACACCACCATCAGGTTTCGAATGAGGTGCTCGAGAGGACTATGACGGCGCTATCAGTGTTGTCCTTCAGCAACGAGTTCCTATGGGTTCCGTTGGCTTGACTTCTTTGACAACAATACAGTGACGATCAACCCCGATGTGGCGGATCAAACTCAAATCCACCAAACACACAATAAACCATCAACACGTCCTCCCAATGTTATTCATGACTGTGATCAAATGTTGGCCGACCGCCAGTGCTGACGCTGTAATGAGACATACTGCTGTCTGTGATAAACGACACGAATGAAGATTCACCGTCGTCGTCGTCGCTATGGTCGTCGCCGTCTGTCAGGCGCCATACATCGGTTGATTGTGCGGATGAAGGAGTGATACAAGTTGACATGTCAGTGGCAGTCTCCACACCAATCGATGACCTTGAGAGCAACGAGCAGGACGTGCAAGCTCGGACTTTGACAGGGGTGTCTCCAACTTTGACATCCCATTTCGGCCCACATTGCGTACAAACGACCTAAACAAGGATTATTTGGTGACTGAGTTGTTTCGTGTGCTGTACCTCGCCGCATTTGAAACAATTCTTCTTCTTTCGAAAGAAACCAAAGCTTCGTTTGCATAAGTAGCATCGCTGTCGACTCGACAACTCGACAACTTGCTCTCCTGACAAGAATGGCGTCCCAGTCAGTCGGTTTTTGCGCAAATTGAGGTCGATGCCTTTGGCGGTACGACAGAGATCCATAACAACCTTTTCCTTGATCGTGTTGGGAAGTGTGCCACGAGGGTCGCAATGCACGACGACCTTCAGCTCGATGTAGCCAGGACGAGCAGACTCTCGACAAACAAGACCAGAGCCATATTGGACAGCGCGAACAATGTTTGGAAATTCAGGGCAGCATGGAACATGGATGGAATTCAGAGAACGCGCCCATGTTCGTGTGCCATTGTGATCTAACAATTGAGTTGACTGCTGTCTGTATCAGAGCAAGTGGGCGTGGGCTGCGTACCTTGAGAAAGCAAAAGTCGCGTTTCTTCACGACGACATCGAATGGAGTCTTCTCCAGCAGCCATTGTACTCGGATATCCAAGTTGGAGGATTCATATATCGAGTACAAGTTGGCAGCATTCAACGGGGTCGTGTCTGTTCGGTCGATCATCTCCTTCAATTCATATCGTGTCCGGGTGCGAAAGAAGTTGGCCACTTCGTCGAGTGTGGCAGCAAGGTCTACCGTCGAACAGAAGAGCATGGCGGTAGTTGGTGTGCACGGATCTTTGCCACGGAAGATCTCGACTTCTGCTTCATGGCAAACAAGCTGCCACTTGTATCGTGGATTTGTAATGTCGGCCTTCTCTAGCTGGATAAGCTGAGTGTCTCGAGACTATGAAGTGTTCGTACCAAGTCTTGTATATTTTGCAAAGCCTGGTGTTCGTATTGCTCGCATTCTTCAGGCGACAGTGGTGGGCATTGGAAGTAGTCGGGTGGCAGTGGCATCTTCATGCCCTTCTGGCAAAAAGACTTGTGTGACAAGCTGACTTTTCTTTCCCGAAAAGTTTCATTTGTGACCAACATTGGCGGGACAAAATATCATTCGGAAGAGTCCGCAGAACAAAGACTCTCCCTCCACGGGATTTGGACATTGTGGGATGCGTAAACCACAGTCTTGGAGTGCTCTAATGCAAAAGAACCATGTCGACTTTCACGTCCTGGCCTTCCTCTCCAGCCATGGCATCTTCGGTTATCTTGTTTACAGTATTTCTTGGAAACGTTTAGATTACCACTGGGTTCAGTGTCAACAACCTCTGACAGCCTTGATCATTCAACAATGTGGAGCGCCGCCAAGTTGGCAGCGCTGTGAATCCTATGAACGCCATGAATATCAACCGTCGAACATGAGCAATTCATGACTTGTCCCAGTACGACAGGCGCGATTGTCCTTATCACTCCTTTTACTCCGACATACTCCCTCCGGAGTTCGCACTCCCTTCAGAGTACTTGCCCACCCCACTGCCAACTGAGGACGGAGGGCTGGTCGGAGCATGGATGGGGAAGTGCTGTTCCATGAGTCTAGCACAGGCATCACGATTCCAACCAGCTTCGAAGGATGTGCTAGACGAGATGAGGTCTGTCGTTGTGTGTGAATCTTGGGTGTGGAATGTTTATTCCTTGGTCAGTGGGATCTAGACTTGTTTGCGATCGTTCACTTCAGGCAAAGCCGCACATACTCAGCCTTGAACACGTTGTCGAGGGAATACGTTCTTGTTTGAAGAGGAGGCAAACGCCCCAACCTTGACGAAAAATTCACGGAGGTGTCGTTGCTGATGAACATATGGACGGCAACTTGAAAAGTGACCGATTGAAGGCAATCTTCGTCTTCATTGAGCTCCGTCATGGGAGTCTCGATAAAAAATATGACAGAAAGTTTATACACTTCAAAGCAACACACGCAAAAGTTCGACGCCAGAGCTAATGTGCAAAGCTGTCGCGTTTCATGTCTGTAAGTTGAATGGCTGCAGCATATGCCGGCCAAATGGTTGGTTCAGGGGAAGCTCGTACAATTTCGCTTTCACCACATCGCGTTTCGTTGCCAGGAACGTCACCACAACACACAATGGAGCTGAGCTCAATCCGAAACACTCTGGTCGTCTCCAGCGGGCAGACTCTACTCAGTAATACTTTCGACCACGATCCATCCTCAAGTCTAACTTTCTCCGAGGGACGACTCACGCTGCCACCCAAGACACACACAACTGTTTTCACCAACCAAATCAAAAAGAAGGGAGAGAGCGAAAAATGGTCAAAACAAGGGCTGAATATGCTCGTGTTGGGAACTTCAACAATGTCGCACAAACAATCGCAGATGTTGAATTGTAGCTCTGCAGCTGTTTCTCGCTAATTGAAATCGCACAGTGTGGAATCGAAAATACTGCCCGCTTGTAAAGCAAGCACTGCTCATGCCTATATCTTTTGCATCAAATGCGCTGCCTTAGAGAACCACCCGCTGTGTCATGCACATTCTGGCTTTGAAAAGAAATAGAATGCAATTATTTCAGAAACGAACTACGTATCGGAACTCGACGAAGATGATTTACTTGCACAGTCGACAAAGGTTTTGGTTGCTGCATGTCTGAATGCTTGGTGTGATTGATTCGCCCTGCAGCTGGCGTATAAAATTATTGACAGAAACCCAGGTGTTCCTTTTAACACCGTCCAACTTCATTTCCTGCTCGATTTTTTGCAGTCTTCGAGTGTTCACTGCCTTGATGAAATGTTTCGTGTAAAGTAGAAAGTTCTCAACCCCGATGAAGCCGGCATGATTGGTCACTGATCTAAACGTAGAATTGAAGACTTCGCACGTGACTGAACTAATATCTTTCAATTCTGGAAAGTTGTCGATTTTATATCCACTGGAGCAATTAACATGATTTTTGTAGTGCAGGCGATCAATCACAAACCAAACATTTTTAAAGAACAAGGGCTCCCGGCGCATGCAGTAAGTGTGAAGGTTGCACGCATTATCCATAATAACAACGCGACGTCCATGGCTTCGTGGCCACCTTTGAAAGTGTATTGCAAAGTGGCGTGCAGGTGACTCGTGGTCATGTAAAATAGAGAATCCTAGACAAAGACCATGTGGGCAACAGAAATGGAAAATTCCAGGTAGTTTAAAGCGTGTGGATGTTGCAATTTTTGTGCAAACCTTGTCGTCAGGGTGATGTGTATCATTGTAAATTGCTAAACGACGCTTAATGCTTGTGCATGGATACCATTCATGAAGGTCGTCATCATTGAATGCTGGTCCAAGGTAATTGTCATCGTTCTCACAAAGCTCGGAAGGTGGAAGATGGGCTAAATAATTCAAGAAATGATTAGCGAGGTGAGCTAGAACACTTTCAAGAGGTGCCCAAAGAATATGATAAGGCTGCACATCCATCATATCACTTCGTAATGCTTTCGCAAGAGAGGGAACAAGATTCTCGAGTTTAGATAGCACTAATTCTTTGTCAACGAGTAAAACGTGCACCCTAGTTTCAAGCGTTGCCAAAGATTGTAATATTGGACGAATGGTCTGTGGCTCACGAATTGCACCATTTTGTATGGGAGATTGACGAGCCAGGTCAGACAAAACCTCACGCCATGGTAAAGGGCAAAGACCGTTGACGCAGGAGCTACTGCTAGTTAGAGCTACGAAAAATTGTCCTAAGCATGGACAGTGCAAATTCAACAATTGTTTGAGAGATTCATGGTCTCTGTGTGTCCTGTGGGAGGGAGGAATTGTCTTCGCTGATGCTCTCGACTTGCAAAAATGTAGAAGAGCCTTCCTAGTTGATTTATCGCGTATAAAGATTCTGTTTTCAAGGGGAACGCATTTGCATACGCGAGATGAAAGAGGAATTTCTTGCCTACGAACCATTAATTGCTATTTCTTGTTATATAGTTGTACTCACCGAGGTGTTGTGTACTCCCGACGACATGCCATTTTAGCATTGCCGTCTCCTATAACAATTGGACATGTTTCGAGGGGGCCACAGTGTGGACATGTAAACAAGTAAGAATATCATCATCCAGCCTACAGATCGTGAAAATTGAGTTTATGCGGAGCAAACCTACACGCGAAGAATGTACCAACATGCCTTCACAAATGTTGTACGACTACAAAACGAGGAATGGCGACTTTTGTGCTGCGCTTCAATTACTCGATGAATACCTGATATGTTTGATGCAGATAGAAATAAATTGTAGACGATGGTGTTAACAAGATCCAGGTACGTCCCATCAAAGTTCATTACGTTGGAGCATGACTCGTTGAAACATTCATAGATGGGAACAATGATAGAAGTCGTTTTGAACATACCATATACGCTTCCAACTGACGAGTCTAACCACGAGGACGTATTGTAATTACTACCACAAGAACATTGAGGTTTTTGCAGTTGGCATGGGTGGAAATCTTGCATGTTATAACTATCATATATGGCGAAACCACGACGATTGTGAATTGATTCTTGATCGTCGAGATTCACTGGAAAGGATACATTGACCGGACACCAATTTTTAAATTCTTGGGCGACACTGTCCTCACTAATCCAATTCCACTCTTCCTCAAACATTGGGTCAGCACTATCATGAACAGCTAGCCATGATGCTTTATGGGCACATAACAAAATGTTTGTGCAATTAAGACAAAAGCAGTTGTTTTCACCACGCAATTCGAGCAAGGCTCGGTCAAATGGACTTACTCCTGCTGTCACAGATGCGTAAACATGATCTCGCCCCCCTTGCAAACCAACGTAGAAGTGGATTGCTGGAGGAATATCATCTATGGTTGATGAATCGTGACTTCTCGGAGGAGGCGGGAGGTTTGCAATGAGTATTTTTAATGCTTCGACATGGAAACACAACTCGCTCTCACTTTGTATCTCATAGTCGTGACTACTACGAGACCTACAAGACGCGGGATATTCCATCAATTCTTTTGACAACTTGTTGCGGCTTGTAGAACATACAGAGCAGTGGAAAATCTTGACTTTTCTATCAGCAAAATGGGCAACAATGGTATGAATGTGTGGACTGGTGCTGTTAAACATAACCTTATTCATCCTTTCGTTCGGTGAGGGTAAACAATACAATTTTCCAGGATAAATGACAAGTAATGAATCAAATGCTAAAACCAAATTCGCATAGCGAGCTGCAAATGACATTGTAAACGAATGTCCAAACTCAGTGGATGGCAAAGGCTGGTCACGCTGTGTGTGCAAGGTATTGATAGAGGGGGATATGACCGGACAAGACACCATTAGAGCTAGAGCAATTGCCAAAATCAACACAAACACCACTTTCACAGCTAGAACAAGCATCACCATCACCATCACCGCCATGCGAGTCTCCATAGAAATCTACACCATAATCACAACCATAGCCACTATTGGTCTGCGAACTTGGACTTGGGCTGTCGACACTGTTGCAGGGCAATGTAAACAAAGAATTCACAATGTAAGCACCTCTTGCATTAGATGCAAATCTCTCACGGATAACAGCTCGATGAGCTTGACACTTACATGGACAATCAGCACATACATTTTGACGACATCGGGCAAGTTTTTCTGCAGCCAAGCATGTTGAGCATGGTGAACGACGACGACTCATGCAGCCAAGAATATACAAAGGTCTCTCTATCATAACGTTCGAAAAGAAACCGAAACTCAGGTCTAATGATACAAAAATACGGTGAATAGAAGAATTGAACTCACGCAGTATTTACCATTCATAAAAGCCTGCACCAATAACCAGTAGGCCAGAATTTTACTTTATACACAGGAAGATATATAAATATTAATATCAGTATTTTTGCAATAATCGGAGCATTTTAACCAATGAAAAAAAATTATAAATTCATTTGAGTATTTTCATTTGTGATATGGCACTAGAGCTGCAGTTGGGGTTTCGACAGGAGGAGCCACTGTGCTTTGTGTTGCTGTGATAGTGTATTCGGTAGCCGCATCGATCTTGAGAGCCACTGTTGGGGCCGCCCAACACACTGCCTGTTGTCATAGGCGTGCTTCGGGTACAAATGCCGGCTCTATGCCGGCTCTTCAGTGTCGTGTCGGTGCGTCGGCTCACGGGCATTACTTGAGCTTGCGAGAGAAATCTTCAAAGTTGGTGAAACATGTCTCGCTTGTAAAGCGCTGGGAATATGCCCAGAATTCAGCTCGTTCCCAAAGATGGCGCATTGCAAAGTCCACACGGGATTGTTCGTCGGTAATACCCAATGCCCTCGCAGCAATACACCATTTGCCGGTTAATTTCACAAATTTTGCATAATATTTCGTGATGTTCAAAATCAGTTCGTGTCGACAGCAATAAATTTCGTCGATGGAGCACTCTCGTCATCAGATCATTCTTATTTGTAATTTCTCAGTATATTTCATTTATCACTCGATTAAGTTCGAATGAACTTAACAGAGCGGATTCTCGCGCGCAATTTACTTCCTCTGTTCCTTATCTTCATTTCAGAACTTGACATTAACATGGGAGACGCTACCGAAACTACATCTGTACATCGCTCTGTGAACTTGACTCATTGAACTATAGCCTCGCCGAGGGCCATACAAGAAGACATCACTATCCGCAAAGCGACGCATCATCGCTGTTTATGATGCTGGAGGAGATTGGAAGTCAACTGCTAAAGCTAACGGGGTCAAATTTTCGACCGCACGGAGGTGGCTTCACTTAGAGTCTTGGACTCCAAAACAGCGAGGTTGTCAATTATCGTAATCGTTCTAACACATCGTCATTAGGAGGATATCGTCAACGGATCTTGACACCTGACATTGTGGATCGAATGGAATCGTGGGTGGAATTTGACTGTCAGATCACCCTTGAAGAACTACAAGCCCGCCTACGCGATGAACTTGACATAAATGTGTCATCATCGACGATCAATCGTGCTCTTGATGAACGAGTCTTCACGTATAAAAGTGTCCACGATGAGCCATTGCAGTTGAACGACGAGACCCTCAAAGCAAAGAGAAAACAATACGTTCAAGAGCTTCGTGAAATGTTGTCTATGGGCAAAATACCTCTTTGGATGGATGAAACAAATTCAATTTGTTTACTGCAAGAACCAAGGGCAGATCTAAGAAGGGAAAGCGTGCTGTCTTGCCTCTAGGTGGAACACAAAAGGGAAAGAATCTCCATGTTATCGGAGTAATGTCGGCGAACAACGTTTTGTATTGTGTGCACAAACGCGGAGCGTACAAGTTGATACATGCGAACAAATGGCTACGCAATATGCTACGTGCAGCACGTGAGCATTATGGAGGGTTGCAAGATATTATGGTCATTGCAGACAATGCTCCTTGCCATTCCAGGTATATATGTTGAGTATACTGAACTTAAGTCAACTGATGTAGGTTGAATGACGTGTTTGAAGAGGAAGAATTCTCTGAAGCTTGCCTCTTAAAATTATCTCCATACTCGCCTATGATGAACCCCATAGAAAATCTCTGGTCCTCGTTGAAAGCGAAAGTGAAATCAGTGTTGCGCGAACGCCTTGCTGCGTTTATGGGACCTCCTCCAGAAGGATCGACTCGAGAAGAAATTCGTGTGTCCTACTTGGAACATGTTCCGTCGCAATCTATCGATGGTACGTCACCATTTGATTTGGTTTAGGAGTTGATGTCAATCGCTTGCATCGATTGACTCAAAGATTGGAGTATTTCTATGGTCGTGCTGAAAATATGCTTGACATTGAAGTTGGGGCTTAGATCCCTGAGAGAATGGATACTTGAAGTGAGCATTTTTAGTTCGTGTGCGAGGTTGTCGCCAATCAAAATATGTTGCGTGGATTTAAATGATCAAATATATGAGATATACTGGGAGAACACGGAGAAAAGTGATCTTAGGACGAACACTGAATGAGAACAACGAATATGACTGCTCCATCGATGAAAATCATTGCCTTCAACACGATCTCATTTTGAACTTCACGAAATATTGTTCAAAATTTGTGAAATTAACCGGCAAATGGTGTAGTAACTTGGAGTAACCAACGCAACAAGTGGTCCGTTTCATTTACACTGAACGGGGACACAGCGAGCTTGACGCTCTGTTTCTTTGGTCTGTGGTTTGGTGCGTGGTGATCGCTTGGCTCATGATCAGAGTATTCGAACTCGTCTACACGCCAGCACTTGCCTGCTATGCGTTACGAAGAGACTTAGCGGAGAGTAAGTGTGTGTTCACTATCTTCCTGCATCGACTCTGTATAAAAGATCCGATCGGCCGCACTACGAACGAGACCAACGTTGCAATCCCAAACTATTCCGTTGATTCAGGCGTTTCCATTTTGCTAAAATAACCCCCTGCAGCGCTTAGACTAGACTTCCTGTACTTTAAACACCATCTCCATGCATCGACTGCAATAGCAGCAATGAGCTCACCCTCTGTAAATTCTAAAAAATGCGGTACCATCAAATTGGCCAGCGTAGAGTCGTCAAGGAACTTGAATCTTCAAGCCAAATGAAACATCTCAGAGGAGTCTGAATTTGATTGTAAGAAACCTCAACAGGGTTGAAAAATTTGATGAAGGTTGCGGTGGGCCACTGAGCTGGCTCTTTTCACATCTTTTCCTCGAGAGACGCAGAATGTTGCGGAAGAGCCGTGTGCTGCTGAAAGCCCGAAGGACATGCAAACTTTCTTTTGCATACTCACGCACGCGTGTTGAAAGCCCGAAGGACATGAAAACTGCATTTTGCATACTCACGCTCGCGTGACGCTTTGGGAGTACTGGGATTCGCTTCTACCAACGTGAAATCGAGGCGATATGCATTAATGGTTCTGATGCTGGATGAGCTGGTTCATCATGCTTGTTGCTTAGGCATTCTAAATGTCTCAATTTGACCAGTGGGGGCTGATCTTTTTGATTTCCTTGCGTACAAGCCTAATATAAACGTTTTTTGCAGAAAACATGTTCTGAGCTTTTTCACCACTCAGAATTCTTTGCCCTTTGAATTAACCAATGAGAATTATCAGACATTCGATGGCCATAATCCGGTTTTTGCTTGGCCTATGTCCGGTTGTTGTGCTTATTGCTTGACCAAGTCAAGCAATTTCCTTTCAAATCAATAGAACAAACCAAATTCGATACAAATTCCAAATATAGTTTTTTTCAGTATTATAGCGATAGAATGCTTGACACGTGTCAAGCAGTCGAATTTCCGCTGTCATTGGTCAAAAGCAAAAAAGCCACCATGAGCACAGGGAACGCACGCCAAGTGTCAACGCTTGACGAAATCCGAGGCATGCGTGTGTCCAAATCAACAAAATCAGGCTACAAAAGTGGCCTGAACCAAATCAAGAAGTGGATATTGAACCACGGGTCAAGTGACATGCTTAAGAGCGACGGTAGCATCAATTTAGAGGTATTCACCCATGAACAATTCATTCAGTTCATCGCTTGGACTTTTCAAAATACGTCGAATAAGCCTGGCACAATCTCAAGTTATCGCTCGGCAATCAAGGACCAGTACAAACGAGAGAAAATCCCCCTGCCTGTCGAATACGACACTGAAATGACTGATATTTTTCGTGGTAAGACATTCACTATGTTGAATCTAGCTAAACTAATCAGGAATGCGACGAATTCACGCCGAGCTTGAACAATCAGGCACTGTTAAAGATTTAGGAAAGCGTCCGCTAGGTATATCTCTCTATGAATCTCTCTGCAGATCGTCGTTGATGAATTTGGATGGTGGATTTGGTCACTTGTTCTTGACTCTCTCTTGGAATCTCATGTGTCGCTCAATGTCCACCCAAACGATTCAGTTTGATCACTTGTCTTTTGAAGAAGATGCTATTGGAATCTTGTTTTGCAAGAGTAAAACTGACCAGGCTGGTGATAAATCACGCGACCCAAGGCACCTGTATGCCAATCCATTTAATCCCTCGACTTGTGTATTCTTGGCGTTTGGTGTCTATCTGGCAAGTCATCGTCAATTGGAGCCACTTCAACTGTTTCCTGGTGGTAATCAACGCGATAGATTTGGAAAAATTTTATCTCGATTAATTGGTCAAGAGCATGGCTCAAGCAACTCGAACTATGGTACACACTCTATTCGTAAAGGGGTCGCAACATTCGCTTGCTCTGGAAGTACTTGTGGCCCCTCCATGGCTAGTGTTTGCTTGCGATGTGGATGGACAATGGGTCATGTACTGGAGAGGTATATTCATTATGAGAGGGCTGGAGAGGTATATTCATTATGAGAGGGCTGGAGATCAATATCTTGGCCGCATCGTGGCTGGTCTACCCACAAACAACGCTTCCTTTGCCGTATTGCCACCCCATTTCTCCAATTTGGATCCGACCAGTCTCAAATGGGCAATTGAAATTGTGTTTCCATGTTTGGCTAGAGAGGACAGCTTGTTTGGAGTCCTCTCCCTTGTGCTTGCTTCTCTTGTGTTTCACTCAGACTTTCTTCTTGCCCAGCTACCCAAGGAGCATCCTCTATTCTCATCGCCATTGTTCGCAAGTACGCGTGTATTGTCTCAATTGAAGCCATTCTCAACAATTAAATCTGAAACTCTCAAACCCACTGGAATCCCTCCCCACATTGCGCTCTACGAGGCAATCGATCGAAATCTCTCAGCTATCGAACGACTACCAAATACAATCTCACGCAACGTAGAATGCATTTTGAATGATTCAGGAGTCATGGGTGGAAATATAACGCGTCAAATGCTCGAATCTATACTGGAAACAATGTTTGAGAAGCATAAGCCCACAGTGCAATGTCGAGAAGAAGCCGTTTGCGATGATGACAACAGTGCTGTGAATACACGCGTGTATTCATGGAACGGCCGGCTTTCAATCTTGCCCGAAACATTTACCTTCCCGCCTGTCGATTGCGCCACGGCGTGGCGTCTGTGGTGGTTGGGGAATTCAAGAAGAGCCGAGCCAGCTTACCGCTTCATTTCTCCGCGTGACTTGCCAAACAAGCATCAAAGGAAGCTTCTGTCTCAATGGAAGTTCGTGATGAGCGAATTCGAGCGTGTATGTCGCGTGTGTGGCTTTGAAAATGACCATTTCTGTACGGAGGAAGGTGTGAGTGAGTCGTTCTTGGTGGTTGGAAAGTACCTCGAGATGGTGTGTGGCAGTATACCCAGTAAGCGGTCTCGCAGAGTTAGCCAGCTTCGGCTCTTGTCCATGATCAGGAGTCTCCGCCAAGCTCCTCGTTCGACAAAAGACCAATGTCTCCAACGTTTGGTCAACCAAAGATTGATAAATTTTAACCAATAAAAGTGTGCTTTTCTTGTGTCAAGCAAATTCCAGACACAACACAACAAAACAACAAGTCTTTAGTATTAATACATACTAGCCTTACTTGCAACATTGACATTATATACTGTATGGAAGTTGAACATAGTAGATAGTATTTACTTTTTATGCTATAACTCAAAAATATAACATTCGTTTTTGAGCCGGTGATCATGTCTGCACAAGGAGAAGCCGAAAGCACGATTCCACGCCCCCCACGCCGTTCTACAACATTGTACTATGTCTTCGAAAGTGGCCCACGTCGACAGAACATCGACATGGCTTTGGGTAAGGTAAAGACGTTATGTAGTGCAAGGAGGATCAGCTGAGACGAATTCAGCGACTTTCCCAAGACAAAACAAGCAGCCTTGGACTTTCAGAAGGAATCGTCAAGCAACTCTGTCGACTGGGTCAAGTGGACAACACTTAGTGCAAATCCAAGAGGTATGGTTAATGATTATCTATAGTCTAACGCGTTATATAGCATCAAGATCCATTTGAGACTTTGTTAAACCAGGGAAGAAAATACACTCGTTGTGTTTGGTGCTTGCAGGCGAATGCAATGACAAAGGATTTGAGCCGACTTTCCCGAATTTCGCGCAATGTAAGTTTTGGTTTGTTCTAACAGATATTCACAAGTTGATAGATGGAGTTCCCTTTCCCATCTCCATCCATCAGATCTTGCGAGTTATCAACCATGAATATGTTTTCTCTTTTACTAAAGCCCCTCATGCACGGCTCATCTCACGTAAGAAGGCCAATTTGATGAAAGCATTGCACGAATACAGTTTAGTAGCTCAAGGAACATGTGTGGTAAGTCACTCACCTTAATGGTCAAGCTCCAAACAAGTCATTTGTGCGGGTTGAACGACCCCAAGAACGCTATTTCCTGGCTGGTGAAGAATTTGAGGATATTGCTTCCTACTTACAAGAAAAAGTCGACAAGCCACGCGACGCAACCAAGCTCCTTCTGTCTCTCGAACTGCTCCCACAACGGAGTCTAGTGCAGGTACACTCACTGGAATCAACTTTCTTGAAATTGCCTTATTGTAGTACACTAGAAAGCTCGATGCAGACGCGCAAAAAGCTTCTAATGCCGATTGGGTCAATCGCCCATCATGGCTTTCTGCGAGTGTTTCTTGGAGTGACCCTCTAGAAATGAACAAAGACGACCTGCTCAGGTTGTGCCATGCATGCTTGGAGCATATTTACTCCCCTAACTTTTGCGGTCCTGTTGAAATACGGGATGGCCGCATCATTGTAGTATCGGAATAAGTAATACGCTCTATTGCTGCGGTCTAATTAATTTCCTCATCATTTCGCTTGTGTCAGCAGGTTCTTCTCTGCGTTTATGTCTCTTAGTGTATTGTCCTGCTCTCATTTTTCCTGCTCAGGCTGGCCAAGAAATTCTTTCGTGCTTCACAAAGGGAATTTGATGTGCAGGTTGTGACAAACGGGTCACAAACGACTCCATAACACCGTATGTTTATGAAAAAGACACACAAGCAGCATAATCGGCTCTTGTTTTGGCAAAAACTCTAACTCAGAAGGGAGATGTTTCATTCACTTCGTCGTCGAGTACAATCGGAGTTGCCTTTGGGATCAGTCGACCTTGGAATCGCGCAGGATTTGGAGCGTGATGCTTCAACCGATCGACGTTAAATACCACGTGTAGTCGGCCCATGTTTCTTGGCAATTAAAGTCTCATGGCATTAGGATTGATTACTTCTCTTATCTTGTATGGCCCAATGTATCGTGGAACTAGCTTTGCCTTTTCCGACTGGCAAGCTATCCTGGCATGCTACAACGGGATGTTTGGCGTAGCTAACATAACAAATTCGTCTTCTTTAAAGGTTACATCTGATCTTCTTCCATCGTAGTATTCCTTTTCTCTTGCTTGAGCCTTCTCTAGGTTGTACAAAGCCATTTTGACGAGTTTTATGCGGCGCTCCGCAAAGTTCTTGGCATACTCGTTCAGGAGTGCAGAAAACCTACACACAGAAAATAGGGTATCACAGGCAGAATTTGGGGAATCATAAATTCTTTTATCAATAACAGTACAGTACAACTCTGTGTTCCTCGGCAGTCTCTGGAAATCGTAATGCAGGGAGAATCACCTATTTTGACGTTGAATGATTGGATGAAAAAGACCAAATGGAAATGGTTTTGCATTGTGTGTTCGGCCATGCGCACACGACGCAAGTCAAGACGCTCTTGTTTCGACAAGGACATATCAAGACAACAAAGAAAAGGCATGAATCCTTTATTACGACAAGAAACAAGGTTTAACTTCTGTGTTATGCATTACGTAACATCTCATTCTCATGTAGGAGGCGACTTATTGTTGAGATTTTCATTTGCTCAAGTCGACGTGGTTTGTTGTTTCTGGTTGTTTTGATTTCGTGTTGAAGAAGTTTGATGGCTTGATCAAAGGCCCTCTGTACGACATCGCCGTCCGAGCCAGCCCGTGGAACATCGTGTGATCTCTCCTGTAAGAGATTGACCATTTTCTTCATGACATATTTCCATTGATAGTAAGTATTTCTGACGGTGCGACAGGAAAAATCATGAAACGATGCTTGGCAAAGAGGAGACCAGCGTTGCGACGCGTTGCCACACCACCAAAGATGCCATGCAGCACAGACACCAACACTTGGAAAGACGAATGACTCAGAAAGATGATGAAAACGACCCCGCAAACTGAAAGCTTCATACGTTATTGAGCTAGAGCTGTTGAGTGACGTTGATTCCAGGCTAGTTGTAGTGTGTAAACAGTTTAATGCACGTGCTAGTGTTGATTCAAGTACTTCCTTTGTAATGTTGCCAGCCATAACGCCATTCTCTTCAAGCAGTTTGGAAATTCCATCAAGTACAATTTGAGGCAAGGCTTCAATTGAGTTGAAATTTTTTTGAATTCCACCATAAAGATGAACGTGTGGTGGTATTCCAGAAGGCTTCATTGGAGACTTCTCCATGTCATTAAGAAGACATGAGCGGAGCATAACAAGCATCCGAGGATCTCGAAACAGTGGAGTTGAGAGCAAGGCATGTGTACTAGGCAAATTGGAAGAAAGATAAACGGAGTGGTGAACAAGTGAGGCAAGCAAGATTTCAAGCACAGGGACAAGTGATACATGAACAAACAGATTGGGAAACATGAGAGCTAAGGCATTCTGGACGGAGGTGGATGGCGTAAATTGTGGAGGGAGAACAGCAAACTCAGGTGAGTCTAGTGGTAGGCCTGCAACGACACGACCACAAAATTGGTCTCCAGCACTTTCATATCGAAAGTAGCGCTCCAGAACATTGCCTAAAGCCCACCCGCAACGCAAGCACACACTTACAATTGTTGGACCTGCTGTGGACCCTGAGCATGCAAAGGTCGCTACACCTTTTCGAATGGAGTGGGTTCCAATTTCTTTCTTGGAAAGACGCATATGTGAGTCATTAGAAGAAGAAATAAGCAACTTATCCAGCTATTTGCCGAATCTTTCGCGTTGGTTTGATCCTGGGAACAGCGCACCAACACCAAGTTCTGGATGACATGCCAAATAGACTCCAATGGCTAGAAAAAGACAAGTATGAGGACACATGGGATTTGCATAGCAATGTCGGGGATCTTTCAAGTTTAGACCTAAGAAGTACAATTAATAAACTATAGTTATGATGCATATGCTACCATCTTGTTGTGTTTTCGTCTTGAAGAAGCATATTCCTATGGAGTCATTTTCAAGCAAAATATGATTCAAATGAATTGTTTCTGTTGACTTGGAGCGACACATTAGATTCCACGTAAGGATTAAAAAAGGTGCGTGAAGCCACCATCTTTCAGGAGCAAGGACTTTTCGCAAAGGTTTGAGTAAAGAGCATAATGAAGGGGTTTCTTTCCCCTGACAATTTTTTCACCAATTTGCAGCTTCTCAGCATGCATTTTTCTAATGCCTAATAAATATAAATTTTTGATGATTACGACTTCTACCTGAGAGGATTTCTTTGAGATCTTCGCCGTAATCGTCTGGAATCGGCATCTTCATGTCTTTGTAGTGTGATTTGATGGAACTTCTATATTTTGAGAGCGTATTTGGCTCCAAATCTTTTGACTGCATTGTGTGAATTATGAATTGTTTGAAATGCTCGTAAGTAAAGACTGTGAGGTCAATGATCTCGCCGCCGTTATCATTCACTGTGAGTAGATGAGTCATATTTGTTTCCTACGCGTGGTTTATGGCCCCAGTAACATTAAATTACATACCTTTATCCATTTTACAATCTGTCTGAGACCCGATATGTATCCTTTTCTCGTGCTATCGGAGATCCGCTTGGCTCGCGCGCGTTGGATCGTGAAATCCTCGACTGGCATGATAAACTTGGAAATGACTAACGTGTTCTTTGCACCTGAATTTCAACCAATGAGAGTTTACTACATTTGAGTGGTGCACAGAACCGCACGATTTCCGTTTCCCTATTGTGTTCCTTGTATTGAATACAAAAATTTAAATGTATTGACGATAGATCTACACGGGAAATAGAAATCGTGATGCCACCAGCATTACTCTTGTCAAATATAATACATATGAGCATTACTTTTTATGGTTTATATCTTGTCAAGCTGGTACGAGAGTAGGAAAAGGTTTCCTTCGGAACGCTTTATCTACAGGGAGTGGCGAGGAAATCGCCTCGTGAGGGAGAGAATGAATAGAGTTGTCCATTTACGCTAAAGTTGCGAGCAGACGACTATCATCCGTGTCAACAACAAAAATAGTGATGAAAACACATAGGGCTTGGACCATGATGTGAATATGCATTGCGACGTGTAAATTAAAGGAGAATTCGTGTCGTCGTGATAGAGTTTCTCGAGCTCAACGAGTTAAATGAGGTCTTAAAGACAATTTCTGCTGCGTGTACCTGTCAACGCCCGTGGTCGTTGTGACAGGTGACGGAATGTGAACCTGGAGGTTGCAGGTTCGAGTCCTGGGAGTTCGGTCATGAACAATGAACATTTTAGTTATTCTAAAATTCGTTGCCCGTGTGCCCACATACACAAAGCAGTTTTGGTACTGGAACTACTTACGACGTCAGTAACACTTAAGTCTAGGTCATTTATTGACGCAAAGTGCTACTGGAGAGCGGTCAGTAGTCTGACTTGTGCCTGCCAGAAAAACTTGTTCAATGGACAAACAATTAATGAATTCTTCGAGTCGGGGTCGAGCGCAAACAGGCAATGACGACCATTGCTACTGCAAGCAAGTGCTATCGTCGGTTAACCTAGACCTTCGACCCAGACTCGATGAATTCGTTAAACTGCTCAAGAATAATAACTGCAATACAAGGACCAACAATAATAACTATTGCAATAATTGCAGAATATTGTTGGGTTGCCAGATCCCCGTCCCAGAGTTCAGTTCGAGACTGCTCTTGGATATTTGATGCGTTACCAAGACACGTAGCCGTCGGCAGACATGTGAAGACCGCGAGAGGTGCAATTTACTGTGGTGAAGAACTTGAATGGTATCTGCGACTAGTACAACGACGTGGAAACCCTCTGTGTGGCACACCGCACCGTTTCGCTGGACCAACTTGACCGACGAACAAAAGAAGCCTCATGGCAGCCCAGCACTGAATCATGGCCATACCAAGCTCCAGGTGATTGGGATGGCCTGATCCAGTACCGTCGACTGCCATGCAGCTTTGGCCTCGGCACAAAGCTTGAACAATCTTAACTCTCGATCCGATCAAGTAAGTTCGACAAAGTCGTTGACGATGAAGAAGCTTCATGGTAGCAAGGGAACTGCATCAATGCCATACAAGATCCCAGTCACATCCAATGCATGATGCAGTTCTGCCTAGCTACCGTCAAGCTTCTCTACGAAAATGTGGCGATGAACTAGAATGCGGAACGACACTTTCACGATTTTTGTGAATGAAAGCAAGGCACCGAGAGGTGACAAAAGGACATCAGCCGTGCTAAACATTGAGCCGACAACAGGTAAGGCGAATTATGCATGATTATAGCTTTGCTAACCAAAGTTAATGCTAGATGGACATGAACGAAGGAGGTCTCCCTGGCCATTGCAACTAATTGTCATCGCCACCACAACCCAAAAGGGTCGAAGCATTCTACATGTCCTTTTGCACGAAGGAACATGATGCTCTCAAAGTTTGCTGGTAGTGTTAATGCTCTCAATGATGTCAAAACGACTTTGAAACCAGAAAACAATCGCTCGCATCGATTGCTTGTTGGTGGGATCGCCAGGAGGAGTGGGTCGTATGAGACTTGATGGCAATTGGAGTATCTTGTTTTTTGGCTTTGTTCATCACGTTTGAAGCAAAATCATGGCCAGTGTCATAGTCTTTTGCAACGCGTGGACATTGCAAAGCAAACTTCTCCACAGCCTTGGTCTCTAGTTGATTCAGGATTAGATCATTTTGTAGCTTGACGACCGCAGATTCAAACGCAACACCATGAAGAATGCGTGACGTCGCTGATAGATGTTCAGACACAGAATACTTTTCTTTGCACGCATCAAAGAGAAGTCTGACTTCTGCAAGAGTTCGATTTTCAGCTTGAAGCTTCAGACACACACTATTTAGCTCAGAGAGCTTGTCCACAAGAGATACAATACGTCGATGAACATGACCACGAGGGATAAGTTCTTCCACAGCAGGCATGGTTAAAATCGCATCACGAATTTCGAGATAACGATGGAGCATGTCATGAACCGAAGACCACCGAGTTGCATTTGATTTGATTGGTTTGAGATGTGTATGTCGAGTTAGCTCAGCCCTATTGTTTGGAAAACGCAGATGTGTCATTAGATTTGGACTTGATCCATGATGTCGACATGGTCTGCTAAGAAACGATTCACAGCCAACTTGAATCTGTGGCTAGCGCATCCAACAAGAGGCACGTTCATGCGGGATGCAATGGATTGGTTAGTTGAACAGTTGTCGGCAACAAAATATCTCACCATATCAATTGATTTTCCATACAAAGCCAATACATTTGACATAAAATAGACATGACCTTCTGCAGTTTGTCTATGTTCCATTGGTGACAACGCGAGTAGGCGTTGTGACGTATTCCTTCAGCGATGTAAATGACATACATTCCAATAAAGTGGACGCTGTGATTGGTCCATCCATCAAACATTAATCCAAATGACGGTCCCATCTCAGATGATATGACTTCACCAATTTTTGAGGCGACATGGTGTATATACGTTTTGATCGTCTTGACTGTAGTTGGACGCATTGAGACCACAAAACGGGTTGTTTGGTTTTCAACCTCACATAAAGGGAGATTCCTTTCAACGATCCAATTGATCTACTTATAAATGTTGTTCGTTCGTTCGTCAACGAAACGTAGCTGCGAATGGACGATGAATTTAGGCGTTGAGACTCATCAAACTCTTTGACATGGTTGGGATGTTTGGCTACAAAATTGAGACATTCCGTTGCCGCAATCATTAAAGAAATATTCGCTCAACTGACGCGACGTCACGAATCGAGAGAATTGATGAATGAGAGCTCATTTGTGTTTACGGCAGAACAAAAAGCATTGGTTGTGAGTTGTCTGCAGTTGATCACCAATGCTTCCTTGTTCGATCGTAGCCACTAGTTCATTCTGATACCCAAAACAACGAATGGTGGCCAACAATAATATTGATCCGATAAAATATTGTATTGAAAATTGGGGAAAACAATAATAAAATATTCCGTAAATACAATACCCGTATAATTGATATTGTAGTATTTTTCCCATGCCCTGAATAGAATAGAACACACCAGAATTGTCAGCATGAGTTCCAGGGCTTTGTTGTGTTGTTATCACAGACTGCACAACTTGTCATAGCATGATTGCAGCATTCTATGCAAGTAAACATGGAATTGACGATACATTATGGATCGTTGTTTGGTCAGTGCTTGCGTGCACGATGCTTTCACCAATATTTTGTGACTTGCGACTTCGGATTCTTTGAGTTCGCTACTACAGTAGATCTCTTGATGCAGCCATCAGGATCAGCATTTAGGACCAATGGCTCACCGGTTTAGAGTTTTTTTGCTTGATAGCAACGTCATTCATCAAATGCTCGTAGCATAACTTCTTGAACGGCGTAGAAAAAGCAGAAGAGACCAGCTTGAGGTCGTGTTCGCCTTCCGTTTCCATCGGGGTCGTGTCAATAGTTGACAAAGACAAGTCCATGAGCTAAGATTTCGTTGACAATAATAATGCGACTTAGCATCTCCGTCAAGTCAGTGCTGTTGATTGAGCCGTGTACAAGTAATGATACACCAGCGCGGCCTCTCCAATCTTTATCCATAATACGCAAGAGGACATATTACGTGTATGTCCTCTTGCGTATTATGGATAAAGATTGGAGAGGCCGCGCTGGTGTATGGTTAATTGTTGTCGCCTGGCAAGACGGGTGTCGAGTCAAGCATGTCCAACGCTGACGACTCCGTTGACGCAATGTGCCCGATCTTCTGGCAATTGTAGCAGCGTAGCTTGTTGCGGTTCTTCTTGTGTTCACGCCTGACATACAGGTTGTTGACCTCCATGTCGCCAGGCTCACGCAGTTCGCTTCGTGGAGGTGGTCTCTCTTTATGACGCTCGCGATCTCGATCATACGTCTTAGCTCGAAATGGTCTCTCCGACTTGCCAACAGTGCCCAGTGACACTGCATGCGCTCGCTCATACTCCATCGCTGCATTGATTGCAGAAGACAACGTTTGACACTGTCTGTACTTGACCTCTTTGCGCGTCTTCAGTCGCAAGCCGCGCGTGAATAAGTTCACCTTGTCCAACTCAGACATGTCACGCACATCAGTAAAAGTACGACAGAACTTCTCGATGTATTCAATTAGATCCTTAAAATTCTTCTGTTGGAGTGAAAACAACTTGTCCGCAGGCGCTCTTGTAGGTCGTCACGCTCGAACGCCTTGCATAGGGCTTTCTCGAAGTCGCTCAGGGTAGTAAGGCCACTACCTTCTTCATGTCACGCCAACTCTTGGTACCATGCCGCCGCTTGACTTTTGAGATTGGCGACAACCATTGCCAGACACCTCGCTTCAATCTCCTTGTCTTCCATACAGTTCAAGTGTTTCACCTTGAAAAAGGTCTCAACACGATGAATGTACAGATCGATACTTTCATTAATGCGCCAGTAGTAACCAGGCATAGATAGGCCTTCTACTCGCCGCTCCATATCGCTCTGCTCCGATTGAGGTGCTGCTTGTGCTTGCTCTTGTTGCTTCAGCAAGCGTTCCTGCAGTGCTTGCTGATTCTCGACAAGTCGTGCTTGGGTTTGGGTTTGTGTCTGCAGCAGCTGATTGATTTGCTACTGCTACTGCTGTTCCATCGTCGCAAACAACCTCATAAAGAACTCTTCGATGTTTTCTTTTTTCTTCTGTTTTTGTGGCCTTGACTTCTTAATTCGTTCTTGAAATGTTTCTTAAATTCTTCTTTTTTGTCTTCTTTTTTCTTCCTTTTATTTCTTCTTGTTTTGCCTTGAACTCTTCTTTTTGGTGTGAAATAGAGTTCTTTAAACATTAGCTAAGTAATCTGAGGCTTCTGATTGGACGTCGGTCTTTGGCTTTTCTTCCTTGGGTTTAGGTTTGTAGTCGAGAATGGTGTCGATCTCTTCACCAATTAGCTCGCTCAAAAATTTCAGGTGAGTTTGAACGTCGACAAATTTGTCTGAGATATACTTGGCGCGATTGGAGTACTTTCGCGGATCTTCGAGACGTCGAATGAACCCGTTGGCAACGCGGACGAGATTGGAGATCTTGATGTCGAGGCTTCATCGGATGTCGTCGAGGTCCTTGATTTCATCCGCCTCCAAATAATGAATTTTACTAAAACTCGCTTTAAACCTACTCTTTTCTACTCTTGTCGCCTTGGTCGCTCGCCTTTCGCTTCTTGTTCCCGACCTTACCAATTACACTACGGTTGGTAGCACTTTTTGGTTACGACACCGAGGACTTTGGACCCGGAGGCATAGCTCGAGGGTCGAAGAGGTAATCCTATCTGGTTCCCGCAACGGCTCAACGTTGACTGTTCAAGCGACCAGTGTTGGATCTACGCGAGCACTAGTGTTCAAGCCTGTCCGCTGCCTTCCCCTACGCTGTGGGCATTCTACAGCCTGCTTGGGTGGAGTCTCGAGGCATGGGCACTTACGTCTGGTGTAAGCGAAAGACCATGTAGTGCATGAAGACAGCGACCAAGAGAGGATGATGAAAAGTGAGTTAGATTAGCCAGCTTACAGTTAAAACTACAAGATAAACAATACTGTATAGTGTCGATGTAAACTCAGCACAGCTACGGAATAATCTTCTGAGAGACATACACTCCCTGAGAGCACACGTGCCTCTGGCCAATTTCAACTTTGTCAGACGGTGTCGTCAGCGTTGGACATGCTTGACTCGACACCCGTCTTGCCAGGCGACAACAATTAACCATACACCAGCGCGGCCTCTCCAATCTTTATCCATAATACGCAAGAGGACATACACGTAATATGTCCTCTTGCGTATTATGGATAAAGATTGGAGAGGCCGCGCTGGTGTATCATTACTTGTACACGGCTCAATCAACAGCACTGACTTGACGGAGATGCTAAGTCGCATTATTATTGTCAACGAAATCTTAGCTCATGGACTTGTCTTTGTCAACTATTGACACGACCCCGATGGAAACGGAAGGCGAACACGACCTCAAGCTGGTCTCTTCTGCTTTTTCTACGCCGTTCAAGAAGTTATGCTACGAGCATTTGATGAATGACGTTGCTATCAAGCAAAAAAACTCTAAACCGGTGAGCCATTGGTCCTAAATGCTGATCTTGATGGCTGCATCAAGAGATCTACTGTAGTAGCGAAATAATCAAAAATTTTATATATAAATAAGACAAAAAATTCTTTTGTATTTCAAACAAATATCAAAGAATCCGAAGTCGCAAGTCACAAAATATTGGTGAAAGCATCGTGCACGCAAGCACTGACCAAACAACGATCCATAATAGAGAGGTTCTGCAAACCGTCCGCCCAGCTCCCAGCCAGCTTATTATACATTTCATCTGCCATAAATGGCTGGAACGGCTGGGGAACGGACTGGTGGCCAACGAGTTCTGCACGCCGTCCACCCAGCTCCAGCTTTTCTCATCCGTATAATTGGACGGATAATGAATTTCTTGACAGCTCATTTCCAATTTTGACACTTGCCAGTTCCTCTCCAAGAGCTTGCACTCCTCGTGCCACATGCGAAGACCCCGCCGCGACGAAGACTCCTCCTTCAGCTGTGTGCTATGTCCTTTGTGGAGCGTCCATTGATACCTGCCGTGCGTATTAACCTTGCGAATGTGACAGACGGCAACGCCATTTTGGATTATCGCTTCGACGTGATTGGGATTAAGAAGCTTGGGTTTCTTTTGGGCTTGCCTGCTGTTATTGTGACTGAGTATCGCTATCGAGCACATCGAGATGAAGCCATTTGCATTCTCCTTGGTCGAATGGCGTTTCCTACTCGCTTTTATGACATGACTAAGAATTATGGCCGGTCAAGAGCCGCCCTGTGCGAGATATTTCTGTATGTATTTGATGAAATATATGATCGTTCGTGCGAACTGCTATTCTTCAACCTTAAACTTGTTCGACGAAACATGAATCGATACTGCCAAGCAATTTCCAACAAAGGATCACCCTTGGCAAATATCTTTGGATTTATAGATGGTACGAAAGTAGCAACAACTCGGATTGCTTCAACCGGCAATGGCCAAAATTTACAGCGACAAATCTACAGTGGGCATAAGAGGCAACATTGCTTGAGCTATCAAGCAATTTCTACCCCTGATGGAATTTGTATCCACTTCTTTGGGCCTATGGAAGGCCGGCGCCATGACACAACCTTTCTTCGACATAGCAGCTTGCTGGATTATCTCTCTTTTTGAAATGAGATATATTTACGGCGATCCTGCGTATGGAATCTCAAAGTTTATTATGTCTGGATTTAAAGGGATTAACATCACTGACGATCAAATGATATTCAACAAGCGCATGAGCCGTGTGAGGCAATCAGTGGAGTGGAATTTCATGCTTATGAAGTCATTGTGGGCCTTTATTACTTACAAGAACTTGTCCAAAATTCGATTGTCGCCAGTTGCAAAAGTTGTTTGTGTAGCAATGCTCCTCACAAACTGTCATTGCTGTCATTTCCAACACAATCAAATCAGTCTCTACTTCGGGCTGGATCCACCAACTCTCGAGGAATACTTAGATACTTTCGACGTAGCTCATGTTTAACTTCCATCAATATACGCTGTATTTCGATAACCATTTGAATTGACAAGTTAATTATCTGTTCCTGAGCATGTCTAGCATTGCCATCATAGCTTCATGGTTTAATCGAGCTTGTTCAGCAATTTGCTTGCGCTCTTCCCTGCGTTCAGCTAAGTCAGATTCGTACTGAAATTTTCAAAATTCCAGCTCCTCTTTTCTAAAGTCCAAGTCTGTTTTCGCATCATCTTGGATCGCATTAAACAACTTCAAAACTCGACCACCACCATTCATTGTGACCTCAGTTTCGCCATGTTCTGCTTTGCGTTTCCCGAGAGAGGCAAGGGCCGAAGCACGCACAATTTCCCCTTCGGATTCCATGCGCTGGTTGTCAATGAGTGCTCGACTTGAACGTTCTTTTTCCTCGGCTTTGGTATCATCAAGAGCCGAGAGAAGTTCATCCAGGAGTTGTAGTTTCTCGTCGTACTCCTCCGATACCCCCGAAGCACGCGCAGATTCGCGGTCATAGGCTCGATGGCCTTCTATAAGAACACCAAATCGGTGCTGGGCTTTCTTGGCGTCGAATGCAGGTCGTACGAAATCGACCTGCTCTGACAATGCTTGAGCAATGGATGCCCATACCTTCATGATTTCACCTTGTCGTGCCTCAAAGGGTCTTTCAGCATTGATTTGCCTCAAGAGCATCACATCCTCCTTGTCAGTGAACTTACGGCGCTTCGTTGGTGTTGGTGTCGTCATTGAAGATTTTCTGAATGAGATTTAGTCTATATTAGTTAAATGATTGGTCGAGGTGATTATTTCTATCCAATGGATGGTGTACGAGTCACGGATTTATTTGCGGACGATTATAGACTTTTGAGAGGTTCCGCTCAGGTGAAGCATAAAGTTTTGAAGAAAACTTCGGGTTTTGACATTCATATGAAATAGTCAGACGGATATTGAAAAATATCCGTAAACGTCAGAAAAATGGACTGACTTTTTCCATTGTGTAAAAATTCATACTATAGAAAATTCAAGATAAGGGGGAAATTTGGAGAAAGAGTCAGACAAAAAATCTGCGGCTTGCAATTCGTTGTTAGTGACGTCATTTTTCTTTTAGTCATGGGTGAGTCAAGTCGTAGGTCGACGACCCTGAGCGACTTGAGAGACAGCAGAATTGCCCCGCAAACAAAGAAGAGCTACAACAGTGGCCTGAAGCAAATCACAAAGTGGCTTCATTTGTCAGAGAGGTCATTTATGGTAGCAGACGACGGTACAATCGACTTGACATATTTCAATTATGATGACTTCTCTAAATTTATTGAATGGAAGTTCCAAAACTCCAATTCAAAATTGGGAACCCTCTCAAACTATCGCTCAGCCATAAAGGATTATTATCTACGCATGCAGACACCATTGCCAGCAGAATTCAGCTCAGATTGTAAAGTTGTGTTCCAAGGTAGATTTAATATTAAGCTAAATATTTCATGTTATCGTAGGAATACAGAGACGATGTGCTGCCGAAGAGCAGGCTGGAACCATCAAAGATAGTGGCAAACGTCCTCTTCGAATCAACCAATATGTTGAACTGTGCAAGCACTCTCTCACACTGATGGATGGTGGCTTTACGCATCTTTTTTTATCCCTTTCTTGGAATTTAATGTGCAGATCTCGATCAACAGATTCCATTTGCCTAGAACACTTATCTGTTGAAAATGATGTCCTAGGGTGCACATTTTACATGTCAAAGACGGATCAAAATGGAAAAAAGAGGCGTGATCCTAAACATATTTACGCTAATCCCTTGAAACCAGAGATTTGTTGTTTCTTAGCCCTTGGTATATATCTAGCATGTAATCCCCAACTTAAATCTGGCGCTTTGTTCCCTGGGCCCAACCAGCGTGAAAGATTTGGAAAGAGTTTATCAAGAGCTGTGGCTCATGTCGGTCAAGTTTGTGGTGCTGATATTGGTACACATTCAATTCGCAAAGGTGCTGCTACCTTTGTTATATCTGGAAGTACCTCTGGACCATCAATTGTAAATGTGTGCATTCGATGTGGTTGGTCCCTTGGACATGTTGTTGAAAGATATATTCATTATGATGGAGCTGGTGATCAGTATGTAGGGCGAGTTGTTGCAGGCTTGCCTTTATCTAATGGTGATTTTGCAATTTTGCTACCACACTTTATAGATTCCGACTCTGCATGTGTGAATGAGTCGATTAAGAAAATATTCCCCAACTTGGCTATGAATTCTGAGCTCCATGGTGTTTTGAACCTTTGTTTGGCATCCTTGGTGTTTCACGCAAATTTTCTAGTGTCAACATTGCCTGCCAAGCATCCTTTTCTATCAACTCCTTTGTTCACTAACGGAAATTTGATCTCAAATTTAAAAGATGTTATTACCCAAACATCAACAACTTTAGTCTCTACTGGCATTCCTCCTCATATCTCTCTACATTGTCAGCTTGAAGCAAACCACAAGTCAATCCAGGCTTTGGCAAGCACAATCCTCAATGGTATCAGCGATATTTTGGAAGAAAATGGGGTTGGCGCAGGGAATATAACAAAAGAATTGCTTGAATCAACATTGCGGTGGATTATGCATGATGTCTCTCTAGTACAAAATGTGGATGAGCCCCGAGAGAACCAAATATTGAATGAACGTACATCTTTACATTGTTGGGACGGAAGATGGCACAGGTTGCCACAGTCATTTGAGCTACCCGCCGTCGATGTGCTCACGGCATGGACGTTGTGGTGGTGTGGAGCTCCAGCAAAAAATTTACCCCCTTTCAGGCAACTTGATCCAAAAGATTTGACACGAAAGCAAGCTAAAATATTCTCAGCTTGGAAATTCGCAATGAAAATACTCACAGATTCGTTGATAGCAGCAGGCGATCCAACTTGCAACATCAGTGCTCTAGAAAGTCAAAGTTCAACAATTGTGTCTATGTCCTTCCATATAATTACCACTACATTGTTGTCAAGGCTGACGTCAACTCCACGTGGTCGACGTCGTCGTTTGGGCCAAATGACGCTCGTGACATTTGGTCGTCTTGCACGCCAATTGTAGATTTCGAGGATAGTTGGCACATAGCTTCTAAGATTTCAATGAATGATGTATATTTCTTCATACCTCATAAGACGTCCATTGTGCGAGCCCACCAATCTCTCCATCGCGCGTGTGGGCCGTCGATCTCGTTCTGTTTCTCCAACGTCAAAGTCCAAATTGATGCAAAGCTTATTTAACCAATCAGAATAAGTCAGATTTTGTGTCTGACTTTTTCCAATGACAATACAAACATGTGACTCTGAGCAGAACAGGAGTTGGGAAGACCAATTGCAGAATCTCTCTAATGTATCGTCAATTCCATGTTTACTTGCATAGAATGCTGCAATCATGCTATGACAAGTTTTGCAGTCTGTGATAACAACACAACAAAGCCCTGGAACTCATGCTGACAATTCTGGTGTGTTCTATTCTATTGGCCAATTATATTCCGTCTTATCTATGTAAGTTCTGATTGGAGGAATTATTTGTATTTCGGGTTGTTCAATGTGGAAAATAGGATTTTTTGTTGACTCAAGATCTCATTACAGTGTACATATATTTCAGTTGATACGAGAGCTGCAACTTGGCAGCAGTACCAGCACGAGAACACTTTGACTGGATTGGATTTTCCTGTGGATTTGCCAGACAATTTGCTCTTGTCATTTGATACAAGTACGGTAGTCTAATTTGTTGCTGTCTTTCGAAAAGTTCGGGAGACCTGTCAGTCTTCTCTTTCGATGTCTTTTCTTGCACAACAATATACACAAGCTACAGAGATTGAAATTGTTTCTAGATTTTCTATTATCTCGATAGGACCTCATCACTGCTATGCATTAACTGAGCATTTACCGTTGCAAGATTTTTCGATGGACATGGACGACTGAGTCGAAAATATCGCGTCCACGCCATTCATCCCTCTCTTGTTGTGAACCATACTCAACAAGTGACCAGATAAATGTATTTTCTCTCCAGTCGATTTGAAATGCCTACCATTCCCCTTCACTATGGTCAAGTGTTCGACGGCCATCTGTACTATTGCTATAATGCGACATACTGCTATCGTCGGAAGAGAAGGAAACGAAAGAAGTTGCGTCATCATCATCGCTGTCGTCGTCGTCTGCAATTTGCCAAACATTAGTGGAAGCCACGGAGGACGGGGTAGTAAAACCAGACGCTAGAGTGCTCGTGTCTTCAACATTTGATGACCGCGACGCCAACGAGCAAGCAGTACAAGCACACACTTTGACAGGAGTGCCACCAACTTTGATGCTCCATTTGGGACCACACTGGGTACAAACCACCTGGTGGAGAGCCTTATAAATCATTGGTTCTCCATGTCTTGTGTACCTCGCCACACTTGAAACAATTTCTCTTCTTCAGAAAGGTGCCAAAGTTCCGCTTGCACAAATAGCATCGCTGTCGACTTGATAACGAAATAAATTGCTCTCCTGACAAGAAGGGCGACTCGCTTAGCCGGTTTTCTCGTATATTGCGGTCGACGTGTCTTACTGAGCGGCACAATTCCTTCGCCCCCATTTCATTGATCGCAATCGGAAGTGAGCCAAGAAGGTCACAATGCACGACAGTGACCAGCTGGAGATACCCAGGACGATCGGTTTCGCGGCAAATGACACCTGAACCATACTGGATGGCGCGAATGACATTTGGGAACTCAGGGCAGCATGGGAGCTCGATGGATTTGAGACAGCGAACCCAAGTTCGTCTGCCGAATTCATCAGCGTCATACATCACTGTTGACTAGAACGAGTACGAGAGCTGAGGATTGGCGGACGACTGGAAGGAGCTGTGTACCTCAAGAACACAAAAGTCGCGCTTCTTCACGACACCATCAAACGGCGTTTTCACAAGAAGCCACTGAATGCGAACTTTGGATTCGGCAGAGCGATGGATCCAGTACAAGTTGGCGGCATCCATCATGCCATGACCAGTGCGTCGGACCATCTCCTTGAGTTCCTCGGTCGTATCGTTCCGATATAAATGCGCCACCTCCTCAAGTGTGCCAGCAAGGTCGATAGTCGCACAGTGGAGCGTGGCCGTCGCTGGTGTAGATGGATCTTTGCCGCGGAAGATCTCGACTTCAGCTTCGTCAGCAATACGCTTCCATTGGTATTGTGAATTTGTAATGACTGCTTTCTCTCGCTACAGACAAGAGTGCTGCTCGTAGTCATCTCATTGGTCTTACCATCTCTCGTGCATTTTGCATGGCCTGCTGTTCATATTGCTCGTACTCTTCAGGTGACAGCGGCGGGCATTCAAAGTAGTCTACCGGCAGCGGAAACTTCATCTCGATTGGGAAATAAATATAAGACCACAGGTGATTCTTCGCTGATTGGTCAATTTCAAGCTGGACACGGATTCCATATACTGTAATAAATTGTAACCTGTTAAATTGCATATTGCATTTGGAAAAAGACGAAGAGACTTGTATTAGATAAGCGTGCAAGACTTCATATACTATGAAAATTGCTAGAGATGAAGAATTACTCATATGTGTCGTCATGTAATCGATCGAAAGTCTTCAGAAAACAAGGAAAACTCTATAATTTTATAATTGGTGCATTCATTTCGAGGATGTGTCATTGAATCATTGAACAATGTATCATCCCATTTGCATAACGTTTCTTTGAAAAGAATGCCTGTATTTTCAACAACAACTTACCCTTCTTCTACGACAGCACTTATAACCTTTAGCTTATGTAGGAGCACCGTAGTTTACTTGTGTTTGCGCGTTTATCTGGCCATGAAACTATGGTTGACCTCCTGTCATATTATTTCTTGTTAAAATAAATATGATTTATTTTCACGGTTCAATAGAGGGGTAGGGTTTGTTGATGGTCTTATATTTCCCGGATCACTGTGGGATATCATAATATGATATCCCACAGAAGTAACTTTCCAGAAAGTGCGACTGTGGTGTCACCCAAAACTCCAGCAGAGCAGCATGCCAATCCAATTGCTGACTTTGCCGTCATCCATGCTGTTTTGCAGCCAGAAGGCCTGCAAGCACGAACCGATCTTGATGAAGAACATATGCATTCGTAGACAATCAACAGAGACACAAGAGCCGACATCGAGCAGTCGTTTCGATATGGCATACTCGTCCACTACAACCTCAGTAGGAAGCCATCGTGACTTGATAGTGGACAAGTTGGAGCCTTTTCACAACGTGCATGTTGAATGTCTCGTTCTTGAATCGACAGGGTACGCCAGCATTACACAGTCATGAACAACGGCGCAACACTACAGGAAGGAGTAATTTTCGAGGGAAATCAAATACTACAAATACCTCCAGCCCATTCAACTTGACTATCTTCGAAGCCTCTTGCTGCTTTCGCTGGAATGCAGTGGAAGAACTGTCAATTCAAAGTTTTGAAGGTTATCAGCACTTGGACTTCGCCAGATGCACCTTCATCGGATAATGGGTGCAACCTGCTTACTCCTTTGTCGTAAAACGAGCCAGCACTCGCGAGACCGATCTATCGCATGACTTGGCGCCAACTAGACGTCCTGATTGGGTGAACAGTGGTCAATTGCGGCTGCCAACGGTCTCATCTTTGCGATTGCCGGCGTCGGACTTTCTACCAAGCAGAAGACGGAAAAGGATGATCGTAAGGAGCCAGCGCAACGCCTGCCAATGGGGAAGAGACGACCAGACGATCGGCAGTGAGCGACAGCCTGCAGGAGTGTGTCATCAAGGCTCTAGCCAATTGAGAAAGTGGACAATGCCGATAGACCAATCGAGGAGCGAGAGCAGAGCAATTGAGAAACTTGCGTGCGAGGTTAGGTGTAGCAAGAAAAGGAGAAGTTAGTCTTTCAGAGCTCTTTTTGGCTGGCGTTGAATGAACCTCTAAGTTTGTGGCGTCCCGTCGAGAGAGTTTAAGCGCCAAGAAGTTTGCAGGGGTTCCGTGGGTCTGTCGAAAACCCGCACCGTCAATCGCCCTCACCAACGCCAGTCAACGCTAGGCGTAGCTCGTGGGCAACCGAGCAACCAACCCCCTTCCCGATCCTTCACATCGTCCTTTTCCCCGGCAGCGGTCAACTACTGCGGACTTTCAACCCACAGTCGCGCCTCTCCATTTCCTTCGTTCGCGTCTGGTTCACCTAAAAGCCCCAGGCGACCTCTAACCTTCCACCCCCCTTTTCTTGCGGCGAGAAGCTCGGACTTCACTGATCCGACCATCCCACACCTTTCTCATGGTATACTGTACAAAATACGAAGTATGATTGGGTCATGGAGTTTAAATGTCCACTGCTTACTCCTACCACGTTTTTGAGTCGTCGCGGGTCCATACACAGTCCCTGCTGAAAAATGAAGACTCTTGCTTGGCGCTCTTGTTACCGGTCGGCTTGGATTTCATCTCGCCAGGCGCTAGAAATGTCGTGTTTAGCGGGTGAACGAGTCCACTGGTGGGCATTCCGTAAGGATTGTTTGATAAAATTCTTGGACGGCATCGCTACGATTAGCGTTTAGCGTCCGTACCCCAAATCATCACCCGATCGTTCATGGGTTGAAACCGAAGGGGGCTCTCGCATGATGTTACAACGACTTTCAGCTTACCATGGTCATCTGCTCATACAACCACAAGGGTTTTCGTGTTACAACTGCTGTCATTACCCCCTAGGGCTCTTACGACAATCTCGAATGCGTCCAAGATGAACAGATAAATGCTTCAATCCATCGACCTCCTTGGAAATGTCGGCTACCAGTACATACCACCATGAATAGAGCCCCAAGTGAGGTCGGTGACTCAATCACTCACTCGTCTACCTCGCCACACTCGAAGCCATTCTTCTTCTTTCAACCCTGCCGTATTAGACAGGAATGCCATCATC
Source organism: Aphanomyces cochlioides (assembly GCA_019828595.1). Classification (NCBI taxonomy): domain Eukaryota; phylum Oomycota; class Saprolegniomycetes; order Saprolegniales; family Verrucalvaceae; genus Aphanomyces; species Aphanomyces cochlioides. The sequence goes on along the minus strand of JAHQRK010000027.1, from coordinate 241,258 downwards.
ATCCAGAATATAGATTGTGCAATGGCCCAAACACCATCGTGAACTCAAATTCAATAGACCGAATAATTGGCGCTTTGCGTTATGCTTTGGGAAATTATTTGAGGTTGTTGGGAATTGCTTGGATACCAAATCGCGGCATCTGGGGAAAGTCAAGCATGACAGTCGGAGGAAGGAGAACGCTTATGAAAGAAGTAAATTGATCTCTAGCCGACATTTGCGGAACATTCATTCGATCCACCTCGCCCGGAATCCGAGCAAGATCATCCCCCTCGAGAAATTAACGAACCAAAAGGGAGAAGGCACTCCAAGGGGAAATATTTTGCACTCAAAGTGTGAAATCCATAACTCTGTGTCCCATTTCTTTGCATATCATACGTACCTTGCAAAGTCCACTGGATTCACTGATCTGCATTTCCCCCCTCCATGCTCTGTCACGAGAGAATGTCCAAGTCGTGCGACGAAGAAAGTGTCCAGCAAATCTCAAGCTCTTGGCATGACCAAGGAACGATACCCGATCATGCTTTGTGGCTGGCGTTAAGCTTTCATATGGTGTCGTTGTAACACTGACGTGCCCCGATAACACAACGAGATAGACGTAAATTGGCAGGACTGGAAACTGCCACCACAGTCAGTCTTGTGGCGGCAACAGTCCACTCGACGTGAAGCCGAGCGATAAGTCTTCCTTCAGTCTGTACTACTCTGGATTTTAATATAAGCCGGTTTTCCTTCTGAGGTGTATAATTTTATAAAGTGAACTCAAATTGCTTTGTATTGGGTATTTTTCGACAAATCACATCGTGAAGGTTGTAATGGTTCTTGAATCAACGCCTTTTGTCCAATGGATGATGAGACATTGAAAACCACTTTCACATACAATTTTCAAGTGATTTAGATCCTCCCACAGTACAGTACTGTAACAACTAAACTCAGCTTATCTTCAGCTGGATCCCATAGAAAGTTCAAGATAGTTTTGAGATGAATGATGATATTTGGTGTATCGTATTCGTATTGGGTATTTGTATTGGCGATACATACTGTATTTCTAACCTTCACGTCCAATCAAATTCTTCTCCATCCTCCTTCATTTTGAAATCTGAGAGATCGAGGATGCCACGATCTCGCAGACAAGCGAGCGAGAATTAATGACTTCTGCTTTGGTTTCCGTGTCAGTGGTATGGAAGTATGTATTATGACTTATGTCTCACTATTAGATTGTCGAGTCAAGACGCAGCTTCGACCACAGTTTCAAGGCTCCTTCGACAGCACCAGTTGGTCCTCGTTTTCTTTCCTTGGTGTCGCGATTTGCCTGGATGTGGTCCAATATTTTTGACTGTATTTCAACAGCCACAGATCTCCAGAGCTTCATTTCATTCTCGGTTGGTACTCTGCTGGGGGGCTTCATCATCGTCTTTTCGATAGGATAGAATTTTTCAGCAATTCTAATTGCTTGAATAACACGGTGTTGTACTTTGTTGTTTCGTTCTAAAGGTATGCTCCATAATGACTCAGCTAAATATCTTACAATCAAATCAGAGAATTGAATATTTGCCAGCGATGTAAAATCGGATGGCCAACTTCTGACGTGTCCTATGTTCAGGATATTCATGTATGATTTTTCAATTCCTTGATCACTCGATAAAGGGTAGACATTTGAACCATTTTGTACGAGTAAATTGTGAATAGATGCCAGTTGATTGCTCTGCGTTTTCACAAGATTTTGCAGTTCGAATGTCAAACCTCGAAGATTTAAAACTTCTCCCATCAATGTACGATAGCCCAAGACGAGTTTTTCGAGCACATCGGAGAATGTGTTGGCACCAACAAAATGCTTAGCAATATCGTCGTTTGGTAAATTCTGGAGGATAACAGAGGTCTTAAGTTGAGTCAAGTTGTATATAATAAACTTCGTTCGTATATTTTCACCCCATTTTAAAAGAATTGTGAGCACAATGTCTTCGGTGTCACAAAATACTGCTTGGCCTGCTTCAAGCAAAGTCTTATGGAGCATGTGCTTCTCACATGCATGCAACGTATCTCGTAAGTACATTAATAGGGCAGCTGTCATTGCATTTGCAAACGATCTATTTGATAATCTGTCCATAGTAAAACCAAACAAGCTGTCCACAAAACTGCTAATTTTTATTTGTTCACCAGGATCAGACGATATAGCTTCCAATGAAGCAGAGAAAACTCGGAGGTTAGGCTGCTCCCATCCACTTAGAGCTCGCCCAACTGTTTGATCACCATGCCAAGTTTCAGACAAGTACTCCATCAATTTTGAAAAACTCTCCACAGCCCACTGCCCTCTATGGGCTAAGTCGGGCAAAGATACATGCTGATTTGAGGCTGCCGCAATAGCAGCACCACGACGATTTGAATGGGACATTAAGTCTGGGGTTAAATCATTTGAGCCACTCAACTTTTAGATAGTCTAGGGTATGTTTAATTTAAGACTAGTGTCTCCAAAAGATCACCTTCATCAATCTGTTAATGTATGCTGCTGTTTTCAATTCATTCGAGCCTTGCCCCATGTGATAAAATATTTTGTCGGATGCTGAATAACGATTGCAAACAAGTTGACAGGCAAGGGAATGAACCATATCAATTTGCCAAATCAATGCAGAAGGAAAGATCGATAACGAGTGCTGTTTTGAGACTTTTCGTCGAGTAATATCACCTATGATAAATCCATCCATCCATGTAATGTCTTGATATCGGATATTGCCCACGTCTGAGCCTCGCCCTATCGATGCCCACTGTGCATTGAGCAGTGTGCGATCTCCAAATGATTTGAGATCATTCTGTCGAAATAGAATTTCTCCAATTTGTGTCAGGTCATGAATTGTCATGGGTGGAGCTTGATCCTTTAATTTAGTGCCATCTACGCTAATGTATAACAAATATAATATAGCACACATGTCTACCTTTTAAGCTTTTCAGCACGTACTGTTTTGCCAATTGACGACGTGTATTTGAATACCAGCCCGAGATGTCATTGAAAATGCTCGTTTTGAACTGCGTCTCCAGTTGACGACGAATGCAGCTAAGGTAATTCATGGATGTTTGAAAACCTATCGTAGTATTGCTGAGTAAGAAAGAGCAGAACTTGCCAATTGTATCTTTTGAGACTATCTCTACTGGAATGGTCTCAAAAGATTGAATTGAGGGCCCCAGGAATTTCATGAATTGCTTTCTGGCTGACTTGTCTTGGCGACGGCTAGAATCTCCAAGCCGGCTGTCGTTGATGTCCTGGACATTCAAGAGATCCGCGACAATCGCGTCGACATCGGGGTTGTCGAGTTCACCAGGCTTTGATATGAGATCTTTATGGCGCTTCGAGACGTGTTTTCTCGGACGCGACTCTTCGTCGCTGGACATGGCTGTGACAATAACAGTTCTTATTGGTCAGATATGTAACCAATAACTATAAATATGCTACTCTCAGCTGAAGAAGACCAGATACACTACTGTAGTGATTTGGATTGTCCAACAGTAGTGATTTGGATTGTCCAACAGTTTCATAGATATAGTACTACTATTTTTATATAAAATTTTGTATCCACTCTTTAGTAGATACTATTCAGAACTAGTAGATACTACAAAAAAACATCTGTGCCAAAGTAATCAGGCAGTCATTTACAAACTTCTATATAATTGACGTTAGAAACCTGCTTATATTTTGTTCCACGATCCGACGACAAACCTGCTTATATTAAAATCCAGAGTAGTACTGTACTGCCTTCGATTCTGAACGCAGGGCCACATGTGTAACTTGCTCCGAGGTGCAACTCAACTTAGCACCCACGAAGAATTACTCACTCGACAACAAGACGAATGAAGTTCCCGCTGCCAGTCGACTACTTTGAATGCCCACCGCTCTCGCCACTGGAATGTGAGATATTCGCACATCAGGCCACGCAAAATGCACGAGACATGGTAGGACTTTTCGGTTGACTCCAAGCATCCAGGTTGTCCAGCTAGAGAAAGCCACCATTACAAATCCAACTTACCAATGGAAGCGTGTTGCCAACGAAGCCGAGGTGGAGATCTTCCGCGGCAAAGATCCATTCACGTCAGCTACAGCCACGCTCCACTGCGCGACCATTGACATTGCAGGCACACTGGATGAGGTCGCTCACTTCTTTCGCAACAATACGACCGAGGAGTTCAAGGAGATGGCCGAACGTACAGGTCATGGCATGCTGGATGCAGCGAACTTGTACTGGATCAACAACACACCAAAGTCCAAGGCTCGGATACAATGGTTTCTCGTGAAGATTCCATTCGATGTTGTCGTGAAGAAGCGCGACTTTTGCGTCCTTGAGGTACGAAGTCGCTTTCTTGTCGACAAAGTCTTTGCTCATGGACCCCACGTAGTCCTCTGTCTTGTACGACGCCGATGAAAATCGCAGGCGAACTTGGGTTCATTGTGTTTACTCCATCGAAATCCAGTGTTGCCCAGAGTTTCCCAATGTTATTCGCGGGGTCCAATATGGATCTGGCTTCATTTGCCGTGAAACCGATCGTCATGGCTACGTCAACCTGGTCTCCGTCACGCATAGCGACCTTCGTGGCTCGTTGCCGATGGCAATTCGTGACATGGGGGCTAAGGAATTTTGTCGCTCAATACGAGACATCGACCTCAAACTGCGCGAAGATCGATTGAGTGGGTCGCCCTTCTTGACGGGGGAGCAGATCATATCATTATCAAGTCGACAGCGATGTTATTTATGCAAACGGGACTTTGGTCACTTTCGAAAAAAGAAGAATTGCTTCAAGTGCGGCGAGGTACGTGGAAAGGGACTATGAGCTACGAAGGATTCATATCGCTGTTGTCTAGGTGGTTTGTACCCAATGTGGCCCAAAGTGGAATGTCAAAGTCGAGGGGATCGCTCTCAATATTCGAGCATGCACAAAATGTTCATTGCTCGCGAAGTCATCAAACGGAGCAGACACAGATTCGATCACGACCCCATCGTCCATATCGTCAACAGAAGTATGGCGCGTTGCAGACATCGACGACAGCGACGACGACGATGACGAGTCTTCTTTCGTGTCCTTTGTGACTGATAGCAGTGAATCATATGCCAGCACTACCACAGGCGGCCGCGCGACATTTGATCACAGCTTACCGTAGTGCCAGCGAGAGGTGTGTAAGCCAGCAAACGCCTTGTTCAATTTCTGTTGACTGACGTTCTCCTCGAGAATTCAATTATTGAGGAAGACAACCAACTATTGAAACATTCCTGGAGTTAAGGGATGGGCATTGACGAATTCACACTCAGATGCGATTCTGATGCCTTTTATGCAAGTCGAAGATGGACAGATCAATGTATTAATACATGAACCTCCTTGGAAGCATCAGCTACGAATGTGATGGGCCAGTTGTGCTGTCGCTATAATGCGACATACTGCTGTCATCAGTGGTAAAAGACACTAGCGTTGTGTCGTAGTCAACGCTCTCGCAGTCTTCGGAGATTTGCCAGACTTCAGATGGAGCATGAGATAAAGTAGTTCCGTGTCCATCCGCCGCTTTCGCTAGGTCTCCACTTGTCGGAAGTGTAAGGAGCGAGCATGTTGTACAAGCTCGCACTTTGACAGCAATGCCTCCAGCCTTGACATTCCAAAGTGGTCCGCACTTGCTACATACAACCTGGCATTTCAATCAGCTCATCAATCTCCATGCATCATTGTGCTCACCTCGCCGCACTTGAAACAATTTCGCTTCTTCCGTCGTGTTGGTGCGGTAGAACGTCGACACTTCGTCTAGTGTGGCAACCAGGTCCATCGTCGCGCAGTGGAGCGTCGCCGCTTCTGGCGCATATGGATCTTTGCCTCGGAAGATCTCCACTTCAGCTTCGTCTGAAATGCATTTCCAATTGTACTTTGGATTGTTCAGATCCGCTTTCTCGATCTAGAGACATCTCAAGGTTCGTCGTTTGTCCTCTGCTTGTACCATATCACGCGCATTCTGGAATGCTTGCTTCGTGTACTCCTCGGTTTCTTCTCTTGACAATGGCGGGCATTGAAAGTAGTCGAGTGGCAATGGGAGCTTGATGTGTCTGGCACGTTAGTCTGGCGTCCAGTCTGGCAAACCTCCTCTGAGCAGCACAGCCAGACATGTGTCCCGGATCGAGTCGTGGGGATGAAAGTACGGTACTTCATCGCAATGGCAACGACCAGATAGATAGTCCATTGAAAAGTGGGTCAAGCTTGTCAACAACTTGTCAACTTTGACACGTTCGTCATATCCATTATGACCTGTTGAACAGGGAAGTGCACCTTGTCAACCATTTGCTTCAACGTCGGCATGTATTCTTCGTGGGATTCTCCATAAGGAAGAGCCGCTCTTCATACTCTGCTAAAGGAGAAGATCAAGCCATGAATATCAGTTTCTCACAGAGCGCGTGCATCCTCTTGCTGTGGACGACAGTGTTCACCAAGTGTCATAGGATCTCCCATGTTCATGTGTCGCCAGTGTGAGATTCAAAAAGTATCACAAGGTCGGACAAAATGATACAAATATAGCCTAAAACGACACATAATTTGATACTTTACCGTCTATTTTGATACTTTCATAGATTTTATTTGTAGGAACTATCCAATTGTGATTTCCGCGAGCTTGGCGTGTGTACGTACTTCATCGCTTGGGAGAGAAAACGCAGTCGGACCACGCGCGCTAGTTTCACCAGCGCGTTCCTTGGTCAGTTTGTATGCAGCCCATCCTCCACATGGTGGCACCCACTAACGCACTTGCATACTGACTCGCGATTCTTGATCACAATGAGGCATGACATCAATTCTTCCATGGTTTATCAAGGAGAGACCGTGGCTATCCCAACCAACGCAAGTGTGTTTCCACTGTGCATCTTCTTGAGAAAGACGCCACGGGAAAGACACCAAGCGAGTCCTCTTTCGCATTACAAATTGTACCCACAAAAAGTATCAAAATTGCATTTATAGGCAAGTTTGTAAACTGACCGCGTGTCAACAAATCACCAATTGACTTGCTTCGATGGTAAATTGTGGGCTGAGCACAGTGCAGAATTGGTAGAGAAGGCCCATGAAGCTTCCACTGCCTGCCAACTACTTCAAATGCCCGCCGCTGTCGCCGGAAGAAAACGACAGGTACACACGACTGGCGATTCAAAATGCGCGGGATATGGTGAGCTCAGCGCCGTTGACAGCATCGACTGAAAGATAGGCGTGTCTAGATCGAGAAGGCGGACTTGACAAATGCACGATATCAGTGGAAGCGAATTTCGGATGAAGCAGAGCTTGAAATCTTCCGAGGGAAGGATCCATATGCACCGGCAGCCGCGACGCTTCACTGCGCCGTGATAGATCTCCCAGGCACGATCGACGAAGTTGCAAACTTTTACCACACAGACACAACTGAGGAAGCAAAAGAGCTCGTCAACCGCACTAGCAATGGCGTATTGGATATTGTCAACCTGTACACGATCCAAGACACACCACAATCCAAGATTCAACTGCAATGGATCGTAGGAAAAGGTGCCTTTGATGGTATCGTGAAGAAGCGAGACTTTTGCAATCTCGAGGTATTCAGCTTGCCATCCACATGTACGATCTCACACGTACAACTTCTTAGGGCTCCCTCTTCTTTCTTGGTGACGACGGCAAGCGAACATGGGTCCGTTGTTTGAAATCGTTGCAAATTCCATGTTGTCCTGAGCTTCCAAAGCTTGTGCGCGGTGTGCAATATGGATCTGGTATGATCTGCCGTGAATCCCACCGCCCTGGCCGTCTCGAGTTGATTTCTGTCGTGCATATTGACGTCCGGGGTTACATTCCATCTGCGCTGCAAGAACTAGCAGCCAAAGAATTGTGCCGAACCATGAAAAACGTCGACCGGTACTTGAGAGAAGACCGATTAAGCGCGTCGCCCTTCTTGATGGGAAGCCAATTTGTACCTCTTGTGAGTCGACAACGGTGTCATTTATGCAAGCGCGGTTTTGGTCCATTGCGCAAGAAGAGGAACTGTTTCAAGTGTGGCGAGGTACCAAAGTCCCAGACCAGACCGAATTTATGCTGGCGACGTGTAGGTTGTCTGCAGTAAATGCGGTCCTCTTTGGCAAGTCAAAGTTGCAGAGACTTTCGTGAAAGTTCGAGCTTGCACAACGTGCTCTCTGCTTAATATGCCCAAAGGCACGGAAGACGCGTCGACAGTGATTTCGCATCTCCCGACCGATTCGTCCGACGGACAATCGGAGATGTCAAGCGTCTCGGCAGACTGTGAAAGCGCAGACTATAATTACGATCCGAGTGTGATCTCCATCTCAACGGACGACAGCAGCATGTCACGCTACAGCGAAAGCACAGGAGGTGTCATGAATTGGTGACCAGTGGCAAAAATCCAACGCGTCTTGCCTCCTCTGAAGAAGTATGCCCAGCTGGACGGTGACGCAGCCCTCTCTGATTTATTATTGCGGTCGACGATGATGGATTGCTACCTCCCACTGATCTAATGATCAATTCTTGAGTGTGTCGCTGAGACGCACCATCCGATCGCCGCGATATCTATGCGATTAGCATTTGACAACAGAAGACGTCAAATTCCTCGCCATGAATGCCAAGAGCACGCCTCAGAGCTTTGAGGGTTCATTGGGGGGGCTTTCATTTGACAGTGGGGGGCATTTCATTTCCCCTCAAGCAACTTTGGGGGCGTAAATCCCTCGCCAACTATGTTTGACGACGAGAGAAAGAGTCGATAACTTGCATGCCATCTTTTATTCTCTCTGCTTGACAACGCTGTGGTTCAGTGAGAATCTCGATTGCTTGGTCAACGTGGATACTGTGGCAAGTCGAAATGTCTTCACAATCAACGACACGCGAGAAATCAAGTTGGGACGACCGACGCGACAAAGCCGTCATCGAGCACAAGCCAAGTCATGACGCGTTGGATGCAACCAAGCAGAGGCTAGCATTCTTCCTCATTTAGATCGAGTGCGATGCATGTCCACAATCAAAGACTGTCGTTACTGCGTTCCAAAATAAATTTTTTCCGAGTATGACGATCGCAGTGCAATGCTGCAAGCTCTCCCAAGAGGATGAACTTCCGATCGCGAACAATGCAAGGCGTCGTGGAATGCTGACTCTGAAGAAGGAGACCACGACGTCCACTTCATCATATGACGAGCACGTTCTCTCTGCAATCGGGTCGCAAGCGGTCGTCTGTTCGTGGTCCAACCCATGGACACTCTTTATCCACCCTCCTGACCAGAGTTGGGTTGTGCACACTCTGCAGGTCGCCATGAAGCTGCCACTGCCAGACAACTACTTCCGCTGCCCGCCGCTATCCCCTCAGGAGATTGAGCAATACAGACGCCAGGCGTTCCAGAATGCCAAGGACCTGGTAGGCCTGGCCAAAGCAGTCTGGTCTGATTGTTTTGTGTGGCTGTAGCTCGAGAAGGCCGAGACGACCAACCCGCGATATCGCTGGAAGCGCATTGCTGACGAAGCAGAGCTCGAGATCTTCCGCGGCAAAGACCCATACTCACCAGCTGAAGCGTCGCTCAACTGCGCGCATTTGAACCTCGTCGGCGCTCTCGATGAAGTCGTCGCGATGTATCGCATGGACACAACGGAGGAAGGCAATGAAGTCGTGAGTCGCATCGGCGGTGGCTTTGTCGACGCTGTCAATCTCTACACGATATCCGATGCGCCTGATGCGATGATTCAGATTCAATGGATTGTCGGCAAAAGCGCGCTCGACGGCATTGTGAAGAAGCGCGACTTTTGCATGCTCCAGGTGATCCAAAACTCTTCTTGAGGTCAAGACTGACGTTCTTGTCATGAATGCAGGGCTCGTTTACCTTTCGGTCGACTGAAACAGGCTTAAGAACGTGGCTCCGCGTCTTCCATTCGATCCAAATTCCATGCTGTCCTGAGTTTCCCAGCCTCATTCGAGGCATTCAATATGGATCCGGCATCATTTGTCGAGAGTCGCCCGTTCCAGGGCGTCTCGACATGACACAAGTCATGCACTACGACCCAAGAGGCCACGTTCCCTTTCAACAAGGAGCTTGCCGCCAAGGATTTATGTCGCATTTTGACAAGGATTGATCGATACCTGCGGGAGGATTGACTGAGTACGACGCCATTCGTCATGCGCGACCAATTTATCCCGCTCGACCATCGCCAGCGCTGTTATCTATGCAAACGGGGCTTTGGTCCACTGCGAAAGAAGCGGGATTGCTTCAAGTGCGGCGAGTGGTGGTGTGCATTAAATGCAGTCCCAAGTGGAACGTCAAAGTCCGCGGCGTTGTCATGAAACTGCGTGCTTGTACGACATGCACCCTGCTCAACAAAGCCAAGCCACGACATCAGTCGACGACAGTCGTCTCCGCGCCGTCCACCGAGTCGTCCGACGAATTCTCGGACGGATCCGACATCGGCTTTGTCTTCTTGTCCTCCGAGGCGTCGCTCTTCAGTGTCGACGACAGCATGTCTGGCTACAGTGAAACCACCGCCGGCTATTGACCCCTTGTCTAAACTGCTTAAGCTTGTCATTGAGTCGCGCGATACCAAAGTTGTTGATGGAAGTGCGAAGTCGGTTGATAGTCCTGCCATGGTCACGATAGGTTGCTACACCGGCAGCTTCATGAGCGGCTGAACCAAACCACTTGGTCGTCTTGTCGTTGAAACCCGTTCGTCAGTGGGAACTCTTCTCTCTTCGCCCTACAAACTTGACCTTTTATTGCATGAATCGTCCACTTCCTCGACTTGGTCTTTCCTTTCAGCGCTTCCAAATGATGAGTCTTGGACGCAAAGAAACATCACACTGGCACCTGCTGCTCGTCGTTGTTCAAACATTGCATCTCGTCCAGTCCACATCGAACCGACCTCGTTTGTTCTCCGGACTCTGCGCCTTGCGTTCGCTCGCTACCTTCTCAAAAGCGCAGCGATGGTGCCTTTCCTCTGTGTTGCGTGTGCACTTGGCCGCGATTTCAACATGGCAATGGGCGAACAACAGTCGATCAAGTGGTCATTGGTCGAAATGTTGAAAGTTGACATGTCAATCGGATGACATGGAACGTCAGCATCGACATAGCGACGAGTTTGTCCATCCAGACGCCTCTCCATGACACTAAATCCTTGGACGCTACAGCTGTAGATATTGAGGAGATTCACACCCTGGACACGGGCCACGCCGGTGCGGATTCCATCGTGGTCCAGCCGAGGTGTCCACTGTTGATGAGGCAAACGCTTGGACATACGTGTTCCATCATGGATCGTGTGTCGACCGAACAAGTCAAGACACACATCCAGCGTCTCGGCCGAGGGCTGGTCGATGGAGCGCACTTGTACACGATCATGAGCCCGACGCCTGACCGACCGCACGATTCCATGCATCTTCAATGGATTGCCATCAAGAATACGCTGGATGGCATTGTCAACCGGCGCGATTTTGCATTCCTTCGGGTACGACATGGCCATCTCTTCATGATTGACAACGAATTGTCCTCCAGTGCTGCATGGAGTGCACGATCGACGGCAAGCGAGCATGGGTCCGAGCGTCGAACTCTGTTGATTTGGACAGTGTGCCGGATTTGCGGCAAGTGGCGGGACTCATTCGGGCGTACATGTTCGACATGGGTCACGTCTTTATCGAGTCGGATCGTCCTGGCTACGTCGTCATGACTTGCGTCGCTGACATGGACGTGAAAACACCGAGCGGCATGGAGTGGGCGAAAGATCATGGAACGAAGGCATGGTGCCGGAATTTAGCCGACGTCGACCGCTGTCTGCGTGAAGATCGCTTGAGCCGCACGCCATTTCTTCGGGAAGAAGAGTTTGTTCCCATCGAGTCGCGGCGCTACTGTTACTTGTGCAATCGAAAGTTCAGCCCGCTGCGGCGGCGCTCCAACTGCTCCAAGTGTGGCCAAGTCTTTTGCAAGAAATGCAATCGATCATGGCATGTGGTCGTCCAAGGCATTGCGACCAAAGTCAAGGCGTGCAATGCGTGCTGCACTGAGATGCTGTGGACATCGCAATCAGTTCGAACGCCGTTGGTGCACAAGTCGTCTCAAGAGCTACCCATCTACAACGACACCGACACGGAGGAAGCGCTCGGGTCCAACAAATCGTCCGAGGATTTGTCCGACTATGCCGAGTCGGACGACGAATTCGACGATGTCCAGCGGCTTGTGATGGAATTGGATATCGATGACATTCCTCTTGCCACAGACACGCTTCGTAGCAAGACGTCCGCGAGATGGAGTATCGACTGACGATGATTGTATTGCCGAATTTATCCTCTAGACCTTTTCTGGAACTCCAGTTCCTGGGTTCTACCCGTCGAAAGCTTGTCCGTGTTTGCATTTGACTGTGCACGTTGTAATATAGTCCATCATGTGTATTCGAATTCTGTCCAAACTTGCATCGTGGATGCGTCCAAGCTATTGAGCTAAAGACAAGAAAGCTCATCTCACGGGTCACCTCGGGTCAAATTGTAGCAAGAGTAGAGCATTAGGGGGTGGATTGGGCACACATGGGCATGTATAGCCCGGAGGCCAATCCAGAGATCCCCTTATCTTCCAGCTAGAACGTTAGCGGGATTCCGATGGATGTCCTTCCATGCACTGTTGAGATTTTCCACATCGAAGTCACATATCCGTATTGTTCACCATTTATCCGGACATAGACCTGATTATCCGGATAACGTATCCGTTCAGTCCGGATAAATATCCGGTGAAAGTGTTTTTGAAGATGAGTGCCGACGGCGATGTCGACGTGGCGGCGGCTTTGATGGATGTCTTCCAGAGTACGTTGTTTTCTTCATGCAAAGACGCATACTGAGAGTTTAATCTTCTAGCCTTGGCATTGACAGATACAGGAAGACCAGAGCTGTGGCCATCAGAAGTAGAAGTCTACAGCGAGTCGCATGTGAGTCTCTACGATGGCAATGTCAAGACCATATATTCCCAAGGCCGTTGCGTGATCACGACCCATCGATTGTTATGGCTCTCTGAAGTGACTCAAACGTACATTTTTATGAATTTGGCAGTGATTGACCGCTTGCACAAGGTAATCTAAGCCACGAATGACGATGACAAGGTTTATGTAGGAGGCAGGATTTCTCGCGCGGTCGTCCAAGATCCGCGTCGATTACAAGTCCAACAATGAATCAAAGTTCATGAAACTTTCCTTCAAGAACGGCGGTCGCGATGAATTCTATGGTCCGTTCGAAGCAAGTCTCTCCAGGAAAGCTTGGGCAGATACAAAAGCCACAAGCGCACTAGCTGATCGCCGCCTCCAGACGCGACAATTCGATGCATCGGCCGCTGGCATTGGCGGCATTATGAATCGTCGGCAAGAAGAGCAAAAACTGACGACGGAGCTTACAACACAGTCCTTTTCAGACTTGAATGCCCTCATGGACAAAGCCAAAGACATGGTACAGTTCAACTTCCCACCAGTCTCTTCATCTCCTGTCGCTCTAGGTTGGCTTGATTGAGCGCTACGTCACCACCGCGCAACAGACTACCGCCACTCCTGCTTCCGAGAACGATATCTCGGAAATGCAAGTAGTCATGCTCAACATGGGTATTGCATCGCCAGTCACTCGCGAGAACGCAGGTGATGCTTACCACCAACAGCTCGCGCGACAGCTTGCATCTTTCCTCAAGCAGCCACTGGAAGTGCACGGCGGCATTATGACTCTGTCGGACATTTACTGCCTATTCAATCGAGCCCGTGGCTCTGAGCTCATCTCACCTGACGACTTGTACCATGCAGCGGCGCTTCAAAAACCTCTCCATCTTGGCATGCACCTTCGCAAGTTTGAAGGGGGTTTGATCGTCCTTCAGTCTGGTAGAAATGCATCAAAGTCTGCGCGTCTCGTCACTGTTCAACGTAGATTTACACAATGAAGACCGTGTGGCAAGTCGACTGGAAACGCTAGCCGCCAATGCTGCCGATGGCTGCCTGACTTCCAACGACGTGGCGCTTGCTTTAAAGATCTCGCTGCCCCTTGCACTTGAGTACCTCAAGGTAGATAAGACATTCAAGCGCATCAAGGTGGACCAACGACTAACAATTGCATCGACTAGGTGGCTGAGCAAAAAGGCAAGCTGTGCCGCGACGATACATTCGAAGGACTCAATTTTTACCTGAATCGATTCCCAGAATTTGTCGCGCACGTTGTATCATGAAGCGATTTCAACTAGCTCCACCGTCTTCTAACAGTAGAAATACACTTTGCAATCCGAGATCTAGGCATGCTGTCATCGCAACTATCACCGGCCTACAGTCTTGTCGTTCTAGTCGCGTTTCCACCATCCATAAATTATGTAGCTAGGACTTGAGAGATGGAGACTGTAGATCACTTGTTAGCCATCCAATTTCTGAAAGTACTGCAGTTCCAGTATCATGACGTGGCAGGCTCCTGTACGAGCGAGCTACAATCCATGGCATATTTTTTGTGGGCTAGATGGCAGCATACTGAACAGTGGCGCCGACCCAAACGAGCAAGTAGAGCTGAGCAAGAATTCGGTACAGATCGTCTTGGGGATCCCACGTGGCAAACCATGGCAAGAGGAAAAACATAACAGGAGAGAGGAAGATGGGCACGAAGGCCATGATGATCGGGTCGTATCCACCGACAGATTGAATCATCCAAACCCAGTCAACGGAGAATTGAAATGGGAGGAAGAGAAAGCCAAGCAGTGCAATCACGAGAGCGATCAGGAGCGTCTGTGATGCAGGTGGAGCGTCGTCGTAGCCAGCTGTAATCGTTGGAATCGCCGAGTACGACACATGCGACTGCCATAGTCGGCCGGGCTTTTGTCCTTCATAGCTTTCGTATGCATAGCTCACGCCCATTGCAATCAACAGGACGACAGAGTAGTTAGCCGTCGAGATAGCAATCAACACCACCATCGGGAGGTTGAAAACCGTCAAAATACTCAAGAACGAGCCGAACGTCGTGGCAGCAGTTGCAAGATGCATCCAGTTGATCGTAGCCGGTAAAATTGTGCGAATGCCTTGGCGATGGCGCCATCGATTCGCAGCGAGGGCGACGCCAAACAAATGACCAAAGAAGCTGCTTGGAAGCACAGTCCAGGAAATATACGGCTTGTGCGTCACAAAGAGGAAAATCACGAGCGGGACATTGGCCAAGAGCGCAATTCCAGTGCCGAGCAAGAGGGAGCTCCAATAGTAGCCCCATTGATCGAGCAGCGACCACAAGAAGACGTTGATGGTTGGAGCTTTCACGGGAAAGCAATAGAAATGGGCAGACACGACTGCAGCAGTGAGCACCCAAACGACGAGAAGACCAAGCCACCGAGTGAGTGGCGCCAAGTCAAAACCCCACTGACCTACAAAGTCAAAGAAAAGCGCTTGATCGTTAGCCGACCAGTCGTCGAGCGAGTCTGTGTTGAGCAACGTCGATGTAATAGCGAGGACGTTGTCGCCGCATTGCTGGACATCAGCTGGAGTGATATGATCGATGTTGTCTTGAGGAGTGTGGTAGAACTGTCGGTTCTCGTAGAACGCGATGTCCAAACCTGGGATGTTGGCAGGCTGGTAATTTGAGAAGTCGGTGTCGCTCCCGAGCAGTGAAATGAGAGAGCCACCAACGCTGTTCATGTGAGGATGAGGGGCGACAGAGCCATAGAGAGATGCCAGTGCATCGTCAGTCGCTCGGAATAGAATGGCTCGACCGCCAACGCCACCACCTTCGAGATTGACAAAGACTTTGACATTGAACTGATCGTTGAGCTTGTTGCGGAGAAACCACGAGGATCCACAAAGACCATACTCCTCTCCGTTGTCAATAAAGGCAATCAAAGTGTGCTTTGGACGTGTTTTCTCTGCGAGCACTGCACGCAACACTTCCAAAAGAACCGCAACACCAGCGCCAGCGTCTGATGCTCCGTACGACATCTTGACCGAGTCAAAATGGGCCGTTAAAAGAACGCTCGATGGGAGAAGACCAGGAACCCGCGCAATAATTTGGGTGGTGTTGATGTAAGCTTCGTGTCCCGAGCATCGAGACCCCAAGTTTGCGCTTCGGTTCTGTGTTGTCGTGTTGGATTGCACTGGAGCGGTATACGTGCGGAGAGTAGTTCGTGGCGTTTCGAGCACAAGCCAAGGGCCTAGATCGTCGGTCGCGCTGGTTCGATTCAACTCTTCAAGGCGGTCGTATAGATAGTGATACACATTCAAATTTTCCTGGGTTTCAATGGGGTGTTTTGTCGTCGTGATGTTTCTCAGCGTGTCGTAAGCGGCAGTGCCTGAAAAAACGTCAGCGGCTTCGGAGAGAGGGTTCACGTCTGGCATGCGCATTCTCCAGAAGAAATTGATCGTCGCGACGGCGCAGGCCGCCACGAAGAAGGACAGCCAGAGCAGAAAGCGTCCCATGGATACGTAAGTCGAAAAATGACCAAATGATCAAATTTGCACATCAAAGGGTGAATCCGGTTAAATATCCGGATATTTGAAACTATGGTCAAAGCGTTTACAAATATCAAGTATAAAAGTTGATGGGGATTTCAATGCAAGTTGGATCCAGTCGAGCCGAGAGCTGGAGCGGGAACGGCTCTCTATCAACATATTGGCATGGAGTTTTGGAGGGCCAGGAGAGGAACCCATGCGTGCGCACGTAGATTTTTGCAGGCTGTGATTGCCTTAATTCGATCAATGTCGCTCGAATTTGAGGCTGGAATGAATGCCAAAACGATTGCATTAAAAAGACTACCGACATACATTTTTCAAGTATAACCCACATTCCAACATCGTGGTCACATGAATGTCACAAGTGTGAAATGTCTATCGCAAACATTTGGATCACAACTTTGAATAGCATTCAACCGCTCAAGTAATGGTCAGGCGGTCCCGAGATGGTGTAATTGTTTCCTCGACATGACTGAAACAGAGCTGTAGAGGTTCCAACTCGCTCCGGCCAAGTAGACTTGATTCATGAGCTTTTATGGGCTTGCCCCCAAGCTGGCCATTAGAGAGCTGCATAGAATTTTGAATTCGCTAATCAAAAAGTTATCATGGTCACCGTACAAGCGTTAACGCATCCACGTTGACAATTAGGATGATGGCGAGTCGGAATGTTTGAGCAGCTCGAGCAATAATGTCATCTTCGCAGCTTGGTCGTTCTTTTCTAATCCAAGATGGCTTTCTTCTTGAGCGCTGAGGTAAGCACGGCGAACGTTGTCAAGATCTATCTTGGGTTGAGCCACTTTGTCACGCTTTGACGCGTCTCTCTGAGATACTCGAGCTATGACATTCTTGTCCTTGTGACCTGCGGTCCTCGCTCGCTTTAGTTTCCTCTTCAAAGTTGCTAAATTGTCGTCGTCGTCCTCACCGTCGTCCGACAGTTCCTCACGTTTGTCTGTGCGCTTGTGTTTTTGCTTACTAGAGCTGTCATTTGCAACTCGTTGTTCACGTCGCTTCTTCTCTTTCTTCCTCATTTTGTGCAAAATAGCCTCGCCAATCTACGTGGAGATAATCGTGAGGCCAATTGCAACACACTGGAATCCCGACCTTGTCGGATAGCTCCTGGAGCAGCTCCTCTCGCTCTTTAATTTCTTCATTCGTGCCTGATGCTCGAAGCGATTTGAGCTTGCCTTGGTTGAAGGCACACATCAAGTCTTTGAATCGTCTACGGCATCCCCACGACGATAACATGTCGCTATGAATACTTGCAACGCGAGCTCCCACTTGATCCCAGGAAGCTTGGATTTGACCAAGCGGGGCGTCAAACGGCAGGACATTCAGAATCTCCTTGAGCAGATCAATGTCGGCCGACGGAGTAAACCGGAAGGCAAACTTGAGATTCATCTTTCTGACATGCTCGGTCGTTGGCTCCATTTTTCCAGATTTGACTGTGAGAAGCAAGCTGAAATCTCCAAATTTGATGAAACCGACAACGACGACCAAACAGAATTTTCACTTGAAGTTTGTATTGAACGCTGTCTGAAATTCCTGTCAGAATATATGACTTGATTAAAGTATACTCGAGAATGGATCTTGAACAGTCAAGTCGGTGATGTGAGGGAAATTGTGCGCATTGCGATGGGTAAAGAATGAATTCGTCCATTGATGTTGCTATCCTGTGGATGCGCAGTGAGTATTTTCTTTGGAGAATCCACGTGCAGCTTACCACGCTCTGTCTTCTCGGAAACTGAACAAAGTTTGACCGAAATGTGTGCAGTCTTCCATTTTCGTCTGACTTGACAATCTCACTTCCATTTCACTCCAAGAAAAATCTTCTACCTTGAGTCGTTTGAAAGATCATGGGTCTGGATGCACGAAAGAATAGTCCTTCATGTCCAAACACGAGTTCACAACGGGGTTGTACTAGCATAGAATTTGACATTCTCAACGATCCAGAAAAAATACTGTCAGTGAGCAAAGTAGCTCCAACCACCGTCAGCTCGAAGGTGCAAACCACATTTAAATGTATTCCTCTCTGTCTTTAGGCATTCTGCCATAGTTAGACAAGAGCCATGCAAGAAAGAGTACGGAGTCAGTTATTCGCCCAACAGCGAGCGATACACTCTCTCGACGAAATTTACACCGCATCAAGTTGCTTGGCGTCGTCGTGAAAGATGAGTTTCTGTTGTTCGTCAGAGTCGTACTGGATTCGAGACGGTAAGAGGCACAAGAATGCAAGAATGGCAAGGCGGCAAACTGCCCCGATAAGAACGAGCCAAGCGAGATTGGACCAGTTGATAACAAGTGTTGTCGGGTCTTGGGTAATGCCGAGAGCTTCAATAAAGATAGCAGAGACAAACGAGCTCGCTACTCCACCGAAATCCATAAACGACAAGTAGAGTGCATACGTGAGACCCTTTCCATCAGTCGCTTTGTTCGGGCAATAATACGTGGCCACAATTAAAAGCTGGAGGAGCGCAAATTCTGCAGCAAACGCAGAGACAAATGACTCCAAGGTACAAAAAGTGCACACTGAAATGGGTAAATGTGCCATCGGCGGTGCGAGGAGGACTTGAGGCAAGCTTGCTAGCACGGAGAGCACAGTTGAAATGCCAAATACAGCGCGGATGCTGTAACCATGGCATACTTTCGAGTACACCAAGCATGACAATACACGTCCAACCATGCCTATGACGAGAAAAAGTCATGCATGTGGAATGAGCGGTATTTGTACCAGCTAGGGAAGAGTACTGTAGGCATTCTTTCTCGTTGTTCAGAAGGGAATACGTGTATTGATACCAGACAGAGCCACCTGATGGGAGAGCGCTGGAGAGGAAGAAGAAGACCATGACTGGGAAATAGCTCCATTGGTCGGACACAATCCGCTTGCATGCGCTGTGAAAGGCGGTCCATTTTTGGCTGACGAGCTCGTTCAATGTCTGCGGCTTGTCCAAATCGAGCGGCTCTTTGTCCGAGACGTCCACTTTGTTTTCTTGGAAGAAATAGATCGCAGTAATGATGCCGGCAACTGGAACTACACTAGTCCAGCAGATAACTTGTCGTGCTTGGATTGATTTGGAAGCATAGATTGGAATCCCCACGATAAGCGCTACAATGCACGCCGAGTTCTTGGCAGCATTGGCCCAAGCTTGAACATAACCACTCATTTCACGGTTCCCCGCAGCCACGTCGACAAGAACGACACCAAGCATCATTTGAGTGAAAGCTTCGCAGGAAGAGTCAATTAGCTTGACAGCAAACGCGCCGGCTACGGTGGAAATGAAGAGACCCGTAGCCAGGACCGAGAGAGCGGCTCCACATTCGCAAATGACAATGTAAAACTTGCGCCGGTAGCCAAAGATGGGAAAGTTATCGGAAATGAGCGCATAGATGGGCTTGAGATTCCATGGGAAAAACGTGAGCGCATAGTAAAAATTGGTCGTTGCTGGCGACATATGGATCTCATTGAAAAGCCAATCGCCGTACGCTGTCATGGGGAAGCTCTGTAGGAAGGACTGGATGAAGTAGAGCGCCAGCAAGCCCCATGGAAGCGCGGCGTCAGGGAAGAGTCGTGCCATGAAATCGACTCGATGGGTTGGTGTTGAACTCAGCCAAAGCACGTCACTAGATTGATTTGGATTGGCTAACTTCTACTAAAAACAATTTTTAACACTATTTTAAATCATTTGACTTGGATTTAGTATAGGATTGAATCTGTCCTGTATATCACTAGCCAATCAAACATCTGTATTCAACAAATCAACCAATAGAAACGTAGTATATAATATAGTCTCCAATGATTGGGTATAATTACAGGACATAACCGCCAGAGGCACTCAAATTGCAATGAGAGACCAGCCAGACCTATAGCACTTCAACGATCACGCCGCTTGTATGCATGCCACATCGACTCAAGCCATGGGTCGACGCAGTGCGCTAGCCGGTGACTCAAGTCCACAGAGATGTGTCTGGCAGTTGTTCTTGTTTGCTTGATGACGCTGGTTTGGTCTAGGAGTGCATCCTGGCGGACATGCACGACAGAACGCTCTTGTGGATAGCGCTGTAGCTCCACGGAAGTCGTGAAAAGTGATACGCAAATCGGACTGTCTTCAACCCGATGATTGCACTTGTTTATGAGACATCGAAGAGTGGTCTGGCTTAGCTTGTAGAGAACGAAAAGGATCGTACAAAGTCAACCTTGATTTGAACAATCTTATAGATCGGTCAAACGCAACTGCATAAAAGGCAATGATATCATGCTTATACAACCACTAAAATTGCATTTGGGAGGGTGGCGCCGTACTTTTGAATATTGCCACACAGTCTCCAAGGGGAACTTTGGCTGCAAATGCAGCTCTGTCAGCGTTGACATGGAATTGGGATGGAGACATTCCTGGAAGAATCATGTAGTTCGCGGCGAACACTGCCTCGCAGAAAGAATCAACATCCATGTCCGGCACATATGAACCCTATTTGGTGTGGTGCCTTTGAACGCTTCTCCATTCACATCCACAAGAATATACCACACTCGGCAATTGGCTCTCGCTTTTGAACTCGAGAAAATGGATGACCACACACAACTCAATAGACTTGCAGGCCAGACCTTGGACTCGGTGGATCTCAACATGGCTTCTCGTCGAGCTAAAAACAGTCTCCGAGCACATAAGAGTCATGAGAAAATTGCCATCGTCCGTCTACCGGTACATGCAGTACAATCGGCTCGTCCAGTGTTCGCCCATACTTCCAAACTCTATCCTCCGCGTGAAGGGGACATTCGTATCAAAAGCAGCTCTGTTGGCGTACACTCGAAGTTGGCTCGAGCTGAATCTAGTGAAGAGGATGATTTCCTTCTTGCACACTACTTCTCGGAAAACGTCAGCAATCATGTTGAAACTCACTTCGATGCTGGCTGCCGTCGTCGATTCAAATGGGGCACCAGATCGATCCAGATAGACATACCAGACTTTTCGGCGAAACGCGAATTCAGAAATAAGATGGAGAATGCAGTCGATAAGTGCTTTGCCAGTTAGTCAAATTGATGTGTTTCAACTGCACTAAGATTTATTCACATTACTGTCAAACAGATTCCCACCATGAATACCAAAAAGGCCGAACAGCGCACATGCAACTAAACCTTGTTCCATTCATCGACTCATAGGAAGAGACTCGCTGGTATTTCGCCATGACAGGAGAACGACGATGCATGCAATAATACACTTCGGTTCTTCACTCATTGAAAACCCAACGTAGTCCAGTCAATCGACGCCAGTTCATTCAATGAGAGAGGGATGCCCAAGAATAATCTTCCCGGAACTACAAGAACACCGTAGATGCTCATGTGCACACAGTATTGCTCATCGAATTCGCATAGACCAGGTTTGATTGCTTTGCTCATGTCACTTTGGCTTGTTGCTTCGAAAAAACGCTACGACGGCAAATTCAACTCGGAAGAGCTGATGAAAGTCCGCTTGAAGGCGAAGGAAACACAAATCTTGAACCCTTGTCATGAGCATTGTGAGCTTGTCCAGCTCAACGCAATGACGTTAAATTGGAGCGAATTGCTTAAATATTTGAAATTGACTGGAGCGGTCAAAGAAAGCTACGCCAATGTATCTCATGATTTACCAGTAATTGTGCAGACGTGAACGGAGAGCGAGCCAGGATTGGCCATGCGTAGAATATGCGTCTAGGAAGTGTCAAAGCTTGCAAAGGGGGAGGTTTGTACATGAGGAGCTGTGTCGTTACTTGAGAGCATTCCAATGCCCATACTCGGTGTTGAGAAAGCTGCGAAAAAATCCACTTGGGGCTTTACTCGAGGAGAGGATTCGTCCCGTCGACGTTTCTTGGCTGCGCCGTTCCGCCGCACAAATCCAATCACGCCGCCTTCCACGGGATTACCGCCATTCCACTCTTTGGCCTCTTGGAAGGTATCGCTACAGCCGCTGTTAGAGTTTATTATCCACCATGGAGACGTACTTGATAATTGTGTTCAGTGGAGCTTCGCTTCGGACTATGTGACGCTCCAAGTGTTGAAGTAACCCAGCCTGCATGAGATGTTCTCCTCGACCTAGATGGATTTTAGCTCCCACTCATTTGACTGTCATACCTGTGCAACTGAAAGCGTACGTTGATGAGCCGATTCGAGCACAGCAGCCCATGCGTGGGCAACCTGCGTGGCCAACACGACCAGGTTTTTTGAGTGCAATTCCGGCGCTCGAGACAGCAGCGGCGGCCACGCCAGAGTTATCGAGACATATCGCTCCAACGGTGTCAAGGAGGAACTGCGCAGCTTTGTCCTCGTGCTTTTTCAACGCTGAGGCATGGATAGGTTCCAAACTGTAGTCTATCGTCGGCAGACCAGCTTCGCGAGCAGCAGCGACAGCTCCGTCACCGACGAGGAACAATGGTGGCTGGCGTGCATCCTCTTGATGTGCCTCTTGATTTCGCAGGAGATGTGCTGCCAATGAGATGGGATTCCGGACACCTTCAACAGCACCACAGCATCCTATCATACCGGTCGCACCATCCGCAACCGAGGCGTCCGTTTGGACTCGGCCATCGGTGGTCAAGTTGACATGTGGACCATTGCATCCGGCATTCGTGGCGTCGGCATCTTCCAAGACGATGACGGCAGCTTCAGCTGCCGCGACCGCAGTTCCACCGGATGCTAGCACACGTCCCGCTGCATCTAGAGCCACGCGCATGCTCGCTTCGGCCGCCGCGGTGTCTCGGCCATGCTTTCCAGCGCCAATGTGTACGGCGGCGAACCACATGCCGTCAAGTTTGTCAATTATCCGGACAATCCGGTTGTCCAAACACCAAAATCTCATTTTTTGAAATTTCAAAGTTGAAATTTCCGCCGCCGAGCATTCTTCGCGCAGCCAGCGCGTATCTTTCTCTTCAGTCCTTCCCGGGGAATTGTGCTCGACTGATCAAACTGAGATGCTTGGATGTGTTGCTGCATGTATAAACAAGTTGCAAGGATGCGGTACACACTCATCAGGTGTAGAAACGCACTTTAAAAAACGACGAACACAGGTGGCACTTTATGTTGTGCCAGGGCAGTTCGTACGTCGACAAACCATCCGCCGTGACAAGAATGTCGCCTCGAGTCGATGGGAAAGCTTGTGAACTTGCGTTTTCAAAGACGGCTCCAACTGGATCGATATGGATTGTTGATTATTTTTTTCGTTTGATCGCACTGATTGCATTTCATTTGTAGTAGTACGCGTTGAAGTTTCAGAAAAATAGAGTGGACGTCGCGGCGACAAAGTTACGTTAAACGTGGCTGGTAAAAAAACACCAACTGGTATGGCCGCTGGAGCTGCATTCAACGTCTCCATACTCTGCAACGCCTAGCTAGTCTATTCAGCAGTCTATCTCGCTATCGATTGAGATATACCAAGAGAGCGACCGCCGTCGGAACCGGCATCGAATGAGCCAGTCGGGTGTTTAAATTACACACGGCCTGCGTTTGAGAAGAGCCAAGTGTGCGGTTTTCAAAAATTTGAACGTTGACTTGAAATTTGTATACTGGCGCGACAATTTCAATGGCGCATAGTCCTGTTTACACATATCATCGACATTTCGCGGGCCCAAAGCCACAATCGAAATGAGTCCCAAGGCATCCTTCCGACGGAAAAACAGCCTTGAAAGAGAGCTCTAACTATATGAAATGTGTCATTTCTATCGAGATCCACGGTCGATTCGTGTCGAGTGTGCTGCAATTTCGCATGGGATGGACAGCGGCGATGCGTACTTTGGAGAAACGTCAATGTGGTGGTGGTCACATGGAAAATTTGGGTGACTCTGGCTGCTCCTTGTATACAAAAACCAAGTCAAGTAACGGTTTCAATACTTGGAAAGAGTGTTCGGCACATATTCCGGTATGGCTTGCGCTTTGACGTCCATTTCTTCGACTGGCAGCGACAAGCGTCGCCTCACGTCGATGGATGGAATCACAGTCTTGAAGCCAATGCTGGATGCGGCGACGATGGCCCACGGACCTTTCCTCGACGACGAGTTGGACACCTCGGCGGCCATCTTGTTTTCAAGCCACCATCATCATGTCTGCGACGAATCGCCGTCCTCGCCAAACGATTCGACCGCGGCGTGGGACGACTCCAAGCTGTGTATCTCCATCGACGATGAGAGTACCCCCGACAGTACATCGTGCGAAGCGATCTACGATCTGCCGTCAGCATGTTTGACTGCCGATCGCAAACGCAAAGCCAAGAACGCCTGCGCCATCAATTCACCAGGTAACGATACAACCGACAGTCGCTTTGGAATCCCATCATTTCTGTGTCCCTAGACAATGCGCCAGCTGAAAAGAAGCCGCGAATACACGCGACGGACGCTGCGGCGCCAACCTCCGTTCAGTTTAAGGCCGTGCACAACGAAACGACTCGCTTTGTCTTTACGGCCTTTGGATCGACGAGTCAAACCCTCGGAGTGTCGTTTCCTCTTGCGTCGTCAACTCCGTTTAGCATGTCCACTTCGACTTTTGTATCCTCCACTTCCTCGTCGAGCCGCCACGGGACGTCGTCGCCGCCGACGCCGCGTATCCGCTCCTGCTTGGACTAATTATTTATATACATCCCTTCCTATTTAAGACCGCGGGTGTTCCATTAGTACAGACTTAGTGCGCACCAGCGACTGCAGGCTGCTGCATGCGATGGAGGGCACGACTGGCAAAGTATTGGACGTCCCCGTCGCTGTCGGCTACAAGTGTGTGCAAACAAGGGGTGACCAAAGTGGCTTTCGCTTGGTCATCCAACTGCAGCACAAGTGTTTCGAGGGTCTTGGCGACATTGAAACGAATATTCGGCACGGGATCCTACGGGAGACAACCATTACATCCGACCAAACCCAAGAGATAGACGTACAGATGCAAGTTCAAGTACAAGTGGGAGCACGGAAGCTTGTAAGGCATCGCTGACCATAAGCGGTGCAAGAACTTTGGCAGCATGGAGCGAAATCATTCGATACAGATAATTTGCATTGGTATGCATCGATGCAATCCGAGGAACAATGTGCTGACACGCCCAGTCGACGCCAAAATGCTGCGTCAGGCGTTGGAGGTTGAGTGTCGCGGCCTCTCGGATAGAAAAGACTACATCACAGAGCCAGCCCATGCACATTTCCATCAAATGTTCTTCGAAGTACTGCACGCCGAGCTGAGATGCGAGCGTTGGGATGAACTCAATGATGGCGAGACGAACACGCCACTGTCGGTCTTCCGCGAGCTGGACAATAGCAGGAAGAAGCGATTGTGACAGTTGGTCAATCCCAACCACATCGTTCACTTTTTCCAAATTGGAGATAATATTGAGTCGTACTTCCGAGCTTTCGTCTGACAGCAACTAGCGTCAGAGCCATTAGCTTTGAGAGCGAAAGCGTAAGAGAGTACCTGAAGGAAGAGCGGAAGCAAATGCTGCACGGCTAAATCACGGCCCAAATATGGAGAAATCTTCATGACAACGGAGGCCAATGATGCCCGCACGTGCTCGGATCCATCGCGAGCTAAATTTGAACAGGCAGGAATGACTTTGGAGATCAATTGAGCTGGAGCAATGTGCTGCGCAGCACCATGTGCACGTGAAGCCGCCACTGTTTTGACTTCAGCTTCAGAATCGCCAAGAAGTGGGATAAAACACATCTCGCCTACGCAAAATTAGTACCAGGGTTCATTGATCCTTGATCTTGACTTACAAATCGTGGAGGATGCAATTTCCGGTCCCATGGCGGCGCAAATTTCGGGTAGCTTGTTACCCACCGACCAACGGACTCGCCACGCGCTGTCCTTAGCTGCAGCGCAAATTACTGGCAATAGCTGATTCATCTTGACATCTTGTGGTACGAGCAGAGAGAGAGCGACGGCGTTTTCAACTGTTTGGCATCGGACAGAGTCTTGTCGGTCTTGAGCGAGAGCAAGAAAGAGTGGCATGACTTCGTTGTTGGCTGTTGCTGAGTCCATCTAGGATAAGAGTTGTCAGACTAAAACCATGGCAATCGAGCAAAGCACCATGGATGCAAAACTACCGAGGGCAGCCGCTGCAGCTTTTCGTACGAGCGGCAAATCATCACGGCACAGTTGGCCGAACATAGCACGCATTTCTGCTTGGATTCCCGCTGGAAGTTGGTCATAGCCAACTTGGAACAAGCCGCAGGCAGCGATGCGGGATGTATACCTGGAAAAGGTTACTTCAAGAAGTTGGATTGGACGAATACCAGTCGCGCGTAACAAGTCGGCGCAAGACGGCGACAAAATGTTCTGCTATGTGCTCGGGCGACATTTGCTTGATAACTTTACACATAGATTTGCATGCCTGGAGGCAACATTGAAGGATGATCCAAGGGGATAAATCGCGTACGGTGTCACGAACAGAGGCTTCATCAACCGCTACGAGTGCTTCCAGTAAAAAGAGCAAGTGATATGCATTTAATGTGCCGCCCACGAGCTCGACAAATTCCCCTACGAGATATCAATTGAGCACATACTTCCTTGCAGCACTGTACCAAGTTCTTGTGCCAAAGCGAGGAGAATTTCATCGTCATCGTCCAAAGTTTCTGCTCTGACGTGATGAAATGCGGTGCGATGGTCATGTACCGTTTAGGAAAGGGAGGAGTTCTTCCCGTGTTCGCTGAGGTCCAAGTGCAGATGCTACAATTTCTATGACAACACAATTCTTGAGAGAAAGGAGAGACCGATCACTTGGACTTTTTTTATGGCTTGGAGGCGCAGTTTTGGATCTTCATGGCGCAGTTCGTCAACCAGAACAGACACCGCATTGATATTCCCGTCAACTAGGAGAGATTTCAGCCACAAACTCGCGTTTTCATGGACGAACCTTCCATCCTTCGGCTGCTCGATTGGAAACTGATGCACGAGATCTCCAAGACGGGGATTATGGGGCAGACCCACTTTGAGTGGATATTACTCTCAAAATGAATATATTAATTATAGGAGAACTCATCATTCTATGCATTTTGGAGGATTTTTGTGTCGAGCACGACAAGCAAAGAAGTGATGGAATTGCGTCGCTGATGAATGAAGGATTCAAAAGCCGCTACACTCTAAACCAAATATACTGTGTGTCCTGGGAGATGTGATTCCTCTCCAATTGAGTGAAGTATAATTCTCTTGGGTTCATCCCCCCCGAATTTCATACATACCATCATCGTACTCATCTCATTCGAAATGGCGAGACGACAAATATGTGGGCTAAACAAGTTTACTTGGGGAGCAATAGAGTCGAAGGGGGGTCATCGGCACGTACATCACGATTAATATGGTTCAATCTTTTTTGTATGGGCGAACCACTAGATTACAAAGTTGAAGCTACTTGAGACGAAAGATATTTGCCACCTGGGCAAGCGACCCTGTGTAGTTTCACACAGGGTCGAAGAAAAGTCTCTACCTCCACAAATATAAATGTTCACTCATATTGGTTAGATAAGAAGGAGAACTTGAGGGAAAGCGTCTCAGGGGAGATATCTCTCGAGGAGCTCGAATTTTTTCATCAGAGTCTTGTTGAAACGCAGTCATATTTTTAGCAAGTTAAGGGCCTCTTTCGAGTAAAGCAAGCAAAGATGAAATTCCCTGTCAAATACTCTGAGATTTAGTGTCCTCCATCGGAAACCTCTTATAATTTATACTATCATGTTAGGCCCTGCTCGATAAAAAAAACTGAAGGCCCTGTTCGTAAAGGAGCATGTTTTTGCCGCATCAACCAGGGCAGTGCGTCATGATGCCGAAGTTGACACAATGCAGGACGAGGAGAGCTTACAGACGAATACAAAGTAATTAAAAGTTGATAATTCACTGAGGCTAATGCTGTGCAGTAGTTTCTGTGGAGGACGTGTGGTTGTTTGCTGTGGTTCGCGAGCTTTCATAGTCTGGATCGTCCGTTGGTAGCTCAAAGCGGCACACAGGACACGAATTATGCTACAAGGAGTTTGAGCAAACAAGAACGACAAGTTCAAAGACATACCTGTTTCAACCAGGGAAGAATACAATCTGAATGGAAGTCGTGGCTACAAGGCAACCTCAGAGCTTGCTCCTTGAGCTCAAATGTATCTTTGCATACTGCACAATCATGGTTGCTGTCTACTTCTTCCTACACCCACGACGTGAATACCAATGCAAACAAGCTCAGCCTACTTGAGAGATGTGAACTTTGGGAAGGTTTTCAACCACAGACTTGGCTGCAGGAGGTGCACCGTGCTAAACAGGATTGAGTTAAGAACCACGTAGGGTAGGGAAGAGTCACAGTCTTACCTGATTAGGATCATTTTGCATCAGGTGGTTGATGATATTAGTCATGTTTCCAAAAGCGTAATCGCCAATTGTACTTCCAATGCCTTGACCGACGGGTATTGTCTGGAACAAGCTTCCAATGGCTCCCACAAGACCAGCTCCACTTTGAAAACTTCCAGATCCAGTGATGTACACTTCAACGGGAGTTCCGCGAGTTGTGATTATTCGGTTTCGCATTGTGCGAGGCGGCCCGCTGTTGAAAATTCTGTAGACGGAATGAGATCACTCAATCATTTCGCAAGTACGTACTCATCCAACGTCACACGTCGAGGCCTTGAGGAAGATAGTGTGTTTTGTGGTGACTCTGTTGCATCCATTGATTCGCGCGGATTCTACAAGATCCATAATGAGGAAAATCCTGCATGATCGTCAGGCATACCTGAAGTAATTCGTTGATTGTACCGGGAAGGGACGCCTCTGCCGAGCGACTCCTACTTCGACCATGATTTGTGTTTTCTTCCTGCGTGTTATTTTCCGTTGTTGCCGTCGGTGGAACAAAGTCTTGCGGTCTGTCTTGTCCGGGTGTATCGTCTTCGACTTCTTCGACAAAACAGCCGCCGCAGGTCTGACACTCGACTTCATCCGACTCGGCATTCAATCGGGTCTCAACATTTCGCTTGCACAAGTGACACCAATAAGCAGGCGCGTTCATGTCGACTCCGGGGGCACGCATTTCCATCACGTCGCTCACCACTTCTGTGTGTGCGACCATCGTGTGCTCTGACGCGTTCTGAATTCTGCAATCACGTGCAAGTCGTAGGAATTAAAATGCAACTTTCTCGACAAAATTTATCTTGATTTCAGTAACGGATTTGGGACAGTCTGCGGTTAATTTTTTAAAATTTGGCCCCGTCGAATATCCGGATAATTCGTATATTATCCGGATAATCTGACATAAAGCCGTTACGAGACGTTTCGAGAAACACAAGATACATCATCATGCCTAACATTAGATTGAAACAGTCTGGAAGAGCTCAAGACGTGAAAAAGCCGAGAAAGACGACGAGCGGAGACGTCTTGGGCTCTAGAGGTGATTGCGCCATGCCTCCCACA
Source organism: Aphanomyces cochlioides (assembly GCA_019828595.1). Classification (NCBI taxonomy): domain Eukaryota; phylum Oomycota; class Saprolegniomycetes; order Saprolegniales; family Verrucalvaceae; genus Aphanomyces; species Aphanomyces cochlioides. Next base: position 211,467 of record JAHQRK010000027.1, on the reverse strand, counting down.
GAAGGGAATCATAGGCGCGAAGTACCATGTACAAAATTACTCAATGTATCCATTGCGTGACGATGGAAGTGCGCTGCGACAACGGAGTTTGGCTGAATGCACCTCGAACTTGTGCACGAAATGACTTTGACAAGCATTATTATTATTGCGGGTACATTGATGTTCAAGTGCAAGAGTATCAACAGCGACACTGATACGCTGTCACAGCTTGGAGGTTGGAAAGATGCCAGACGAGATGGAGACGATGGAAGGCATGGCGAGGGCAATGCATAAATAGATTAATATATTATAGTTCTTGTGCGGAAGCGACTTGATGCGAGCTGGGCTGACTAGTCATGGTTTTGGCACTTGGCTCTGGTTTTTCATCGACAATGATATCATCGTTGCTGTCGATCGACTTGGTGCGTTTGATGCGCCAAAAGAGCATTTCGAGACAAAGGCCCCATGACCACAAGCCAGTGGACCAAAGGTATTCCTCGACAGCCTTGTGGCCATTCTGCTTGGCTTCAAAAAATGCCCGGGACGAACATCCTTCCGTTCGATTCATGTGCAGGAAGCGAACGACTTCCATGTGTCCTTGACCAGAGGCGTGGTCCATCGCGTACTGTGTGCAGCCTTCGCTTCGATAGAAGTGCAAGAAGCGAACGGTCTCCAAGTGGCCACAGCTGGCAGCATCATCCATGGCTCTCTTCGAGCATCCTTCGCGTCGGTTGAAGTGAAGAAACTCCACAACGTTCAAATGTCCATTGGCTGCCGCCCAGTCCATCGCCGACGTCGTGCAACCTTCCAAGCGATTCTCGTGGAGAAACCGAACGACTTGAAGGTGGCCACACCGCGCTGCGTGGTTCATGGCGTGCGTGGTGCATGGAACGCCAATCGAGTGCAAGTACCGCACGACTTCCAAGTGGCCATTCGCAGCGGCCATGTCAAATGCCCAATGTGTACATCCTTCTGTTCGTTGAGTCGCCAAGAACTTCACAGTTGTCAAATGTCCATTGATGGCAGCCCAGTCAAAGGCATCAGTGGTGCATGGAGCAGCCAGTCGATCGTGCAAAAGCTGGACGACATCCAAGTGACCATGGCGCGCTGCAGTGTCCAAGGCAAACTTAGTGCCGGTCTTGTATTCTTGATCCATCAAGTACGCCACGACATCGCTGTGGCCACTTGATGACGCGAGTTCCAGCAAGAATGGATGGAAGTGAAGGCTCTTTTGAAAACAACGCAGGACGTCCATCTTTCCATACCTGGCAGCGTAGGCAACGATGGCAATCTCGAGATGGCTCACGCACTGGACAAGTCGACGCATATCTCTTATGGAATGTTCTTGCAGCCACGGTGTGAATTTGGCGTCAATGTCGGCGACGAATCGTTGGTAGTGGAGACGCGGCGCGGACTTGTACGCGAAACATGCCTCTTGGTCAAACGCTTGGAACGGAAGCGGCGCGAGGTCGGAGAAGATGCCCGTCTGAAACTGGCAGATCGCTTCGAGTAAATGAGGGTTGAGTAAAACTTCCATGGCGGAAATTGTTCAATGTGACCGTTGGCACTTGTCTTTCCCCAGGAGGAAGTGTGATGAGTGGATCGTGGGACCTGTGCACAACTGGACGCAATCTAAAATTTGCCGACCTTGCACGTTTTCGCTCGCGAGGATGAAAAGATTGCACAAGCGAACGTGAAAATAAAGAGTCCATCCTTGTCGAAAGCTCTAACGTTGTTGAAAGACGCTCGTGGGCGTCAGGGAGTCGCTGCAAACCCTTACGACAAGCCCCAGATTGGTCCAAAGGGGGGGGGAAGTCATCCAGCACATAGACATGGCATTCATTGGACAAAATGGACGAAGTGGATTGCAACGACATGCAGGCGACAAGTTGAACAACAGGAAGACGAGCTACTGTGGAAACTTTGCACCCAAGGCGTGTACGCACACAACAAGCGAGCAGCAACCGGGCTCCAAGGAGCGAGAGAGCATCCACGCGATCGCACGTTGTGGCATGAACGCATGACGGTCGCGGTGGACTTGCGGGAGAATTTGTTGGACGCATTGTGAAGTGTCGAATGGGAAGTTGACTCAACGACCTTGAAGAACTGCGTCAATGAGACATCGACAGGGACGCCATTGAGTTTCCCAATGATCAAGTTGCAGCTGCTCTCCATGGAATTCCAAACTCTGCTCAACCAGCTATTGCTATTGCTCGCTTAGAAGACATAAGAAGGTGAGCCTGATTGCTGGGAGGAACCACAGCAGGGGGTGGAAAACCTCGTCCTGTTGAACAGGTAATAACCTGCTGGACAATGCTCCCCACAAGTGGATCGGGGGGATACCCCGGCATTCAACATGTCCTCTCTCCCAAAGTCGTCAACACTGCTCGAAGATTGCAATGTTGTGTTTTTCGAGAACGACGGCAAGGTGTCGTTGATCGTGCGTGACGACCTCGCTCGTGCGGCTGCGTATGGTCTTGCCAGCGACAACACAGACAACATCACATACGAATGGACAGGTCCAGAGGCATTGAGTATGGAAGATATCGTCGCGCAGATCAGTGAGACTGGGAGAAGCAGATTCAGGTGGTCCATGTGTCGAATTGCCGCTGTCGCCGGCCTTCCATCATTCATCGCCGATGCATTGGCTGCACTTGACGAGTCGACGGCCACTGGTGTTGCGGGGGACATGACGGATGATTATGACGAAGGTCAAGGCGCGTACCCACCGCAAGTGGCTTGATGCCAACAAAGCCCTCCTCAACTCACTTTAGGATGTCTGGTAGGTATCCGTGTCAACATGTTGTGTTCAATGTTGATATGCTCATCGCAAAGCTGGTGCACCAAGGCTTTGACAGCCTCCGCCCACCGACTGGCAGTGGCTTGTCCAGACAACGCCTAATTTGTTTATTTTCCTCGCGTTAGGGTACATACGTAGCCATCTCACCGTCTTTTGTGGCTGTCAGCCACTTTTAAGTCGACCTTGACCATTGTGAGCGCATTTACAGAACCGAGGAAACGGACGAAGGACGAGTATAGAGACCTGTTTCGTCGACATGAAGTGGCGAATGTCCAATCTACTTCGCGTCATGGCGTGTCGCTAGGATACGTTTAACTTGAGGAGGTAAAAACTGCCGGCGATAGGAGAATGCATCGCTCAAAACTCCCATCGACCTACTTGCCTCCCAAATGCACACATTGCATTCATTGTGGCTGCAACGACGAGAAGCAAGACTCGAGCCAAGAAGATGCAAGAGGAAAAGCCATGCGACTTTGAAATACCCCCCCGCTCACGCGACGCCTTTTTGCGCAACCGACCAAGGTGGTCAATGAAATGATTTCTGCTGGACCCAACAATGGTCAACGAGTTCGAGTTGGCTCCAGTAGAAATCATTTGATTCACCACCTTGGTTGGTATTGCGCAAAAAGGCGTCGCGTGAGTGGGGGGAATTCGAAGTCGCATGGCTTTTCTTCTTGCATCTTCTGAGCGCGAGCCTTCCTTCTCGTCGTTGCAACTTGTGTTTGTGGCTCAAGTGCAATTGATTCCTGGTACTACTTCGAAGTATTCAACTCATGAGTGTTCCATTGTTAGTAAACAATCATCATTTACAGGTCGTTGAGGTCATTAAAGGTACGAGGACAAAAGACCAAACAGCGTGCGAGAGATGTCAGACATCCGCCCAGAAAATTTGCGCTCACCCTAGCGAAGTGGAGAGAATTTCCTGCAGGTGGATGACTCGGAGGAACGAGCCCCAACATGCACCAAAAAATCTGTTCTTGAGGTCTCTCAACTATGAAACAAGTCGCAAGGTTTGTTTGTTTTCAGCTTGGGGAACCAACGCTAGTCAACGTATGCGCTTTGGTAGCTGGTTTTTCAATAAGGACTGAAAAGTTCATGGATTCAAACTGTTGTCTGCTTGGAGCATATCATACATATATTCATCGGGTATTTACCACTTCAAGCCTGACTGGGAGGTCAGGCGGCTACATCAATTGAGTAGTTCCAAGGTTTGACGGGCTTGCCTTCTGGTCAAGAGGCCAAACCAGCAGTATACAGATAGCTTGGCTATGCGAAATTGAATAACGCGTTGCGCCGGTACGGCATGCTCGAGACATACTTTGTGGAATTTGTGAACTTTTGCTCTGGGGTGATATCGTCGTCGTAGGAGGTGCGGCCTTCGAAACGCCAACGGAGAACTTCGAGATGGACTCCCCAAGAAAGCAATTCGGTCGCCCAAAGATAGTTCTCGACTTCCTTGTGTCCATTCTGCCTGGCTTCAAAGAGTGCTCTGGATGAGCACCCTTCCGTTCGATTCTCGTGGAGAAACTGAACAATCTTGAAATGTCCACGACCAGCCGCATAACCCATCGCAGACTTTGTGCATCCTTCCTTTCGATGCAAGTGCAAAAAGCGAACAGTCTCCAAATGGCCAAAAGTCGCCGCGTCGTCTATCGCTTGCGTCGTGCACCCTTCGCTTCTGTTGAAATGCAGAAACTTCACAACGTCCAAATGTCCATTGGCTGCCGCCCAGTCCATTGCACGCTTTGTACAGCCTTCCGAGCGGTTCTCATGAAGAAACTGAACAATGTGGAGATGGCCACACCTTGCAGCGTGGTTCATGGCGTTAATCGTACAAAGAGCACGGATCGAATGCAAATACTGAACGACGTCCATGTAGCCATTCCTTGCTGTCATGTCGATTGTCCAGTGTGTACATCCTTCCCTTCGATGAGTCGCCAAGAACTGAACAATCTTCAAATGTCCATTGGCGGCAGCCTTGTCCATTGCGTCGGTGGTGCATGGAGCTTTCAGCCGATAATGCAATAGCTGGATGACATCCAAGTGCCCATTTCGTGCGGCAGTGTCCAAGGCAAATACACTGCAAGTTTTGTAGTTTTGATCGATCAAGTACGTCACAACATTGCCATGGCCATTCGTTGCAGCGAGCTCGAGCAAGAATGGGTGGTTGTGAATCTTTCTTGAAAAGAACGCAGGACTTGCATGTTGCCATAACTGACAGCGTAGGCTACGATGGCAATCTCGAGGTGGTTCTGGCACTGAACGAGTCGATGGATATCACGAACGGAATGCCCTTGAAACCATGGTGTGAATATAGCTGCAAAATCCAAGATAAAATGATGAAAGAGAAGATTCGGTGTCGACTTGTAAGCGAGGCACGTGTTTCGATCAATGTCTCGGGTAGGAAAACCAACAAGATCGGAGTAGACCCCGTTTGGAACTGGGAAATGGACCCAAGCAAATGTGGATTCAATAGAACTTCCATCGTGAAATTGTGCAATGTGCATTTCGAGCATAGCACACTAGTAATTGACAACTTAACGATCCCTCCAACAATGATACATCTCATTGTGTGTTCGTCATCTTGTACAACTCGTGATTTGTTCAGCGCGCGCTGTGCTCTATGTTTGTGCACGTGGAAATCAAATTAGGCTCGATACGCACTCATGACAGGTGCATTGCTAGTTCTTATGATGGTATCCGCATCGTCAAGGAGAGAATGGAACAAGGCGGATTCGACTCTCTCACCTCTTTAGAATTCATATTGAGGACAGCCTCAGAAGGATGAAAAAGTGCAAAACCTCTCGTTTCAGCAACGGGAAGCGAAAGAATATCTTAACGACAACGAGTAGCAGTCATCAGAGCACGGGTTGCACACTGCATTGATGGACATTATGAAAGTACATGCTCAATGAAAAGTGCTCCATTCGATCGACTCGTCATGAATCTCGGCGGCATAAAAACTTTGAAAGCTAGTTCGTGTAAACTTTGCAATGCTGCGATGCGTGCGAGCACGCATCCTGCTTTGTGCATCTCGTAACTTAAAGGCGAACGTTTGTAACGTGCTAATGTTGTAGTATACTATTATATTTGATATGGAAGCATTGAGGAGCACGGCGAAGGTAGCTTGATTGTGTCGGATGAAGAAGTTGCCGACCTTGTGGACCTTTCAATGATCCAAGATTTGCAATGCACAAGTTTGTTATGAAAAGTTATCGACACAGTTCTATTTGATTCTTCTTGTTTTGAAATACTTCACGTTGAGAAGGAACGAGCCTGTGATGGAGCAACACGAGGAAAGATGCTTGTTAGCTTTCAACAACTGACAATGGTCGAAGTAGTAACTTCATCCCAAGCCTCTGGAGTCCACTTACCTTTAAAACGTCGTCGGAATAACGTTACTTGTTGGTTTCGCCTGGCGGGAATCATCTTCTTTTGGTGAAGCGTCAAGTTGCTTGGACATCTAAGCCAATCTTTGACTTGAACTTTGAACTTTCAAACAGCATATTCACCCTTTATGTTGCCGCACGAAATGATTAGAGCACTCAGCGACACGACTACTACGATGTTAGTGAAATGATGTTCTGCTGTGCAGAGGCAATCGGGTCTCACGTGAGATCAACCCGATTGCTATGTTGAAGTTGTGCAGTTGACCTAGTAGGATCGCACTTAAGTAGTCCTCTAATGGTTTGCCACGTGGCATGGATCGGTAGTTGTTAACTCTAGTTAACAGTGTTGATTTTGCTGCCTTGATGAAGGTTCCCGTGGCCGAAAGCCAAGAACAAGCGGGAGACAAAACAAAGATATCTTTAGTTACTGTTTAGCTAACACTGTGGAGATGAATCGCGACGATTCAGTGGAGAAGGCCTCACTGACCCGAGGTGATGAAAGATCGCGATCGCGAGAACGTGTTGACGAGCCACGTGGACGTGCCAGCCGGCGCTTAGTGGATAACCCGTTCCGATCTCCAAGACGGAGACAGCCACATCCGGTAGACGAGTGGTTGCCACCACATGGGAGTGCATATGCGGCGCCAGCCGAGGAGACTCCAAAAACTGAAGCTGAACCAGCTGCTACCGGCAACGACCCACCGGGTGCCCAAGATGATGCGGACATGGGCAGCGACGGCGGCTATGGGCGTATGCCTCAGATATGGAATGCGCCAGCGATTCCCCAACCACCAGTTTTCAAAGGATCCACGAAGGCCGAGCGGCGCGCATTCATGCGCGAGTACCAGAAGTACGTTGGGCAGATTAATGCCTTGCAGTGTGTCGGGTCATGACCCTTTGCTATGCCCGTGAGTGCCTGCATGGATCAGTTTTCGAAGCGACGCATCGCTTTATTTGATTTCAATCGCGACACAACGACATCACGGATGATGAATGGATGGCCTGGTTCAAGGCTGCGTTTGAAGAAGATCCGCAGGATCTGGAAGTGCTGAAGAAGCGCCTGCAAGGAGCCATCCGTTTTGATACAAGAATTCTGGATGCAGAGTCACGCATGGGACGCATGCTTGACGATTTGATGCGCTCACTAGAGCAAGACCACCAAGAGTGGGTATTACACCAAGAAGGCAAGATGGTTGTAGACGTGATGTCCAAGGCCATCCGGCCAGAGTCGCTGAAGACCGCAGTGATGAAACAGCTGCAGTTGCAACGCAACAAGGAGCTCAAGAGCGATGTCTTTCGCTTTGTGAACTGGCTGCGCACGTTTGCGGCTGGCCATCAGTTGTATGTGGGACTCGATGAAGATCACCGGCTTCAAGCGAATGCCAAGAATGTTGACGGTCTGAAAGGCAAGAAGAGCGGTGATGGAAAAGGCGGTGCCACCAAAGAAAATGGAAAACCCGCTGTGAAGGCCGATGTGGCCAATCAGAAAGAAGGCGAACAGAAGCCCAAGAAGGGTTGCCTGAAGTGTGGAGACACTGGCCATCGTGTGGCGAAGTGTCCGAAAGTTGCGCCCGGCGAAGCGGAAGCGCTACTCGAAGCGCAAATGAAGAAATGGAAGGACGGCATTAAAGCGCTGAAGTCTCAGTCGTCGCGACAATCGACTGAGCGCGGAGCGCTTGTGGAAGGAAAAGTCCGTGTGGATAACGTCCTACTCGATACGGGTGCCGATGTGAACGTGGTATCACTAGGAGTGATCAATGCACTGGACGCAGCCGGTCTCAAGGCTGACGTGATTACCCTCGAAGCGCCAAGGCTTGTTTATCCTTATGGCAACGACGCCAAGCCTTTGGTGATGACGTGCCGTGTGAAGTTCAACAGCTTGACGCTCGATACGACCTGTGGCCCACTTGTTTTGAGAGGCTTTCAAGCCTGGATCGATGACGTGTTGCCTCTTGTGGAGCTTATTGTGAGCAGACCCGTCATGGAGATCCTTGGTTTCAGTGTGGACGATCTCCTTGTTGGCACGCGCCAAGAGAAGGCTGAATGGGATGTGTCAGCCGAAGCGAAGGTTGAGCCTACGGCTATGTTAAATCTCAAGCGCCTCATGGCGGAGAGTACCGTCGCGCAAAGCCAAGTGGACGACCCAGACGACGGAATGGAGTGTGCTACACCCGAGGTAGAACGACCAATTCGTACTGAGGATGAAGAAGCTCGACGCGAAAAAAAGTAGGAAATTGTGCGCGACATTTTGCTGGCCAAGACGGCTGAAGCTAAGAGCCACGGACTCGAGCCTGCAGACGCAGAGCGGCTGGAGTTTGTCCTGCTAAAACACATCGATGTGTTTCGCGATGATTTGGGAAGAGACCCACCGGTCAAAGTCGAGCCACTGAAGGTCAGAATCAAGCCTGGTTCGACGCCCGTGAAGTGCAGCATGCGGCGATACCCGCCTTTGCACGTTGAATACATGCGTGAGCATGTGGCGGCCTTAGAGGCATGTGGAATGGTGTATTTGAACAACCGAGCCACGTGGGCGGCCGCTCCAAGAATTGTTCCTAAGAAGGAAGCCGGCGCATTGCACATGACAATTGATAGCAGACCTATCAATGCCTGCACCGAGCCGATGCCTTGGCCAATGCCAAACCTGGACAGCGCAATGGTTTGCCTTGTTGGCACGACGGTTTACTTTACTCTGGACTGGACCAAAGGATATTGGCAGCTGCCGCTGCATCCTGACAGTCAGATGTATTTCTCGTTCATGACGCCCTTTGGCGTCTACACACCCACGAGAGTTTTGATGGGCCAGACAGACGCGGTCGCGTACTGCCAGTCGGTGGTACACCAAATGTTTGGCGAGCTTTTGTTTCGTGGCCTCCTGGCCTGGCTTGACGATTTGTTGGGATCCGCCAAGACGGTGGACGAATTGTTATCCTTGTTGGATCAAGTGCTAGCGATTTGCGCTGAGTTTGGACTCAAGTTGAACCCACGCAAGTGCCACTTCTTCCTACGACGGGCAGAATGGTGTGGAAAAATCATCTCGGCAGATGGCATCACGCACTCGCCCAAGCGAATTCAAGGATTGATCGAGTTGTCGCCGCCGACGACAGCGCTGACTTGCAGCAATTTGTTTGCGCTACGAGCTGGATGCGATCCAGTATCCCTCAGTACAACCAGCTGATCGACCCCCTTCGCCGTTTGTTAGACGTGGCGATGAAGGCAGCTGGCAGCAGCAAGAAGACAGCTCTGGCGAGAGTCGCATTGTCTGCGATAGGCTGGTCGCAAGACCATTCAAATTGTTTTGAAAGCGTGAAGCGCGCACTGGCTCAAGTGGTGCCGCTCTCGCATCCGCGAGCTGATATGGAAGTCTGTTTGTTCACAGACGCAAACGATTTATTTTGGGGTGCTGTTGCCACCCAAGTCCCTTTATCCGATCTGGATTTACCTCTGGAAGAGCAAAGGCACGAGCCTCTGGCGTTTGTGAGTGGAAGTTTCACTTGCGCTAGTCAGCGCTGGCCGATTGTGGAGAAAGAAGCTTACGCGATGATGCAGTCGTGCAAAAATTTGGACGACTTGATAGTACGTCCTGGCGGATTCCGCCTGTTTACGGATCACCGCAACTTGGTTTACATCTTTAACCCCCGTGGATCGAACGCCAACATGGCCAAATACCAAGCCGACAAGCTACAGCGATGGTCGCTTGTCATGTCAACGTTTCCATACTCTATTGAGTGCTTGCCGGGTGAAGCTAATGTTTGGGGCGACTTGTTAAGTCGTTGGGGATCAGTTCCAGTAGATAAACCCGTTACGCGTGTGCGCCGTCTGATTGAAGTGGTGTCGCCACTACAACAAGTGGATTTCGAGTGGCCGACTGCCGCTACGATCAGCGAGATCCAACGTTCAGCATTGAAAGGGGGAGAGACCACCCCTACTGGTGTGTTTTGGGACGAAGACGTCGCCTTTTTTGTTGACCAAGATGGCCGAATATGGATCCCAGATAGTGCTGTCGATTTACAGCAAAGGCTGTGTGTTATAGCCCACCAAGGAGCCAGCGGTCATCGCCGCATTGCCGCGACTATCAAGTCAGTGTCCGACAAGTTGTATGGAAATCGCTGTCAACGGATGTGGAAGCGTTTGTCCGTGCATGCTTGCACTGTTTGTGTATCGATGGTGAAATGGTACCGAGACCATTGGGCTCCGCCCTGCATGCTGAAAAGTCCAACGAGCTCATACACTTTGACTGGTTGGCAATGCCACGAGCAAAGACCTGCATGAAAGATATTCTGGTTGTCAAGGACGACATGAGTGGCTTCGTACAGCTGTACGCATCTGAGACCGCCGATGTGGCTGCTACCGCTCAAGCCTTGATGGCATGGTTTACGACATTTGGTTGTGTTGACACATGGGTGTCAGATGGCGGATCGCACTTCAAGAATGAAGTTATTGAGAAGGTGCGAAAGATGGTTGGTGCACACCACCATATTACGACAGCTTATAGCCCTTGGGCTAATGGAACAGTCGAAGTAGTCAATCGACTAATCCTCCGTACAACGAGAGCGCTCCTGAGCGAGATGAAGCTACATGCTGACGAGTGGCCTCTAGTACTACCTCTAGTACAAGGAGCATTGAATCACCAACCAGCCGACCGGCTTGGAGGAGTTGCTCCTATCACTGCCTTTACTGGCTTGACAGCCAAGACTCCTATGGCTGGGTTTGTTCACCCTATTACCAAGGAGGTTTACACGATTGATTGGCTTGATGGTGCTCGAAGAGCGTATCTTGAAGAATTACGAAGTGCTATGGATGTGTTACATCGCGATGTAGCGAAGCACAGTGAGAACCTCCGGCAGCAAGCACGTGGACGACGCGATCGGAAAGCGCAAGTCAAGTTTGCTGGATTCTCCGTTGGAGATTTTGTATTGGTTGGAAGTGTTGTCCAAAAGCCAACCAAGTTGGCCTTGCACTGGCGTGGACCATATCAAGTGACAAATGTCATTACCGACCATGTGATGGAAGTACAACAGTTGGTACCACCATTTGAGGTGTCTCTACACCACGCTTGTCGCTTGAAGATGTACCATGAGGGTGGCCGAGATGTTACGGAAGACCTCAAGGCCCAAATTGCATTTGGAGATTGTAGGTTCCATGTGGAACGATTGGATGGTGCGCGTTGCGTTGACGGTCAGCACCAAGTGCTTGTGAAGTGGCTTGGCCTACAAGACGAGGAGTCGTCATGGGAACCAGCAGTGAACTTGCTGGACGACATCCCCGTTGTGTTTCGGAAGTGGGTTGGTGCCAATATGCATGATGCCGACGTGGCTGCTTTGGCCGATAGCCTAGGCCTGCCTTAGGAGGGAAGTGTTCTGCTGTGCAGAGGCAATCGGGTCTCACGTGAGATCAACCCGATTGCTATGTTGAAGTTGTGCAGTTGACCTAGTAGGATCGCACTTAAGTAGTCCTCTAATGGTTTGCCACGTGGCATGGATCGGTAGTTGTTAACTCTAGTTAACAGTGTTGATTTTGCTGCCTTGACGAATGTTCCCGTGGCCGAAAGCCAAGAACAAGCGGGAGACAAAACAAATGAACAGTGTCATGACTCCATCAACGTGTGCCTCTTTGTCTCTCGAGTCTTCAACAGGAAGTGGAGCTGCATTGAGCGGACTTTTGAGTTAGTTGGTTGACGACCACGTAGATGCCATGCCCCACATCAACATTGTGCTCATCAAAATTATCGAAGTATAAACTCACATGTTCATTTGTTTAGAATGAAATCAATCGACGCTTTGTTCACAGACAGTTTGGCATCGCCCGTGTTAGCATCCGCCGCAGGCTTTTGCTTCACGGCCCCCGTGGTCAGTGAATTGTCGTGCTCGTCCAGACGGAGTTGAAAACTTGTGATGTAACCAGTGTCTGCGTCAAACTCCGCGCTGATCTTTGCTCGAACAACCATCTTCGAGTTGAGCAACTGTTTGAGCTTTAGTGGCAAGTCACTCTGACTCGAATGTGCCGTCGAGTGGCTTCCAACGTCGGTTGTAACATTCACCAGCGCTGAGATTGTATTGGTGTCGTCTCTACGTTCTTGCCCATCGTTGAAAGAGACGACGGTCAATCGAAAGTCAGGGCAGGTAGTGGCCAACTTGGTCCACATCGCTTGAATTGCGTCGCGGCCAGTTTGTCCGTCACAAACGACATCGCGGTCAAAGATGGACATTTCCAACACTTCAGCTCGCACCGTCGAGAACGGTTCATGTTTCCTTTCGCGAGCGAAGAGAGCCAAGTAGTCGCGCAGCTTCACCGACAATGTGGCTCGTACGGCTTGGACACGTTGAAGTCGTCGTCGCTTTTCACGGGAGCGTCGTTGAGCGTGTACGAGTTGAAGGCGTCTGTGTTCTGAAATCGGTTTGATTCTCGCCAAGTTGACCACATGCGACGGCAATTTGCGCTGGCATGGCGGTAGTTTCGTCAGTGTTGGCTTGGATGGAAAGAGGCCGCGCTCGATGGTTGCAAACATGGTGGGGAAAATTAAGAAATGATAAGAGAGTCATAGCTACGTCGGCGTTCTCTTGGAAGAAAGCCATTTCACGTGAAACAGTGGTGCTATTTACAAGACATGGGTCGCCACAGAAGTACTCTGCAGCTGACCACCATGCGGTGTCGTCCTTCAGTATCCTACGCAGAGAAGAGTCGTGTATGAGTTAGCCCAACGAAGAAATTTGTCCGTCTGGTTGCAACAAGCGACAGTTGGTCTGTCTTCAGGAACTTCCATCGAAGCGCGCTTTGGAGGTTATCGGCCGGCTTGGACTACGTGGCGCGTAGTCGCTGATAGAGTTATAACATTAGCATGAAGCACAAGTTGTAAGCTGTTACTCCTTTCGAAGTCATGAGGGATATGGAAGAAATGGTGACGTTGTTGATTATGGTTGATTGTATCTTTGAGCCTAGAAGGGTCATGATCGTCGGCAGATGGTTTGACAAATACCAATGTCGAAGAGTGGTCTGAACTTTGAAACAGAGTTCCAAGAGAGAGAGAGAGAGAGAACAAGTTAGCAGGTCGCCGACGCGTCTACTTTGGTGCTTCCACCCACGCTTGTCTTGTACACGATAAGCTGGACATGGTCGAACTGATGCGACTCGTTGGGCTGCAGCGAGGTTGAAAGAATTACAATCGAGCACATGACGAAAGTCACGTCAGACATGTCCGTCGAGACGACTATGAAGTGTGAGTTAGCTAGAAGTGTCGTTGTTTGGTCACGAGTTGGATTCTCGTCTTGACAAGGTGCATTGAACTTTATCGATGACAACAGTCAAGCAGGTCCTCTTCTCTCATCTCCATAGAAGCTAGAGTAAAAATGTCTTCTACTTGTCGAATAGCATCGCTGAGAGAGCTCCTTGGTTGATTCAAGTGTTGCGACATCGTGGAATGGTCGTGCGGGTCGTTCACGTTTCTAGAGCTTTATAGCTGTGCTACTGTAGATTTCAAGCTGCCAACTCGTCGATGGGTTGGTCATGAACACTGTTTCATCATCCATGTCGTAGTTGAATCGATAGAGAGTTGCAGCCATATTAATAGTTACAACAATTGAAAGAAGGGATGAGAGACATGGGCGACACTCTAAAAGCCGTCCAAATGTCATGGGATCGACATAATTCAGTGAGACTGTCGACATTCGTCCTGTATTGCTGACACGACGTGCCTCACGACGATCAGACTACAAAACACGGCCATCATCGAGTTGGTAAAGAAGGAGAAAGAAGATTCGATGGGCCAAGTTGGAGCTTGTCGTCGGTGGCATCAAAACATTTCCACTTTATTCAACGTGTAAACAAACAGAGTGGGCGCATCGTGCGACCTGCAAGTGATCGCAATGCTACTGTACAAAGGCAGAGACTCTTCTTCGCCAAAGCTGCTTGCTTTTAATTGTTCGTTGCTTTGACTTTGCACCCAAATGAAGTTATGGCACACGGGAAAACGTGCATGTTGACGTCGGACACTCGATGGCCAATTTATCAACAAAAGACTTGATTCAAAATGAACGCAACACTCGCTTTCGATCGTTTCCTCGGCAGCGAATCTTTCTCTTCCTCGACTGGATTTGAACGCTTGTAGGAGTTGGCCGCTCGCAACAACTGAGGCATTCCCCCAGCAGTTGCAATCGCCATCGATATGTTCACTTCGGGCTCAATGCGGGAGATTTTGCCACCGTCAAAGTACGCCACGACACTGAATGGAATAGTCGCACGTTTTCCCACTGGAGCATCAACGCTTGTCAGGGGAAGAACGTTGTTTGCTTCGGGGAATGGTTTGTCGTGTGCCTTGACGGTCATTTCCATGGACACGCGAAGGAGTAGATCACCACTGCAGTCGTCCAAAGAAAGGACTTCAGAAGACAGGAAAGTCAACCGAAAGATGGGAAAGACAGATGCCCACTCCAGCCACCTTCTGGGCACTGCATCAGAGAAGAGGTCGGCCTCCATCTTGACTTGACTTGGAGTTGCGATGCTTGGCATACCGTGAGCGTAGAACGCCAAGTAGTCGAGAAATCGACGCGCAAGGGATGCGTGGTAGGCCGTCACGTGAGCCTTGTGTTGAGCTTGAAGAGTCTCCACTTCTTTCGCGAGGTGCTCCTTTGTTGCAACGAGCAGCTTGAGTTGACGCGACTTTTCACGGGAGCGTCGTTGAGCCATGACAAGCTGGCGGCGGCGGACTTCCGACGTAGGTCGAATACCGGCAAGGTTGACAACATGAGAGGGCAATGCTCGCTCAGACGGTGAGAGTTTGTCACAGTGAGCATGAGAATTGAGAAATGATAGAGATGCGCAACGTCAAGTCCAACGCGACCCCGATAGAAGGAGACCTGCGTCTTGTTTATTCACGTTTGTCGCGCGTGGGATATCAAGTCCCACCCAAGGTCCCCGACGTCCGTCACTTGGCACCAAGGAAGGTCGCTTTTTATGTCCACGTTATCGTGCTCCATAAAAGTCCAAGATATTTCTTGGATCTGTTCTGTGACGGCGACACTCAAAGCAGCACGGAGATCGTCTTGCCTGTTACTCCAAGCAATCCTTGTCCTCCCGATCTTCACGGTGAAAGTTGTCTTGTCTGGCCAGCCCTTGGTGTTTGCCTTGGAAATCGACCAAGTCGGCAGATTGCGACGGACGTTATCGGGCAAACACAACAACTGGAGGAGGCTGGACACAGTTGGATGATTTACTCGACTCTTGCAACGAGCAGCAACGACGGCTTGCGGTTCTCGACGAGCCCCTTACTTTTTCATGGTCAATGAGAGCTAGCGCCAGGAGGCGACCCGTTTCTTTGGAGATGCTACGATCAGTTGGCCATTCTGAAATTACAACCACGTGGAGCTCATGATGATGGAGGGAATAGCTTCCCCCAGTGGGAGCAAATAGTTGTAGCACGAGCTAGGGTGTGCTGGTGAGCGTTTGTAGAAGGTCGCTACTTCAGCATCCTCATTTGGACACGATGCGTGGAGTTTGGGGAGAAAGGCTAGATTGCAAGTGTTGCGTTCGACTCGACGCGGTGCATCAACGAGAAAGACACGAATGAACTAGACACTTCGCCACGAATTCATTGCTGGTGAAGGTACGAGCTCTTCGGTGGGAAATCCACGCACAGCCACTGATAGTTTCATCAGGGATACGACAGCAACTTCATTCCTTCGTCAGGTCGCAACTCCGACTGAAACCACAGGCCGCAATGCAATAGAGTTGATGATCCAGCGGGAGAATGCTCCTGTCTCTCATGGAAACAAGGCGTAAACGTTCTTGAATTGTCCTCGAAAGAGCTCATGGCAGCGGAGGAATACAAGCAGACATTGTAGAGCAGGTTCACGTTGTTAGTTTAGTTTATCGTACGGTCGCCCATTTTGGGATCCTTCCTAGCACTATCCTGGATTGACTTAAAACAACTGCGCGGTTCTCCGTGATGACAGACGCCAAGGCCAACGCCCAGTCGTACATTTCTCGCTCTGACGTCGCAGCGATGAAGTACCGATGGACATGGGTTTGAATTGCAATGCGCCAACCGGTCGAGGCGGACTGGCCTGTTTTGGGACAATCGCAAGGCATAATTTCGAGCGCATCCCATGAGCAACGGGTCAAGTCGATCGAGCCTTTCAGACGCCCGTCTTGTCGATCGTAGTAATTCAAAGCTGACATGGTGAGCACGCAATGCCGAGGCTTCCAATTTCGTCGCGGAAAGAAGCCTTTGCCAGATCCTTTCTTGAACAATGTCCCCGATTTGATGGACATGGCAAATTTTCGACTGACACTCGTCAAGCCAACATTGTCTTTGATAGCCACGATTCATACCGCAAGATCCTGCAGTAATGTCTGATAAATCATTGCAAGCGCATACCCAGGGCCTCTCGTATCAAGCAAAGGTCGCGCACGCTCTGGTCTCACAGCTTACTGTACGCGTAAATTCCACTCTGTCGCGCTTCTGGCGGCGGAACAAAGCTGCAGATGCCACTTGAGACACTTTGGACCATCTCTCCACGACCAGAATAGTCAAGAGAGAGCGTACAATGCAGCAGTCTGCAGCTAGCATTACTGCGATGGGGGTAGCTGTTGGTTGTTTCTAACTAATCCAGCTAGACACTGCTCACCGTGGCCATCTCGAGGAGTAACGACTAAGTGAGTGATACCTTACCTTTGCCAAGTACAATAGGGTTCGACTAGAGATGTGGTCGAGGTGAGACTGGCGACAAGATCTTCATGAAAAGTTCGTCAAACAAGATTGTATGCCTACCTGATGCTGAATCCGCAATTCGTGCAGTCAAACGGCGAGTAGGCTCAACAGATTAAACGTGGCTCTCTCTCGTTTGGTCGTGATTGTTCTCCTTGTTGTTTGGCGTGGATGGACATAAAAGACAGAAGTCGAGCATCTTGTGATCCTATTGCAAGAGAATAGAAGTACGACCAAACCGAGAAATTGGCGTGAATGCGCTAGCGAGGTCGCGTTCATCTTGGACTGAAACTTGGTCCAAGAGCTCCAAGTAGCACGGGCAATCGGTATGAGTGCGTGCACCCATCGCATGACAGTCAATGTCGCTGCTTCCAGCAACAGAGCTGACGGGGTCGGTTTCTTTCTTTTGGATTCAATTGCCATTCGTTGCTGTGTCAATCAACTTGGTCTGGTGCATCACCAGTCTTGGACGAGACGCTCCACCACGTCCGTCCGCTATCCACATCTTGTTCAGAGCTTGGAGCAGATCCCAATGAATCTCAATATACATGTCAACAATCCCAGTGACTTTGTGGCTGTGAGCTGCCAACAACCTTATAACGAAAACCGTAGCCGTCTGCATCATCTGTAGGTGGTTTTCTTGAATAAAATCGACGCTGAGACCACAATCCTTGCACAGAATACCGATGAGGCAGGACATTCCGTTCCGAATTGCGCAGCATGCGATTGCTCCCCAGCGACATCGACAACAGTGTCCATGGCGAGATGTATACCGAATCCATAGTAGTGTCCATTGGTTTGGTAGTACCGCACTGCCAACTGGACTCTCGATGCACTAATCCTGAGGCTGGAGCCGATGATATTTCGCGGAGCTAAAAGGACACTCGTGAAGGAAGACTTTCTCCTGAAGATTTCTCCGTGGTTTGACATACATCATCATATTCGTAGAGTGGTTTGTGCACTAAACTTTGACTCAATTTTCGTCTCGCCAAGAGAACTCGAACAAGTTGCCAGGTCGCCGACGCATCTCGTTTTGCAGGTACTTTCAACCATGCTGGTATCGTAGACTCGGCACCACAAGCTGAAGAATCCTGAATTTACGCCACATGGAGGGTCACGGGAGCACATGACGAAAAGAATGCAGAGACGACCAGGAAGTGCGATGTAGTATCGGTGTTGGGTCACGAGTTGGACTCTCGTCTTGAGAAGATTCATTCAACTTTATACATTGCAACTGTGAAACAGGTCCTCTTCCACGGCCATGGGGCTCTTGAGCAGAGCCGCGTCAGCAAAGTTCCTCCAGACTTTTAGCGGAAGAGCCTTCTAGACGAATTGTGTTGGTCCAAACGGCTGTGTTGCTGAACAGTACGTATCAAGTGGCTAACCTAAGAGCATGCCCAACGCGGCCACGCTAACCAAATAGAATTTAGCGTTCTAGCGTGGCAAATTCAAGCCCAACGGTGTCACGCTAAAACTAGCGTGTAACGAAATTCTAGCGTGCACGCTAGAATTTCCACTAGATTTGGCGTGGTGAATAGCGTCTGGCGTGGTCGATGCCATATAGTCCCGAAACGTAGAGGATATGACCGTTGGGCTTGCTCAGGCAATCACGCCAAATTTTGAGTGAGTAACGCACGCTAGATTGGATTTAGCGTGATGGAATAGAGTTGTCGCGTTGGGCATGCTCTAAAGGTTTGTCATGAACATTGTTTTATCATGGCTCGACATGTTCGATGGTTCCATGGGTCGTGACAACCACCATGGAAAATCTGTCATCTTGATGTCAACTGTTGAATGTATCCAAAGGATAAGCGACCTGCAAATGATCGCAGTCGTACTGAACAACGACACTGGCCTTTGTTGGTGGAAGGTATTTGCTTTTGAAGGCTTTCCATTCGAACGAAGTTTATTGTGAGGTTGTAGGATTAGCCCATGAAGGATGACGACGGACACTCGATGGCCAATTTATCAACAAAAGACTTGATTCAATATGAACGCAACACTCGCTTTCGATCGTTTCCTCGGCAGCGAATCTTTCTCTTCCTCGACTGGATTTGAACGCTTGTAGGAGTTGGCCGCTCGCAACAACTGAGGCATTCCCCCAGCAGTTGCAATCGCCATCGATATGTTCACTTCGGGCTCAATGCGGGAGATTTTGCCACCGTCAAAGTACGCCACGACACTGAATGGAATAGTCGCACGTTTTCCCACTGGAGCATCAACGCTTGTCAGGGGAAGAACGTTGTTTGCTTCGGGGAATGGTTTGTCGTGTGCCTTGACGGTCATTTCCATGGACACGCGAAGGAGTAGATCACCACTGCAGTCGTCCAAAGAAAGGACTTCAGAAGACAGGAAAGTCAACCGAAAGATGGGAAAGACAGATGCCCACTCCAGCCACCTTCTGGGCACTGCATCAGAGAAGAGGTCGGCCTCCATCTTGACTTGACTTGGAGTTGCGATGCTTGGCATACCGTGAGCGTAGAACGCCAAGTAGTCGAGAAATCGACGCGCAAGGGATGCGTGGTAGGCCGTCACGTGAGCCTTGTGTTGAGCTTGAAGAGTCTCCACTTCTTTCGCGAGGTGCTCCTTTGTTGCAACGAGCAGCTTGAGTTGACGCGACTTTTCACGCGAGCGTCGTTGAGCCATGACAAGCTGGCGGCGGCGGACTTCCGACGTAGGTCGAATACCGGCAAGGTTGACAACATGAGAGGGCAATGCTCGCTCAGAAGGTGAGAGCTTGTCACGCGGTGGTTGGCGGGCGTATAGACCTCGTTCGATGACGGCGAGCATGATATTTGAGAAATGAGCGGAGATGCACAAGGTTAAATCCAACGCGACCCCGATTGTAGGAGACCTGCGTCTTGTTTATTCACTTTTGTCACCGCGGTTGGAGCGTGGGATATTAAGTCACACCCAAGGTCCCGTTGGCATCAAAGAAGGTCGCTTTTCTAGTGGACGTCGTCATGCTCCTTTGATAAAAGTCCGAAACATTTCACTGCCTTTTCTGTACAGCAATATGGTGGTCTTTCAAACTTTCCAAAGCAACGAAGGTCGACTTGAGCCAGGTCACGTACACTCTACTACAGGTGCGCATGTGTGGTCGAGACCAACGCTGTAGTTTGTTCTCGTCAATCGATATGATGAACTTCTATACTCGTCATTGAGACGGCCTTGGACAAGCTAGGCACTTTGAAGTGAAGCATCATTCATGAAGTGTCCGATGGGGCGGTGGACAGTGCTTGGTCTTATTCTCACATCCACTGAGCTACATTAGAATCTTGAACCACCGTTTTGAGACAAGCTTCCATAGATTTGGAGCATGCATGGGAACATGGTCGGGCTGTTCTCTGCTGAGAAGCCGCAGAGTGAGCAGTGAGCCGACAACTCTGTCTAGATAATGCGGAGTAACCATCTAAATAAATTGATGATTTCAATCTATGTAAAATGCCCTGGACACATCATGACCGTTTCGATAAGATATCACTCTGTGGATCACACCAGTTTCTACTGGTTAAAATTAAGGAAATTCCCAAAGTCTCGAGTCCCTCTTGAGATGGAAAGAAGTTATTTGAATATCGTTCTGTTGGATTTCTAATGAGCTGCATCACATAGAGAGCACATGATGCACACATGGGGATCGTTTTTGTCAAGAATTTGCGGCTATGAAGTCGTGTGGTCACTATTTTTTGGAGAAGAGAATGAATTATCTTAGCCGATTTTCTGCTCCAACGTCTTTCACAAACATCAGTGCTGTGATAGATTACTAGGCCAGGATAAGAAAGGTTAGCACACAACAACAATTTCGTGCGCGTATGACGAGTATTTCCTTTAAACAAGCGCTAGCAAAGCTGACTACGAATCTTGCGCCTAATACAGCTCTCTCTAAACTAATGAACAACCCCGTATTTCAACACGGAAAGGAACATGCTGTCTGAACTAAATGATTAAAGCTATCGCAGTGTTAAAATATCAGAACTCTATGGTTGAGATGCCCGCATTTCTGTGGTAGAAGCGGAAACGATAAAAAGCAGCGCCGCGCGAAGCGCGGCTCTCATGAGCTGAGAAAACAAAGCATACGTCATAGGCGCATTAGACTAATGCACTACCGTTGTTTAGGATCTCACTGGCGTGGCATGGACTTAGAACAGCCTTTTATGATATTTGTATGTGGTGTGACAAGTGTGAGTTCCATACAAAATGACTTGCAGGAGAAATCACACCGTGGATCACACTTGAGTGTGATAAATACCCCATCAAATACCTCAATGATGCAGACTTTTTAGCTAGTTTCGACCAATCAAATACAATTTTTCACAACTAATTTATGTTTGATTGGTCAGATTTAAAAAAATACAACCTTGGTGTGATTTTGGCGATAACATAAATATACAGTCATGAGTCGATTTAGTGAACCCACTAAAAAATGAATATATATAATGACGGCATGTGTGATTGACTTGAAATCACAAACAATCAGGAAAGTTCATTGGTTTATTATGCTCTTATTATTGACGAATGGAAACGACTTGTTGCTTTTTGAACGCACAGAGGACATTGTACAATCTGCCGTAAGTGATGTCGTCGACTCGCCGAGTGGATTTGGATCCGTAGAGCAGGCTTATCACTTCAGCGTATGCAATCTCATATATTCCATCAACCTGACCAACGTGTAGGCTATTTATGCCCGATATACCGAGTGGGAGCTTGATTTTGCTGTCAACGAAGGCCACCACAGCCTTGGCGCGACTATATCGCATGTGGTGTGGTTTCTTTATATCAGCCCTTTTTACCAAATTCTTATAGGGACGAATATGAGCACATTCGTCTCCAAAATGCCAAAGCTCCCAAAGTTTTTTCACGGTCAAGTGTGAAGGAAAATTCCATCCTGGGGGCACAAAATGACAGATGAGTCCGTCATTCCAGCACCAGGTATTCCATTTATCAACGACAGGTGACTCAATTTGTGTAGGGGCAACAGTATTGCCAGCCGTATTGAATTGCCGCATACTCTCAAGTAAGCTTTGTCTTAGTTCTGCAAATCTCGAATCAATGTCTCTGATAGTTATTGGTGCAACTCCATCCACAACGAAGTTTTGCTTAATCTCTTCAACCACCCTCGATGCAATAAAATTTGGCATTGATTCAGAAAGATCGGAAACAAACGTAGATAGACTTGACTTGAGAGAGTATAATTCACATACTAGCGCATTTACTTTGGCAGCAATAGCTAAATATGGTGGTACACCAGTAGATTTAATTCCCAATTCTGGAGATACCAATGTAAATACTTGTTTTGTGGCGCAAACTATTGAGCAAATTGTTGTGTGTAAAGACTCTTGATGAAAACAAAGGATGCGATAATTCCAGCTTTGACCTAAGATAATCTTCATGATGAATGAGCGATGCCAACAAGAATGGACATGCCGTTTTTACTCCATGTGGATAATTATCAAAGCCGGGGACAATCGTACACCAATATTTAAGATCCATAAGAGATAGAAGTTCGTTAGAAAAGTGTGGAGGTAAACAAGCAAAACTCTCATCGTTAAATGGTAGTTCACACACCATGCGACCACATAATTGATCTGCGCCTTCTCCAAAGTGAATGTATCTGTCTTTTAATTTTCCTAAGCTTTGCCCCATGCGCAAAAATACAGAAACAGGATTGGGGCCATTGATCTGCCCAAGGGCATAAGTGCTACTTCCTTTGCGTAAACTGTGTGTGCCAATGTCATTTGCTGGACAGCCTAGAGCATGCCTGCCATCATCTCCCAAATTATCAAGAACGCGTCGAAGTATTTTGCCAAATCTATTTTTGCTGTCAGTGCCACAAAACAACTGATGGAGAACTTTCGATGAATGATTTTCACGGCAAAATAGCAAAACAGCAAGGGCAAGGATAGGACATTGATGTGGCTCGTATGGGTTAGCGTAAATATGCTTTCCAAATTTATCTGCACCAGTTTGGTCGCCTTTATGGCCCTGCTCCTCAATAATTAATGCATCTTCTTGCCAATCTAAATGCTGGAGTATAATAGAATCAACGGAGTCACTTCGGCTCATCAAATTCCACATTAAAACAAAATAGGGCCATGCAAAAAGGGTAGCTGAGCATGATTGACCACTGCTCTCTGGACAAAGCTGCATCAAGTGTAGAGCCAAAAAGAAATATCCTGTCGACTTCAAATGGCGCTTTCCTTCCATGATGTCCATCAAGCCACGTTTTTTCAAGTCATTTATCAATTTTTCATAGCCATCAAGCATAATTTTCAATTCAGTATTCAATGTAGGATCCAACTCAAGTGACTGGGCTCTGTACAAATCAACTAAAGCACTGCGATATCCCTTAATACATGATGATGACAAAGGTGTAACCGTGTTCGTGTTGCTTTCGTCGCATTACGATGCATCCTTACATATGTGGCCAAAAAACCTAAGACAGCATCGTTCGGCAGCAGAACTTTAACGCGATTCTCGAGGTCGTCGACTGTATCAGGATAATTACTGCTCAACCACGTCATCATGCGATTGGTCTTAGACTTGTACGTAAGCTTTGTACTGTCATTTGTTCTCTTTTGCTTGAGCTTCAGAGCGACTGCAATATCACATCCAATACAAATTCTGAATTGAATAATCACACATGCAGTAGATATACCTATCATGGCTCGATTTAGTGAACCCACTGAAAATGAATATACCTTCAAAATTAATATACAATCAGATGCAACAAGTTGAAATAATATAGAGTTTATTCAAGTCGTTTGAACACCACAGACGTCGATGGCCACACGAAGGGAATTGCAGATGACCCAAACGGTACTGAGATTTGGCGGTTATTTGTTGATGTCATGAATAATTCACTGAATGCTTTGGATGTTGTTGTGAACTTCACGGCTCATTTCGATGGGCACTACCATGGTAGTAGAAATTACCTTTCATAATCATTACCCGTGTGGAACACGATAAATGTAATATTTTATATTGTTGAAGGGTTCACTAAATCGAGCCATGACTGTAGCTACGATATGTAGTGTTGACCAAGTTGAAGAGCCAAACAAGCTCGAAAATAGCGTGTTTGTTTATGTTTGAAGACACATGGATGATTGACTTAAAGCTACATGTATCCAATCAGATCTACGTATCCCTCAGTCGGCGACGGATTCGATGCCTTGTCGTCCACAGGACGGATTTCATTCTCCATGGTTCTATCGCAGATAGTCTATTCTCTTATGACTTGGTCCTGCTGAGAGTGAATTTAATTCTCCATGGTTCTATCAGGGATGGACCGACTTGGTTCTATCAATTCTATTCAAGTTGGTGCCTTCGTGCAGACTTACTGCTACGTGACCCTTATGAGATAGATTGTATCACAGTTCGCTAACCTCCATTTCGTAAAATGGCATTTTGGGAGCCTCCAGTGAGTATATCCCAACCAAAAATATTGGATTTGGTGCAAAACTCTTTGAGATAAACAAGTTCATATTTTGACCTAAATTATTGAATTTGGCCTCAAAATGGCATTTTGGGCCTATTTATTGTAATATTTCGGATGCCAGACGGGCCCTAAATAGGCCCAAAATGCCATTTTGAGGCCAAATTCAATAATTTAGGTCAAAATATGAACTTGTTTATCTCAAAGAGTTTTGCACCAAATCCAATATTTTTGGTTGGGATATAATCACTGGAGGCTCCCAAAATGCCATTTTACGAAATGGAGGTTTTACCTCCATTTTGAATATGCCATAAATCGTTGATCCCAATTTAGCTGAAAATGGTATATTGATTTTGAAATTTTGCCAGACGCACCCTTACATATTGTGCGTTTGATATTAGGGAGATGTTGCAAGTGGTGTTCTGTATCTGTGTCTGTGAAATAGTTACAGATGCAGACACAGACGTGGACTCTTCCGAGCTGTTGTTGCACAGCCTGTGTCTGTATTTTCTGGCTAAATTTAGAGTAAAAATGCTATCCATCCAAGACATCACCGTCCTCCTTCGTCGCGCTCGTTCCATGCCTCAACGCCGTCGTAAACTGCTGCTTGAATTCACATTGAACGCCCTGTCGTTCCTGACGTGAGGTTTGATCCCACAAAAATGAATGACAAGGACGCTGAACAAAATTTCCGCTTTAACATGTCTGGATTACACTCTCTCGTTGTGCTACATGGGCTTCCCGATGTCTTTGTCACCAGTGCACGTGACCGTTGTTGTAGTTTGAAGCTCTGTGTATTTTACTCAACCGAATGTCTTATCCTCGGCGATACGTGAACATGATGCCAATGGTAGGTCTCGTGAGTCTATCTGTCATATATTTAACGACATGGTTGATATTCTATTCGACAAATGGGAGCATGTGATCTACTTTTGCAAGCGACTCGCTGTCAGTCGACTAGACATGTATGCTGCTGCCATTGAGGCCAAAGGGGCACCATTATCTTGCGTGTTCGGCTTTATAGATGGCTCCAAAATTGCTACATGCCGAATAACACAGCCTGTTTTGGAGAGGAAGGGTCTGTCGTTGTTCACTTGAGTGAGTAGCACCAAGTCGTCTTTGTCGCTCCACCAACTCATCGTAAATGGGACTGACGAGGAGATACATTCAAACGTCGCAAAATTAAAATAACCGGACGTGCCTCTTTAGAGGGGCGTTTAACCGGATGATTTGGGAAGATATGGAATCCATGAAATCGTCGAATTTCATGGAATCCAC
Organism: Aphanomyces cochlioides; assembly: GCA_019828595.1. Taxonomy (NCBI): domain Eukaryota; phylum Oomycota; class Saprolegniomycetes; order Saprolegniales; family Verrucalvaceae; genus Aphanomyces; species Aphanomyces cochlioides. The sequence goes on along the minus strand of JAHQRK010000027.1, from coordinate 185,890 downwards.
GATTCAATCTGAGAGTTTCCATATATTTGATAAAATGTTGGAGGATAATTCACAGACACAGATATGGTAGAGTTTGCAACATCTCCCTATTGTCTGATTGATTCAAATTTCCGAACTTGGCTGAAATCGATCAAACTTTGAATCAATCACCAAATCGAACCAGCCAATCAGCGTCCAGAGTTTGTTTAAAACACACACAAAACACACCAACACACACATTAATCCATTTACCTTCCGATTATACTTGAATTCACTATTGCCAGATTGATCACTCAAATTTCGTCGATTTTGATCAAAACTGTACATTTGGACGAAAAGACAATATAAAATTGTGAGGAAAGGTTTGAATCGACCGAGGTTTCGAATCGATTCCGAATCGAACGGGCTTCTCTGATTGGCTAGAATTAAAAATTTAAAATTGTCAGACAATCAAAATCGACCAGCCACCTAATTCACGCAAAACACGCACTGACACACACCACTTCAGTATGATGAAATCGATTTGAAAATGAATTCGCATTTTGGTCAAAACCACAAATTTGGTTGAAAATGACAATACAATTTTCATTATTAAATTGTTAACACATGAAACACCCCGCAATTGCGTTTTTTGGATTCGCACAAGCAACTTTGCAGTACGAGCATACAATGTCAGTTTGTGGCGCTTGCCTGGGCTCATCGGATGCTGACATTAACAAAATGTAAGATAGCCTCATGACGAGGAAATGTGGTCGTAATGGGGCTGTATGGGTTGTTAGGTTCTGTGTGAGACTCGTCCATTGTCTTGTTTTCGGAGTCGCTGTCGATATTGCTCGCGGTGTCTTCCATCAAAAGCCAGTAGATGGTTGATGTTACACGCATAGTATCCAAGTCATATGTCGAGTCGTCGACACATGGTTCACGCCTGGAGTCGCTTATTTATCTATCACGCATGATCGCATCCGACTTTCACGAGCAGAGTTCTTTTAACATACTAGTATTGTCCTCATTTTAAATATTCTAGTGAATGAGGACATGAATAAACTAGCATCTTGAGACAATATAAAAGGCGCAGAGTAAATTTTCTTCCCCAGCCAACGTCGCAAGATGTGTATCCTCCAAACCCCTTTAAAATTCAACGGCACATTCATTAGCAATGGCGAATCACGATGCACCCACTGAGCGTTGTAGAATGCGATGCACAAATGCCCAACAAATTTGCAGTTTTCGTGCAACATCGTTTTCACTTGGGTCGATGCTGTTTTTGAGGCAGCGAACGATATGTGACGTCACGGGAAAAACGTGATATGACCACTTGAGGAAGGTCCGATGAAGTGATTATGGGTAACCTCTGTGGATGAGGAGCTGCCGAAATATGCAGTGTTGGCAGCCATACGCAAAGGAACCTAGATCGATCGCAAATTGCATCACACTGAGGCAAACGACTACATGTAGGAACCTGGATGTTCGTCAAGGTTCACTGATGGTCATCCCATGGCTCAGTGACTTCACAGGTCGGCACACGACAGTTAGTCCATTAAGAAGCCGTAAATATAATCCCGAATCGAGCTGTTGTCGTGGGTTTTGAAGACTTTGAAAAACCAGTTGTTTGCCAGTGATTAGACGTGTCCTTCGCCAACTCTACTCGAAATCAAGAATCAAACCCATCCAGAACCGCATGTTTGTCATAGTATTTCGGCAGCTCCTCATCCACAGAGGTTACCTATAATCACTTCATCGGACCTTCCTCAAGTGGTCATGTCACGTTTTCCCGTGACGTCACATATCGTTCGCTGCCTCAAAAACAGCATCGACCCAAGTGAAAAAGATGTTGAACGAAAACTGCAAATTTGTTGGGCATTTTTGCATCGCATTCTACAACGCTCAGTGGGTGCATCGTGATTCGCAATTGCTAATGAACTATGCTTGTGATCGCATCCGACTTTAATTTCCATCATAGAATGATGGAAGAGGTATTGTCGTTTTCGTCCAAATTTACAGTTTTGATCAAAATCGACGAAATTTGTGTGATCAATCTGGCAATAGTGAATTCAAGTATAATCGGAAGGTACATGAATTAATGTGTGTGTTGGTGTGTTTTGTGTGTGTTTTAAACAAACTCTGGACGCTGATTGGCTGGTTCGATTTGGTGATTGATTCAAAGTTTGATCGATTTCAGCCAAGTTCGGAAATTTTGAGTCAATCAGACAATATACAGTACAGTTACAACATTATTAATAGAGTAATTTTGCAAACAAGATGTCCTGTGAAAATTTACTAAAAACTCAAAAGGAAATTTACTGTGCATTTCAATTTTGCTATCGCTAATTTTCCTGTGACCATCCAAGTGGGTCGCATTTTCCTGAGATAGAAACACCAGACCCTGTAGAATCCATCATTCACTGCATGAGATCGATAATTAATGTCATGGAATCCTCGAGTCGTGATATTCCTCTCTTATCACTTGTGATGACTGAGAGTCGTATTCGTCTCACAAGGAAAATCTCTTCCTTGTCAGATTTTCACACAGTGAATTTTCTTTAGCAAAATTTCCTGTGACAACCATTACTCACACCACAAGTAAATTTCACAAGGAATTTCATGATAGCAAAATTTGTCTATTCAAATTGGTTACGTCTATCTTTAGCCAGATCCAACCAATCAATATTACGACGACATTATCTTCTTCTGGAGTTAATTTACTCCATTTTAGAATATCAGCATGGATTGTTATCAAAGTGTCAAGATGGAATATGAGCTCGCCTTTGGGCAGATAGCTTCTAGGTTGTTGAAATCAGCATTTCACAAGGCGTCTAGACAGTTCACCAGTAATATACACTAAACAGTCTCGTCAGAGATTTCAGTCCCTTCAGTCTTCTTAATGGCATGTGTGTCGTACATTCATTAGGAGCGCATCCAATCTTCAACGAGACTCTCATTTCTCATGCTGCACATCCCTTCCTAAATTAGATCGATGAAATCGATTGAGTGACAGTCACACCGTCAGTCTTTGTGAATCCTCCTTGGGAGGCTTTCTAAGCTCAATTGTAACTAGCTCAACCCTGACCTCGCTAAAGATCCTTAGGAAAAGAGCTAGAAGCTTGAAGGTGTTAATCCTTTGATATAGAGAAACCAAGGATGTGATGAAGGTTCGATCTTGTTTCGAGTGGTTGGGTGCATAGGGACTCAATTCAGATTTGATTGAAACCTAAATACTGATACTTACTCGAATGCTCCGTTTGCGGGTAAAATGGATCTTCCTTGCGTCTGTGGGTTGTCTTTAGGGTGCGCAATATTGTGATTTCCGTCCAAATTTGCCAATTTCAGGCGATATTTCCAATCGCCTGGAAATTGTCCGGACAATATGATTGGCTAAAAATAATTTTACTATCAATTGATTGGCTGAAAACTGACGTAAGTTTGTGAGAGAAAAGCTGCAAATCTCACGTCATCTCTATGACTCTGAACAACCTTCCACAGCGACCCCACCTCGAAGAGAATTCCACGTTATTCAGCGCTCCTCACGTTGAGCGTACAACGAGTGGAGAGGCCTCTGGCCTCGCCAGCGCAGCGACGAAGCTTCGTCGATTTCGTGTACTAGTACCATCCCGATCAAGACTTCAACCAAAGGTCAAAATAACCTTCTAAAATTGATATTTGTATTATATTTCGGAGGTCTGACGATTTGCCGGCGGTTGATTCAACCAATCGCCGGAGGAAATTTTGAGTAGAAAGCACAATATTATTAAACTCTGTAAAGACAATGCATGCGAAGCAAAGTTGGTATAGAATATGTTAGGCCGTGTTCGACTTGGCAAAGAATCATGATTCAAGTTGATTTTGAACAAATTTTATCCAATAGAAAACGACCACAAACTATATGTGAATTAGCGAAATTTCCTTCCGTACACTGGGATAATCCACTTTGGTGGGATAATCATGATTTTTAGAATCTACCTCAACCATTTTGAATGACGTAGATTCATAAGCGTGAATGTGGATTCTCATGAATGTTGTTAATCCCTTGAAAGACCCAAATAGATTTTGCATGGGAGAATCAAGATGCGATCATGATTTTCAAACCGAACACGGCCTTTCTGCTCTGGAGCACTTAATAAGTTGCAATTTACCAACAAGACGATTGTACGAGGAAGACTCTCGCTTGAAGAACGTTGTGCCATTTTGGCATCAAATCGCACCCACTGGACATTGAGATGACAAAGATTTATAATGTAATCTGCTGGAACCCACAAGAAATTCGTTGCACTCTGAAAATTGTTGCGACAGACGCCAAAGTGAACGCGGTTGACGGGGGAGTGTGGCTGCGTTGGTCATCTTGAGCAAGAGTTTATAGAGCATGACCAACGCAGCCACACAGGATATCAAGACGCCAAATTGAACGTGGTTGACGCAGCCACTCAAGATATCCAGCACGTTCAATCATGGCGTTGCCTGTCTGCTCTTAGAGCATACCCTTCGCAGCTACACTGTCTCATCAAAATTTCTAATCTGGCTTGGCATTTCAAGCCCAACTGCAAATACAATATGTAGCTTGTAACTCAATCTTGTGTAATCGCTCGACAACCACTTGATTTGGCGTGGTTGCTGGCTGAATGAACTACTGTATACCCAACAGACACGCTGTTTTCGGAGTGACGCTTGAGTCATTTTCCCAAACTCGCCCCGCATGGCAAGCGACAACGCTGTGTATCATGGCATCGCATCGCCGAAGTCAGACTTGCCCATTTCGAAAGAGCGGCCATGGCGAGAAGTTCCAAATCCAATGGGGACGTCGAATTGGCTCGTTGATGCCCTCATCCTCTGGCTTGAGCCGATGATGTTCCGTGGAGCCAAGAAAACACTGATGGAAGAGGATGTGTGGAAACTCGCGCCAGCAGACACAGCGGCACAGCTAAATGCACGCTTTGACCGCTTTTGGAAACTTGAGAAGACGAAACCCTCTCCGAGCTTTGCACGCGCCATGATGCGCACCGTGCAAGGACAGTGGATCTACTCGGTTGGCGTTTATTCAGCGTACGCGGCGCTTATGCTCTTACAACCAAGCGTCATCAGATCCTTGCTGCAGTTTCTACAAACACCAGAAGGGGATGAAGTCCACACGTTGCAAGAGTAGGAATCACGTCTGGCTACGGCCTTGCTGCACTACTTACGTCGCTGTCGCTCTTGTCGGTGACCCTGATCGACTATGGCCAATATCTCGCGTCCAATTTGGGCGTCAATGCCAAGTCGATCGTGATGGATTGCGTCTACCTCAAAGCTCTCAAGCTGTCAGGGTATGCCAAGCGCAGCATGACGTCTGGCGAAATCGTGACATTGTCGTCTGTCGATTCTGAGCATCTTTTCGAAGGATTTTTGCTCGGTCCTTGGGTTATCGTCGCCCCCGTGAATGTTGCAATCGTTTTTGTCTTGATTGGTTTCACTCTTGGGTATATTGTTGGTATCGTTGGCGGTGTCGTCATGGCTTTATTGCTCTACGTTGGCTGCACAACAGCCACCACTGTCGGGACAATTCGACATGAAATTCTCAAATTGCAATCCGAACGCGTGAAGCTCACAAACGAAATCCTTCAAGGTGTTCGTGTTGTCAAATTGTACGCGTGGGAAAGTTTCCTCGAAGATCAAGTGGCGGCTATCCGCGAGCAAGAGCTCATTCTCCTCAAGAAATTTCAGTATGCTCGAGTTCTCAACACGGTAGCGTTGTCCATCGCACCAACTTTATCGCTCGCACTCTGCCTCGTCGTGTACATTTCCCTGGGCAATAATTTGACCCCCTCTCTGGCATTCACTACTCTGGCATACATGAACGTGGCTCGCTTTCCTTGCATTGTCTTCGCTACCGCTATTCTGTTTGCATCAGAAGCTCTCGCCTCCTGCCGTCGAATTGGAGAATTCCTGCTGGCAGATGAAATTGACGATACAAAGCGGATTGAAGCTGGCGATACCGCAAAGATTGAGATCCAAGATGGCAACTTCAGCTGGCATGTCGGTCCCAACAATCGTCAAGAGAACGACGAGAAGGTCGACTCAACTGCTACCCCTGTGACGCTCAACAACATCAATTTGAGCATAACACCAAAGTCATTGACGATTATCGTTGGTGCTGTTGGCAGCGGCAAGTCGAGTCTCATTAATGCCATCCTTGGCGAAATCCATCAAGTCAGTGGCTCGCGTCGGGTTGCCGGACGAATTTCCTACGTCGCCCAAGAAGCTTGGATCCAACATGCCAGTCTCAAGGACAATATTCTCTTTGCCGATGAATATGACGAAGCCCGATACGATCGAGTTCTCTCTGCGTGCCAGCTCAAACCTGACTTGGCTATCCTCCCCGAGGGCGATGCTACGGAAATTGGTGAGCGCGGTATCAATCTAAGTGGTGGCCAAAAAGCTCGTGTTAGCCTCGCCCGTGCTATGTACCGCGAGAATGCCGACTTTTATCTCTTTGACGATCCGCTGAGCGCTCTTGACGTGCATGTAGCTGGTGCTGTGTTTCAAGACTGTATTCAAAATCTCCTTGCCGACAAGACGGTCATCCTTGTGCTCAATAGTCATTACCACTTCTTGCCGAAGGCTGACCGTGTCCTTGTGATGGAAGACGGCACGATCGTCGGTGATGGTTCCTTCGATGTGATCAAGGCGAAGTTTCCCCAATTCAACAGTTTTGACGATGGTGTTGCGGAGGAAGACTACGTTGTGGTTATTCCGCAAGCTGAAGCATCAGAGGCGACAAACAAGAACGGAACTCTTGTCCAGAAAGAAGATCGAGCTATTGGCGCTATCGCCTCAAGCATCTATGTGACTTATTTCAAGTCCACTGGCTGGAACGGTCTGGTTGTCATCGTCACGATCGTTGTTGCGTTCTCTGTATCCCAAGCCACTGTCGTATTGACAGATTGGTTCATGGGGTACTGGGCTGCTCATCCTGGCCACAACGTCCGGGACGTCATTGTCTACTGCGTGCTCGCCTTAGTTTCCATTGTTTTGATGTGGGGTCGCAGTATGTATATTGTTTACCTTTGCGTGCTTTGCTCGAGGACTCTTCACGCTAAACTGTTCAAGAAAGTCATCCAAGCTCCAGTCAACACGTTCTTCGACGTGACTCCAGTCGGCCGAGTGCTCAACCGTTTCTCAAGTGACTTGGACCAAGTGGATAGTATTCTTCCGTTCTTTGGAGTTTTATTACTCCAATATGGCTTCCAGATTGCGGCTGTCGTCGTCGTGTGTGCAACAACATCGCCGTACATCTTGATCGTCTACGTTCCATTGGTTTGGTTGTTCCAAAAGATCCAAGTCTTTTACAATCGCACGTCTGCTGAACTAAAGCGCCTCGAGAGTATTTCCCGCACGCCAGTCATCAATATCATTTCTGAAACCATCAATGGCATCACCACCATCCGTGCCTTTGACATGACGCGGTCCTTTGCCACAAAGAGTCGTGAAGTGCTCGACCACAACCAAAGTTACTTCATGATTTACCGTGCGTCGTCTCGATGGCTTCAAATGCGCCTCGACTGGGTCTCTACAGTCGTTCTCGCCGGTATTTCGTTTATTTCAGTCGCGTCCAAGTCTTCGATTGGTGTCATGGCTGCAGGCTTGGGACTCACGTACGCTTCTCAAATGTCGGCTTTTCTCTCCCGCGTGACGATGAATTTGTGCATGATCGAGAACATCATGACTTGTGTGGAGCGCCTAGAGCATTACAATTCTCTAGACACCGAAGGGGACAAATGCGAAGAAATTGAGGCGACGCCAGCTGAATGGCCAGCTCAAGGCACGATCAGCTTTGAATCATACTCCATGCGGTATCGCGACCACTTGGATTTGGTGCTTCGCGATGTCAGCTTTGTTGCCAACGGCGGTGAAAAAATCGGCATTTGTGGTCGAACAGGCTCTGGAAAGAGCTCCCTCATGGCGGCGTTGTTTCGGACGGTTGAAGCGGCCAGTGGAAGCATCAAAATTGATGGCATTGATATTTCCCAAGTGAATATACATGCGTTGCGATCCCGCCTCACGATCATTCCGCAAGACCCTGTTCTCTTCAGTGGCTCATTGCGATTTAACATCGACCCATCCAAGCAAGTGGCCGATGCAGACTTGTGGGCTGTGCTGAAAAAAGTTCACTTGGCTGGTTGTTTGGAAGGTGGTTTGGATTTCCAAGTCGCTGAAAAGGGAAGTAATCTCTCCGTTGGTCAGCGCCAGCTCTTGTGCATTGCCCGAGCTCTACTTCGTCAAAGCCGCGTGGTTGTCCTGGACGAAGCTACGGCCAATATTGACTTGGAATCTGACCGTCTCATTCAAAAGACCATCAACGAATGCTTCCGAGACGTGACGATGCTTATCATTGCACATCGTCTTGATACGATCATTGACAGCGATCGCATCCTCGTCATGGACCGAGGATCTGTGATTGAATATGATTCGCCTCAAGTTCTGCTGGCAAAAGAGGGCGGCGTATTTGCGGAACTTGCTAAACAAGCCTGTGTCAGCATGTAATCACTTGCGACTGAGAATACTCCAGGGAGCTGCAACTCCGATGAAGTTACCAAACTTGGGAGCACAGAGACTACATATAACTCCATCTACGTTTCCATCGCAAATCAAGTTCTACGGCCGAGTACATCGATTCGACTTGCATTGTTCATCGTGAGTAAATATTTGTAACACTGAACTTTGACGCACTTGCAAAGTCAAAGTCGAGCTTGAGATTGTCTCGGTCGTTATCCTAGTCGAGGTTGCATGCATCTCAGACTGATTCTTCGTCCATGAGCTCCAAGTAGCAACGGCAATGGCAATGCGTACTGTCATTGTATGTCATTCAACGTCGCTGTCATTACCAACTGCTCGGACTGGAGCAATTTTTCTAATTTGAATCAAATCTTCATGCGTTGTCTTGTCGTTCAACTTGGTCTGACACCAGTCTTGGACGAGACGCTCGGCCACGTCCAAGATCCACATCTTGTTGAGAGCTTGGAGCAGGTTAGAATGAAGCTCCGAGTCTGACGCGATCAAGCCAAGTTGAAACCTCAAGTGGCGTTCACTTTTTGCTAATACATGTCAACCATTCTCAGGAAATTTGACATGATGTCTGCGAGCTGCCGACAATGTAAGAACGAAAAGACTGCCATCTGCATAATCTGTGGGTGACTTTTTGTTTAAATCGACGATGAGACCACAATCCTTGGACAGAAGAACTACGAGGTACTGTAGGAGGACATTCCAATCTCTTCCGACGTGGGTGTCCCCGTCGTTTTGTCTATATAGCTTCCGTCGCTGTCGACTACTGCACCCAGGAATCTCTAGTCGCAGAATCGGAATCTACAACAGAGCGCCCATGACGAGATTTGGTCTTGTCTCAACAACTATTCAAAAAGTTCCTGTCACCAGTCATGCCATGTCTGTAACTAGAGCCCATGATCATTTTGTACCTTGTACATTATTGACCGAGTAAATGCTTTGCGGATCGCTGCAGTCGTTCCAAGCCACAAAGGTGGCCATGGTGGATAGCACCATGGTGGATCCGAATTGCTGCGTTGTACGAATTCTCTTGGCAATTCTGGTCGTGGAGAGATGGTCCAAAGTGTCTCAAGTGGCATCTGCAGCTTTGTTCCGCCCCCTGAAGCGCGACAGAGTGGAATTTACGCGTACAGTAAGCTGTGAGACCAGAGCGTGCGCGACCTTTGCTTGACACGAGAGGCCCTGGGTATGCGCTTGCAATGATTTATCAGACATTACTGCAGGATCTTGCGGTATGAATCGTGGCTATCAAAGACAATGTTGGCTTGACGAGTGTCAGTCGAAAATTTGCCATGTCCATCAAATCGGGGACATTGTTCAAGAAAGGATCTGGCAAAGGCTTCTTTCCGCGACGAAATTGGAAGCCTCGGCATTGCGTGCTCACCATGTCAGCTTTGAATTACTACGATCGACAAGACGGGCGTCTGAAAGGCTCGATCGACTTGACCCGTTGCTCATGGGATGCGCTCGAAATTATGCCTTGCGATTGTCCCAAAACAGGCCAGTCCGCCTCGACCGGTTGGCGCATTGCAATTTAAACCCATGATATGTCGGTACTTCATCGCTGCGACGTCAGAGCGAGAAATGTACGACTGGGCGTTGGCCTTGGCGTCTGTCATCACGGAGAACCGCGCAGTTGTTTTAAGTCAATCCAGGATAGTGCTAGGGAGGATCCCAAAATGGGCGACCGTACGATAAACTAAACTAACAACGTTAATATTCTCTACAATCTTTGATCGGCCTTCCAGCTGCATTCATCCAGCGATGGACTCTTTCGAAGACAAGAATTGAAGGTTTACGTCTTGTCAACCTAAAAGGCAGAAGGTTGCAATCCATCATGCCGTTTGGTAAGTACTAAGGTGGTCATGCGGCTTGTGATCTCAGTTTGATTTGCGACCTGATTGAAGGAGCCAAGTTGCTGTCGTATCCCGTGTCCAGCAGTACTCACATTGGCCAGAAGATTACGTTACTACTGATCATTCGTGTCTTCGTTGTTGACGGCCAGCCGAATGTAACACTTCAAACGTGCAATGCTGCCTATCACCTTGGGACGACGACGGTCACGTAGCAAACTTGTGAAATGATTCTTGCCCTCACTAGCTCCAACGACGGTCTCACACTCGTACTGGAGGGCACCTACAGCCTACAACCTCTCCAAACTGCAAACAGCGCCACACTGTGTGATTCTGTTTAACTGGCCATCCATCCATCGGACTCTTCGTGTTTGATGGTTCACTTCAAGGAGCTTGTCCAAGGCCGTCTCAGTGATGAACAAAGAAGGCTGTCATTTCTCTTGATCTCCGTGCAAAACATGGCGACCTGTGTGTCAAACTTTGTCCAGCGACGTCTCCACTCACGAAACGGGCCGCCTCCTGGCACTAGCCTGAATAGACTGTAGAGACTACAGCATGGCTTGTCAAGCTCCTCATACCTCGTACATGGTCTTAGTGCGTCATTGTCGCCAGAATAGTCGTTGCTGCTTCCTCAAGAGTTGAGTCAATTGTCCAACTGTCGATTTTGTCCCTCACAATCCCCTGACGTCCTTCATCTCCAAGGCCATGTCAAGGCAGGCTATCGTTCAAATACCTGCCTCTAAATACGAACAGTCTACTCCACATTGCACTGCCGCGGTCTAAGCTCCGTCGTTCTCATCTTGACAGTGTTAAGACTGTTTCGAGTTAACTGGCGTACTTTCACTGCCCAGACAGTCTGGTATATAGTGTCCGCGACCTGGTTCAAGTCGATTTGAAAAGTTTGAAAAGACCACGCATAGCTACACAGAACAGAGGAAGAAATGTCGTGGAAGGATGACATCCACTAGAAAAGCGACCTTCTTTGATGCCAACGGGACCTTGGGTGGGACTTGATATCCCACGCTCCAACCGCCGTGACAAGACGCAGGTCCCCTGCAATCGGGGTCGCGTTGGATTTAACCTTGTGCATCTCCGCTCATTTCTCAAATATCATGCTCGCCGTCATCGAACGAGGTCTATACGCCCGCCAACCACCGCGTGACAAGCTCTCACCTTCTGAGCGAGCATTGCCCTCTCATGTTGTCAACCTTGCCGGTATTCGACCTACGTCGGAAGTCCGCCGCCGCCAGCTTGTCATGGCTCAACGACGCTCGCGTGAAAAGTCGCGTCAACTCAAGCTGCTCGTTGCAACAAAGGAGCACCTCGCGAAAGAAGTGGAGACTCTTCAAGCTCAACACAAGGCTCACGTGACGGCCTACCACGCATCCCTTGCGCGTCGATTTCTCGACTACTTGGCGTTCTACGCTCACGGTATGCCAAGCATCGCAACTCCAAGTCAAGTCAAGATGGAGGCCGACCTCTTCTCTGATGCAGTGCCCAGAAGGTGGCTGGAGTGGGCATCTGTCTTTCCCATCTTTCGGTTGACTTTCCTGTCTTCTGAAGTCCTTTCTTTGGACGACTGCAGTGGTGATCTACTCCTTCGCGTGTCCATGGAAATGACCGTCAAGGCACACGACAAACCATTCCCCGAAGCAAACAACGTTCTTCCCCTGACAAGCGTTGATGCTCCAGTGGGAAAACGTGCGACTATTCCATTCAGTGTCGTGGCGTACTTTGACGGTGGCAAAATCTCCCGCATTGAGCCCGAAGTGAACATATCGATGGCGATTGCAACTGCTGGGGGAATGCCTCAGTTGTTGCGAGCGGCCAACTCCTACAAGCGTTCAAATCCAGTCGAGGAAGAGAAAGATTCGCTGCCGAGGAAACGATCGAAAGCGAGTGTTGCGTTCATATTGAATTAAGTCTTATCCAGTTCCCTCGTCATCATTGTCTTTGTTTCCTTCGTGGGCGATTCCTACTACCTTGAAGTCAGCTCACAATGAACTTCGCTCGCATGGAAAGTCACAGTAGCCGACACTTCAAAAGCAAACACATTAGACTAAGTCGCGCCTCTGTCTTTGTTCAGTGCCACTGCGACCATTTGCAGGTCGCACGCTCAACCCATCCCCTTTGTTTATCCTTTCGGTAAAGTTGGACGAGCTGCTTCAATGCCACCGACTAAAAGCTCATAGGGCTTTTGGAATCCTCCGCGATGGACAGGCTTTGTAGTCTAATCGCAATTTATGATGAGGAATGCAGCGTCAGCAATACGTTTGTATACGACTTGAGGCTCAACTTGGTGGAGAACAACCAGGTCGCACTCAACAAGGTCAATCAACAATTGAAATCAAGATGACAGATTTTTCATGGTGGTTGCTGCGACCTATTAATCCATTGAACCACGGCCATCCATGATGAAACTTGTACGTGTTGGCCACTTGATATGGACAGTAGCACAGCGCTTGGACTTGTTGAGAAGTGAACTATCTGCACATCCATTCGACAATTTCACAACAAGGTTTAAAATCAACAGGTTTGCTCCAGAAGGCTCTTCCGTTCGAACGGAGTAGACCGGCATGGTTATGCTCCAGAGCTCGATGGATGTGGAAGAGGACCTGCTGCTTGACTGTTGCAATCGATGAAGTTCAATGCATCTTGTCAAGACGAGAGTCCAACTCGTGACCAAACAACGATACTACCAGCTAACTCACACTTCATAGTCGTCATGTGCTTTAGTGTGCAACCTGCTTCGCCCGTGACCCAACACAGCGGTGTAAGTAAGGATGACGTAGCTCGTGGTAACGACTCTCCGATGCAAGCGTCGGTAAATGCACCTCCAAAAGTAGATGCGTTGGCGACCTGGCAACTTGTTCGAGTTCTCTTGTTTCAAAGTTTAGTGCACAACCCACTCTACGAGTGTGACTTTCGTCAAACCACGTGCCAACGATGTAGGAATCTCCAGGACATCTTCCTTCATAAGTGTCCTTTGGCTCCGCGAAACATCATCGGCCTCAGTCAGAGCATCAACACTTGGCAGTACCCAACCGATGGGCACAATGATGGGATTCGGTCATCTCAGGGCTGTGGCATGGACCTGCCGCCTTCACCGACGAGAGAAAACATTGAAGTCCCTTTTTGGACGACATTGGGGGCCCCCTCCTCCGAGTCATCCACCTGCAGAAAAATTTACTCGACCTTCGCTTTGCTGCAGTGAGTGCGATATGTCTGACGTCGTCCATGATGTGAAACTAGAAAAACCTACATTGAATTGCATTCATTGAATTTACTTGACCATGCTAGTGATACCAGGAGAGCTCAAGCCCCACTACGTGCTCGACACGGCGGCTCCGTCAACTGACATGGGGAAAGACGTACAGCGCGTTCCGACTGCGTCAAAGTATCGCATCTTTCGCGAGCTCCAGCGTGGACCAACCTAGACTATAAATAAACCTAAATAAAACCTTTAAAAACCTGTCTTCTGACCCAAACTCAAACGGGGCACAACACTTCACATACGTCCAAGACTCGGTCTATCAATACGCAGATCACACATCAACCATTGAATCGCCCTTGAGATGTCATGTGTCGTATTTCAAGGATTTTTTCGCTGGCCAGTTTGGACTTGACTATGATTGTCTGATATAATCACAAAAGTCCGTTCCTGCGAGGTTTGCACTGGAATGGGCAATACGCTCTTCTAGACCAGAGATAACAATCCGCAAATTAAGTTTGACACTAGATCTTGAGCTAGCTCGTCGTTGTTTACTGATTGCTTCGTTACTATACATCGCTCAAGATTCCTGAGTGGCAGTACTTAGATAGCCTAATGAACGTATAAAGTGAATATCGAGGAAAAAGTGCTCCAAAACTCTTGAGGAAGAATGCTCACTCGAGTGTGGTGAGACGACAATTGCTCTACACTTCCACCTTCATACTCTCATCTACTGGAAATTTCAAACAACACCGATAAGTTTATTCACAGTGTAAACTCATGCGATCTTTGTGATAGATGATGGAAGAAAATGGACAATCTTGCTAAGGTAAGCTGGTCAGAATCAACCAATCACGATGCACGATTTTTATCTTATCCACTTATCCTCCCAGACTTCAATTGTCCGACATGGATGGGTTATTTCGAATTCTCACCGTGGAATATCAACCAATCGTTTACTGTCAAGAGATCGTCTTTGACAATGCATGTCAGGATTGCAGAATTGATCCTTTCACAAAGGAGTCTAGTTAATTCAGCAGCAGTTAAGTGGAGTAAACTGCACGTGGTCATCCGCCTGACTTGCAGCTTTCAGTCTTCTCGCTCATGTGTTTCTCTTTGATGGCGTGAGTTGTCTCATAGCAGTGGCTCAGTTTCTTGAAGAGTGCATCCAATCATAGACGAGACTCCACTTCGCATGCTTTCCGAGGTATGTTCCGAGGTGGACTGTCGGAATCGATGGAGCGACTCGTGCTGTCAGATTTGCTGCATTTGCCTCAAAAGAACCCCAAAGCAGAGCCACTTACAACTCCATTAAGCCTCTGACTTAATAGAGCTCTAGTTGAAACGAATCAGCTCGATCAAAGGTTTTCCTTGGCAATCCCAAAGATGCAAATTAAGGTGGATCTTGTTTAGTCTTCAATTCAAATCCCTAATCAAATGCACTACTCGTGGCAAGTTTCATTTCCACGCATGTGTCGGTTGTCAACCCAACCAGCGACACTTTTCTCGAATTCGTGAGCACTGGGCACATTCCGAAATTCAACCCACATGGCGAGCGACAACGCTGTGTATCATGGCATCGCATCGCCGCACCCAGAGTCGCCTCGTTCGACAGAGCGACCATGGCGAGAAGTTCCAAATCCAATGGGGACGTCGAATTGGCTCGTTGATGCCCTCATCCTCTGGCTTGAGCCGATGATGTTCCGTGGAGCCAAGAAAACACTGATGGAAGAGGATGTGTGGAAACTCGCGCCAGCAGACACAGCGGCACAGCTAAATGCACGCTTTGACCGCTTTTGGAAAGTTGAGAAGACGAAACCATCGCCAAGCTTTGCACGTGCCATGATGCGGACCATGCAAGGAAAGTGGATCTACTCGGTTAGCGTTTATTCAACGTACGCGGTGCTTATGCTCTTACAACCAAGCGTCATCAGATCCTTGCTGCAATATCTGCAAACGCGAGAAGGCGATGAAGTCCACACGTCGCTAGGAATCACGTCTGGCTACGGCCTTGCTGCACTACTCACGTCGCTGTCACTCTTGTCGGTGACCCTGATCGACTATGGCCAATATCTCGCGTCCAATTTGGGCGTCAATGCCAAGTCGATCGTGATGGATTGTGTATACCTCAAAGCTCTCAAGCTGTCAGGGTATGCCAAGCGCAGCATGACGTCTGGCGAAATCGTGACACTGTCGTCTGTCGATTCGGAGCGTCTTTTTCAAGGCTTTTTGCTCGGTCCTTGGGTTATTGTCGCCCCGGTCAATGTCGCTGTCATTTTCGTCTTGATTGGCTTCACTCTCGGCTACATTGTTGGCATTGTTGGCGGTGTCGTCATGGCGTTATTGCTCTACGTTGGCTACACTACATCGACTGCCGTCGGGACAATTCGACATGAAATTCTCAAATTGCAATCCAACCGCGTGAAACTCACAAACGAAATCCTTCAAGGGGTTCGTGTCGTCAAACTGTACGCGTGGGAAAGTTTCCTCGAAGATCAAGTGGGAGCTATCCGGGAAGAAGAGCTCATTCTACTCAAGAAATACCAATACGCTCGTGTGCTCAACACGGTCGCTTTGTCCATCGCACCAACGTTATCTCTCGCACTCTGCCTCGTTGTGTACATTTCCCTGGGCAATAATTTGACTCCCTCCTTGGCATTTACAACTCTGGCGTACATGAACGTGGCCCGTCTTCCTTGCACTGTCTTTTCCACCTCCATTATGTTTGCATCGGAAGCGCTAGCGTCTTGCCGTCGCGTTGGTGAATTCATGCTGGCAGATGAAATTGACGATACAAAGCGGATTGAAGCTGGCGGTGCCGCAGTAATTGAGATCCAAGATGGAAATTTCAGCTGGCACGTCGATCCCAAAAATCTTGAAGACAATGATGAAGCTGAAGATTCTATTGCGAGTCCTGTCACACTCAACAACATCAATTTGAACATAACACCAAAGTCATTGACGATTATCGTTGGTGCTGTTGGCAGCGGCAAGTCGAGTCTCATTAATGCCATCCTTGGCGAAATCCATCAAGTCAGTGGCTCGCGTCGGGTTGCCGGACGAATTTCCTACGTCGCCCAAGAAGCTTGGATCCAACATGCCAGTCTCAAGGACAATATTCTCTTTGCCGATGAATATGACGAAGCCCGATACGATCGAGTTCTCTCTGCGTGCCAGCTCAAACCTGACTTGGCTATCCTCCCCGAGGGCGATGCTACGGAAATTGGTGAGCGCGGTATCAATCTAAGTGGTGGCCAAAAAGCTCGTGTTAGCCTCGCCCGTGCTATGTACCGCGAGAATGCCGACTTTTATCTCTTTGACGATCCGCTGAGCGCTCTTGACGTGCATGTAGCTGGTGCTGTGTTTCAAGACTGTATTCAAAATCTCCTTGCCGACAAGACGGTCATCCTTGTGCTCAATAGTCATTACCACTTCTTGCCGAAGGCTGACCGTGTCCTTGTGATGGAAGACGGCACGATCGTCGGTGATGGTTCCTTCGATGTGATCAAGGCGAAGTTTCCCCAATTCAACAGTTTTGACGATGGTGTTGCGGAGGAAGACTACGTTGTGGTTATTCCGCAAGCTGAAGCATCAGAGGCGACAAACAAGAACGGAACTCTTGTCCAGAAAGAAGATCGAGCTATTGGCGCTATCGCCTCAAGCATCTATGTGACTTATTTCAAGTCCACTGGCTGGAACGGTCTGGTTGTCATCGTCACGATCGTTGTTGCGTTCTCTGTATCCCAAGCCACTGTCGTATTGACAGATTGGTTCATGGGGTACTGGGCTGCTCATCCTGGCCACAACGTCCGGGACGTCATTGTCTACTGCGTGCTCGCCTTAGTTTCCATTGTTTTGATGTGGGGTCGCAGTATGTATATTGTTTACCTTTGCGTGCTTTGCTCGAGGACTCTTCACGCTAAACTGTTCAAGAAAGTCATCCAAGCTCCAGTCAACACGTTCTTCGACGTGACTCCAGTCGGCCGAGTGCTCAACCGTTTCTCAAGTGACTTGGACCAAGTGGATAGTATTCTTCCGTTCTTTGGCGTACTTGCCCTCCAATTTGGTTTCCAGATCGCCGGTGTCATCGTCGTGTGTGCAGCGACATCGCCGTACATCTTGATTGTCTACGTTCCATTGGTTTGGCTATTCCAAAAGATCCAAGTCTTTTATAACCGCACATCAGGTGAGCTCAAGCGCCTCGAGAGTATTTCCCGCACGCCAGTCATCAATATCATTTCTGAAACCATCAATGGCATCACCACCATCCGTGCCTTTGACATGACGCGGTCCTTTGCCACAAAGAGTCGTGAAGTGCTCGACCACAACCAAAGTTACTTCATGATTTACCGCACGTCGTCACGATGGCTTCAAATGCGCCTCGACTGGGTCTCGGCAGTCATCATCGCTGGTGTTTCATTTATTTCGGTCGCGTCCAAGTCATCAATTGGTGTCACGGCTGCAGGCTTGGGACTCACGTATGCTTCCCAGATGTCGGCCTTCTTGTCCCGCGTGACGATGAATTCATCCATGGTCGAGAACATCATGACTTGCGTGGAACGACTAGAGCATTACAATTCTCTAGACACCGAAGGGGACAAATGCGAAGAAATTGAGGCGACGCCAGCTGAATGGCCAGCTCAAGGCACGATCAGCTTTGAATCATACTCCATGCGGTATCGCGACCACTTGGATTTGGTGCTTCGCGATGTCAGCTTTGTTGCCAACGGCGGTGAAAAAATCGGCATTTGTGGTCGAACAGGCTCTGGAAAGAGCTCCCTCATGGCGGCGTTGTTTCGGACGGTTGAAGCGGCCAGTGGAAGCATCAAAATTGATGGCATTGATATTTCCCAAGTGAATATACATGCGTTGCGATCCCGCCTCACGATCATTCCGCAAGACCCTGTTCTCTTCAGTGGCTCATTGCGATTTAACATCGACCCATCCAAGCAAGTGGCCGATGCAGACTTGTGGGCTGTGCTGAAAAAAGTTCACTTGGCTGGTTGTTTGGAAGGTGGTTTGGATTTCCAAGTCGCTGAAAAGGGAAGTAATCTCTCCGTTGGTCAGCGCCAGCTCTTGTGCATTGCCCGAGCTCTTCTTCGTCAAAGCCGTGTGGTTGTCCTGGATGAAGCCACGGCCAACATTGACTTGGAGTCTGACCGTCTGATTCAGCAGGCTATCAAGGAATGCTTCCGCGACGTGACGATGCTTATCATTGCACATCGTCTTGATACGATCATTGACAGCGATCGCATCCTCGTCATGGACCGAGGATCTGTGATTGAATACGATTCGCCTCAAGTTCTGCTGGCAAAAGAGGGCGGTGCGTTTGCCGAACTGGCCAAGCAAGCACATGTCACTCTGTAATTTCTTGCGATTCAGAATACTCCGAGTCTGAACTCGCAATACTCATTAACTAAGAATGCCGACAAACACATGATTTACATTTCAAATGAAATTCTAAGGCTCCACACGACTATTCCACACCATTGTTGGTATGCCTTAAGATTAGCAGTTATCCCTGTCGACGGCCAGTAAGCATTTGAAAAGGCACGTTTGAGCTTGAAATTTGTCCCAACCACATTGATCGAGTGTCAAATCCAACGCTTCTTGTAAAGAAACCAAATGTCACTCCGTTCATACATACATCGAGTATGGGCAGTATAGAAGGTGGACTTGATGAGGGCAACACGACCAACAGCTCCAAAGGAGCGAGCCGTGACATGATGCTGTTACGTAATCCAAATCGAAGTTGCGCGTCCAATCGTCCGTGTAAGCTTAGACTGTTGCTTGGTCGAAGGAGCTCATGTTGCGGCTTTGAGTGGATGAATTATCAGCCCTTCCAAATCGCTGTCTTTTGCGATCATATTAGCGAAGACAGTCGTTATGCTCCATTTTGAAATTTGAACCAAATTGCCATGTGCCACTTTGTCGCATGCTGCTTTTCTCAATTCGGCACCTGATCTGGCTGCCTCGAGCGAGACGTTCCGCCACATCCGCTATCGACATCTCGTTTCGAACTTGGAGCCGATCAGAATGAACCTCCAAGCCTGACGTAATCACGTTGGTTTCAGCCTCCAGAGAAGGAACATATTCAGTCGCAACCTCGACTGTTGTTGAAATATTGTGAATACAATGCAGTGATTCACATGAACTTGGCATCTTTGCTTTAGATGTCGCCAGGGGAAGAAATCCCGTGGTAATAACTACTAGTACAGCTCTGAGCCATCTGCATGCTTCGTGGGTGGTTTTCTTGATATAAATCGACGCAGAGACCACCATCCTTGGACAGAATATCATGAGGCAGGACGTTCCAAGTGTTGGGACATGTCTTTCGAATTGGGTGCCTCAAATTGTAGCACGTGCTTGCATCATGCCATTTTGTCATTTTACGGCAAGTGACACTGCCGACTACCACAACCTCGAATCTCCACGCCCAGAGTCGGCATCGACGACAGAGCGTCCATGGCGAGAGGTTCGTTGATGCACTCATCCTCTGGCTGGAGCCATTGATGTTTCGTGGTGCCAAAAAGACACTCATGGAGGAAGATGTGTGGAAACTTGCTCCTGAAGACTCGTCTGCTCGGCTCCATGCACGATTTGACGTGTTTTGGAAAGAAGAAATGGCAACACCGTCGCCGAGCGTCGCGCGAGCCATTATGCGAACAATTCGAGCCAAGTGCTACTCTACAGTCAGCATCTATGTGGTCTATGCCGCCGTTATGCTTGTCCAACCAAGCGTGATCAAGTCACTGCTGCAATATCTCCAAACGCGCGACGGTGATGAAGTGCATACAACTCTTGGTATTTCAAGCGGCTACGGCCTTGCTGCTCTGTTGACTTCGCTGTCCTTTGCTTCCGTGACGCTCATTGACTATGGACAATACCTCTCGTCCAACTTGGGTGTGAATGCCAAGACAATTATCATGGACTCGGTCTATCTCAAGGGGTTAAAACTGTCGGGTTTTGCGAAACGCAGCATGACATCAGGTGAAATCGTCACACCCACCTCAGTCGATTCCGAACGTCTCTTCCAAGGCTTCTTGACGGGTCCATGGGTTCTCGTCGCGCCATTTAACGTGGCTTCTATCTTCATCTTGATCGGCTTGAACCTTGGCTATGTCGTCGGGCTTTCTGGGGGAGTTGTCATGGCGGCTCTCTTGTATATCGGTTTCAACACATCGACAAGGATTGGATCCTACCGCCGTGAACTTCTCGCTGTACAATCCAACCGCGTGAAACTCACAAACGAAATACTCCAAGGTGTGCGAGTGATTAAGCTCTATGCCTGGGAATCCCACCTCGAAGATCAAGTTGCGAGTCTTCGTGAGCAAGAGCTTGCTATACTTCAGAAGCACCAAAACATCCGAGTTTTCAACACTGTCATGCTCACCGTGGCACCAATCTTATCCCTCGCAATTTGTCTAGCAGTGTACACCGCTCAAGGCAACAACCTAACGCCGTCTCTTGCGTTTACAGCCCTGGCATATATGAACGTCGCCCGTCTTCCATGCACAGTTTTCTCAACGTCGATCATCATGGCATATGAAGCTCTGGCGTCTTGTGGACGAGTGGGAGAATTTTTGCTAGCGCATGAAATCGACGACACCAAGCGGATCCAGGCTGGTGAGACCGAGACGATTGAAATCCGCGACGGCAATTTCAGCTGGCACGTTGATCCTCACAGTCCTCAAGACAATGACGATTCGGTCGCTACACCTTTGACGCTGAACAACATCAATTTGAACATTACGCCCAAATCATTGACAATTATTGTCGGTTCTGTCGGCAGCGGCAAGTCAAGTCTCATCAACGCCATCTTGGGTGAAATTCAACAAGTTAATGGAACTCGCCATGTCGCCGGGCGTATCTCCTACGTCGCCCAAGAAGCTTGGATCCAACACGCCAGCCTTAAAGACAATATTCTCTTTGCCGATGAATATGACGATGCCCGATACGATCGAGTTCTCTCTGCGTGCCAGCTTAAAACCGACTTGGCTATCCTCCCTGAAGGTGATGCCACTGAAATTGGTGAACGTGGTATCAATTTGAGCGGTGGCAAAAAAGCTCATGTCAGTCTTGCCCGCGCCATGTACCGTGAAAATGCAGATATTTATCTCTTCGACGATCCGCTCAGTGCTCTTGATGTGCATGTCGCTGGCGCAGTCCACAAGAATGTATTCAAAATCTTCTGGCGGATAAGACGGTCGTACTTGTACTCAACAGTCATTACCACTTCTTGCCGAAGGCTGACCGTGTCATTGTGATGGAAGATGGCACGATTGTTGGTGATGGTTCCTTTGACTTGATCAAGGAAAAATTTCCGCATTTGAACAGTTTCGACGCGGCTGTTGCTAATGATGATTACGTGGTGGTTGTTCCTCTTCCTGAAGCTTCCAGCGCCCCAGCAAGCAAGAGTGGCGCTCTAGTCGAGAAAGAAGACCGTTCGGTGGGAACAGTGGCGTCTAGTGTCTATGTCACTTACTTCAGGTCCACTGGCTGGAATGGTGTTGCCGTCATCTTCACAATTGTGTTTGCGTTTTCAAATGTCTGAAATGGGTTTGTATGTTTGCTGTGTGTGAGTGTGCAGTGGAGGGAAGTGTGCATGAAGCGCGCCATTGGTTTAGTGGTAAAATATCTCGTTGCCATCGAGATGCCCCGGTTCGATTCCCGGATGGCGCATCCCTTTTGCCTCTCTCGAGGTCGATTTTTCTGTCCTTTTTTCCTATTGGTGGCTTTCCACCAGCCTTTGTCATACCATTCGATCCACTCACAACACGATTCATCTTTTCATACGTTTAGAGTATTTTTTCAATGTCCATACACCCTTTCCTACGTGTTGAATAAGCATTTTGCAAGGCTGACGTACCCTCTATCCCCCCATCTTCACCATCATTTATAGCGATGTTTATCTTCCCAAACGTTTCTGTTCGACACGTTTGATAGTATCTCGACCTTTTTTGTCGGAACAGTATTTCCACGTATCTATTTGGTGGCCTTCAAGTCTAAATTCAATCGCGGGATGCATTGTATGACAATATGCATTTTCATCCTGCCTCCACTTGTTCCAGAAGCTATACACTAAGCTATACGCGGATCCAGCATGATATTGTCAGACATCCTTGTGAACATACGGGAGTGTATGATGTTGTATACATTTCGTATCCATGGGAAAAGATACCATGACGGGTTGTTTTCATGACGTGCTTGGCCCACTGGAAAAGTCGACTTGGTCCATTTGTGTATATGTTGACTGGGTTGATGTGAAAAGGCCGAGACAGTTTGAAATCATTTGGAGAGGTTTGGAAATGGTTTGTAGTGGCGTATAGATAGATGGGTAGTAAAGTTTGATTTTCGCTGTAGTGTGTTGGTGTGTGTAAAGTTTGTGAGGAAGTGTAATGTCTGAAATGGGTTTGTATGTTTGCTGTGTGTGAGTGTGCAGTGGAGGGAAGTGTGCATGAAGCGCGCCATTGGTTTAGTGGTAAAATATCTCGTTGCCATCGAGATGCCCCGGGTTCGATTCCCGGATGGCGCATCCCTTTTGCCTCTCTCGAGGTCGATTTTTCTGTCCTTTTTTCCTATTGGTGGCTTTCCACCAGCCTTTGTCATACCATTCGATCCACTCACAACACGATTCATCTTTTCATACGTTTAGAGTATTTTTTCAATGTCCATACACCCTTTCCTACGTGTTGAATAAGCATTTTGCAAGGCTGACGTACCCTCTATCCCCCCATCTTCACCATCATTTATAGCGATGTTTATCTTCCCAAACGTTTCTGTTCGACACGTTTGATAGTATCTCGACCTTTTTTGTCGGAACAGTATTTCCACGTATCTATTTGGTGGCCTTCAAGTCTAAATTCAATCGCGGGATGCATTGTATGACAATATGCATTTTCATCCTGCCTCCACTTGTTCCAGAAGCTATACACTAAGCTATACGCGGATCCAGCATGATATTGTCAGACATCCTTGTGAACATACGGGAGTGTATGATGTTGTATACATTTCGTATCCATGGGAAAAGATACCATGACGGGTTGTTTTCATGACGTGCTTGGCCCACTGGAAAAGTCGACTTGGTCCATTTGTGTATATGTTGACTGGGTTGATGTGAAAAGGCCGAGACAGTTTGAAATCATTTGGAGAGGTTTGGAAATGGTTTGTAGTGGCGTATAGATAGATGGGTAGTAAAGTTTGATTTTCGCTGTAGTGTGTTGGTGTGTGTAAAGTTTGTGAGGAAGTGTAATGTCTGAAATGGGTTTGTATGTTTGCTGTGTGTGAGTGTGCAGTGGAGGGAAGTGTGCATGAAGCGCGCCATTGGTTTAGTGGTAAAATATCTCGTTGCCATCGAGATGCCCCGGGTTCGATTCCCGGATGGCGCATCCCTTTTGCCTCTCTCGAGGTCGATTTTTCTGTCCTTTTTTCCTATTGGTGGCTTTCCACCAGCCTTTGTCATACCATTCGATCCACTCACAACACGATTCATCTTTTCATACGTTTAGAGTATTTTTTCAATGTCCATACACCCTTTCCTACGTGTTGAATAAGCATTTTGCAAGGCTGACGTACCCTCTATCCCCCCATCTTCACCATCATTTATAGCGATGTTTATCTTCCCAAACGTTTCTGTTCGACACGTTTGATAGTATCTCGACCTTTTTTGTCGGAACAGTATTTCCACGTATCTATTTGGTGGCCTTCAAGTCTAAATTCAATCGCGGGATGCATTGTATGACAATATGCATTTTCATCCTGCCTCCACTTGTGTTCCAGAAGCTATACACTAAGCTATACGCGGATCCAGCATGATATTGTCAGACATCCTTGTGAACATACGGGAGTGTATGATGTTGTATACATTTCGTATCCATGGGAAAAGATACCATGACGGGTTGTTTTCATGACGTGCTTGGCCCACTGGAAAAGTCGACTTGGTCCATTTGTGTATATGTTGACTGGGTTGATGTGAAAAGGCCGAGACAGTTTGAAATCATTTGGAGAGGTTTGGAAATGGTTTGTAGTGGCGTATAGATAGATGGGTAGTAAAGTTTGATTTTCGCTGTAGTGTGTTGGTGTGTGTAAAGTTTGTGAGGAAGTGTAATGTCTGAAATGGGTTTGTATGTTTGCTGTGTGTGAGTGTGCAGTGGAGGGAAGTGTGCATGAAGCGCGCCATTGGTTTAGTGGTAAAATATCTCGTTGCCATCGAGATGCCCCGGGTTCGATTCCCGGATGGCGCATCCCTTTTGCCTCTCTCGAGGTCGATTTTTCTGTCCTTTTTTCCTATTGGTGGCTTTCCACCAGCCTTTGTCATACCATTCGATCCACTCACAACACGATTCATCTTTTCATACGTTTAGAGTATTTTTTCAATGTCCATACACCCTTTCCTACGTGTTGAATAAGCATTTTGCAAGGCTGACGTACCCTCTATCCCCCCCATCTTCACCATCATTTATAGCGATGTTTATCTTCCCAAACGTTTCTGTTCGACACGTTTGATAGTATCTCGACCTTTTTTGTCGGAACAGTATTTCCACGTATCTATTTGGTGGCCTTCAAGTCTAAATTCAATCGCGGGATGCATTGTATGACAATATGCATTTTCATCCTGCCTCCACTTGTTCCAGAAGCTATACACTAAGCTATACGCGGATCCAGCATGATATTGTCAGACATCCTTGTGAACATACGGGAGTGTATGATGTTGTATACATTTCGTATCCATGGGAAAAGATACCATGACGGGTTGTTTTCATGACGTGCTTGGCCCACTGGAAAAGTCGACTTGGTCCATTTGTGTATATGTTGACTGGGTTGATGTGAAAAGGCCGAGACAGTTTGAAATCATTTGGAGAGGTTTGGAAATGGTTTGTAGTGGCGTATAGATAGATGGGTAGTAAAGTTTGATTTTCGCTGTAGTGTGTTGGTGTGTGTAAAGTTTGTGAGGAAGTGTAATGTCTGAAATGGGTTTGTATGTTTGCTGTGTGTGAGTGTGCAGTGGAGGGAAGTGTGCATGAAGCGCGCCATTGGTTTAGTGGTAAAATATCTCGTTGCCATCGAGATGCCCCGGGTTCGATTCCCGGATGGCGCATCCCTTTTGCCTCTCTCGAGGTCGATTTTTCTGTCCTTTTTTCCTATTGGTGGCTTTCCACCAGCCTTTGTCATACCATTCGATCCACTCACAACACGATTCATCTTTTCATACGTTTAGAGTATTTTTTCAATGTCCATACACCCTTTCCTACGTGTTGAATAAGCATTTTGCAAGGCTCGTACCCTCTATCCTCCCCATCTTCACCATCATTTATAGCGATGTTTATCTTCCCAAACGTTTCTGTTCGACACGTTTGATAGTATCTCGACCTTTTTTGTCGGAACAGTATTTCCACGTATCTATTTGGTGGCCTTCAAGTCTAAATTCAATCGCGGGATGCATTGTATGACAATATGCATTTTCATCCTGCCTCCACTTGTTCCAGAAGCTATACACTAAGCTATACGCGGATCCAGCATGATATTGTCAGACATCCTTGTGAACATACGGGAGTGTATGATGTTGTATACATTTCGTATCCATGGGAAAAGATACCATGACGGGTTGTTTTCATGACGTGCTTGGCCCACTGGAAAAGTCGACTTGGTCCATTTGTGTATATGTTGACTGGGTTGATGTGAAAAGGCCGAGACAGTTTGAAATCATTTGGAGAGGTTTGGAAATGGTTTGTAGTGGCGTATAGATAGATGGGTAGTAAAGTTTGATTTTCGCTGTAGTGTGTTGGTGTGTGTAAAGTTTGTGAGGAAGTGTAATGTCTGAAATGGGTTTGTATGTTTGCTGTGTGTGAGTGTGCAGTGGAGGGAAGTGTGCATGAAGCGCGCCATTGGTTTAGTGGTAAAATATCTCGTTGCCATCGAGATGCCCCGGGTTCGATTCCCGGATGGCGCATCCCTTTTGCCTCTCTCGAGGTCGATTTTTCTGTCCTTTTTTCCTATTGGTGGCTTTCCACCAGCCTTTGTCATACCATTCGATCCACTCACAACACGATTCATCTTTTCATACGTTTAGAGTATTTTTTCAATGTCCATACACCCTTTCCTACGTGTTGAATAAGCATTTTGCAAGGCTGACGTACCCTCTATCCCCCCATCTTCACCATCATTTATAGCGATGTTTATCTTCCCAAACGTTTCTGTTCGACACGTTTGATAGTATCTCGACCTTTTTTGTCGGAACAGTATTTCCACGTATCTATTTGGTGGCCTTCAAGTCTAAATTCAATCGCGGGATGCATTGTATGACAATATGCATTTTCATCCTGCCTCCACTTGTTCCAGAAGCTATACACTAAGCTATACGCGGATCCAGCATGATATTGTCAGACATCCTTGTGAACATACGGGAGTGTATGATGTTGTATACATTTCGTATCCATGGGAAAAGATACCATGACGGGTTGTTTTCATGACGTGCTTGGCCCACTGGAAAAGTCGACTTGGTCCATTTGTGTATATGTTGACTGGGTTGATGTGAAAAGGCCGAGACAGTTTGAAATCATTTGGAGAGGTTTGGAAATGGTTTGTAGTGGCGTATAGATAGATGGGTAGTAAAGTTTGATTTTCGCTGTAGTGTGTTGGTGTGTGTAAAGTTTGTGAGGAAGTGTAATGTCTGAAATGGGTTTGTATGTTTGCTGTGTGTGAGTGTGCAGTGGAGGGAAGTGTGCATGAAGCGCGCCATTGGTTTAGTGGTAAAATATCTCGTTGCCATCGAGATGCCCCGGGTTCGATTCCCGGATGGCGCATCCCTTTTGCCTCTCTCGAGGTCGATTTTTCTGTCCTTTTTTCCTATTGGTGGCTTTCCACCAGCCTTTGTCATACCATTCGATCCACTCACAACACGATTCATCTTTTCATACGTTTAGAGTATTTTTTCAATGTCCATACACCCTTTCCTACGTGTTGAATAAGCATTTTGCAAGGCTGACGTACCCTCTATCCTCCCATCTTCACCATCATTTATAGCGATGTTTATCTTCCCAAACGTTTCTGTTCGACACGTTTGATAGTATCTCGACCTTTTTTGTCGGAACAGTATTTCCACGTATCTATTTGGTGGCCTTCAAGTCTAAATTCAATCGCGGGATGCATTGTATGACAATATGCATTTTCATCCTGCCTCCACTTGTTCCAGAAGCTATACACTAAGCTATACGCGGATCCAGCATGATATTGTCAGACATCCTTGTGAACATACGGGAGTGTATGATGTTGTATACATTTCGTATCCATGGGAAAAGATACCATGACGGGTTGTTTTCATGACGTGCTTGGCCCACTGGAAAAGTCGACTTGGTCCATTTGTGTATATGTTGACTGGGTTGATGTGAAAAGGCCGAGACAGTTTGAAATCATTTGGAGAGGTTTGGAAATGGTTTGTAGTGGCGTATAGATAGATGGGTAGTAAAGTTTGATTTTCGCTGTAGTGTGTTGGTGTGTGTAAAGTTTGTGAGGAAGTGTAATGTCTGAAATGGGTTTGTATGTTTGCTGTGTGTGAGTGTGCAGTGGAGGGAAGTGTGCATGAAGCGCGCCATTGGTTTAGTGGTAAAATATCTCGTTGCCATCGAGATGCCCCGGGTTCGATTCCCGGATGGCGCATCCCTTTTGCCTCTCTCGAGGTCGATTTTTCTGTCCTTTTTTCCTATTGGTGGCTTTCCACCAGCCTTTGTCATACCATTCGATCCACTCACAACACGATTCATCTTTTCATACGTTTAGAGTATTTTTTCAATGTCCATACACCCTTTCCTACGTGTTGAATAAGCATTTTGCAAGGCTGACGTACCCTCTATCCTCCCCATCTTCACCATCATTTATAGCGATGTTTATCTTCCCAAACGTTTCTGTTCGACACGTTTGATAGTATCTCGACCTTTTTTGTCGGAACAGTATTTCCACGTATCTATTTGGTGGCCTTCAAGTCTAAATTCAATCGCGGGATGCATTGTATGACAATATGCATTTTCATCCTGCCTCCACTTGTTCCAGAAGCTATACACTAAGCTATACGCGGATCCAGCATGATATTGTCAGACATCCTTGTGAACATACGGGAGTGTATGATGTTGTATACATTTCGTATCCATGGGAAAAGATACCATGACGGGTTGTTTTCATGACGTGCTTGGCCCACTGGAAAAGTCGACTTGGTCCATTTGTGTATATGTTGACTGGGTTGATGTGAAAAGGCCGAGACAGTTTGAAATCATTTGGAGAGGTTTGGAAATGGTTTGTAGTGGCGTATAGATAGATGGGTAGTAAAGTTTGATTTTCGCTGTAGTGTGTTGGTGTGTGTAAAGTTTGTGAGGAAGTGTAATGTCTGAAATGGGTTTGTATGTTTGCTGTGTGTGAGTGTGCAGTGGAGGGAAGTGTGCATGAAGCGCGCCATTGGTTTAGTGGTAAAATATCTCGTTGCCATCGAGATGCCCCGGGTTCGATTCCCGGATGGCGCATCCCTTTTGCCTCTCTCGAGGTCGATTTTTCTGTCCTTTTTTCCTATTGGTGGCTTTCCACCAGCCTTTGTCATACCATTCGATCCACTCACAACACGATTCATCTTTTCATACGTTTAGAGTATTTTTTCAATGTCCATACACCCTTTCCTACGTGTTGAATAAGCATTTTGCAAGGCTGACGTACCCTCTATCCTCCCCATCTTCACCATCATTTATAGCGATGTTTATCTTCCCAAACGTTTCTGTTCGACACGTTTGATAGTATCTCGACCTTTTTTGTCGGAACAGTATTTCCACGTATCTATTTGGTGGCCTTCAAGTCTAAATTCAATCGCGGGATGCATTGTATGACAATATGCATTTTCATCCTGCCTCCACTTGTTCCAGAAGCTATACACTAAGCTATACGCGGATCCAGCATGATATTGTCAGACATCCTTGTGAACATACGGGAGTGTATGATGTTGTATACATTTCGTATCCATGGGAAAAGATACCATGACGGGTTGTTTTCATGACGTGCTTGGCCCACTGGAAAAGTCGACTTGGTCCATTTGTGTATATGTTGACTGGGTTGATGTGAAAAGGCCGAGACAGTTTGAAATCATTTGGAGAGGTTTGGAAATGGTTTGTAGTGGCGTATAGATAGATGGGTAGTAAAGTTTGATTTTCGCTGTAGTGTGTTGGTGTGTGTAAAGTTTGTGAGGAAGTGTAATGTCTGAAATGGGTTTGTATGTTTGCTGTGTGTGAGTGTGCAGTGGAGGGAAGTGTGCATGAAGCGCGCCATTGGTTTAGTGGTAAAATATCTCGTTGCCATCGAGATGCCCCGGGTTCGATTCCCGGATGGCGCATCCCTTTTGCCTCTCTCGAGGTCGATTTTTCTGTCCTTTTTTCCTATTGGTGGCTTTCCACCAGCCTTTGTCATACCATTCGATCCACTCACAACACGATTCATCTTTTCATACGTTTAGAGTATTTTTTCAATGTCCATACACCCTTTCCTACGTGTTGAATAAGCATTTTGCAAGGCTGACGTACCCTCTATCCTCCCCATCTTCACCATCATTTATAGCGATGTTTATCTTCCCAAACGTTTCTGTTCGACACGTTTGATAGTATCTCGACCTTTTTTGTCGGAACAGTATTTCCACGTATCTATTTGGTGGCCTTCAAGTCTAAATTCAATCGCGGGATGCATTGTATGACAATATGCATTTTCATCCTGCCTCCACTTGTTCCAGAAGCTATACACTAAGCTATACGCGGATCCAGCATGATATTGTCAGACATCCTTGTGAACATACGGGAGTGTATGATGTTGTATACATTTCGTATCCATGGGAAAAGATACCATGACGGGTTGTTTTCATGACGTGCTTGGCCCACTGGAAAAGTCGACTTGGTCCATTTGTGTATATGTTGACTGGGTTGATGTGAAAAGGCCGAGACAGTTTGAAATCATTTGGAGAGGTTTGGAAATGGTTTGTAGTGGCGTATAGATAGATGGGTAGTAAAGTTTGATTTTCGCTGTAGTGTGTTGGTGTGTGTAAAGTTTGTGAGGAAGTGTAATGTCTGAAATGGGTTTGTATGTTTGCTGTGTGTGAGTGTGCAGTGGAGGGAAGTGTGCATGAAGCGCGCCATTGGTTTAGTGGTAAAATATCTCGTTGCCATCGAGATGCCCCGGGTTCGATTCCCGGATGGCGCATCCCTTTTGCCTCTCTCGAGGTCGATTTTTCTGTCCTTTTTTTTCTATTGGTGGCTTTCCACCAGCCTTTGTCATACCATTCGATCCACTCACAACACGATTCATCTTTTCATACGTTTAGAGTATTTTTTCAATGTCCATACACCCTTTCCTACGTGTTGAATAAGCATTTTGCAAGGCTGACGTACCCTCTATCCTCCCCATCTTCACCATCATTTATAGCGATGTTTATCTTCCCAAACGTTTCTGTTCGACACGTTTGATAGTATCTCGACCTTTTTTGTCGGAACAGTATTTCCACGTATCTATTTGGTGGCCTTCAAGTCTAAATTCAATCGCGGGATGCATTGTATGACAATATGCATTTTCATCCTGCCTCCACTTGTTCCAGAAGCTATACACTAAGCTATACGCGGATCCAGCATGATATTGTCAGACATCCTTGTGAACATACGGGAGTGTATGATGTTGTATACATTTCGTATCCATGGGAAAAGATACCATGACGGGTTGTTTTCATGACGTGCTTGGCCCACTGGAAAAGTCGACTTGGTCCATTGTGTATATGTTGACTGGGTTGATGTGAAAAGGCCGAGACAGTTTGAAATCATTTGGAGAGGTTTGGAAATGGTTTGTAGTGGCGTATAGATAGATGGGTAGTAAAGTTTGATTTTCGCTGTAGTGTGTTGGTGTGTGTAAAGTTTGTGAGGAAGTGTAATGTCTGAAATGGGTTTGTATGTTTGCTGTGTGTGAGTGTGCAGTGGAGGGAAGTGTGCATGAAGCGCGCCATTGGTTTAGTGGTAAAATATCTCGTTGCCATCGAGATGCCCCGGGTTCGATTCCCGGATGGCGCATCCCTTTTGCCTCTCTCGAGGTCGATTTTTCTGTCCTTTTTTCCTATTGGTGGCTTTCCACCAGCCTTTGTCATACCATTCGATCCACTCACAACACGATTCATCTTTTCATACGTTTAGAGTATTTTTTCAATGTCCATACACCCTTTCCTACGTGTTGAATAAGCATTTTGCAAGGCTGACGTACCCTCTATCCCCCCCATCTTCACCATCATTTATAGCGATGTTTATCTTCCCAAACGTTTCTGTTCGACACGTTTGATAGTATCTCGACCTTTTTTGTCGGAACAGTATTTCCACGTATCTATTTGGTGGCCTTCAAGTCTAAATTCAATCGCGGGATGCATTGTATGACAATATGCATTTTCATCCTGCCTCCACTTGTTCCAGAAGCTATACACTAAGCTATACGCGGATCCAGCATGATATTGTCAGACATCCTTGTGAACATACGGGAGTGTATGATGTTGTATACATTTCGTATCCATGGGAAAAGATACCATGACGGGTTGTTTTCATGACGTGCTTGGCCCACTGGAAAAGTCGACTTGGTCCATTTGTGTATATGTTGACTGGGTTGATGTGAAAAGGCCGAGACAGTTTGAAATCATTTGGAGAGGTTTGGAAATGGTTTGTAGTGGCGTATAGATAGATGGGTAGTAAAGTTTGATTTTCGCTGTAGTGTGTTGGTGTGTGTAAAGTTTGTGAGGAAGTGTAATGTCTGAAATGGGTTTGTATGTTTGCTGTGTGTGAGTGTGCAGTGGAGGGAAGTGTGCATGAAGCGCGCCATTGGTTTAGTGGTAAAATATCTCGTTGCCATCGAGATGCCCCGGATTCGATTCCCGGATGGCGCATCCCTTTTGCCTCTCTCGAGGTCGATTTTTCTGTCCTTTTTTCCTATTGGTGGCTTTCCACCAGCCTTTGTCATACCATTCGATCCACTCACAACACGCTTCATCTTTTCATACGTTTAGAGTATTTTTTCAATGTCCATACACCCTTTCCTACGTGTTGAATAAGCATTTTGCAAGGCTGACGTACCCTCTATCCTCCCCATCTTCACCATCATTTATAGCGATGTTTATCTTCCCAAACGTTTCTGTTCGACACGTTTGATAGTATCTCGACCTTTTTTGTCGGAACAGTATTTCCACGTATCTATTTGGTGGCCTTCAAGTCTAAATTCAATCGCGGGATGCATTGTATGACAATATGCATTTTCATCCTGCCTCCACTTGTTCCAGAAGCTATACACTAAGCTATACGCGGATCCAGCATGATATTGTCAGACATCCTTGTGAACATACGGGAGTGTATGATGTTGTATACATTTCGTATCCATGGGAAAAGATACCATGACGGGTTGTTTTCATGACGTGCTTGGCCCACTGGAAAAGTCGACTTGGTCCATTTGTGTATATGTTGACTGGGTTGATGTGAAAAGGCCGAGACAGTTTGAAATCATTTGGAGAGGTTTGGAAATGGTTTGTAGTGGCGTATAGATAGATGGGTAGTAAAGTTTGATTTTCGCTGTAGTGTGTTGGTGTGTGTAAAGTTTGTGAGGAAGTGTAATGTCTGAAATGGGTTTGTATGTTTGCTGTGTGTGAGTGTGCAGTGGAGGGAAGTGTGCATGAAGCGCGCCATTGGTTTAGTGGTAAAATATCTCGTTGCCATCGAGATGCCCCGGGTTCGATTCCCCGGATGGCGCATCCCTTTTGCCTCTCTCGAGGTCGATTTTTCTGTCCTTTTTTCCTATTGGTGGCTTTCCACCAGCCTTTGTCATACCATTCGATCCACTCACAACACGCTTCATCTTTTCATACGTTTAGAGTATTTTTTCAATGTCCATACACCCTTTCCTACGTGTTGAATAAGCATTTTGCAAGGCTGACGTACCCTCTATCCTCCCCATCTTCACCATCATTTATAGCGATGTTTATCTTCCCAAACGTTTCTGTTCGACACGTTTGATAGTATCTCGACCTTTTTTGTCGGAACAGTATTTCCACGTATCTATTTGGTGGCCTTCAAGTCTAAATTCAATCGCGGGATGCATTGTATGACAATATGCATTTTCATCCTGCCTCCACTTGTTCCAGAAGCTATACACTAAGCTATACGCGGATCCAGCATGATATTGTCAGACATCCTTGTGAACATACGGGAGTGTATGATGTTGTATACATTTCGTATCCATGGGAAAAGTACCCATGACGGGTTGTTTTCATGACGTGCTTGGCCCACTGGAAAAGTCGACTTGGTCCATTTGTGTATATGTTGACTGGGTTGATGTGAAAAGGCCGAGACAGTTTGAAATCATTTGGAGAGGTTTGGAAATGGTTTGTAGTGGCGTATAGATAGATGGGTAGTAAAGTTTGATTTTCGCTGTAGTGTGTTGGTGTGTGTAAAGTTTGTGAGGAAGTGTAATGTCTGAAATGGGTTTGTATGTTTGCTGTGTGTGAGTGTGCAGTGGAGGGAAGTGTGCATGAAGCGCGCCATTGGTTTAGTGGTAAAATATCTCGTTGCCATCGAGATGCCCCGGGTTCGATTCCCGGATGGCGCATCCCTTTTGCCTCTCTCGAGGTCGATTTTTCTGTCCTTTTTTCCTATTGGTGGCTTTCCACCAGCCTTTGTCATACCATTCGATCCACTCACAACACGCTTCATCTTTTCATACGTTTAGAGTATTTTTTCAATGTCCATACACCCTTTCCTACGTGTTGAATAAGCATTTTGCAAGGCTGACGTACCCTCTATCCTCCCCATCTTCACCATCATTTATAGCGATGTTTATCTTCCCAAACGTTTCTGTTCGACACGTTTGATAGTATCTCGACCTTTTTTGTCGGAACAGTATTTCCACGTATCTATTTGGTGGCCTTCAAGTCTAAATTCAATCGCGGGATGCATTGTATGACAATATGCATTTTCATCCTGCCTCCACTTGTTCCAGAAGCTATACACTAAGCTATACGCGGATCCAGCATGATATTGTCAGACATCCTTGTGAACATACGGGAGTGTATGATGTTGTATACATTTCGTATCCATGGGAAAAGATACCATGACGGGTTGTTTTCATGACGTGCTTGGCCCACTGGAAAAGTCGACTTGGTCCATTTGTGTATATGTTGACTGGGTTGATGTGAAAAGGCCGAGACAGTTTGAAATCATTTGGAGAGGTTTGGAAATGGTTTGTAGTGGCGTATAGATAGATGGGTAGTAAAGTTTGATTTTCGCTGTAGTGTGTTGGTGTGTGTAAAGTTTGTGAGGAAGTGTAATGTCTGAAATGGGTTTGTATGTTTGCTGTGTGTGAGTGTGCAGTGGAGGGAAGTGTGCATGAAGCGCGCCATTGGTTTAGTGGTAAAATATCTCGTTGCCATCGAGATGCCCCGGGTTCGATTCCCGGATGGCGCATCCCTTTTGCCTCTCTCGAGGTCGATTTTTCTGTCCTTTTTTCCTATTGGTGGCTTTCCACCAGCCTTTGTCATACCATTCGATCCACTCACAACACGCTTCATCTTTTCATACGTTTAGAGTATTTTTTCAATGTCCATACACCCTTTCCTACGTGTTGAATAAGCATTTTGCAAGGCTGACGTACCCTCTATCCTCCCCATCTTCACCATCATTTATAGCGATGTTTATCTTCCCAAACGTTTCTGTTCGACACGTTTGATAGTATCTCGACCTTTTTGTCGGAAGTATTTTCCACGTATCTATTTGGTGGCCTTCAAGTCTAAATTCAATCGCGGGATGCATTGTATGACAATATGCATTTTCATCCTGCCTCCACTTGTTCCAGAAGCTATACACTAAGCTATACGCGGATCCAGCATGATATTGTCAGACATCCTTGTGAACATACGGGAGTGTATGATGTTGTATACATTTCGTATCCATGGGAAAAGATACCATGACGGGTTGTTTTCATGACGTGCTTGGCCCACTGGAAAAGTCGACTTGGTCCATTTGTGTATATGTT
Organism: Aphanomyces cochlioides; assembly: GCA_019828595.1. Lineage (NCBI taxonomy): Eukaryota > Oomycota > Saprolegniomycetes > Saprolegniales > Verrucalvaceae > Aphanomyces > Aphanomyces cochlioides. Next base: position 150,259 of record JAHQRK010000027.1, on the reverse strand, counting down.
GACTGGGTTGATGTGAAAAGGCCGAGACAGTTTGAAATCATTTGGAGAGGTTTGGAAATGGTTTGTAGTGGCGTATAGATAGATGGGTAGTAAAGTTTGATTTTCGCTGTAGTGTGTTGGTGTGTGTAAAGTTTGTGAGGAAGTGTAATGTCTGAAATGGGTTTGTATGTTTGCTGTGTGTGAGTGTGCAGTGGAGGGAAGTGTGCATGAAGCGCGCCATTGGTTTAGTGGTAAAATATCTCGTTGCCATCGAGATGCCCCGGGTTCGATTCCCGGATGGCGCATCCCTTTTGCCTCTCTCGAGGTCGATTTTTCTGTCCTTTTTTCCTATTGGTGGCTTTCCACCAGCCTTTGTCATACCATTCGATCCACTCACAACACGATTCATCTTTTCATACGTTTAGAGTATTTTTTCAATGTCCATACACCCTTTCCTACGTGTTGAATAAGCATTTTGCAAGGCTGACGTACCCTCTATCCTCCCCATCTTCACCATCATTTATAGCGATGTTTATCTTCCCAAACGTTTCTGTTCGACACGTTTGATAGTATCTCGACCTTTTTTGTCGGAACAGTATTTCCACGTATCTATTTGGTGGCCTTCAAGTCTAAATTCAATCGCGGGATGCATTGTATGACAATATGCATTTTCATCCTGCCTCCACTTGTTCCAGAAGCTATACACTAAGCTATACGCGGATCCAGCATGATATTGTCAGACATCCTTGTGAACATACGGGAGTGTATGATGTTGTATACATTTCGTATCCATGGGAAAAGATACCATGACGGGTTGTTTTCATGACGTGCTTGGCCCACTGGAAAAGTCGACTTGGTCCATTTGTGTATATGTTGACTGGGTTGATGTGAAAAGGCCGAGACAGTTTGAAATCATTTGGAGAGGTTTGGAAATGGTTTGTAGTGGCGTATAGATAGATGGGTAGTAAAGTTTGATTTTCGCTGTAGTGTGTTGGTGTGTGTAAAGTTTGTGAGGAAGTGTAATGTCTGAAATGGGTTTGTATGTTTGCTGTGTGTGAGTGTGCAGTGGAGGGAAGTGTGCATGAAGCGCGCCATTGGTTTAGTGGTAAAATATCTCGTTGCCATCGAGATGCCCCGGGTTCGATTCCCGGATGGCGCATCCCTTTTGCCTCTCTCGAGGTCGATTTTTCTGTCCTTTTTTCCTATTGGTGGCTTTCCACCAGCCTTTGTCATACCATTCGATCCACTCACAACACGCTTCATCTTTTCATACGTTTAGAGTATTTTTTCAATGTCCATACACCCTTTCCTACGTGTTGAATAAGCATTTTGCAAGGCTGACGTACCCTCTATCCTCCCCATCTTCACCATCATTTATAGCGATGTTTATCTTCCCAAACGTTTCTGTTCGACACGTTTGATAGTATCTCGACCTTTTTTGTCGGAACAGTATTTCCACGTATCTATTTGGTGGCCTTCAAGTCTAAATTCAATCGCGGGATGCATTGTATGACAATATGCATTTTCATCCTGCCTCCACTTGTTCCAGAAGCTATACACTAAGCTATACGCGGATCCAGCATGATATTGTCAGACATCCTTGTGAACATACGGGAGTGTATGATGTTGTATACATTTCGTATCCATGGGAAAAGATACCATGACGGGTTGTTTTCATGACGTGCTTGGCCCACTGGAAAAGTCGACTTGGTCCATTTGTGTATATGTTGACTGGGTTGATGTGAAAAGGCCGAGACAGTTTGAAATCATTTGGAGAGGTTTGGAAATGGTTTGTAGTGGCGTATAGATAGATGGGTAGTAAAGTTTGATTTTCGCTGTAGTGTGTTGGTGTGTGTAAAGTTTGTGAGGAAGTGTAATGTCTGAAATGGGTTTGTATGTTTGCTGTGTGTGAGTGTGCAGTGGAGGGAAGTGTGCATGAAGCGCGCCATTGGTTTAGTGGTAAAATATCTCGTTGCCATCGAGATGCCCCGGTTTCGATTCCCGGATGGCGCATCCCTTTTGCCTCTCTCGAGGTCGATTTTTCTGTCCTTTTTTCCTATTGGTGGCTTTCCACCAGCCTTTGTCATACCATTCGATCCACTCACAACACGCTTCATCTTTTCATACGTTTAGAGTATTTTTTCAATGTCCATACACCCTTTCCTACGTGTTGAATAAGCATTTTGCAAGGCTGACGTACCCTCTATCCTCCCCATCTTCACCATCATTTATAGCGATGTTTATCTTCCCAAACGTTTCTGTTCGACACGTTTGATAGTATCTCGACCTTTTTTGTCGGAACAGTATTTCCACGTATCTATTTGGTGGCCTTCAAGTCTAAATTCAATCGCGGGATGCATTGTATGACAATATGCATTTTCATCCTGCCTCCACTTGTTCCAGAAGCTATACACTAAGCTATACGCGGATCCAGCATGATATTGTCAGACATCCTTGTGAACATACGGGAGTGTATGATGTTGTATACATTTCGTATCCATGGGAAAAGATACCATGACGGGTTGTTTTCATGACGTGCTTGGCCCACTGGAAAAGTCGACTTGGTCCATTTGTGTATATGTTGACTGGGTTGATGTGAAAAGGCCGAGACAGTTTGAAATCATTTGGAGAGGTTTGGAAATGGTTTGTAGTGGCGTATAGATAGATGGGTAGTAAAGTTTGATTTTCGCTGTAGTGTGTTGGTGTGTGTAAAGTTTGTGAGGAAGTGTAATGTCTGAAATGGGTTTGTATGTTTGCTGTGTGTGAGTGTGCAGTGGAGGGAAGTGTGCATGAAGCGCGCCATTGGTTTAGTGGTAAAATATCTCGTTGCCATCGAGATGCCCCGGATTCGATTCCCGGATGGCGCATCCCTTTTGCCTCTCTCGAGGTCGATTTTTCTGTCCTTTTTTCCTATTGGTGGCTTTCCACCAGCCTTTGTCATACCATTCGATCCACTCACAACACGCTTCATCTTTTCATACGTTTAGAGTATTTTTTCAATGTCCATACACCCTTTCCTACGTGTTGAATAAGCATTTTGCAAGGCTGACGTACCCTCTATCCTCCCCATCTTCACCATCATTTATAGCGATGTTTATCTTCCCAAACGTTTCTGTTCGACACGTTTGATAGTATCTCGACCTTTTTTGTCGGAACAGTATTTCCACGTATCTATTTGGTGGCCTTCAAGTCTAAATTCAATCGCGGGATGCATTGTATGACAATATGCATTTTCATCCTGCCTCCACTTGTTCCAGAAGCTATACACTAAGCTATACGCGGATCCAGCATGATATTGTCAGACATCCTTGTGAACATACGGGAGTGTATGATGTTGTATACATTTCGTATCCATGGGAAAAGATACCATGACGGGTTGTTTTCATGACGTGCTTGGCCCACTGGAAAAGTCGACTTGGTCCATTTGTGTATATGTTGACTGGGTTGATGTGAAAAGGCCGAGACAGTTTGAAATCATTTGGAGAGGTTTGGAAATGGTTTGTAGTGGCGTATAGATAGATGGGTAGTAAAGTTTGATTTTCGCTGTAGTGTGTTGGTGTGTGTAAAGTTTGTGAGGAAGTGTAATGTCTGAAATGGGTTTGTATGTTTGCTGTGTGTGAGTGTGCAGTGGAGGGAAGTGTGCATGAAGCGCGCCATTGGTTTAGTGGTAAAATATCTCGTTGCCATCGAGATGCCCCGGATTCGATTCCCGGATGGCGCATCCCTTTTGCCTCTCTCTCTCTCGAGGTCGATTTTTCTGTCCTTTTTTCCTATTGGTGGCTTTCCACCAGCCTTTGTCATACCATTCGATCCACTCACAACACGCTTCATCTTTTCATACGTTTAGAGTATTTTTTCAATGTCCATACACCCTTTCCTACGTGTTGAATAAGCATTTTGCAAGGCTGACGTACCCTCTATCCTCCCCATCTTCACCATCATTTATAGCGATGTTTATCTTCCCAAACGTTTCTGTTCGACACGTTTGATAGTATCTCGACCTTTTTTGTCGGAACAGTATTTCCACGTATCTATTTGGTGGCCTTCAAGTCTAAATTCAATCGCGGGATGCATTGTATGACAATATGCATTTTCATCCTGCCTCCACTTGTTCCAGAAGCTATACACTAAGCTATACGCGGATCCAGCATGATATTGTCAGACATCCTTGTGAACATACGGGAGTGTATGATGTTGTATACATTTCGTATCCATGGGAAAAGATACCATGACGGGTTGTTTTCATGACGTGCTTGGCCCACTGGAAAAGTCGACTTGGTCCATTTGTGTATATGTTGACTGGGTTGATGTGAAAAGGCCGAGACAGTTTGAAATCATTTGGAGAGGTTTGGAAATGGTTTGTAGTGGCGTATAGATAGATGGGTAGTAAAGTTTGATTTTCGCTGTAGTGTGTTGGTGTGTGTAAAGTTTGTGAGGAAGTGTAATGTCTGAAATGGGTTTGTATGTTTGCTGTGTGTGAGTGTGCAGTGGAGGGAAGTGTGCATGAAGCGCGCCATTGGTTTAGTGGTAAAATATCTCGTTGCCATCGAGATGCCCCGGATTCGATTCCCGGATGGCGCATCCCTTTTGCCTCTCTCGAGGTCGATTTTTCTGTCCTTTTTTCCTATTGGTGGCTTTCCACCAGCCTTTGTCATACCATTCGATCCACTCACAACACGCTTCATCTTTTCATACGTTTAGAGTATTTTTTCAATGTCCATACACCCTTTCCTACGTGTTGAATAAGCATTTTGCAAGGCTGACGTACCCTCTATCCTCCCCATCTTCACCATCATTTATAGCGATGTTTATCTTCCCAAACGTTTCTGTTCGACACGTTTGATAGTATCTCGACCTTTTTTGTCGGAACAGTATTTCCACGTATCTATTTGGTGGCCTTCAAGTCTAAATTCAATCGCGGGATGCATTGTATGACAATATGCATTTTCATCCTGCCTCCACTTGTTCCAGAAGCTATACACTAAGCTATACGCGGATCCAGCATGATATTGTCAGACATCCTTGTGAACATACGGGAGTGTATGATGTTGTATACATTTCGTATCCATGGGAAAAGATACCATGACGGGTTGTTTTCATGACGTGCTTGGCCCACTGGAAAAGTCGACTTGGTCCATTTGTGTATATGTTGACTGGGTTGATGTGAAAAGGCCGAGACAGTTTGAAATCATTTGGAGAGGTTTGGAAATGGTTTGTAGTGGCGTATAGATAGATGGGTAGTAAAGTTTGATTTTCGCTGTAGTGTGTTGGTGTGTGTAAAGTTTGTGAGGAAGTGTAATGTCTGAAATGGGTTTGTATGTTTGCTGTGTGTGAGTGTGCAGTGGAGGGAAGTGTGCATGAAGCGCGCCATTGGTTTAGTGGTAAAATATCTCGTTGCCATCGAGATGCCCCGGATTCGATTCCCGGATGGCGCATCCCTTTTGCCTCTCTCGAGGTCGATTTTTCTGTCCTTTTTTCCTATTGGTGGCTTTCCACCAGCCTTTGTCATACCATTCGATCCACTCACAACACGCTTCATCTTTTCATACGTTTAGAGTATTTTTTCAATGTCCATACACCCTTTCCTACGTGTTGAATAAGCATTTTGCAAGGCTGACGTACCCTCTATCCTCCCCATCTTCACCATCATTTATAGCGATGTTTATCTTCCCAAACGTTTCTGTTCGACACGTTTGATAGTATCTCGACCTTTTTTGTCGGAACAGTATTTCCACGTATCTATTTGGTGGCCTTCAAGTCTAAATTCAATCGCGGGATGCATTGTATGACAATATGCATTTTCATCCTGCCTCCACTTGTTCCAGAAGCTATACACTAAGCTATACGCGGATCCAGCATGATATTGTCAGACATCCTTGTGAACATACGGGAGTGTATGATGTTGTATACATTTCGTATCCATGGGAAAAGATACCATGACGGGTTGTTTTCATGACGTGCTTGGCCCACTGGAAAAGTCGACTTGGTCCATTTGTGTATATGTTGACTGGGTTGATGTGAAAAGGCCGAGACAGTTTGAAATCATTTGGAGAGGTTTGGAAATGGTTTGTAGTGGCGTATAGATAGATGGGTAGTAAAGTTTGATTTTCGCTGTAGTGTGTTGGTGTGTGTAAAGTTTGTGAGGAAGTGTAATGTCTGAAATGGGTTTGTATGTTTGCTGTGTGTGAGTGTGCAGTGGAGGGAAGTGTGCATGAAGCGCGCCATTGGTTTAGTGGTAAAATATCTCGTTGCCATCGAGATGCCCCGGATTCGATTCCCGGATGGCGCATCCCTTTTGCCTCTCTCGAGGTCGATTTTTCTGTCCTTTTTTCCTATTGGTGGCTTTCCACCAGCCTTTGTCATACCATTCGATCCACTCACAACACGCTTCATCTTTTCATACGTTTAGAGTATTTTTTCAATGTCCATACACCCTTTCCTACGTGTTGAATAAGCATTTTGCAAGGCTGACGTACCCTCTATCCTCCCCATCTTCACCATCATTTATAGCGATGTTTATCTTCCCAAACGTTTCTGTTCGACACGTTTGATAGTATCTCGACCTTTTTTGTCGGAACAGTATTTCCACGTATCTATTTGGTGGCCTTCAAGTCTAAATTCAATCGCGGGATGCATTGTATGACAATATGCATTTTCATCCTGCCTCCACTTGTTCCAGAAGCTATACACTAAGCTATACGCGGATCCAGCATGATATTGTCAGACATCCTTGTGAACATACGGGAGTGTATGATGTTGTATACATTTCGTATCCATGGGAAAAGATACCATGACGGGTTGTTTTCATGACGTGCTTGGCCCACTGGAAAAGTCGACTTGGTCCATTTGTGTATATGTTGACTGGGTTGATGTGAAAAGGCCGAGACAGTTTGAAATCATTTGGAGAGGTTTGGAAATGGTTTGTAGTGGCGTATAGATAGATGGGTAGTAAAGTTTGATTTTCGCTGTAGTGTGTTGGTGTGTGTAAAGTTTGTGAGGAAGTGTAATGTCTGAAATGGGTTTGTATGTTTGCTGTGTGTGAGTGTGCAGTGGAGGGAAGTGTGCATGAAGCGCGCCATTGGTTTAGTGGTAAAATATCTCGTTGCCATCGAGATGCCCCGGATTCGATTCCCGGATGGCGCATCCCTTTTGCCTCTCTCGAGGTCGATTTTTCTGTCCTTTTTTCCTATTGGTGGCTTTCCACCAGCCTTTGTCATACCATTCGATCCACTCACAACACGCTTCATCTTTTCATACGTTTAGAGTATTTTTTCAATGTCCATACACCCTTTCCTACGTGTTGAATAAGCATTTTGCAAGGCTGACGTACCCTCTATCCTCCCCATCTTCACCATCATTTATAGCGATGTTTATCTTCCCAAACGTTTCTGTTCGACACGTTTGATAGTATCTCGACCTTTTTTGTCGGAACAGTATTTCCACGTATCTATTTGGTGGCCTTCAAGTCTAAATTCAATCGCGGGATGCATTGTATGACAATATGCATTTTCATCCTGCCTCCACTTGTTCCAGAAGCTATACACTAAGCTATACGCGGATCCAGCATGATATTGTCAGACATCCTTGTGAACATACGGGAGTGTATGATGTTGTATACATTTCGTATCCATGGGAAAAGATACCATGACGGGTTGTTTTCATGACGTGCTTGGCCCACTGGAAAAGTCGACTTGGTCCATTTGTGTATATGTTGACTGGGTTGATGTGAAAAGGCCGAGACAGTTTAAAATCATTTGGAGAGGTTTGGAAATGGTTTGTAGTGGCGTATAGATAGATGGGTAGTAAAGTTTGATTTTCGCTGTAGTGTGTTGGTGTGTGTAAAGTTTGTGAGGAAGTGTAATGTCTGAAATGGGTTTGTATGTTTGCTGTGTGTGAGTGTGCAGTGGAGGGAAGTGTGCATGAAGCGCGCCATTGGTTTAGTGGTAAAATATCTCGTTGCCATCGAGATGCCCCGGATTCGATTCCCGGATGGCGCATCCCTTTTGCCTCTCTCGAGGTCGATTTTTCTGTCCTTTTTTCCTATTGGTGGCTTTCCACCAGCCTTTGTCATACCATTCGATCCACTCACAACACGCTTCATCTTTTCATACGTTTAGAGTATTTTTTCAATGTCCATACACCCTTTCCTACGTGTTGAATAAGCATTTTGCAAGGCTGACGTACCCTCTATCCTCCCCATCTTCACCATCATTTATAGCGATGTTTATCTTCCCAAACGTTTCTGTTCGACACGTTTGATAGTATCTCGACCTTTTTTGTCGGAACAGTATTTCCACGTATCTATTTGGTGGCCTTCAAGTCTAAATTCAATCGCGGGATGCATTGTATGACAATATGCATTTTCATCCTGCCTCCACTTGTTCCAGAAGCTATACACTAAGCTATACGCGGATCCAGCATGATATTGTCAGACATCCTTGTGAACATACGGGAGTGTATGATGTTGTATACATTTCGTATCCATGGGAAAAGATACCATGACGGGTTGTTTTCATGACGTGCTTGGCCCACTGGAAAAGTCGACTTGGTCCATTTGTGTATATGTTGACTGGGTTGATGTGAAAAGGCCGAGACAGTTTGAAATCATTTGGAGAGGTTTGGAAATGGTTTGTAGTGGCGTATAGATAGATGGGTAGTAAAGTTTGATTTTCGCTGTAGTGTGTTGGTGTGTGTAAAGTTTGTGAGGAAGTGTAATGTCTGAAATGGGTTTGTATGTTTGCTGTGTGTGAGTGTGCAGTGGAGGGAAGTGTGCATGAAGCGCGCCATTGGTTTAGTGGTAAAATATCTCGTTGCCATCGAGATGCCCCGGATTCGATTCCCGGATGGCGCATCCCTTTTGCCTCTCTCGAGGTCGATTTTTCTGTCCTTTTTTCCTATTGGTGGCTTTCCACCAGCCTTTGTCATACCATTCGATCCACTCACAACACGCTTCATCTTTTCATACGTTTAGAGTATTTTTTCAATGTCCATACACCCTTTCCTACGTGTTGAATAAGCATTTTGCAAGGCTGACGTACCCTCTATCCTCCCCATCTTCACCATCATTTATAGCGATGTTTATCTTCCCAAACGTTTCTGTTCGACACGTTTGATAGTATCTCGACCTTTTTTGTCGGAACAGTATTTCCACGTATCTATTTGGTGGCCTTCAAGTCTAAATTCAATCGCGGGATGCATTGTATGACAATATGCATTTTCATCCTGCCTCCACTTGTTCCAGAAGCTATACACTAAGCTATACGCGGATCCAGCATGATATTGTCAGACATCCTTGTGAACATACGGGAGTGTATGATGTTGTATACATTTCGTATCCATGGGAAAAGATACCATGACGGGTTGTTTTCATGACGTGCTTGGCCCACTGGAAAAGTCGACTTGGTCCATTTGTGTATATGTTGACTGGGTTGATGTGAAAAGGCCGAGACAGTTTGAAATCATTTGGAGAGGTTTGGAAATGGTTTGTAGTGGCGTATAGATAGATGGGTAGTAAAGTTTGATTTTCGCTGTAGTGTGTTGGTGTGTGTAAAGTTTGTGAGGAAGTGTAATGTCTGAAATGGGTTTGTATGTTTGCTGTGTGTGAGTGTGCAGTGGAGGGAAGTGTGCATGAAGCGCGCCATTGGTTTAGTGGTAAAATATCTCGTTGCCATCGAGATGCCCCGGATTCGATTCCCGGATGGCGCATCCCTTTTGCCTCTCTCGAGGTCGATTTTTCTGTCCTTTTTTCCTATTGGTGGCTTTCCACCAGCCTTTGTCATACCATTCGATCCACTCACAACACGCTTCATCTTTTCATACGTTTAGAGTATTTTTTCAATGTCCATACACCCTTTCCTACGTGTTGAATAAGCATTTTGCAAGGCTGACGTACCCTCTATCCTCCCCATCTTCACCATCATTTATAGCGATGTTTATCTTCCCAAACGTTTCTGTTCGACACGTTTGATAGTATCTCGACCTTTTTTGTCGGAACAGTATTTCCACGTATCTATTTGGTGGCCTTCAAGTCTAAATTCAATCGCGGGATGCATTGTATGACAATATGCATTTTCATCCTGCCTCCACTTGTTCCAGAAGCTATACACTAAGCTATACGCGGATCCAGCATGATATTGTCAGACATCCTTGTGAACATACGGGAGTGTATGATGTTGTATACATTTCGTATCCATGGGAAAAGATACCATGACGGGTTGTTTTCATGACGTGCTTGGCCCACTGGAAAAGTCGACTTGGTCCATTTGTGTATATGTTGACTGGGTTGATGTGAAAAGGCCGAGACAGTTTGAAATCATTTGGAGAGGTTTGGAAATGGTTTGTAGTGGCGTATAGATAGATGGGTAGTAAAGTTTGATTTTCGCTGTAGTGTGTTGGTGTGTGTAAAGTTTGTGAGGAAGTGTAATGTCTGAAATGGGTTTGTATGTTTGCTGTGTGTGAGTGTGCAGTGGAGGGAAGTGTGCATGAAGCGCGCCATTGGTTTAGTGGTAAAATATCTCGTTGCCATCGAGATGCCCCGGATTCGATTCCCGGATGGCGCATCCCTTTTGCCTCTCTCGAGGTCGATTTTTCTGTCCTTTTTTCCTATTGGTGGCTTTCCACCAGCCTTTGTCATACCATTCGATCCACTCACAACACGCTTCATCTTTTCATACGTTTAGAGTATTTTTTCAATGTCCATACACCCTTTCCTACGTGTTGAATAAGCATTTTGCAAGGCTGACGTACCCTCTATCCTCCCCATCTTCACCATCATTTATAGCGATGTTTATCTTCCCAAACGTTTCTGTTCGACACGTTTGATAGTATCTCGACCTTTTTTGTCGGAACAGTATTTCCACGTATCTATTTGGTGGCCTTCAAGTCTAAATTCAATCGCGGGATGCATTGTATGACAATATGCATTTTCATCCTGCCTCCACTTGTTCCAGAAGCTATACACTAAGCTATACGCGGATCCAGCATGATATTGTCAGACATCCTTGTGAACATACGGGAGTGTATGATGTTGTATACATTTCGTATCCATGGGAAAAGATACCATGACGGGTTGTTTTCATGACGTGCTTGGCCCACTGGAAAAGTCGACTTGGTCCATTTGTGTATATGTTGACTGGGTTGATGTGAAAAGGCCGAGACAGTTTGAAATCATTTGGAGAGGTTTGGAAATGGTTTGTAGTGGCGTATAGATAGATGGGTAGTAAAGTTTGATTTTCGCTGTAGTGTGTTGGTGTGTGTAAAGTTTGTGAGGAAGTGTAATGTCTGAAATGGGTTTGTATGTTTGCTGTGTGTGAGTGTGCAGTGGAGGGAAGTGTGCATGAAGCGCGCCATTGGTTTAGTGGTAAAATATCTCGTTGCCATCGAGATGCCCCGGATTTCGATTCCCGGATGGCGCATCCCTTTTGCCTCTCTCGAGGTCGATTTTTCTGTCCTTTTTTCCTATTGGTGGCTTTCCACCAGCCTTTGTCATACCATTCGATCCACTCACAACACGCTTCATCTTTTCATACGTTTAGAGTATTTTTTCAATGTCCATACACCCTTTCCTACGTGTTGAATAAGCATTTTGCAAGGCTGACGTACCCTCTATCCTCCCCATCTTCACCATCATTTATAGCGATGTTTATCTTCCCAAACGTTTCTGTTCGACACGTTTGATAGTATCTCGACCTTTTTTGTCGGAACAGTATTTCCACGTATCTATTTGGTGGCCTTCAAGTCTAAATTCAATCGCGGGATGCATTGTATGACAATATGCATTTTCATCCTGCCTCCACTTGTTCCAGAAGCTATACACTAAGCTATACGCGGATCCAGCATGATATTGTCAGACATCCTTGTGAACATACGGGAGTGTATGATGTTGTATACATTTCGTATCCATGGGAAAAGATACCATGACGGGTTGTTTTCATGACGTGCTTGGCCCACTGGAAAAGTCGACTTGGTCCATTTGTGTATATGTTGACTGGGTTGATGTGAAAAGGCCGAGACAGTTTGAAATCATTTGGAGAGGTTTGGAAATGGTTTGTAGTGGCGTATAGATAGATGGGTAGTAAAGTTTGATTTTCGCTGTAGTGTGTTGGTGTGTGTAAAGTTTGTGAGGAAGTGTAATGTCTGAAATGGGTTTGTATGTTTGCTGTGTGTGAGTGTGCAGTGGAGGGAAGTGTGCATGAAGCGCGCCATTGGTTTAGTGGTAAAATATCTCGTTGCCATCGAGATGCCCCGATTCGATTCCCGGATGGCGCATCCCTTTTGCCTCTCTCGAGGTCGATTTTTCTGTCCTTTTTTCCTATTGGTGGCTTTCCACCAGCCTTTGTCATACCATTCGATCCACTCACAACACGCTTCATCTTTTCATACGTTTAGAGTATTTTTTCAATGTCCATACACCCTTTCCTACGTGTTGAATAAGCATTTTGCAAGGCTGACGTACCCTCTATCCTCCCCATCTTCACCATCATTTATAGCGATGTTTATCTTCCCAAACGTTTCTGTTCGACACGTTTGATAGTATCTCGACCTTTTTTGTCGGAACAGTATTTCCACGTATCTATTTGGTGGCCTTCAAGTCTAAATTCAATCGCGGGATGCATTGTATGACAATATGCATTTTCATCCTGCCTCCACTTGTTCCAGAAGCTATACACTAAGCTATACGCGGATCCAGCATGATATTGTCAGACATCCTTGTGAACATACGGGAGTGTATGATGTTGTATACATTTCGTATCCATGGGAAAAGATACCATGACGGGTTGTTTTCATGACGTGCTTGGCCCACTGGAAAAGTCGACTTGGTCCATTTGTGTATATGTTGACTGGGTTGATGTGAAAAGGCCGAGACAGTTTGAAATCATTTGGAGAGGTTTGGAAATGGTTTGTAGTGGCGTATAGATAGATGGGTAGTAAAGTTTGATTTTCGCTGTAGTGTGTTGGTGTGTGTAAAGTTTGTGAGGAAGTGTAATGTCTGAAATGGGTTTGTATGTTTGCTGTGTGTGAGTGTGCAGTGGAGGGAAGTGTGCATGAAGCGCGCCATTGGTTTAGTGGTAAAATATCTCGTTGCCATCGAGATGCCCCGGATTCGATTCCCGGATGGCGCATCCCTTTTGCCTCTCTCGAGGTCGATTTTTCTGTCCTTTTTTCCTATTGGTGGCTTTCCACCAGCCTTTGTCATACCATTCGATCCACTCACAACACGCTTCATCTTTTCATACGTTTAGAGTATTTTTTCAATGTCCATACACCCTTTCCTACGTGTTGAATAAGCATTTTGCAAGGCTGACGTACCCTCTATCCTCCCCATCTTCACCATCATTTATAGCGATGTTTATCTTCCCAAACGTTTCTGTTCGACACGTTTGATAGTATCTCGACCTTTTTTGTCGGAACAGTATTTCCACGTATCTATTTGGTGGCCTTCAAGTCTAAATTCAATCGCGGGATGCATTGTATGACAATATGCATTTTCATCCTGCCTCCACTTGTTCCAGAAGCTATACACTAAGCTATACGCGGATCCAGCATGATATTGTCAGACATCCTTGTGAACATACGGGAGTGTATGATGTTGTATACATTTCGTATCCATGGGAAAAGATACCATGACGGGTTGTTTTCATGACGTGCTTGGCCCACTGGAAAAGTCGACTTGGTCCATTTGTGTATATGTTGACTGGGTTGATGTGAAAAGGCCGAGACAGTTTGAAATCATTTGGAGAGGTTTGGAAATGGTTTGTAGTGGCGTATAGATAGATGGGTAGTAAAGTTTGATTTTCGCTGTAGTGTGTTGGTGTGTGTAAAGTTTGTGAGGAAGTGTAATGTCTGAAATGGGTTTGTATGTTTGCTGTGTGTGAGTGTGCAGTGGAGGGAAGTGTGCATGAAGCGCGCCATTGGTTTAGTGGTAAAATATCTCGTTGCCATCGAGATGCCCCGGATTCGATTCCCGGATGGCGCATCCCTTTTGCCTCTCTCGAGGTCGATTTTTCTGTCCTTTTTTCCTATTGGTGGCTTTCCACCAGCCTTTGTCATACCATTCGATCCACTCACAACACGCTTCATCTTTTCATACGTTTAGAGTATTTTTTCAATGTCCATACACCCTTTCCTACGTGTTGAATAAGCATTTTGCAAGGCTGACGTACCCTCTATCCTCCCCATCTTCACCATCATTTATAGCGATGTTTATCTTCCCAAACGTTTCTGTTCGACACGTTTGATAGTATCTCGACCTTTTTTGTCGGAACAGTATTTCCACGTATCTATTTGGTGGCCTTCAAGTCTAAATTCAATCGCGGGATGCATTGTATGACAATATGCATTTTCATCCTGCCTCCACTTGTTCCAGAAGCTATACACTAAGCTATACGCGGATCCAGCATGATATTGTCAGACATCCTTGTGAACATACGGGAGTGTATGATGTTGTATACATTTCGTATCCATGGGAAAAGATACCATGACGGGTTGTTTTCATGACGTGCTTGGCCCACTGGAAAAGTCGACTTGGTCCATTTGTGTATATGTTGACTGGGTTGATGTGAAAAGGCCGAGACAGTTTGAAATCATTTGGAGAGGTTTGGAAATGGTTTGTAGTGGCGTATAGATAGATGGGTAGTAAAGTTTGATTTTCGCTGTAGTGTGTTGGTGTGTGTAAAGTTTGTGAGGAAGTGTAATGTCTGAAATGGGTTTGTATGTTTGCTGTGTGTGAGTGTGTGTGGAGGGGGAAGTGTGCATGAAGCGCGCCATTGGTTTAGTGGTAAAATATCTCGTTGCCATCGAGATGCCCCGGATTCGATTCCCGGATGGCGCATCCCTTTTGCCTCTCTCGAGGTCGATTTTTCTGTCCTTTTTTCCTATTGGTGGCTTTCCACCAGCCTTTGTCATACCATTCGATCCACTCACAACACGCTTCATCTTTTCATACGTTTAGAGTATTTTTTCAATGTCCATACACCCTTTCCTACGTGTTGAATAAGCATTTTGCAAGGCTGACGTACCCTCTATCCTCCCCATCTTCACCATCATTTATAGCGATGTTTATCTTCCCAAACGTTTCTGTTCGACACGTTTGATAGTATCTCGACCTTTTTTGTCGGAACAGTATTTCCACGTATCTATTTGGTGGCCTTCAAGTCTAAATTCAATCGCGGGATGCATTGTATGACAATATGCATTTTCATCCTGCCTCCACTTGTTCCAGAAGCTATACACTAAGCTATACGCGGATCCAGCATGATATTGTCAGACATCCTTGTGAACATACGGGAGTGTATGATGTTGTATACATTTCGTATCCATGGGAAAAGATACCATGACGGGTTGTTTTCATGACGTGCTTGGCCCACTGGAAAAGTCGACTTGGTCCATTTGTGTATATGTTGACTGGGTTGATGTGAAAAGGCCGAGACAGTTTGAAATCATTTGGAGAGGTTTGGAAATGGTTTGTAGTGGCGTATAGATAGATGGGTAGTAAAGTTTGATTTTCGCTGTAGTGTGTTGGTGTGTGTAAAGTTTGTGAGGAAGTGTAATGTCTGAAATGGGTTTGTATGTTTGCTGTGTGTGAGTGTGCAGTGGAGGGAAGTGTGCATGAAGCGCGCCATTGGTTTAGTGGTAAAATATCTCGTTGCCATCGAGATGCCCCGGATTCGATTCCCGGATGGCGCATCCCTTTTGCCTCTCTCGAGGTCGATTTTTCTGTCCTTTTTTCCTATTGGTGGCTTTCCACCAGCCTTTGTCATACCATTCGATCCACTCACAACACGCTTCATCTTTTCATACGTTTAGAGTATTTTTTCAATGTCCATACACCCTTTCCTACGTGTTGAATAAGCATTTTGCAAGGCTGACGTACCCTCTATCCTCCCCATCTTCACCATCATTTATAGCGATGTTTATCTTCCCAAACGTTTCTGTTCGACACGTTTGATAGTATCTCGACCTTTTTTGTCGGAACAGTATTTCCACGTATCTATTTGGTGGCCTTCAAGTCTAAATTCAATCGCGGGATGCATTGTATGACAATATGCATTTTCATCCTGCCTCCACTTGTTCCAGAAGCTATACACTAAGCTATACGCGGATCCAGCATGATATTGTCAGACATCCTTGTGAACATACGGGAGTGTATGATGTTGTATACATTTCGTATCCATGGGAAAAGATACCATGACGGGTTGTTTTCATGACGTGCTTGGCCCACTGGAAAAGTCGACTTGGTCCATTTGTGTATATGTTGACTGGGTTGATGTGAAAAGGCCGAGACAGTTTGAAATCATTTGGAGAGGTTTGGAAATGGTTTGTAGTGGCGTATAGATAGATGGGTAGTAAAGTTTGATTTTCGCTGTAGTGTGTTGGTGTGTGTAAAGTTTGTGAGGAAGTGTAATGTCTGAAATGGGTTTGTATGTTTGCTGTGTGTGAGTGTGCAGTGGAGGGAAGTGTGCATGAAGCGCGCCATTGGTTTAGTGGTAAAATATCTCGTTGCCATCGAGATGCCCCGGATTCGATTCCCGGATGGCGCATCCCTTTTGCCTCTCTCGAGGTCGATTTTTCTGTCCTTTTTTCCTATTGGTGGCTTTCCACCAGCCTTTGTCATACCATTCGATCCACTCACAACACGCTTCATCTTTTCATACGTTTAGAGTATTTTTTCAATGTCCATACACCCTTTCCTACGTGTTGAATAAGCATTTTGCAAGGCTGACGTACCCTCTATCCTCCCCATCTTCACCATCATTTATAGCGATGTTTATCTTCCCAAACGTTTCTGTTCGACACGTTTGATAGTATCTCGACCTTTTTTGTCGGAACAGTATTTCCACGTATCTATTTGGTGGCCTTCAAGTCTAAATTCAATCGCGGGATGCATTGTATGACAATATGCATTTTCATCCTGCCTCCACTTGTTCCAGAAGCTATACACTAAGCTATACGCGGATCCAGCATGATATTGTCAGACATCCTTGTGAACATACGGGAGTGTATGATGTTGTATACATTTCGTATCCATGGGAAAAGATACCATGACGGGTTGTTTTCATGACGTGCTTGGCCCACTGGAAAAGTCGACTTGGTCCATTTGTGTATATGTTGACTGGGTTGATGTGAAAAGGCCGAGACAGTTTGAAATCATTTGGAGAGGTTTGGAAATGGTTTGTAGTGGCGTATAGATAGATGGGTAGTAAAGTTTGATTTTCGCTGTAGTGTGTTGGTGTGTGTAAAGTTTGTGAGGAAGTGTAATGTCTGAAATGGGTTTGTATGTTTGCTGTGTGTGAGTGTGCAGTGGAGGGAAGTGTGCATGAAGCGCGCCATTGGTTTAGTGGTAAAATATCTCGTTGCCATCGAGATGCCCCGGATTCGATTCCCGGATGGCGCATCCCTTTTGCCTCTCTCGAGGTCGATTTTTCTGTCCTTTTTTCCTATTGGTGGCTTTCCACCAGCCTTTGTCATACCATTCGATCCACTCACAACACGCTTCATCTTTTCATACGTTTAGAGTATTTTTTCAATGTCCATACACCCTTTCCTACGTGTTGAATAAGCATTTTGCAAGGCTGACGTACCCTCTATCCTCCCCATCTTCACCATCATTTATAGCGATGTTTATCTTCCCAAACGTTTCTGTTCGACACGTTTGATAGTATCTCGACCTTTTTTGTCGGAACAGTATTTCCACGTATCTATTTGGTGGCCTTCAAGTCTAAATTCAATCGCGGGATGCATTGTATGACAATATGCATTTTCATCCTGCCTCCACTTGTTCCAGAAGCTATACACTAAGCTATACGCGGATCCAGCATGATATTGTCAGACATCCTTGTGAACATACGGGAGTGTATGATGTTGTATACATTTCGTATCCATGGGAAAAGATACCATGACGGGTTGTTTTCATGACGTGCTTGGCCCACTGGAAAAGTCGACTTGGTCCATTTGTGTATATGTTGACTGGGTTGATGTGAAAAGGCCGAGACAGTTTGAAATCATTTGGAGAGGTTTGGAAATGGTTTGTAGTGGCGTATAGATAGATGGGTAGTAAAGTTTGATTTTCGCTGTAGTGTGTTGGTGTGTGTAAAGTTTGTGAGGAAGTGTAATGTCTGAAATGGGTTTGTATGTTTGCTGTGTGTGAGTGTGCAGTGGAGGGAAGTGTGCATGAAGCGCGCCATTGGTTTAGTGGTAAAATATCTCGTTGCCATCGAGATGCCCCGGATTCGATTCCCGGATGGCGCATCCCTTTTGCCTCTCTCGAGGTCGATTTTTCTGTCCTTTTTTCCTATTGGTGGCTTTCCACCAGCCTTTGTCATACCATTCGATCCACTCACAACACGATTCATCTTTTCATACGTTTAGAGTATTTTTTCAATGTCCATACACCCTTTCCTACGTGTTGAATAAGCATTTTGCAAGGCTGACGTACCCTCTATCCTCCCCATCTTCACCATCATTTATAGCGATGTTTATCTTCCCAAACGTTTCTGTTCGACACGTTTGATAGTATCTCGACCTTTTTTGTCGGAACAGTATTTCCACGTATCTATTTGGTGGCCTTCAAGTCTAAATTCAATCGCGGGATGCATTGTATGACAATATGCATTTTCATCCTGCCTCCACTTGTTCCAGAAGCTATACACTAAGCTATACGCGGATCCAGCATGATATTGTCAGACATCCTTGTGAACATACGGGAGTGTATGATGTTGTATACATTTTGTTTTCATGACGTGCTTGGCCCACTGGAAAAGTCGACTTGGTCCATTTGTGTATATGTTGACTGGGTTGATGTGAAAAGGCCGAGACAGTTTGAAATCATTTGGAGAGGTTTGGAAATGGTTTGTAGTGGCGTATAGATAGATGGGTAGTAAAGTTTGATTTTCGCTGTAGTGTGTTGGTGTGTGTAAAGTTTGTGAGGAAGTGTAATGTCTGAAATGGGTTTGTATGTTTGCTGTGTGTGAGTGTGCAGTGGAGGGAAGTGTGCATGAAGCGCGCCATTGGTTTAGTGGTAAAATATCTCGTTGCCATCGAGATGCCCCGGATTCGATTCCCGGATGGCGCATCCCTTTTGCCTCTCTCGAGGTCGATTTTTCTGTCCTTTTTTCCTATTGGTGGCTTTCCACCAGCCTTTGTCATACCATTCGATCCACTCACAACACGCTTCATCTTTTCATACGTTTAGAGTATTTTTTTTCATGTCCATACACCCTTTCCTACGTGTTGAATAAGCATTTTGCAAGGCTGACGTACCCTCTATCCTCCCCATCTTCACCATCATTTATAGCGATGTTTATCTTCCCAAACGTTTCTGTTCGACACGTTTGATAGTATCTCGACCTTTTTTGTCGGAACAGTATTTCCACGTATCTATTTGGTGGCCTTCAAGTCTAAATTCAATCGCGGGATGCATTGTATGACAATATGCATTTTCATCCTGCCTCCACTTGTTCCAGAAGCTATACACTAAGCTATACGCGGATCCAGCATGATATTGTCAGACATCCTTGTGAACATACGGGAGTGTATGATGTTGTATACATTTCGTATCCATGGGAAAAGATACCATGACGGGTTGTTTTCATGACGTGCTTGGCCCACTGGAAAAGTCGACTTGGTCCATTTGTGTATATGTTGACTGGGTTGATGTGAAAAGGCCGAGACAGTTTGAAATCATTTGGAGAGGTTTGGAAATGGTTTGTAGTGGCGTATAGATAGATGGGTAGTAAAGTTTGATTTTCGCTGTAGTGTGTTGGTGTGTGTAAAGTTTGTGAGGAAGTGTAATGTCTGAAATGGGTTTGTATGTTTGCTGTGTGTGAGTGTGCAGTGGAGGGAAGTGTGCATGAAGCGCGCCATTGGTTTAGTGGTAAAATATCTCGTTGCCATCGAGATGCCCCGGATTCGATTCCCGGATGGCGCATCCCTTTTGCCTCTCTCGAGGTCGATTTTTCTGTCCTTTTTTCCTATTGGTGGCTTTCCACCAGCCTTTGTCATACCATTCGATCCACTCACAACACGCTTCATCTTTTCATACGTTTAGAGTATTTTTTCAATGTCCATACACCCTTTCCTACGTGTTGAATAAGCATTTTGCAAGGCTGACGTACCCTCTATCCTCCCCATCTTCACCATCATTTATAGCGATGTTTATCTTCCCAAACGTTTCTGTTCGACACGTTTGATAGTATCTCGACCTTTTTTGTCGGAACAGTATTTCCACGTATCTATTTGGTGGCCTTCAAGTCTAAATTCAATCGCGGGATGCATTGTATGACAATATGCATTTTCATCCTGCCTCCACTTGTTCCAGAAGCTATACACTAAGCTATACGCGGATCCAGCATGATATTGTCAGACATCCTTGTGAACATACGGGAGTGTATGATGTTGTATACATTTCGTATCCATGGGAAAAGATACCATGACGGGTTGTTTTCATGACGTGCTTGGCCCACTGGAAAAGTCGACTTGGTCCATTTGTGTATATGTTGACTGGGTTGATGTGAAAAGGCCGAGACAGTTTGAAATCATTTGGAGAGGTTTGGAAATGGTTTGTAGTGGCGTATAGATAGATGGGTAGTAAAGTTTGATTTTCGCTGTAGTGTGTTGGTGTGTGTAAAGTTTGTGAGGAAGTGTAATGTCTGAAATGGGTTTGTATGTTTGCTGTGTGTGAGTGTGCAGTGGAGGGAAGTGTGCATGAAGCGCGCCATTGGTTTAGTGGTAAAATATCTCGTTGCCATCGAGATGCCCCGGATTCGATTCCCGGATGGCGCATCCCTTTTGCCTCTCTCGAGGTCGATTTTTCTGTCCTTTTTTCCTATTGGTGGCTTTCCACCAGCCTTTGTCATACCATTCGATCCACTCACAACACGCTTCATCTTTTCATACGTTTAGAGTATTTTTTCAATGTCCATACACCCTTTCCTACGTGTTGAATAAGCATTTTGCAAGGCTGACGTACCCTCTATCCTCCCCATCTTCACCATCATTTATAGCGATGTTTATCTTCCCAAACGTTTCTGTTCGACACGTTTGATAGTATCTCGACCTTTTTTGTCGGAACAGTATTTCCACGTATCTATTTGGTGGCCTTCAAGTCTAAATTCAATCGCGGGATGCATTGTATGACAATATGCATTTTCATCCTGCCTCCACTTGTTCCAGAAGCTATACACTAAGCTATACGCGGATCCAGCATGATATTGTCAGACATCCTTGTGAACATACGGGAGTGTATGATGTTGTATACATTTCGTATCCATGGGAAAAGATACCATGACGGGTTGTTTTCATGACGTGCTTGGCCCACTGGAAAAGTCGACTTGGTCCATTTGTGTATATGTTGACTGGGTTGATGTGAAAAGGCCGAGACAGTTTGAAATCATTTGGAGAGGTTTGGAAATGGTTTGTAGTGGCGTATAGATAGATGGGTAGTAAAGTTTGATTTTCGCTGTAGTGTGTTGGTGTGTGTAAAGTTTGTGAGGAAGTGTAATGTCTGAAATGGGTTTGTATGTTTGCTGTGTGTGAGTGTGCAGTGGAGGGAAGTGTGCATGAAGCGCGCCATTGGTTTAGTGGTAAAATATCTCGTTGCCATCGAGATGCCCCGGATTCGATTCCCGGATGGCGCATCCCTTTTGCCTCTCTCGAGGTCGATTTTTCTGTCCTTTTTTCCTATTGGTGGCTTTCCACCAGCCTTTGTCATACCATTCGATCCACTCACAACACGCTTCATCTTTTCATACGTTTAGAGTATTTTTTCAATGTCCATACACCCTTTCCTACGTGTTGAATAAGCATTTTGCAAGGCTGACGTACCCTCTATCCCCCATCTTCACCATCATTTATAGCGATGTTTATCTTCCCAAACGTTTCTGTTCGACACGTTTGATAGTATCTCGACCTTTTTTGTCGGAACAGTATTTCCACGTATCTATTTGGTGGCCTTCAAGTCTAAATTCAATCGCGGGATGCATTGTATGACAATATGCATTTTCATCCTGCCTCCACTTGTTCCAGAAGCTATACACTAAGCTATACGCGGATCCAGCATGATATTGTCAGACATCCTTGTGAACATACGGGAGTGTATGATGTTGTATACATTTCGTATCCATGGGAAAAGATACCATGACGGGTTGTTTTCATGACGTGCTTGGCCCACTGGAAAAGTCGACTTGGTCCATTTGTGTATATGTTGACTGGGTTGATGTGAAAAGGCCGAGACAGTTTGAAATCATTTGGAGAGGTTTGGAAATGGTTTGTAGTGGCGTATAGATAGATGGGTAGTAAAGTTTGATTTTCGCTGTAGTGTGTTGGTGTGTGTAAAGTTTGTGAGGAAGTGTAATGTCTGAAATGGGTTTGTATGTTTGCTGTGTGTGAGTGTGCAGTGGAGGGAAGTGTGCATGAAGCGCGCCATTGGTTTAGTGGTAAAATATCTCGTTGCCATCGAGATGCCCCGGATTCGATTCCCGGATGGCGCATCCCTTTTGCCTCTCTCGAGGTCGATTTTTCTGTCCTTTTTTCCTATTGGTGGCTTTCCACCAGCCTTTGTCATACCATTCGATCCACTCACAACACGCTTCATCTTTTCATACGTTTAGAGTATTTTTTCAATGTCCATACACCCTTTCCTACGTGTTGAATAAGCATTTTGCAAGGCTGACGTACCCTCTATCCTCCCCATCTTCACCATCATTTATAGCGATGTTTATCTCCCAAACGTTTCTGTTCGACACGTTTGATAGTATCTCGACCTTTTTTGTCGGAACAGTATTTCCACGTATCTATTTGGTGGCCTTCAAGTCTAAATTCAATCGCGGGATGCATTGTATGACAATATGCATTTTCATCCTGCCTCCACTTGTTCCAGAAGCTATACACTAAGCTATACGCGGATCCAGCATGATATTGTCAGACATCCTTGTGAACATACGGGAGTGTATGATGTTGTATACATTTCGTATCCATGGGAAAAGATACCATGACGGGTTGTTTTCATGACGTGCTTGGCCCACTGGAAAAGTCGACTTGGTCCATTTGTGTATATGTTGACTGGGTTGATGTGAAAAGGCCGAGACAGTTTGAAATCATTTGGAGAGGTTTGGAAATGGTTTGTAGTGGCGTATAGATAGATGGGTAGTAAAGTTTGATTTTCGCTGTAGTGTGTTGGTGTGTGTAAAGTTTGTGAGGAAGTGTAATGTCTGAAATGGGTTTGTATGTTTGCTGTGTGTGAGTGTGCAGTGGAGGGAAGTGTGCATGAAGCGCGCCATTGGTTTAGTGGTAAAATATCTCGTTGCCATCGAGATGCCCCGGATTCGATTCCCGGATGGCGCATCCCTTTTGCCTCTCTCGAGGTCGATTTTTCTGTCCTTTTTTCCTATTGGTGGCTTTCCACCAGCCTTTGTCATACCATTCGATCCACTCACAACACGCTTCATCTTTTCATACGTTTAGAGTATTTTTTCAATGTCCATACACCCTTTCCTACGTGTTGAATAAGCATTTTGCAAGGCTGACGTACCCTCTATCCCCCCATCTTCACCATCATTTATAGCGATGTTTATCTTCCCAAACGTTTCTGTTCGACACGTTTGATAGTATCTCGACCTTTTTTGTCGGAACAGTATTTCCACGTATCTATTTGGTGGCCTTCAAGTCTAAATTCAATCGCGGGATGCATTGTATGACAATATGCATTTTCATCCTGCCTCCACTTGTTCCAGAAGCTATACACTAAGCTATACGCGGATCCAGCATGATATTGTCAGACATCCTTGTGAACATACGGGAGTGTATGATGTTGTATACATTTCGTATCCATGGGAAAAGATACCATGACGGGTTGTTTTCATGACGTGCTTGGCCCACTGGAAAAGTCGACTTGGTCCATTTGTGTATATGTTGACTGGGTTGATGTGAAAAGGCCGAGACAGTTTGAAATCATTTGGAGAGGTTTGGAAATGGTTTGTAGTGGCGTATAGATAGATGGGTAGTAAAGTTTGATTTTCGCTGTAGTGTGTTGGTGTGTGTAAAGTTTGTGAGGAAGTGTAATGTCTGAAATGGGTTTGTATGTTTGCTGTGTGTGAGTGTGCAGTGGAGGGAAGTGTGCATGAAGCGCGCCATTGGTTTAGTGGTAAAATATCTCGTTGCCATCGAGATGCCCCGGATTCGATTCCCGGATGGCGCATCCCTTTTGCCTCTCTCGAGGTCGATTTTTCTGTCCTTTTTTCCTATTGGTGGCTTTCCACCAGCCTTTGTCATACCATTCGATCCACTCACAACACGCTTCATCTTTTCATACGTTTAGAGTATTTTTTCAATGTCCATACACCCTTTCCTACGTGTTGAATAAGCATTTTGCAAGGCTGACGTACCCTCTATCCCCCCATCTTCACCATCATTTATAGCGATGTTTATCTTCCCAAACGTTTCTGTTCGACACGTTTGATAGTATCTCGACCTTTTTTGTCGGAACAGTATTTCCACGTATCTATTTGGTGGCCTTCAAGTCTAAATTCAATCGCGGGATGCATTGTATGACAATATGCATTTTCATCCTGCCTCCACTTGTTCCAGAAGCTATACACTAAGCTATACGCGGATCCAGCATGATATTGTCAGACATCCTTGTGAACATACGGGAGTGTATGATGTTGTATACATTTCGTATCCATGGGAAAAGATACCATGACGGGTTGTTTTCATGACGTGCTTGGCCCACTGGAAAAGTCGACTTGGTCCATTTGTGTATATGTTGACTGGGTTGATGTGAAAAGGCCGAGACAGTTTGAAATCATTTGGAGAGGTTTGGAAATGGTTTGTAGTGGCGTATAGATAGATGGGTAGTAAAGTTTGATTTTCGCTGTAGTGTGTTGGTGTGTGTAAAGTTTGTGAGGAAGTGTAATGTCTGAAATGGGTTTGTATGTTTGCTGTGTGTGAGTGTGCAGTGGAGGGAAGTGTGCATGAAGCGCGCCATTGGTTTAGTGGTAAAATATCTCGTTGCCATCGAGATGCCCCGGATTCGATTCCCGGATGGCGCATCCCTTTTGCCTCTCTCGAGGTCGATTTTTCTGTCCTTTTTTCCTATTGGTGGCTTTCCACCAGCCTTTGTCATACCATTCGATCCACTCACAACACGCTTCATCTTTTCATACGTTTAGAGTATTTTTTCAATGTCCATACACCCTTTCCTACGTGTTGAATAAGCATTTTGCAAGGCTGACGTACCCTCTATCCTCCCCATCTTCACCATCATTTATAGCGATGTTTATCTTCCCAAACGTTTCTGTTCGACACGTTTGATAGTATCTCGACCTTTTTTGTCGGAACAGTATTTCCACGTATCTATTTGGTGGCCTTCAAGTCTAAATTCAATCGCGGGATGCATTGTATGACAATATGCATTTTCATCCTGCCTCCACTTGTTCCAGAAGCTATACACTAAGCTATACGCGGATCCAGCATGATATTGTCAGACATCCTTGTGAACATACGGGAGTGTATGATGTTGTATACATTTCGTATCCATGGGAAAAGATACCATGACGGGTTGTTTTCATGACGTGCTTGGCCCACTGGAAAAGTCGACTTGGTCCATTTGTGTATATGTTGACTGGGTTGATGTGAAAAGGCCGAGACAGTTTGAAATCATTTGGAGAGGTTTGGAAATGGTTTGTAGTGGCGTATAGATAGATGGGTAGTAAAGTTTGATTTTCGCTGTAGTGTGTTGGTGTGTGTAAAGTTTGTGAGGAAGTGTAATGTCTGAAATGGGTTTGTATGTTTGCTGTGTGTGAGTGTGCAGTGGAGGGAAGTGTGCATGAAGCGCGCCATTGGTTTAGTGGTAAAATATCTCGTTGCCATCGAGATGCCCCGGATTCGATTCCCGGATGGCGCATCCCTTTTGCCTCTCTCGAGGTCGATTTTTCTGTCCTTTTTTCCTATTGGTGGCTTTCCACCAGCCTTTGTCATACCATTCGATCCACTCACAACACGCTTCATCTTTTCATACGTTTAGAGTATTTTTTCAATGTCCATACACCCTTTCCTACGTGTTGAATAAGCATTTGGCAAGGCTGACGTACCCTCTATCCCCCCCATCTTCACCATCATTTATGGCGTTGTTTATCTTCCCTCTATTGAATCGACTAATTACCACATGCAGAGTCGGAATCAACAAAATTTGGCGGCAAAATTGCAAAATTACCATTAGATAAAGGCAAGCCTGTAGCAACTCGCCCTACATACTGATCGCCAGCTCCATTATAATGAATATGTCTTTCAGCCACTCGTCCTAGGGACCAACCACATTGAATGCATACATTTACAATAGATGGCCCAGAGGTGCTTCCAGAGATGACAAAGGTGGCAACACCTTTGCAAATTGAATGGGTACCAGTGTCAGCACCACAAACTTGATCAACATGAGCCACATTTCTTGAAAAACTCTTTCCAAATCTTTCACGCTGGCTGGGCCCAGGAAACAAAGCTCCAGATTTAAGTTGCGGATTACATGCTAGATATATATACTAAGAGCTTAGAACAACAAATCTCTGGTTTCAAGGGATGAGCGTAAATATGTTCAGGATCACGTCTCTTTTTCCATATTGATCCGTCTTTGACATGTAGAATGTGCATCCTAGGGCATCATTTTCAACAGATAAGTGTTCTAGGCAAGTTGAATCTGTTGATCTAGATCTGCACATTAAATTCCAAGGAAGGGATAAAAAAGATGCGTAAAGCCACCATCCATCAATGTGAGGGTGTGTTTGCAAAGCTCAGCATATTGGTTGATTTGAAGAGGACGTTTGCCACTATCTTTGATGGTTCCAGCCTATTCTTCGGCAGCACATCGTCTCTGTATTCCTACGATAAAATGAAGTATTTGGTTTAATTTTATATCTACCTTGGTACACGACTTTACAATCTGAGCTGAATTATGCTGGCAATGATGTCTGCATGAGTAAATAATAATCCTTATGGCTGAGCGATAGTTTCAGAGGGTTCTCAGTTTTGAACGGGAGTTCTGGAACTTCCATTCAATATATTTCGAGAAGTCATCATAAGGTCAAATCGATTGTGCTGTCGTCTGCTACCACAAACGACCTCTCTGACAAATGAAGCCACTTTATGATTTGCTTCAGGCCACTGTTGTAGCTCTACTTTGATTGCGGGGCAATTCTGCTGTCCCTCAAGTCGCTCAGGGTCGTCAACTTACGGCTTGACTCACCCATGAGTAAAAGCAAAATGACATCACTGACGACGAATCGCAAGCCGCAGATTTTTTGTCTGATTGTTTCTCCAAATTTCCCCCTTATCTTGAATTTTCTATAGTGTGTGTTTTTACACAATGGAAAAAGTCAGTCCATTTTTTTGACACTTACGGTTATTTTTCAATATCCGTCTGACTGAATGTGAATCCATGTTTTTCGATTTTGGATCGGATTTTGTGGTCTGATAGGCTGTGAATCAATTTTCGAGGGAATATTGTCTTTTTCACCCAATTTTGTATTGTTACATACACTCTAAATTGTGACCGGGGTGAAAAATGTATCTATTTTTCCAAATCTATTCGAAATCTATAGCCAATCAGAATCGAGTATTTGTCTTCTTCACAAAAACACACACAAAACACACATTCAAAACTTTACTTTATTGAATGTACTTTCATATTACACTTGAACTCACTATACCTGAATAGTATTTGAGAATATTTCAATTTTTTGTCAAAAAGTCAAATTTCAGTGAAAAAGACAATATTTTTCTACCAAAATTGAGTTCATTTCCAAATCGATTCCATCATACTGAAGTCAAGTATAAATGAAAAGTAACATAAATTGGCCAAATAAAATTCACGTGTGTATAGGTGTGTTTTGCGTGAACTTGGTAAATACTCGATTCTGATTGGCTGATCGATTTGCAGATCGATTTGAAAAATCGATACATTTGAGACCCCTCTCACAATTTAGAATGAAATCGACAATATGATACTGAGGAAGTTCTGGTCCTCTCGGGGTCATATCTTTAATGCTTTGGAGAGATGTTAAACGATGTTGCTGTCAGTATTTCCAATCTACAGACAATTTATAATGACGAACGAATACGTAGAAAAGACTCTCAATCAGAATGAGCGCATAAGGTTCTTATAGACTAATGTGGGCTTGTCTGGCCAGCTCCGTGAACACACCGCCCTCTTGAGCCAAAAGCGCCTTCGGGGTGTCGAACTCCACCACTGAACCACGATCCATCACCAAGATCTTGTCGCTGTCACTAATCGTGTCCAAACGATGCGCAATGATCAACATCGTCACGTCTCGAAAGCACTCTTTGATAGTATGTTGAATCAGACGATCCGACTCCAAGTCGATGTTGGCAGTCGCCTCATCCAAGACAACCACGCGGCTCTGTCGCAACAAGGCACGTGCAATACACAACAACTGCCGCTGACCCACAGACAGATTGCCTCCCTTCTCTGCCACTTGGAAGTCAAGACCACCTTCCAAACCATCGGCCAAGTGCACTTTCTTGAGCACATCCCACAAGTTCGCATCACTGGCTTGTTGGGATGGGTCAATGTTGAATCGAAGGGAGCCGCTGAAGATGACAGGGTCTTGCGGGATGATGGTGAGTCTTGATCGCAGAGTTTTCAAGTTGATTTTCGAAATGTCCACGTCGTCAATCTTGATACAGCCACTGGAGGCTTCGACCATGCGAAACAGAGCGACCATGAGCGTACTCTTTCCAGACCCAGTTCGACCGCAGATGCCGATTTTCTCTCCACCTTTTGCCTCGAAGCTCACATCTCGCAAGACCAAATCAAGGTGGTCTCGGTATCGCATGGAGTATGATTCGAATCTGATGGTGCCTTGTGTGGGCCATTGTGATGGGACTTCTTGACTTTCGGTGCAAGTATCACCTTCGGTGGTCAAGTGGTTGTAGTAATCAAGACGTTCCACACAAGTCATGATATTCTCGACCATGGACGAATGCATGGTCACTCTGGACAAGAAGCCTGACATTTGCGATGCATACGTGAGAGCCAACCCTGCCGCAGTGACGCCAATTGAGGACTTGGTAGCAACAGTTAGGAATGACACGCCGGCAAGAACAATTGCAGAGATCCAATCGAGTCGCATTTGTAGCCAACGTGAAGCGACAACATAGATCATGAAGTAGCTCAAATTGTGATCCAGCACTCCACGACTCTTGGCCGAAAAGCATCGTGTCATGTCAAATGCACGGATGGTAGCGAGTCCACTGATGGTTTCCGAAATCATGTTGATGACAGGAGTTCTTGTGACGCTTTCGAGACGCTTGAGCTCGCTCGATGAACGGCTGTAGAAGACTTGAATCCTCTGGAACATCCATATCAATGGTGCATAGACAATTAAAATATATGGCGACGTGATTGCACACACGACAATAACAGCAGCGATCTGAAACGAAAACTGGAGAGCGAGAACGCTGAAAAAAGCAAGGAGGCTGTCCGCTTGGTCCAAATCGCTGGAGAATCGATTGAGAATACGACCAATTGGCGTCACGTCAAAGAAAGTGTTGACTGGGGCTAAAACCACCTTCTCAAACAGTTGCGAGTGTAGGGCTCGAGATGCACGAACGCTGAGCGATACAATAAAGAGACTGCGCCAACAGAGAAGTGCTACGGATCCAAACGCCAGCACGCAGTAGATAATGACCGATCTGGTACTGTGGCCAGGATGGGCAGCCCAATGACCCATGAACCAATCTGTCATCACGACGGCGGCTTGGGACACTGAAAATGCAACAAGAATCGTAGCCAGCACCACAAGACCATTCCAACCAGTCGACTTGAAATAGGTGATGTAGACACTCGAAGCAATGGCGCCAACCGCTTGATCCTCTTTTTCGACGAGAGCGCCATCTTTAGCATCTGACGTTTCTGGTGCGTCAGGCAATGGAACAACAACCACATAGTCATCTTCAGCAACTGCAGCGTCGAAACTATTCAAGTGGGGAAACTTCTCCTTGATCAAGTCGAAGGAACCATCTCCAACAATTGTGCCGTCTTCCATGACAAGGACACGATCGGCCTTTGGGAGAAAATGATAGTGACTATTGAGCACAAGTACGACTGTCTTGTCAGCGAGAAGATTTTGAATGCACTCTTGAAACACTGCACCGGCAACATGCACGTCCAGAGCGCTGAGTGGATCGTCAAAGAGATAAATATCAGCATTTTCGCGGTACATGGCACGGGCCAAACTCACTCGGGCCTTTTGGCCACCACTTAGATTGATACCGCGTTCACCGATTTCCGTGGCATCGCCTTGAGGGAGAATGGCTAAGTCGGTTTTGAGCTGACAGGCAGCGAGAACACGGTCGTATCGATCTTCGTCAAAGTCATCGGCGAAGAGAATATTATCTTTGAGACTTGTGTGTTGGATCCACGGTTCTTGACTGACATAGGAAATTCGTCCAGCCACTCGCCGAGTGCCGCTGACTTGTTGGATTTCTCCCAAGATGGCATTTATAAGACTTGACTTGCCACTGCCAACAGTGCCAACGATAATCGTTAACGACTTGGGTGTGATAGTTAAATAGATGTTGTTGAGCGTCAAAGGGGTAGCAACCGCGGTATCACAATTTGTTGGCTCGCATGGATCGACGTTCCAGCTGAAGTTTCCGTCAGTGATTTCAATTGTCGCTGTCTCGCCAGCCTCAATTTGCTTGGTGTCGTCGATTTCATCTGACAGCAAAAATTCCCCCAGGCGTTTGCAAGACGCCAGCGACTCGTACGCCATAATAATAGATGTTGAGAAAACTGTACATGGGAGGCGAGCAACGTTCATGTACGCCAGAGTCGTAAATGCAACCGACGGCGTGAGAGTGTTGCCTTGGGCGGTGTAAACAGCGAGGCAGATTGCGAGGGACAGAATCGGTGCCACAGAGAGCGTGACAGTATTGAAAATGCGATAACTCTGATATTTCTTCAGGATTGCCAGCTCTTGTTCACGAAGTACTGCAATTTCCTCCTCGAGGTACGTTTCCCACGCATAAAGCTTGATGACACGAACGCCTTGGAGAATTTCGTTTGTGAGTTTCACACGGTTGGACTGCACTTGGAGGAGCTCACGACGGAAGGTCCCAATTTTCGTAGATGTTTTAAATCCAATGAACAAAAGCAAAGCCATCGCGATACCACCGACAAGCCCAACGACGTAGCCAAGGTTGAAGCCAATGAAGATATAGATCGCAAACACATTTGGTGGGCCAACAAGCACCCAAGGACCAGTCATCAAGCCCTGGAAGAGTCGTTCCGAATCGACAGAGGTCAACGTAACGATTTCTCCCGACGTCATACTGCGCTTCGCAAATCCGGAAAGCTTCAGAGTCTTTTGGTAGACGGAATCCATAACAATTGACTTGACATTCACGCCCAAATTTGACGAAAGGTATTGACCATAGTCCACTAGCGTCACGGATACAAAGGACAATGCAGTGAGCAGAGCTGCAAGAGCATAGCCGGATGTGAGACCAAGAGTCGTGTGTACTTGATTGCCCTCTGGAGTCTGGAGATATTCCAGCAGTGATCGAATCACGCTCGGTTGTACAAGCGTGAAGGCAGCGTAGAGCACGAAGATACCGACAGTATACCACCATTTAGCATTGATAGTCCGCATTAATGCTCGAGCAACGCTCGGTGATGGCTTTGTTTTCTCTTCATTCCAGTAAACGTTGAATCGTGCTTGGAGTTGTTCCGCAGTGTCGGCAGGTGCAAGTCTCCACACGTCTTCTTCCTTGAGCGTTTGTTTGGCGCCACGAAACATCAATGGATCGAGCCATAGAATGAGGGCATCGACAAGCCAGTTGGCGGAGCCCATTGGGCTGGGCCTCTCTCGCCATGGCCGGTCTGTTTGCACGACTGAATCCGGTAACGGCGTCTCCAGACTTGTGTAGTCGCCTGAGCTGGTTGCCATGTCGGAAGATTTTAGTAGAATGGCATGAGGATGCGGAAACAATGGTGCATATCATTTGGAGGTTCCACATCCATTGCATGTCACACTTGGAAGCGTCTGCTTCATGGGTTCTTCTTTCAGGCGAACTCGATTTTGTATTAACATGGTGCGTAAGCGTGTCAGCTGGTGCATCCGTCTGGAGTTTGGAAGTTGTTTCTTCTTGAGACTGCGGCCATGAGAGCGGCATGGAGGTCAGTGAATATTAACTTAGAGATTGATTGCTCTTTCTCTTAGCTCGTTCACCTTCATCGGTACCAATAAGAGCTCGGAATGTCCCGATGTGGATGTGGTACCTGACAATACGAGGTCGGAAGGCGACGCGGCGATGATTGGGTACTAGTACCTATTAATAGCTCCCGTGGGTATTGTCCAATTTCAGCTGGATTTTTGGAGGCACTTTGATCAAGCTCCCATTGTCCATGGCCCTTGTCTTGGCAACTTAACGTACAAATGTACTCGAAATCCTTGCAAGAAATGCGTCAAGGAGGTGTCCATCTACCCTGTATCATAGAGTATAACCGGATAACCAATTAAGGAGAGTTTTGTTGAAAGCCGAAGTGATAACTTTTGATTTGATTGGCTGTCGAATGACCATGATCGACTTTTGATTGGTCAATTATTTCAATGCCGGATGGAACACTCATGTCGCATCGAGTGAAATTCTGGATAGTGTGAAATCTGGTGCGTTTTTCAGAGATTACATTTCTCTGATTGGATGTAGAAAAAAGGAAGCGCACCAACATGTGTTCATTCCGAGGTGGTCAATCACACTTCCGATGGCTTCTCCGTCGAGTCCAGTGAACGGCGGCGAATACGCTGCTGTGGTCTCGCCAGTGGCGGTTCCAGAGCCTGTCGTGGAAAGAGAAGTTCCATGGAGAGAACGTCCGAATCCAATGGCCACGGCGAGCTGGCTGAGTATCTTCACGATGCTGTGGCTTGATCCTCTCATCAGCCGAGGAGCCAAGGGCACGTTGCACGAAGAAGATATCTGGAAACTACGCGAGGATGACACAGCACTGGTCCTACATAAGAAGTTTCAGGTCGAATGGGAGCGCGAAAGAAAGGACCATGCCGATGAACCAAGCTTTGGACGAGCATTGTGGCGAACATTGGAAAAACCCATGCTATGGTCGACTGTGATCTACAGTTTATACTCGATACTGGCCCTTGCCCAACCGACGGTGATTAAATCACTGCTTCAGTTCCTCGAGACCGACCAAGAAGATGACTCTATGCCTATTCAAACCGCCATGGGCATTTCGTCGGGGTACGCTTTGGCAACCATTCTCACGGTCCTCTCGTTCCTTTCTGTTACTCTCGCCGACTTTGGTCAGTACCTAACGTCGAACTTGGGAGTGAATGGTAAATCGATTGTCATGGACGCTGTTTTCCTCAAGACACTCAAGTTGTCCAGCTTTGGCAAAAGCAACATGAGCTCTGGAGAAATTGTCACCCTCTCGTCTGTTGACTCAGAACGCGTCTTTCAAGGCTACATCACCGGTCCTTGGGTGATTGTCGCGCCTGCAACCTTGCTGATTGTTTTTATCCTCATTGGCTTTGATATGGGTTACATTGTGGGCATTGCCGGTGGTGTCGTTATGGCTGCAGTCCTTTATTGGGGCTATGTCAACTCGAAAGCTGTGGGTATTCTTCGCCGTAAAGTGCTTGATGTCCAGTCTGACCGAGTAAAACTTACCAACGAAGTTCTTCAAGGAGTCCGTGTTGTGAAAATGTACGCCTGGGAAGACTTTCTTCAAGACCAAATTGCTGATATTCGCAAGCACGAATTGAAGCTACTCCACGAATACCAACAACAACGTGTGTTAAATACCGTGGGTCTCTCTATAGCGCCAGTGATTTCTCTTGCTGTTTGCTTAGCGACTCACGTAGCTTTGGGCAATGAGTTGACACCTGCCCTTGCATTTACAACACTGGCCTACATGAATGTTGCCCGTCTACCTTGCACAGTATTTTCCAGCTCGATCATGTTTGCGTCCGAAGCAATCGCGTCTTGTACCCGTGTGGGCAAGTTCCTGACCTCTCATGAAATGGAAATGGTTTGTGGTTCAAATCCTGAAAAAAGTACGCCGAAAATCGAAATCGAAGGCGCAAGCTTCAGCTGGCTCATCGATCCTAAATTACCTACCAAGAGCAGCGAGGTTCCTGGGCTCATGACTCTCAAAAATATTAATTTGACCATCACGCCCATGTCGTTGACAATTGTCGTCGGTGCTGTTGGCAGTGGCAAGTCAAGTCTAACCAATGCAATCTTGGGCGAAATCCAACTAGTTAGTGGATCTCGCCGTGTGAATGGCAGCTTTTCTTATGTGAGCCAAGACTCCTGGATCCAACACGCCAGTCTCAAGGATAATATTCTCTTTGCAAGTGTCTTTGACGAAACTCACTACGATCGTGTTCTCTCGGCGTGCCAGCTCAAACCCGACTTGGCTATTCTTCCTGATGGTGATGCTACAGAAATTGGCGAGCGTGGTATCAATTTGAGTGGCGGTCAGAAGGCTCGTGTTAGCTTGGCTCGTGCGATGTATCGTGACAATGCCGACGTCTATCTCTTTGACGATCCCCTCAGTGCTCTTGACGTTCATGTGGCTGATGCCGTGTTCCAAGAATGTATTCAAAACCTCCTTAAAGACAAGACTGTCATCCTTGTGCTCAACAGTCATTATCACTTCTTGATCAAAGCTGACCGTGTCCTTGTGATGGAGGATGGCATGATTGTCGGTGATGGCACATTTGATGAGGTCAAGGTGAACTTTCCTCACTTAAATAGCTTTGAAGACGAAAAGAATGAGCACCATGCTAAGCAAGCCGAGAAAGAAAAAGCAGTGGCACCAACTAAAGCAGAGGATGGCACCCTTGTCACGAAAGAAGACAGAAGAGCGGGTGGTGTGACGATGGCCACCTACTTGATGTACTTCCACTCGTCTGGATGGAATGGAATCTTTGTTGTGACTACAATTACTGCACTATTCACAATCTCTCAAGGTGGCCTCACGATGACAGATTGGTTTATGAGCTTTTGGTCGCTTCATCCTGGGAACGATCTGACGTGGACTCTTATTTATGTCGGCATGGCTCACTTCTCTGTAGTGCTTGTTTGGTGGCGTACAATCTATGTGCTCTTTCTCAGCATCAAGTGCTCCATGACACTGCACTCGAAATTGCTTGAGAAAGTGATCCAAGCCCCAGTCAACACATTCTTTGACATTACCCCGGTCGGCCGCATCCTCAATAGATTTTCTGGTGATTTGGATCAAGTGGATAGTCAATTGCCTTTCTTTGGAGTCCTCTTTCTACAATTTGCTTTCCAGATTTTTGCTGTCGCGATCGTTTGTGCCGTGTCATCGCCATTCATTTTAATCATCTATGTCCCTATGCTCTATCTCTTCTACAAGGTTCAGGCTTTCTTCAATGCCTCGTCTGGTGACCTCAAGCGCCTGGAGAGTGTTTCCCGCACTCCCGTTGTCAACCTGATTTCTGAAACAAACAGTGGTCTCTCAACCATCCGTGCCTTTGATATGACGGAACAATTTGCTAAAAGGAACCGTGAAGCAATCGACAACAACCAGAGCTATCTTATGATCTATCGCATTGCGTCTCGTTGGCTACAAATGCGGCTTGATTGGCTTTCGGCGGTCATAATTGCTGGTGTGGCATTTATTGGCGTTGCCACCAAGAGCTCGATTAGCGTCACGGCAGCTGGGTTGGCCCTCACGTATGCTTCTCAAATGTCTGCTTTTTTGTCTCGTGCTACCTTTGGTTGGTCCATGTTTGACAATATAATGACTTGCGTTGAGCGCCTGGATCACTACAATACGCTGGAGACAGAGGGAAAGACTCAAGAAGAATCTGCAACTGTGCCAAAAGAATGGCCAGTCAACGGCAACGTTAGCTTTGAGTCGTATTCGATGCGATACCGAGATCACTTGGACTTGGTCTTGCGGGACGTCAGCTTTGTCGTCAATGGTGGCGAAAAGGTTGGCATTTGCGGTCGCACAGGATCGGGAAAGAGTTCACTCATGGTAGCTCTCTTTCGCATGGTGGAAGCTTCGAGTGGTTGTATCAAGATTGATGGCGTGGACATCTCCCAAGTGAACTTGCAAACGTTGCGATCCCGGCTGACTATTATTCCCCAAGACCCGATTCTCTTCAGCGGCTCTCTTCGGTTCAATATTGATCCATCGCAGCAAGCCAGCGACGCAGTTTTGTGGGAAGTGCTGAAGAAAGTTCACTTGGCGGATCGTTTAGAAGGCGGTTTGGACTTCCAAGTGGCCGAGAAAGGAAGCAATCTGTCTGTGGGTCAGCGTCAGCTACTGTGCATCGCCCGAGCACTCTTGCGTCAAAGTCGCGTGGTGGTTTTGGACGAAGCGACTGCCAACATCGACTTGGAGTCGGATCGTCTTATCCAGCAGACCATCAAAGACTGTTTTCGCGACGTGACGATGCTTATCATAGCGCATCGTTTGGATACGATTATCGACAGCGATCGCATCTTGGTGATGGACCATGGGAGTGCGATTGAGTATGACTCGCCTGAAGTCCTCTTGGCGAAAGAAGGTGGAGCGTTTGCAAAGCTAGCCAAGCGAGCTCGATTGACACATGAGAGCATCTAATGTCAAGAAAGGCCTGACAAGGCGAAATGTTTGCATCATGGAAGATTGATTTGGGATTCCGTGTTGCGTTGTGTCTGTGCGTAAGAAATTATCGTCGTTTCTCAGAGGTACAGCATGAGTCAGTAATCAAGCATGCTATCGAGTTTGTCACTTTCATTGTTGAAGCCCGACCAGCACAAATACAAGCTCGGGGAGTTGAATAGAACCGTGCCATGCAGGGCAAAGTGAAGAGGAAAGCAACGAGACGCAGATTTGACGACATACAATGTAAGCACGATATTCTCTGCGTCTATGCGCGGAGTGCGCAATTCACAGAGACAGAGTTTGAACCTTACTTAGTTCATGTTTTTATTGAACATTTGACCTGTTTGAAGTTTATGGATGGCCTGTCTTGACGCACGACGATCGCTTGCATCTCTTGCCGTGATGGGTTGTGATGGGACGTGCAATGCAAGATCATTTGGATATTTTCCATGTCAGGTAAAGACTACACCGCCTTCCGCTCCCCCGACGACAGATCGAGAATCGATGATGTGGATCACCAAAGACATCCCATTGAGACGGCCAACTGGGTCACCAAAGTACTCATGCTGTGGGTCGATCCACTCATTCTCAAGGGTGCCAAGGCGCCACTGACGCATCATGATACTTGGAAACTTCGCCATCAGGATACTGCTGCCTGCCTGCATGAGCGTTTCCAAGCGGAGTGGAAGATCGAGACTCATGACCAACCCACATCACCGAGTTTTGCCAGAGCGTTAGGACGCACGTTGCTCAAGCCAACGCTGAACGTAACTCTCTGCTATGCTGTCTACGCCACACTCATGCTCGTCCAGCCATCGGTGATCAAGACCCTCGTGAACTACCTCCAAGGCAAAGACAACAGCGCTGACACTGGATGGGCGTATGGGATGGCTGCAACCCTGGCAGTGCTTGCCTTTATTTCCGTGACTCTGATGGACTATTCACATTCTCTGACTGTGATTTTGGGCTGCAATGCCAAATCGATCGTCATGGATGCCGTTTTCCTCAAGGCTATCTCAATCCCGACTTTAAAGTCCTCAGGTCAAGTGGTCACGCTCGTCACCATCGACTCGGAGCGGCTCTTTGCAGCATATTTCACGCTGCCGTGGATAATCGTGGCACCTTTGACACTACTGGCAATCTTTGTTCTCATCGGAACTGAGCTCGGTGTCTTGCCAAGTCTAGTCGGAGGCAGTACAATCCTCGGCATGCTCTACTTGGCCTCCCGCGTCGCGGCAGAAGTGGGACGAATTCGTGGCGAAATTGCATCTGTTCAAGCAAACCGCGTCAAGCTCACGAACGAGCTCCTCCAAGGCGTGCGTATCGTGAAAATGTACGGCTGGGAACAATGTCTAGAAGATCAAATCGAGCGCATGCGGTCAAAGGAACTAGCGCTCTTGAAGCGTTTCCAAATCCGACGCTTGTTGAACGATGCTATGTTGGCAATGGCCCCTGTGATTGCTCTTGCCTTGTGCTTGGCCGTGTACGTTGCCCAAGACAAAGTTTTGACCCCTGCTGTTGCCTTCACAACGTTGGCTTATATCAATGTTTCACGTTTGCCTTGTACTGTCTTTGGTGGAGCAGTCGCGTCAATGTCCGAAGCTTTCACATCGTGTACTCGCATTGGAACCTTTCTCCAAGAACCCGAAGTCTCAACTAGACCACGTTTAACCCATCCATCTTGCTTGCCCAACCAAGTCTTAGCTCGTGGAAGTTATCGCTGGCAGCAAGACCAGCCAGCTACACTCAAAGATATTGATCTGGTGGTTGAACCACGGACTCTCGTTATGGTCGTCGGACCTGTCGGCAGTGGCAAATCCAGCTTGGCCAGTGCCATCTTGGGTGAAATGCACAATGGAGATGTCAAGGAGAAGAGTTTGCAATTTGCATATGCAAGTCAAGATCCTTGGATACAACATGACTCCTTGAAGGCCAACATCCTCTTCTCTCGAGACTTGCACGAGGAACGCTACGACTGCGTTGTTTCGGCTTGTCAGCTCAAAGCCGACTTGGCAACATTTCCCCAAGCCGATGAGACGGAGATTGGCGAGCGGGGATTGAATCTAAGCGGCGGGCAGAAAGCACGAGTGGGTCTAGCGCGTGCATTGTACGATTCCAGTGCTGATATCTATCTCCTGGACGATCCACTGAGTGCATTGGACTCGAAAGTTGCGACTGCCGTCTTCCGCGACGGAATTCAAGGGTTGCTTGGTGAAAAGACAGTCGTGTTGGTTCTCAACAGCCACTATCATCTCCTTCAATTTGCCCAACGTGTACTCGTCATGGAGGATGGACAAATTGTCGGCGACGGGTCGTTTGAATCGCTGCGTGATCGATTTCCCCATCTCTTTGAGCACTCGACGGTGGTTGAACCCCCTCAAGATGATGTGCTTGGAACTCCATCTCCTCTTGTAAACAAGCCGCAGGATGGAGCTTTGGTCGCCGCTGAGGAACGCAAACAAGGCAATGTGACTTTTGCAACTTACTTGAAATACTTTGGATCAACGGGATGGAATGGCTATTTTGTCTTGTCGACTGTCGTGGCGTCGTTTGTCTTGGCTCAACTCTGTTTGGTCTTGACGGATTGGTACATGGGTCGATGGTCGTCACGTTCATCCAGCTCCAGCACGGCGACTCATGTCCTTATCTATCTTGGCTTAGCTTTCCTTTCAATGGGATTGCTATGGAGCCGCAGTATCTATTTGCTCTTCTTGAGCACGAGTTGCTCGAAAGAACTGCACCGTCACGTCTTCCACAGCGTTCTCCATGCTCCAGTAAACACTTTCTTTGACGTAACACCAGTGGGGCGCATTCTCAATCGCTTCTCGAGCGACTTGGATCAAGTGGACAGCATGTTGCCATACGCTGGAGTGTTCTTTTTGAATTTCATGATCCAGACCGTCGCCGTCTTGATTGTCTGCTCGGTGAGCGCTCCTTTCATCTTGGTTCTCTACGTGCCGCTTGTCGTCGTGTTTTACAAAATCCAAGCCTATTTCAATCGCACTGCCGTCGAACTCAAACGAATGGACAGTGTTGCTCGGTCTCCCGTCGTGAATCTCGTGTCTGAAGCGCTTGCTGGCCTCTCAACTATTCGTGCTTTCAACAAAACAGCAACCTTTGTGTCGAGAAACCGAGACGCGGTAGACCACGCACAGAATCTCATGATGCTTCATCGAACTATTTATCGCTGGCTGGAAATGCGCCTCGATTGGCTTTGCACAGTCGTCGTTGGTGGTGTTGCGTTTGTCCTGGTGGCGTCGAAAGCCTCGCTTGGAATCACAGCAGCAGGATTGGGACTCACCTACACCTCTCAAATGTCGATCTGTCTTTCCAGACTTGTGATCGGTGCATCTTTGACAGATAATCTCATCACATGCGTCGAACGACTGGACGAGTATGCAACATTAGACCATGAAGGACAGAACGACCTATTTCCCTCAGAATCTTCTCTGCAAGGGGTGAAGGAATGGCCAGTCAACGGCAACGTTAGCTTTGAGTCGTATTCGATGCGATACCGAGATCACTTGGACTTGGTCTTGCGGGACGTCAGCTTTGTCGTCAATGGTGGCGAAAAGGTTGGCATTTGCGGTCGCACAGGATCGGGAAAGAGTTCACTCATGGTAGCTCTCTTTCGCATGGTGGAAGCTTCGAGTGGTTGTATCAAGATTGATGGCGTGGACATCTCCCAAGTGAACTTGCAAACGTTGCGATCCCGGCTGACTATTATTCCCCAAGACCCGATTCTCTTCAGCGGCTCTCTTCGGTTCAATATTGATCCATCGCAGCAAGCCAGCGACGCAGTTTTGTGGGAAGTGCTGAAGAAAGTTCACTTGGCGGATCGTTTAGAAGGCGGTTTGGACTTCCAAGTGGCCGAGAAAGGAAGCAATCTGTCTGTGGGTCAGCGTCAGCTACTGTGCATCGCCCGAGCACTCTTGCGTCAAAGTCGCGTGGTGGTTTTGGACGAAGCGACTGCCAACATCGACTTGGAGTCGGATCGTCTTATCCAGCAGACCATCAAAGACTGTTTTCGCGACGTGACGATGCTTATCATAGCGCATCGTTTGGATACGATTATCGACAGCGATCGCATCTTGGTGATGGACCATGGGAGTGCGATTGAGTATGACTCGCCTGAAGTCCTCTTGGCGAAAGAAGGTGGAGCGTTTGCAGAGCTAGCCAAGCAAGCCCAAGTGGCAGTAAGAACGGAGTAATGCCAAGATTGGATTATATTTCTGAATGTAAACCCACCATGTTGTCGAGGGGATTCCTGGCGGTGATGGCGCTAAATGTCTTCGTGTTCATGCAAGTCACAGCAGTGGGAGTGCTCTCCTTTTGACTGTAGATGCCCAACGACGCACTGCTCGTTTCTCGTAGACGTCACTTGATATGAAGAGTGGGAGATGGACAGAAATGTTCCGCCGGACTTACGTTCTTTCGGCAAACGACATCGTCCATTGAATGACGAGCAGCCTTCGCACTGAATTCAGAAGAGGCCGAGCGAAGTTCTCAACAGAGTCATCGACGTAGTTGGGAGCATCATGGGACTGTCCAGTCGAGTGCACCACAGGTTGGCTTGAATAAGCATTTTTCGATGGACATTTCATTCGTGTGAAATATATTTGCATAGACAGCATGACCAGAATCGCAAGAATACTCGTCCGTCTTTGGGTATCTCTACTTGTTCTCTGGGAAGCAAAGAGGCCGACATCGACGAATCTCATGGTTTGCTAGCTGTGTTGACACGACACTGCTGTCAGCATGCACGAGGCTTCCTGGGACTTTGGACTGACAGTGGGAAGGTTGCAATGGATCGCTGATGCACTAAAGCACTCGACGCTGTGGATCAGCTCATGGCGACAGACTGTGGTGCTATAGCCGAGTAAGGCAAGAGAATTTGCCCTATTTGTGCATTGAAAGACACGGTCTTTGTCGTTGAAATGCGGCGGGAAGGAGTAGTCGGTGCAACACGAGACTTGAATTTGAACTGGATTAGACCTGGATGACCACAGTACACTCTACTCAACGTTATATGCAACACAAGAGTCCATGGGATAAATAAGAGCCGACAAGACGATCAGAACTCTACTTCCGAGGACGCTTGGGATGGAGTTGCTGGCATTGAGATTGGTCCGCGACTGAGCTGGAGGAAGAGCTGTTCGCTGTGTCGGAGGAACGCTTGATCCTTCTCGGCCGAGTTGTAAATATGGAAACTGGTGCCCTGTTCAGTCGCGACTGGTACAACAACGCGCTCGTCAGGCATCATGCTCAGGCGGTGGAGTTGTTCAAGGGATTGAGCGTCCTGCACATGGTAGTTCAAGCCTTCCACGCTCACTCGTCTCGTTCGCTCTGGCAATGTCGACGTGCGCGTCCAGGCCGGGCGTTCAGGGATAGCTGTTCCTTGGCGCACCCACATGTCTTTGGCTTCAGGGAGCGAACCAGAGCGACGCCACCGGCAGCGCACAGGTCGACTGGTCATCGCCAATGCAAGAATGGCATCTGTTCGTCCAAATGATGTCTCTGGGAGAGAAAGATGATTTCTAAAATGAGTTTAAAAATATTTGCTTTTTAAAATACTTAAAAATTGACCTTATATTTTTAAATAGTTTTAAATTAAATTTCAAAAAGCAACTTTCTCTCATGCAACCCAAACTATCAACCATAACCAGGCGACGCATGAGATAACGCCGCCATGAGAACGTTCTAGAGATCGACGCTGCTAGTAGAGATCTTTCTTTAGCTTATTCACTGATCAATATGCGCCAGCTTGTTGGAGACACCGTCGTGTTGTTGTGGCGATGATTTGCCGACGAGAAAAAAACTGCAGACGAAACGCCAAGGACACAATAATAACTGACGCTGGCCGCGATGCTTGGCGTGAACAGAGGCTTCAAGCCTGTGGGGCCGTCTGTTCCTCTTGCCAGAGCATCGTTTCCGACAGCGAACCGTGCACGCGTGCATCCCAAAGCGAAACGACCTCTGAACAGAAAGGTATGGACTCTCGGAGCACTATCATGGACAACTGACATGGCCGTCCTAGTTTCAAACATCCATGACACTCACCTCTCAATACTTTAATCGGTTCATCGGTTCAGGCAAAGGCATTGTCACGTCCCCCACAAAGCAACTACCCCGACAGCATCGTTGGTTCCGTCCGTTCCATCCACACAGCCAACAGATGAGGAATTGGGGCATTGTGTCCATCGTTTCCATAGTCTTCACAGGTCTGACTGGGTCACACTCTAGTGTTCTCATGCCCTTGGGCATTGTAGCCATCGTCACGCCTTTCGAGACTGCGTTCATGACAACTTCACTCGACTCGTGGCTCTTTTATGTCAATCGCTGTGGTATGCTGAGCTTTCCTTCTTTTCGTGAATGACTTGTCGTCGCTGCTAGTCGACTTGTGTTTCTTTGCCGACGCCGTGCTTCAATTCTTTCTCATGGTACGATATATCCAAGCTGCAATCAGTTCTGAGGAGTCTGTCTTCAGTATTACGACGATGCCAACTCGATCTGGGTGGCCGATCCTCGCAAGATTGCACGGAAATATCTTCTCGGATGGTCTGCTCTTCGCTGTCTTCCTTCTTGACTTGACTGCTTGCAGGTTTGGCCTTGACATGCTTTCCATTCTGCCATTTGATGTCGTGGGCTTGGCGTTGGCAAATACAACAGTCAAGCAATTGCGGTTCACGCGAGTCCTGCGTCTTCTTCGGCTTATGAAAATCATCAAAGTCCTACGACGTAATAGCCCCAAGACGATTCCATCGCAATGACTTCCTCTGCTAGGAGCGACGAGTATTCGGCTGTGGGAGTCGAAAATGGTCGTCAACTACGCAACGGTATCGCTCGTCAAGTTTTGTCTGATTGTGCTCATGACATCGCACTGGATGGCTTGTATCTTTCGCATGGTGGTCGACATCGAAGACTACATTGACTCCCACGGCGTCAAGATGAATTGGATGACGGAACATAACATGGGCGGCGCCCCCATTGCCGTCTCAGGGATGGGAATTCAGTACATGAGTGCGCTCTACTGGTCCTCGATGACCCTCACGACCATCGGCTATGGCGATCTCGTGCCAACAACTCCAGGAGAGCGTGCGTTGGCCATCATGTGTATGCTCATCGGCGGTGGCACATATGCCTACG
This sequence comes from Aphanomyces cochlioides, assembly GCA_019828595.1. Lineage (NCBI taxonomy): Eukaryota > Oomycota > Saprolegniomycetes > Saprolegniales > Verrucalvaceae > Aphanomyces > Aphanomyces cochlioides. Next base: position 106,485 of record JAHQRK010000027.1, on the reverse strand, counting down.
TCGTCGGTAGTGTCTGTCAAATCCTCAACTCGATGGACGCGTCCACGACCGAGTTTCACCAGACAATCGACACTTTGAACGAATATTGCCGCCACAACAAACTCCCTGCTGAGCTCTCGTCGCGCCTTCGCGAATATTTTCATTCGTCAAGAACGCTCCTGAGAGAACGCCAGCATCACAACCTGCTCCTGACCATGTCGCCTGGTCTCCGTGGTGAAGTCGCGCTGTACAACAACCAGTGGATCGCCAATATTGATTTCTTTAACTGCAGCAGCGCCTTTGAACGATCACAGTTCATCACGGCAGTCGCGCTTCTCCTCCGCCATGAATGCTTTCCCCCAAACGAATATGTTATCCGCGAAGGAGAGTACAACACGAAAATGTAAGCTCTCGTTTTGGTTAGTTCTGCGACTCATGGAGTTGTAGGTATCTCATCCAGCGCGGCATCGCGACCAAAGGGAAAGTCATGTACTCTGGGGGAAGTTTCTTTGGCGAAGTCAGTCCAACGACGCTTGAACTCGTAGCTCTGACAACATGTAGGATATTATCTTGACGTTGCGCCAGCGAAGAGCTGCCGTGCGAGCTTTCTCGTACCTCCACGTCCAAGTGCTGTCAAAATTTGAGCTGGAGGAACTTATCTACTCGGGATTGTACCCTGAAATCCAACGCAATATTCGCCGCCAAGTGCTCAAAGCGGCATTTAAAAACAACTTTGTCAAGCTCAGCCAGGATACAATCCGCCGACGATCGACCGAATCCCCAGATGCGCTCAAGCAATCCCTCATGGTAAACTTACTCTCGATTGAGCCAGTCTATGACAATTTGCGTCGTCAGAACAACGACAGACGCCTGAGTAATGGCCCTCAATCTCCCCAGTCGCATCCAAAATACCCGCTTCATCGTGCTGGATCCAAGACAGAACCAACAATGACTGATGATGACACAGGTACACCATCAAGATCAATGGAATTTTGATATTTCTCTCCAGTTGACACGATCATCGACAGTGTTTCGACCCTCATGGACGCCAATATTGCCCATCATGACAAGCATCTTATCTCCAAGTTGGATGAAATTCTTGCACGGATCACGCGCTTGGAGAAGTACGTGACGCCCAACGTGATCTACCCCAACTCAGCACCCGCTCACCAAGTTCACGAGAGATCAGACAGCGCAGTGCTGTTACAAGCTGTCCAAGAACTCGAGCGTGGCGAGACGCGCAGTCTGGTCAAGACAGCATCGTTCAAACGACGAACATCATGTGGCACCTAATTAGCTATTTAAGACAAACTCGCTGAGCAATAACAATCGGCATCGCCTGAGCAAGTGTTGCTTCCGTTGACAGAGATGACGCAAACGCCAGTCGAGGGATTGACCGAGCCTGTGATGGTGTATCGCTTTCGTCCATCTGGGGCGGGCGATGGATTGCCTGCAGGCCACGGGCAATCGTTGTACGAGACGGCGCATTTCTTGTCGAGACTGAAGTTGTAGCAGTAATTGTCGGCTGAGTGGTTATCCCAAGCGCAAGAACCAGCATAGGCGCATTTTGCAAAGACGTTTTCTTGCACTCCAAGCGTGTACGAGCCGCGAAAGGGTCCAAATGTCACGGAATCGCCGACGCCAAGGTCTCCACGGCCATAGTCTGGAGTGAAATACGTAGCTGTCTTGTCAGTGTAGATGCACACTTTCTTCAAATTGTTAATAAGCTTGATGGAACCGCCCCAAAGTCCCGATCCATTGTCGTTCTCAAGGCTAGCAGATGTAGAAGCAGTGGTCGAAGGACTTGTGGTTGTTGGTTTTGCAGTCGTTGTAGCCGTTGTTGCTGGACGAGCTGTCGTGGGCGACGATGTAGTTGGAGAAGAAGCTGCTGTGGTTGGTTTTGGCCTGTGGAGCATGTGATTAAGCATGAAGCGCAGTAGCAAGTACGTGAGTTTAGTCGTAGTTGGAGCATTCGTTGCGCCGGTCGAGCTTGGACTTTGCGTTGTCCTGTTCATTTCAAAGCGCTCAACTTCAGGGGCAGGAGCAGAGCTTGTTGTATTTGTCGGAGGAGGAGTAGTCGCTGCCGTAGGCGCAGTGGTCGTAGTGTGGAAAACAGAATGGGCGGTAGCTTCTTCTTCGCTTTGACTCTGAGGACCAGGTCATCAACTAAAGCACGCGATCGAAACAGCTTACCACGCTCATGGAGGATGGCGATGGTGGCGGTGCCGCAGAAGAACTTCCCCCAGCCGTGAGGGTTACCGCACAGATAAGAACGACCGCGGCGATGAATACGCCAAAGCCAACCAGTGTTCGTTTGCGTCTGAGGAGAAATGGTGTGTCATGCTTGTCTTCGGCAACGACGATTGGGGTGTGCACAATGCAAACACTCGCTGCAGGGGGCTCTCGCGCTGTTGAAGTCTCACTAAAGTGTACAGTCGGTGTAGCCATCAGAGGATAAACTCGAAAGTTGAGTCGCGTCGCCAACCCCGTCTATATTTAGAAAACTCCCAACGCAGATTTTGTTGCCGTTCCTCAGAACAACCAGCAATCCTCATGTTTTGTCTACCCAGTCGTGACATTGTTGCCACCCTGACAATGACTTGTCCTCGCGTGGTTCACATAGACATGCCCCCGAGCGGAATAATTTGAGCTCTCTCGCCTCCCGTCTATGCCGCGAATCATCAAAATGATTTGCCATGATTTACACGGTGATACTCAGTGAGCCTTTGGGGTCTTGGACTGTCCCAATCGTCCCGAATTGTCCCAGAGTAAGCTGCTTTGGCCCATCCATTATTTTTCAACATGAATCATGCTGTGTAATTCTCTTCGCCATGCCGTCTTGAAATGCGACTACACCTCTGACTAGCCCTAATATACCTCGCCGTTCAGTTAGTTTATACTGCGCCACCTCATCTACACCCTTTGTAGCAGGTCGAATGCATAAGTCTTCCTGTGATCAACAGCAATGACATGCAAACCAATCTTTGTTGCGATGGACATTTCAAATATGTGAAATAGAACATGCTATCCGGATACCCTCAACTACATAACCTTATCCGGAATTAATTTAATAGTGTAAGGTGACATGAATTAGTGTGCTTGGACAACAACAAAGTTTGAAAAATGCCGCTGTATGATGCTGGTGGGGCGAGTGAAGAGGAAGGCGAAATTGTCGAAGACGAAGTGACGAAAGCAGAGATCAAGACTGTCCTTGCAGCTACCAAGCCAGTTCCTGTAGAAGAGAAAGTGCCCGTGAAGCAGGACCACCGGATTCAAGACGTTCCAAAGGAGAAAAAGAATGCCCGACCCATACAAGAATCGTCCCAGTCTGATGCGAAGCGACGACGCACCGAAGGAAAACCGTCGGATATAGCAGAAAAAGACTCAAAAAAGCCGCATGATGTGTACACACCTGCCGAGAAAAAGAAGGAACTCTCGATTATCCTCCGCGAACCATACCAAGTACGCAAAAGCGATGTGTTGCTCAATTTCAACCACTGGTTTGATGCCGCGCTCAAGTTTACATGGCCACCACGCATCAGCACAGACGACCTCCAAACTATAATGCTCAATCTCTTCGACCCAGAGAATGTCGCCCCAAGCCAAGTGGTCGAAGAATGGGACGACGACACGAGACCGTCGAAATTGTGTGTCGTACTTGCTAAAGGGGTCCATCCTGATGTCCTGTCGAAACAAATCACATCCAAGTCGACTGAGCCTAAACTATCCTTTTTTCAATCATGCAGCACGCTTCCATGCTCTTTATCGACCACGGCAGCAATGGAGCGCAACGCAAAGATCAAGGAGACCCCTCTTCCACAGCTGTTATCCCGTTTTCCATCCCGAAATGCCGATCTAGAGTTTGTGCTTCCATATTTTGCATGCGTACTAACTGCTTTCCTAGCTATATTTCCCCCGAGAGCTTATTTACATCCCGACTGGAGCTGACTATTCTTGCCAACTACACCAACGATCAAGGGAGTGGCTGGAGCGACGAACTAATCCTCCATCCTTCAGGATATTTCTTTCGCAAGACGACGAACCAGAATGGAGACTGGCGTATCGACGGTGATTTGCTCCATCTACGATGGACAATTACTCAGCCAGACGCTGTTGACAAAGACGCCGAAGCTACAGTCACTTCCATGGATGTACTCCAAGCAGAAGATGACTCCATGCGCCGCTTTCGAACGAGCGATCAGCTTGATGCAACTTATACGCTTCCAGATATCACGGGAAACGGCAAACCGCGTCCAAAGCGTCAGCTTCGGCTTACAGTTCTCCGTGCAGCTCAAGTCCTTCATGACCATGCTGAAGTCTCCCTCGATACAATCTCGTCAGAATGGACGACACCTCAACCGATCGAATATTATATCCTGTCGGACGCTGACCGTGCCGCACATCAATATCCCATGGATGTGTACGTAGAGCAAGAAGCATTGCTCAAATCATCACAAGGAAAATCCCCCGACAAATTCGTTACGACATCGAATTTGCCAGCGTCGACTGAGACTCATGTACTCGCTGTGGATTGTGAAATGTGTGAGACTGCCCTTGGCTCGGAGCTCACGCGCGTCACTCTTGTGGACGCGTCTGGAGCTATCGTGTACGACCAGTTGGTGAAGCCACTTCACACGATATTGAATTACCACACGGAATTCAGTGGCATCACCGCCGAGACGCTCGAAGCAGTTGATATGACTCTTGCCGACGTCCAGCAAGTTCTCCTGGAAAAATACCTCAAGTCCAACACGATTCTCGTCGGCCATTCCATCGATAGCGACCTCCGTGCGTTGCGTCTTGTGCATGCCACGATTGTAGATACGGCCATCTTGTATCCTCACGCTCGTGGCTTTCCATTCAAGCCGTCCCTGAAACAACTCACCTCAACGTACTTGGGACGCTCGATCCAAACGAGTGACATGCAAGGCCATGACTCTGGCCAAGACGCCCTTGCAGCTTTGCATTTGTTCCAGCTCAAAGTCGAACGGGGGCCACAATTTGGCCTTCCTGCGCCACCAAATGAAAGTCAAGCGTACATGACAATTGCCGACAAATGCGCAACCCAGCGCCTTGGCTTTTATGAGCTCCGCCCAACAACAATCGCAAAACCATGGACGCTTTACTCTAGTGGCGAATGGGGCGACCTGCTTGCGAGTACATTCCTACACGTCCGAACAAACGAACGATGTAGCGTCGCGCCGCCGGTCCACACGATCGACGACGTTGTCAAACAGGTCCAAGCCCAAGCCCAGGAGCAGGACATTGTGTGGATTGAGCTCGACTACTCGAAAGGTCCTATGACATACATAGAGACCAACCATATTTGGAAGCGCCACCAAGATGAAACCATTCAGGAATTGGATACGGGACTATCCTCCCTCGCTGCGACTTTGCCTCCCAAGACTCTCATGCTAGTTGTGCCTCAAGTACTAGAACATGGAATATCAAGTTGACGATGTTTATGTAGGGAGATTTGGGCATCTTTCGACGCATGCGCGGCGTCCGACTCAAGTCACGATGGGGCGATGGCTGGGAGAGTCAGTGGTCGTCCAACGACCAGCTACTCTTGCAGTATGCGCTCTGTGGTGCACTCGATAGCGTCGCATTTTTCAAAACAACCAGATAGGAGCTTCTAATCGGAATCTTCATCGACCGTGCGGCGTTTCTTGTTCGTGCGCGTGATCATTTCGTCCTCTTCTTCCTCTTCTTCATCCTCGTCGTCATCCACGACGTGACGTTGCTCCTTTTGCTGTCGGTACTCATCCAAGCCACCAGGGCGAAGAACGGGTGTCCTATGGCGGGCTTTTTCTTGCGTCTTCTTAGGCTTGTGACCATATTGCTGCTTGATTGCCGACAGGTTGTTGTCGTCATACTCGACACCGTCGTAGCCCTAATGACTCGTGTCAACGCACAGCTTGCTCACGCTATGATCTCTACCTCTTCCAAGAAGTTGGAATCGAGACGGCTCGAACGATCGCGGTCGTATTCGTAGCCTTGGCGCTGTTTCTTGCGGTTCTCGAGCCGCATTTGCTCTTGCTTAATGGCGGCTTTCTGTTCCTTGTCGAGCGTGCCATCGATTTCCGAAATGTATTCTTGAATTTTCACCACAGCCTTGTTGTGTCGCGCTCGCATCGACATCTTGAGACTTTGATGCGACGAAGATTGAGTAGAGATGGGTCGTATGGTCAACTTGGACTGGACACGGCCATGGCATTCAAGAACTGTTTCGTCTGTCGATTGCTAGAAGCAGAGTTGAGCTTTCGAGATGACGAAAAGTAGAGTCACCTCATTCACAAAGACAAATGAATTGGCCACTCTTTGTTGCGTCAGAGTCAGTGCTTCGCCACCAACAAACATGGTGTAGCTCCCGTCATCCCACTTGACAATACGGGAGTTGCTCTCACGCACTGGCAGACCGCTCTTGGGGTCGACCTAGCCATGCTTGAGATGAGAGAGCCAAGCGACAGAAAGAACCGACCATAATGCGACCATTGCCATCGAGCTTGTATCTCCATCGCACGTAGTTTCGGTATATGCCTTCGTCACCAGTTTCGTCCTTCTCTTTCTTGATACTCTCGCTCGTAAAAGCATCAGGGACAAACCGCAGGACATTTGGTGGCCTCGTGAAAAAAAGTTCAGACCCCCGTGGTGCCTTGGGGCCTTTTGGAATCTGCAGCTCATCGTGGTGGGCGTCGTCTACTTCGTGCACACGAGTATAGGACGACGTGGTTGGTTCGTCATTATCCATTGGACTTCCTCGACTGTCTTCTCGCACGGGATCTTCCTTGATGCCCCTATTCGAGAAGTTTCATAAGAATACATGAACCTTCAAGTTGATTCACGACGTACGATGCTTTGAACTCCTCTTCAGAGTCGTAATCCGAGCCAAAGAGATCGGCCATTTCCTCACCATTGTCTGATCCATCGTCCTTGGCTTTTTCTTTCTTCGGCTGTTTTGCTGGGGCTTCTGCGTCTGAAATTTCGCTGTCGTCACTAAACAACGCCGAGTTGTCTTTTTCTCCTGGCTTGCTCGTTGAGCTCTTGGGCAACTCCACTTCCTCTTCGCTGGACGACATGATGTTGGCTCTCCAACACCGCCGCACAAAATTCGATTTCAACGATATCCGGATAATTCAAACGGGATTATAAAAAAGATAGAGGTTAAACATATCGAGTTATACAATATATATCAATATAAAACATCAAATTTCAAGGGTATTCTTGTAATACTCATGGCCAGTCTTTGGGCGGGCGACAATACTGCATGCTGCATACCCTCGATTTGCCATTACGAACGATAAAAAGTGGTCGATGCGCATTTGTAGCTCGCGTCTCTCCTTGAGCTATGATTGCCAATTAGAAAGACTTCTTCAGTATTTTTGCACGAGATCTTGTCTAATTTTTAGAAATGACAGAAGAATCTCTGAGAGGTTGACAGTGATATCGTCAGTAAACTATGGGTGGATTGATTTATCATAAATATTAGGGCTACAATGCACTTGCTCGATTCTCCCCACTGTGCAGTGAGAGTAGTTGCTTCGAATTCATGAGTTCCTGAATTAATCTATTTTTTAAATTGACATTATTTTTCAGCCAATAGAAGAGCTCCAAGCTCCACCAAACAATTTCGAAGAGATCGCCAGTTGCAATTTATGATGGAGCGCGACCCGAGGTCAGTGCCGCGTCTCCATCATAGCGTGCAGAAAGTGAACCCCCGTGTCCAGTGCGCGTGTTCTTTGAAGTGTATCTTAAATTACTAGCGTCTGTGGGGCGATGGCAACATCGTCTCGTGGACACCGAGGTCACGGGACCTATGATCGTTTGGTCAAAAGCACAGGAGGTATGCTGGCACGTGGGGACGAGAGAACTAAGCCTGCTTGTCAAAGGCGTTGACTTGTGGAATTCACCTCTCAAACATCTCAACAACATCTTAACTACGTATAGCAAAGCTCAAGTGGTGGTTGGCAAATTTGCCAAGTGTCCGGAGAACATTCTCATGTAGGATGGTCGGGCTGGAGACGAGACGACCGATGGACGACGCACAAGGGCAGGTTGACTGCAAGTCCGCACCATATGCCCGACACCAGCGTGCTACGTGCTGGACTGTTCACAGATTGCTTCACCTTTTTAGGAACCGGATGCCACCTCCTCTTCTTGTTGCTCACGCCGTCGACTCGAGTGGTCGGTCTCCTGCAAGACCCAGCAGCATTGCGTATTCTTGAGCCAGTATACAGAAGTCAAGGTGTTTGTTTTTTTCTCCCATATGCTGACAGGTGATAAAAATAACTTGGATTTTGTATGACTCGAAAAAAACTTGACTTTGGACGGCTGACTTCACCAGAACTGGCTTCACTTGGTCAATCGCAAAGAAAGCAACGCCACCATGGAATCGCGCGAATATAAGTTGGTTGTGTTGGGCAGCGGCGGTGTCGGCAAGTCTGCGCTTGTCATTCGTTTGGTAACAGATAACTTTCTTGAAGACTATGACCCGACAATCGGTACGCTTAACATTGGAAGCGAATCTTGACATTGTTCGTAGAGGACAGCTACCGCAAACAAGTCGCGATTGACAATCGGCAGGCGCTTTTGGACATCTTGGACACAGCAGGTCAAGAAGAATACACGACCATGCAAGATGAATGGATGCGAGAAGGCAAGGGCTTCTTGCTTGTCTACAGTGTGACCAGCCAAACCACATTTGACGAGATCAAAACATTCAAGGACAAAATTCTCCGTGCAAAGGATACAAACCGTGTCCCCATGGTGCTTGTCGGCAACAAGTGCGACTTGGAACGCCATCGACAAGTCAGTTTGGCGGCAGGCAAAGCGTTGGCAGCCGAATGGGGATGCCCATTCATGGAAACGTCAGCGAAAGAACGCATTCGCAATGAAGATTGCTTTTTCGAAGTCGTGCGCGAAATCCGAAAGCAAGATGCTGCCAAGCGACCTGTGAGCAAGTCACCAGGCAGCAAAAAGAAGGAAGAGAAGAAGGGCGGCTTTTGCTCGATTCTATAGACTCTATGTGGCTCTATCGGTCGGTCCATCAGTTTGCATTGTTCTCTTTTTTTCCCTTGCATGTGTGTGACTCAATATTAGAAAGCACGAATGACGCGTTGATCTCTCTCCTATCTCTGTCTACACAATAATGCCGGGGGCATACCGTATTCGGTACATAAAGATATCTCGGGGGCAGTTGTCCAAGTACTGCGCCAACCACTGGACGAGTTCAGTTTCCGACGAGCCGAAATCGTCCATGTACACTCGAAGGACCTTGGGAAGTCGCAGCGACTTGGATGGAATGTCCATCGCGACTTGCTTCTGGCAAAACATGTGCATAAAATTCTCCAGGTCAGTGTCGGCTTGACGAGGGTTCACAATCGGGGCTTCCGCGGCTGACGGGAACGGCGGAGTCTGTTCAATCAACGCGAGGAGTGCTCGGGGATCTCTCGTGTGAAAGCAATATGCAAGGCGTGGATCACTCGCCTCAAATTGCCGTCCCCAGAATGCAGATGGTGGTTTACGATTGCAGCGCAGGATGCCATGGCGGATGTCGCCCAAGCTAAAGTTCATACCGCCTAGAAATATCACATCAGCAAATTGAGCAACGCGGAAGATAGCATAACGTACCAATGCGGTAGGCGACTTCTTTCTCGAACGATTTGTACTGCTCGGACGTCTGTGGCAAGCCGATTTCAATCACGCCGTGGAGAACCATGGTGTTATAAATATTGATGAAGAAGACTTGGCGGTCCTTGGACGTGAGTTTGGAAATGTCCAGCGTCTGGAAAGCGGCAATCGCTTGGAGGAATAGCCGATATAGTCTAGCGCTTGAGTCGACGGCAGCCGTCGTCAAGCTCCAGTGGAGGTGGATGCCTGCGGGGAATTTAGGATGTGCGTGGAGTTCAGCAATCATCGCTCGGACTTGCAAGCACAATTCATGCGGTTGTTCAGGGCCACCGTTGGCAATATACCGCATATTCATTGGACAGTCGCGTTGGTCGATTTGGAAGCGAAACAAGTTGTCAGGACTACCGAGATGACTGCTGCCGTACACCAAATGCAACGCTTTCGACTGGAGCAAGCCATGGATAGCATTCAACGCCTTCTCTAAGAGCGCTTCTCTTGAGATGGGCGCGCCGTGGTTTTGCAAACCGTAGTCCGTCTCAAAGGCATGAACGAGGTCTTGACCTGTCACAACCATCGAGTGAAAGGTAAATATGTTGACTTTGACTTCTGTGGGAGTGACCAAACAGCGCAACCGATCGGCAAGACTGAGCGTTTCTTGGCGAGATTCAAACGATCGCGACAGGAGTTCGAGCGGCATGGGTTTGTGGATGTCAAGGCCGACAACCTGGGACGAAATGGCAATTTCACGGAGACTGTCCGAGTGGTTAAAGGACGGCGGAGATGGCATCATCATGGCAACGTCTTCTTGAGTGAAATTGTTGGCAGCAGGCGTGACTTGCATGTTGTCATCAATTGGAGCTTGGTTCATGCGAGCTTCTGTTTGCAACGCCAGTTCGAATTCGGCGGCGTGGTCCGACAAAAAGACTTGAATGGGCGCTTGGACAAATGGAAAGCGGCAAATGTCTTCAATCGACGGTCGTTTGGACGGATCTTGCTGAAGCATGAGCTGAATAAGGAGGCGCAGTTCCTTTGAAAAATTTGTTGGAATAGGCTCGTACTCGCCATGGCAAATCTTGGCAAACATTTCAGGAAGACTCTGCGCTTCAAAGGGACGCTTGAGCATGGTCATTTCGTATAAGACGCAGCCGAGAGACCAAATATCCGACTTCTTGCCGTACCTTTCGCCACGACAGATTTCAGGGGACATACTCTCTGGTGTGCCCACGGATGTGTTGGCCAAATCGTCGCCAGACAAAGCCTTGGAGATACCGAAATCGCCCAATTTGACGACGTGTTTCTTGGTCAGGAAGACATTCTGGGCTTTCAAATCCCGATGCAGAACGTTCTTTCCATGGATGTAGGACACAGCCAAGACTAATTGGGCAAACCACGACATGATGAGTGGCTCTGGGAAATATCCACCATCCATGCGAGAGCGCAACTTGACCACTTGGCGCAAATTACCGCCGTCGCTGAATTCCATGACAATGTTGAGCTCGTCGTTGTCGAGGATAAAGCTGTCGTAGAAGCGGACAATGTTGACGTGGTAAAGCGATTTCAGCAGAATGACTTCGTTGTCAGCTTGCTTTCGACCATTCTCGCTCGTTGCAGCCAGACGTACGCGCTTGACAGCAACGACAGCACCATCGCCTCGACGCCTTGCCAAGACAACAGTACCATGCGTACCCTTACCAATCGTTCGAAGCACTTCGAGGTCGCGCCAAATGCTGGCTGCATTGTTGTTGGCAGAACTCAAGCGATTGGCACCGTCGTTGTTGCTCTTGCGTGAGAGCCAAACATGGCGAACCAGAGTTTTGGCTGTGTTGTACTGGATGGGCTTGATCAGGTAATCCTTTGCCCCTTTTGAGAGGCATGACGTGACGACATCCATTTCTTCGTTGGACGATGTCATGACAATCGGAATATGGGAAAGATTAATTTCTTTTTGGACGCATTCGAGCAATTGGATGCCAGTCATGACGGGGAGCATCACGTCGCACAGGACCAAATCATATCGTGTGGGGTCATCCGTGAGCTTTTTGAGTGCGTCACCGCCATTTTCCACAGCGGTGATGACATATCCAATGCTTTTTAGGATATCGATCGTCGCCATGCGCGTAAATTCATCGTCCTCGACGACCAGGACATGAACTTCAGACGGATTCATGAGTCGCCGTCCTTGTCTTCTCTCGAAATGCTTGCGCTCTCCAGTCGTCTGAGAAATTCCTTCCTCTTTAAAAATCTCTCTGACTTCATTGGTCAAAATAGCGAAATTATGGATTTGATGGAAATTCTCGCTCGTTCCACCTCAGGAGGCCACGACTGACGCCACTCTGCCTCCTCTAGCACGTGTCTGCTTCGTTTTTCTTCCTTGACAACTCACAAACGCGTGCATCTGGCCAGCCTACAGCCCCCAACCATGCTGATCAACACGTCGAGACAGCCTCCTGTCAGTGCTTGCGTCGTGTGAGTGTTGAAGATGATGGATGCGACAACGTCGGGTGCGCTATACTTGACAAGGCGACGAGCGCACCCAGCGGTTGCGCGTAGGTCGCGGTGGTAGCATCCTGATCGGATCAGGCACAGCCGCACAAGCACGCCCGACCTTCCATGGCTTCCCGAAGCATTCGACAGGATAGACACGACGTAACCATATGCCTCCCAGAGCACGCAAGTGGATGGAAGAAAGAAACACAACTCCCCTCGTTGAACCCCTTATTTCCCTGCGATGAAAGCTTGAAATTCGTAGATCAATCTGCAGTTGTGGCGTCTTGAGTACCAAGCAGAAAGCGCCACCCAAGGATTCAGTTTAGCTGGCCAACTTTCACTGTCATGCGACTCTGCCATCGTCCGGCAGCCTTTCCACATCGAAAAGCTTCGAGAAGAAAAAATCGAATGCCAGTTTATTTCTATTTTTGGTTGCTTATACTTAGTCGAAGTATGACAGTGTGAAAAAGATTTTGAAAAAAGAAATTGTTCGATTTTGTGCATTTTGCGTATTTCCAAGCAGCCCATGGAAAGCGAACAAGCGGCGCGATCACCTCGTCCTATGCGGTCGCGAACGCTTGTCCTTTGCTTGTGTATGCATGCATTTGCTTTTCTTCTTGTCCAATTTGTCCTCGCGTATGTGTCTCCGTCGGGTGCGCTCCTTCTCGCGCTAATTTGTGAGCAAACGAACCGAGTGCGAGATTTGCTCATTGAACTGTAGGTCTGCCATTCCTCTATCGACTGTCGTATCAAGTGGCCAGTGAATGGAGAAGTGATGAAGTGGCGTTGCTTCATACGAGCACAGCAGGCGAACGACAGCGTCTCCTCCTCTCGCCGGCTGAAATCAATCTTCTATTGACTGATCGCGACTTCGATTCGAACGGTAAGACAATCCCGCAATTTGATAGAATGCACTTTTGAATCAACAATTGTAGACTATGAACAACTGCTTTTGTTGGACGAAAACAACGTCAAGAAATCGCACGGCGCGACCGACTTTGAAATCGATCGCTTGCCAGTCGTGACGATCAGGTGCAAACATCGTATGAATTCGGTCTCTCATACGGCGTAGTGAGTCCATGCTGAGCAAAGGCGGTGTGGAAGAAGATCTCAAGTGCTCAATCTGTTTGGAGGAACTCTCCGTTGGGTCTCAGGCCCGCATGGTCCCCTGCTTTCACCGCTTTCATCCAGCTTGCATCGATCCATGGCTCAAAGACAAGGCGGAATGCCCCATTTGCAAGTTTCCTGCAATTGGGTAGTCGTATTTAAAATATATAACCTGTGAAAAATTATATTCGTAGAAAGTACATACGTACTGTAGAATATACTCCCTCCGTCCAACAAAAATCGCTCGAATCAGAATTTTGGCGTATGGAGCCTGAAATTAAAATGCACAACACTTCAATAATTAATATTGAACGAATAAATTTTGAAAGGTGTAACGTGACACTCAGCCAATCGAATCAAGCAAAATACAGAGGTCTGGAAAATATAAGACCACCTTGAAGTTTTCATTGATTGGTCAGTTTCAAGTTCAAGGTGGTCTCCATTCACTTCAATAAATTATAAACTTTAGAATTTGATTGTTTGGTTGTCAAGAGTGTTATCTTGTTGTAAACCAAAAGATCTTTGAAACGTCATACACCATGAAAATAACTAGAAGACGACACATCACAGAGATACATCCATCATACCGAATGTTAAGGTGACTTTCGCGAAAACAAGTAAACCTCTATAATTTCATATTATCTGCCTGCATCCATTTCAACCGTCGCTCAACAAGCCATGATGATGGACATGCAGAGTACGAGCTATATTGAGTTAATCTGCCTTTGGTAGTGCTTTTCTAAAACTCGATATTATAGTTTCAGGAGTGATCGCCTCCCATGCAGCTATGGCTCGTTTTATTGTAGCAATTCGTTTCTCCTTGGCTGTTCGTTGGGTTGTTGTCTCGGCGAGCCACAGGCGGCGCAAAATACTCTTGAACGGGCCCATAACGCCAACGTCCAACGGCTGCAGAACGGACGTACAATTTTTTGGCAAGGGACAAAGGTAAGAGCTCAACGCATCCTCGACAATTGAGATGCTTTCGTCGCTCACATGGGCAGAGAAATTATCGACCACAAATAGTGTGGGACTACGTAATTCTGGTCTAAAAAATGTAACAATAAATAGCGTCAATAATTGCAAAATACCTCATCAACTCAGTCAAATAAAACTTCCATCCGCCAGCGTCCATCCAAGCATTCTTTTGGACGTAGTACAAATGCTCTTGAGGGTAGTCTTGAAATTCACCACTCTCTATCAAGCCCCCCTTTTCACCCTTGATGATAAAGAGAATGGGCAATTTTTCACCTATAAATAGTGTGATAAAAATTAAAAACACTAAATACCGTTACTGCGGGCAGAAAGCACCGCGGTCAATCTCGATGATGACTTTTCACTCGAGTCGATGGAAGAATCTTGGCCAATTTGCGACCAAAGGTATCGAGGAGGAGTATCATAATAGATACCAGTTTCATCTACATTGACAATGTTCTCACTCGACATATACCTATATTCGCTCCAAAAAGATGAGCAGAATTTCTCCTTCGTTTCTCTCAATTCGTCGCGAGACAAAGGACATGCCCCTGTTGAAGCCCGTCGCCAGGAAAAATGGTTGCGGTGGGCAAAATATCGACAGAGAGACCCCAAGTTTTTGTAGGGGTCACCAATGCATTCACATGATGCAATATAGTTTTGCAACCACTCAGTGTGGTGGGTCTTCAAGTATTGCACCATATGATAGGTGTTGAGAGGTCTACGTTTTTCGCGTAGGAAACTCATGAAATCAAGAAGATTCTAGTGCGAACTTTACATGAAAGATTATATTTTGTTCTTACTTGAGGCTGAGGAAGAATACAGGGTCTGCCTGCTCCGGGAGACCTCTTCGCCTTCGAATGAAGTGACGTCAATGATTCTTCATCCCACTTGCGTATCGTTTCTTTGGATATTTGAGTCGTTTCGACAACGGTTTGGAGTCCTTGCTCTTGTACGGCACGCAAAACCTTCAATTTGAAGGCTGCCGTGTAAGAACGCCGCAGTTTGACCAAGCCTTCTTGATTGTCTTGCATCGTGTTCAAAGATTTGTGGCCATTCGTGGTTCTTTGTCATCCTGTCATTTTAATTACTCCTATTAATTTATATTATTAATTTCTAGGATTCAGAAAAGGTGTAGGGTTATGAGGTGGTCTTATATTTTCCAGACCTCTGTATGTGTCGCAAAACCAATCCAAAGCTGAGTAGGCGGAAATCTGACTTCACCAACGGATTCAGGAGGGGGGTTTACCTCGAGAACCCTCCTACAGCATACCCACATGGATGATCTCAAAACTGTATTTACTCCATTATACTTATTGTTCTATACCTAATTCTGACAATGTAGAGAGGAGATCTTCTGCTTCATCTTCGTCCCGCAGGACAACATTCGCAAGAGCGAATGCTAAATCCTCTTCTTGACGCGCTTCCTCAACCTCAGCTTGGAGGATCTTGGTCATTTCTTCTTGGTCGTGGGCTTCAAGACAAGTTAAGGCAACGCGAAAGAGTTCTTGATCACAAGGAACTTTCTCGGGTGGCATGCCAAGACGTGACAACTTCTCTTTTGACATGTGAGGTATCTTGTAGGTGTTGTCACCGTTGCACTTGATGGCTTCGATCATACAGCACTGGAGTGTAATGAACGCATTGTTGAGCTTTTCAAAAGGGTAGGTCTCGAATGCATTGATGACATTGATCACAAGCTCATCAATTGACTTTGCTGACCGTCGATGCTGTAGAGATTGGATGGCTGCAAAGAAACCAAGATCCAAGACGTTGAAATCTGGTGAGTTTGGTGGCTGTGGTCTGAGATCAAAGCACCATCCCTGCTCCAAGTATTGACGGAATGACTCACGTAGGGCAGGATCTGATGGACTCATGTGTGGCTTTGCGTTGTCATGCTGGAGAATGATCTTGGCGTGTGCTGCTTTGGCCATTTCTCGACGATTGCTGGCAGCACCTTGTCCAGCAGAAAGGAACGATAGACTTCCCGCGTCACGGTGATGGGCTTCGTCTCGGGTGTTCCAGCCAATCTATTGACGCTGTCACGCTTAGCCTCGACGATTTCAACGAAAGGCCATGTGCCGATTTTTCCATCCCACCAAGCACCCGCATCGTCGACGAATCTTGGACGAGCGACGGCGCTCAAAACACAACCTTGGTAATGAATCTTTTGCTCTTGCATTTTCTTTCTGGCGCCTTCTCACCAGGAGCGAGATAGTAACGTTTGGTTTCCTTGGTCAGATAGAACCATTTTTCATCAAGGTGTACATACTCATACATGTTGCTCATACTCATTGTAGAATCGACGTGGCTTATTGCAAATTTCAAGCGCGCATACTTGTTGGCACTCGTGAGAACAGGTCGTATGGCACTCGTGTGCGATCAAAGCATTCCAAGCTTAAAGTAGCGATGCAATGTACTCCGGCTTATATCTAGATATGTGTAAGGTGAATACAGTAGATTGACTTACTAGTTAGCTCTGATATCGATCGTAGAGTTGTTCGTTCGTCTAACTTGAGCTTAATCAATTTTTCTTTCACTTGGAGTGCAGTAAACTTGAATTTCCTGCCCACTCGTCCTTTCTTTTTTCCTCGAACTGAAGCTGTCATGTTTCCATTCGCCATACCTTCTTCCTTTGCACGTGCCAGAACTTTGCGGATCATAGTGACGTGGCAACCATACTTATCAGCGAGCATCTCTCCAAAGCCTTTGGGCATTCGCGTCATGAGTGTTCCCGAGCTTCTCAAGAGAATCTCTGTCATGATTGATTCACGCTCGACGTCGGTCAGATCGCGCCTTCCAACACCCATGCCAAAATGATTGTCACAGAATGAATGTTTTGTATGGTTTATTGTATGAAAATTTTAATTGCCATTCACACAACTTCTTCATTTGAATTTCCCTCGCAAGTTACATGAATGTGTAGACTTTGGCGCCATCTTTCTCTTCGTCCAATCATATCAACTCAATTCACATTGAGGAGGGAAATATTTTGATTTGAAATTTTCTCGAAAATATAATACGTTGTCATGTCAACCCTCCTCAAAATCGAGCGATTTTTGTATTGTCATTGGAAAAAGTCAGACACAAAATCTGACTTATTCTGATTGGTTAAATATGCTTTGCATCAATTTGGACTTTGACGTTGGAGAAACAGAACGAGATCGACGGCCCACACGCGCGATGGAGAGATTGGTGGGCTCGCACAATGGACGTCTTATGAGGTATGAAGAAATATACATCATTCATTGAAATCTTAGAAGCTATGTGCCAACTATCCTCGAAATCTACAATTGGCGTGCAATGTCACGAGCTTCATTTGGCCCAAACGACGACTTCGACCACGTGGAGTTGACGTCAGCCTTGACAACAATGTAGTGGTAATTATATGGAAGGACATAGACACAATTGTTGAGCTTTGACTTTCTAGAGCACTGATGTTGCAAGTTGGATCGCCTGCTGCTATGAACGAATCTGTGAGTATTTTCATTGCGAATTTCCAAGCTGAGAATATTTTAGCTTGCTTTCGTGTCAAATCTTTTGGATCAAGTTGCCTGAAAGGGGGTAAATTTTTTGCTGGAGCTCCACACCACCACAACGTCCATGCCGTGAGCACATCGACGGCGGGTAGCTCAAATGACTGTGGCAACCTGTGCCATCTTCCGTCCCAACAATGTAAAGATGTACGTTCATTCAATATTTGGTTCTCTCGGGGCTCATCCACATTTTGTACTAGAGAGACATCATGCATAATCCTCCGCAATATTGATTCAAGCAATTCTTTTGTTATATTCCCTGCGCCAACCCCCTTTTCTTCCAAAATATCGCTGATACCATTGAGGATTGTGCTTGCCAAAGCCTGGATTGACTTGTGGTTTGCTTCAAGCTGACAATGTAGAGATATGAGGAGGAATGCCAGTACAGACTAAAGTTGTTGATGTTTGGGTAATAACATCTTTTAAATTTGAGATCAAATTTCCGTTAGTGAACAAAGGAGTTGATAGCAAAGGATGCTTGGCAGGCAATGTTGACACTAGAAAATTTGCGTGAAACACCAAGGATGCCAAACAAAGGTTCAAAACACCATGGAGCTCAGAATTCATAGCCAAGTTGGGGAATATTTTCTTAATCGACTCATTCACACATGCAGAGTCGGAATCTATAAAGTGTGGTGGCAAAATTGCAAAATCACCATTAGATAAAGGCAAGCCTGCAACAACTCGCCCTACATACTGATCACCAGCTCCATCATAATGAATATATCTTTCAACAACATGTCCAAGGGACCAACCACATCGAATGCACACATTTACAATTGATGGTCCAGAGGTACTTCCAGATATAACAAAGGTAGCAGCACCTTTGCGAATTGAATGTGTACCAATATCAACATCACAAACTTGACCGACATGAGCCACAGCTCTTGATAAACTCTTTCCAAATCTTTCACGCTGGTTGGGCCCAGGGAACAACGCGCCAGATTTAAGTTGGGAATTACATGCTAGATATATACCAAGGGCTAAAAAACAACAAATCTCTGGTTTCAAAGGATTAGCGTAAATATGTTTAGGATCACCCTCTTTTTTCCATTTTGATCCGTCTTTGACATGTAAAATGTGCACCCTAGGGCATCATTTTCAACAGATAAGTGTTCTAGGCAAATGGAATCTGTTGATCGAGATCTGCACATTAAATTCCAAGAAAGGGATAAAAAAAGATGCGTAAAGCCACCATCCATTAGTGTGAGAGTGTGCTTGCACAGTTCAACATATTGATTGATTCGAAGAGGACGTTTGCCACTATCTTTGATGGTTCCAGCCTGCTCTTCGGCAGCACATCGTCTCTGTATTCCTACGATAACATGAAATATTTAGCTTAATATTAAATCTACCTTGGAACACAACTTTACAATCTGAGCTGAATTCTGCTGGCAATGGTGTCTGCATGCGTAGATAATAATCCTTTATGGCTGAGCGATAGTTTGAGAGGGTTCCCAATTTTGAATTGGAGTTTTGGAACTTCCATTCAATAAATTTAGAGAAGTCATCATGATTGAAATATGTCAAGTCGATTGTACCGTCGTCTGCTACCATAAATGACCTCTCTGACAAATCAAGCCACTTTATGACTTGCTTCAGGCCACTGTTGTAGCTCTTCTTTGTTTGCGGGGCAATTCTGCTGTCTCTCAAGTCGCTCAGGGTCGTCGACCTACGACTTGACTCACCCATGACTAAAAGAAAAATGACGTCACTAACAACGAATTGCAAGCCGCAGATTTTTTGTCTGACTCTTTCTCCAAATTTCCCCCTTATCTTGAATTTTCTATAGTATGTATTTTTACACAATGGAAAAATTTTCTGACGTTTACGGATATTTTTCAATATCCGTCTGACTATTTCATATGAATGTTGGACGGAGGGAGTATTACCAAACCTCTAAAATTAAATATATCCTTGGTTTGATGTCGGTTTCTCCATTTTGCGGATGAGGATAGATCGCTCCGAGGAAGATGCACCAACGTTTGCTACGACCAATTTACGATCTACGAATGATGACGAGAACGATGACGATGACGAGCCGTACGATCCCAACTCTCTCTATTCGCTCCTTGAACGCGTCTTGCAAAAAGTCTCCCAATTACCCGGAGCGTTAGATGCCCTGTCGTCAGATCCCCAATTGCTCCACGACCTCCAGCAGCACGAATTACTATTTTATCCAATTCGCCACATCCAAGATGTCGAACTAAAACAGGCTGAACAAGGGTCGAGCGCTAGTGAAGTGGATGACGATTTGGACGACTCTGTTGACTTGACATCTGAGCGATTTGGATCGGAGTATGAAGCAGAATTGCTTGCGGTGGAGCTGCTTCAGCGAACGACGAACAACATCGAAATCCCACCAAAATGTCACGTAGACAATTTCCATCAGCGTACCCTTGCTGAAACAACGACGGTCACGGCAGATGCAGCATCACCGAGCTATTCCATGGGAATGCTCAGTATGTCACCTGGAACATGTTCGCAAGATGGAGATCCTGTCTCGGCTGTATGGCCACGCCGACCAAACGAATTTGCATTTTCGCAACCTGACGAAGGGAAAGAAGACGAGCTATATAACGAAGTCCTCTTCTCTGAACGTGGAGATGACGAAGACGACGATGATGACAGCGATGAAAAACTTTTCGAGATGGAAGATATGGAACATGAAAATAGAAATGCCATGGACGATTTTCAAGAAGACGATGAAGTCGAGTACGAAACGATGCGCTTGAGGATCATTCGCGAGCGCAATCGAACCGGATTTGAGCCAAGCCAAGAGTTTCAGCCTGATGGCGGCGTTCTCATCGGAGGTATATACCAAGTAAGTCCAATTTTTGTTGCTCACGCATATTTATCGTCTTGCTTAGATTGAAATGCGAATTGGAGAAGCAGTCTTTAGCCAAACCTACAAGGCAATAGATACGCGCAATGGCTCACCTGTGTGTCTAAAAGTTATCCGCAACTCCAAGGAATACTTTGACCAAGCTATTGACGAGATTCGCATTCTGGAGTACTTAAATGCAGCGGGTGATCTCGACGAGCATAACATCCTCCGTCTCGTCGACTATTTTTACTTTAAGGAGCATTTGATCTTGGTCACAGAGGTTAGCCTCATCTATTTTGCATTCGTCTTATGATTATGTAGTTGCTGAAGGACAACTTGTATGAGTTTTCAAAGCTCGTGCGATCACACCAAACACAATCCATCAGTGGCCACTATTTCACCATCCCACGTCTGAAAAAGATAGCTATCGAGTGCTTGGAAGCGCTCAAATTCCTCCACGAGCTTAACATTGTTCACTGCGATTTGAAGCCTGAAAATATTGTGATGAAAAATGTCCGCAAGTGTGAGATCAAGGTCATTGACTTTGGCTCGGCGTCTTTTGTTTCAGACGAACTTACTTACTATATTCAGTCACGAGCCTACCGAGCTCCAGAGGTACTGCAGAAGTTGACCAAGCAGCACTAACTTATAATATTTGTTAGGTAATCCTTGGACTTCGATACGATGAAAGCATCGATTTGTGGTCGCTCGGTTGCATTTTAGCCGAGTTGTATTCGGGCCAAGTTCTCTTCTCAAGCGATTCCATCCCAACACTGCTTGCGCTCATCTCGAGTGTCTTGGGCAATATTCCCCCCGTGATGCTCATTGCATCACCCGAAGCCGAAAAGTATTTCACTAGCGATCATGTTTTATTTACCACAGATACGAACACACTGGAGCGGACACTAGTCGTTCCACCAAGAACATCTTTATGGCACGTCTTGAATTGCGCCGATGCCAGCTTTATTGATTTTCTCCATGGATTGTTGCAAATCGACCCTGCACGGCGCATGACAGCCGCAGCGGCGCTTCAGCATCCATGGCTTGAGTCCAATGTGTTTGGTATTCGTGATTTTAGTTCTAGTTAGCATTTCCAATGGCCGGAAACGCGTTGGATTTACTCAAGACGAGAAGGCCATGTTTTCGAGAAATGAATCCCTTGATGTAACGCTTGAAGATCAAGTTGGCGACAATGCACTCGAGTGCGTCCAAATCGATGCTCGCACCTGCAAATTCAAGTGCGGTTTGAAAGTCTGTCAATTTCAACTTGGCGTTTTTTTGCTGAATCAAATATACTTTTTTCAACAACGTGCGCATGACCAAGAGACGAAGTTTCTGCATGAGCAAGTACATCCCTTGGGCGATGAACTTGGCCTGGTGCAAATGCAAACTCTGATAGAGTCGTCAGGGCGATAAGATAAAAGATGGGGATAGTTGCACCTGATTGAATGCAAGAAGATCGCCTCGCTTGATTGCAGATGCGATGGAGTTGTATTCATCGAGGCGATATTCCCTCAGGAGCTCTGGAGACGGCAAAACGCCAAGCACAAGCTTCACAGGAACCAAGTATTGCAAGATCATCCTACAGCCAAGTCATCAAATTTCCTAGGGGAGCAGGAACACACTACCGTTTGTTCTTGGAGTGATGCTTGTGGCAGTGTTGCCAGGCGAAGCTGAGGCATTCATTCGCGTCGTTGTACTTGTCTTCGAACATGCGAATACGTCCCAGGTAGTACTTGTATGTCACTTGGTCTCGCATTTCAAACTGTTCGAAGTTCTGCTTGTTGATGGCTTGGATGATATTGCTACAGAGACTGATCTTGTTGAGCTACGCAGTTCTCAGCTGTTAGACTCGGTTTTGGAAGTAGATGCCAACCCGAAAGTAGATTTTGAATAGTTGATTCACGATGTACAAAGTTGCAGGTTTTTTGCTAAGTTCCGGCGAGGCACGGTCATTGATTGTCATGGAGAAACCTTTCTTGAGATGTTGCTCGGCATTTTCCTAGCCATTCGTATGAGAACGACATAATGCTGGCAGCAGCTCACCAAACTCTCTGTCACTTCGACTCCTCGTTTCTGTGATAGCTCCGAGTCGGCATGCTGGGCTAGAATGCGAGTGTCATATGTGAGTTGTTGCAGCAATGGCACAAGCCAACTTGTTTGATCACGAAAGATCTCGAGGAATTGACTATAGTGTGGATTTGAGAGATGAACTGAGTACCATCTTGTTTGTACATGAAGCCAGTGATTTGGGACTCATAGGCACGCACATATTGTTGTTGTTGAACCAACTTCTTGGCCTTGAGCAATGGCGCCATGACTTCAGCGTATCCTCCTGAAAAAGTCCTTTGACATAACGATTCAATTGCCGCCTCGCTCTCGGAGATCTCAGCAGACTTTCTGTATGATATTGCCAACAGCTGAGCTGCTCGCTGGCATTCTTGGCGCTGGAAGAATCCTTCAAGGTCCTTGACCAGACGCCCGAGATCTGCCATGGACCGCTTGCTCCTGACCTGCCAAAATCCGCATACAACAACCGGACAATTTATTAAGATAATGTATTTATTATAGTAATTACATTATGTTACTCTACTCATTGTTTGGTATTTTGTAACCAAATGTATTTATATTGGGAACGTTTGTATCTTAAAATATCTAAAATTTGGTTTATTATATTAAAATATATTGTAAAAGTGTTGATTTTGACGTACATTTGAAATACAAGATGTTACTTCCATAGTTTACGGTAAAGTAAAATTTAACGACAATCTGGTCATCAAGCCTGCAATGTGCATCTTTGTATTTTTGGGACCTGTCTGTCGGAACTATGCACAGTAAGATGGTTTCACATGGACTTCCAACGCTGTTTCGTCCAAGCATCAAGTTTGTTGGAATCTCATAGTTCTCGTCGGCCAAACGAGTAAGGGCCTCTTTCAAGTAAATTTTGGAATGAGACGCAGCCAATAAAATCGATTCTCATCCACTTCCAGAGCGTTTTTCTCAAAAGTGGATGGAGCATGAGATTTTACCTCTTTTTGGGTTTTGAAGTCTTTCAAGTTCCTGGGCACCATGAACGCTGAGGTTGCTGTGACGATGGCTGCCATGATTGCCGCAACCGCTGCAGCCACTGCTGATGGAAGAGCTAGTCGAGCTCAGCCGTCCAGAAAGTTCACTATTCGATCTCAAGCATGGGCTGACGTACAGGCTCAGACTGGGATGGATGGTTGGTACAAACGAAACTTGCGTTGCAGCGAGGGGGCCGTCGAGGTAATCGTGCGTCGAATTCAATATAGATGGGACGATGTCAACGAACCCCTGCACCACAACATCATCTTTACAATTAATGATAGAGTTGCCGTAGCACTACACTACTTCACTCACTCAGGTGGGTATGCTGAATCAGGGCAAGTATTTGGCATTTCGGAATCTCGAGCGCACTGCTACGTTGGTCAAGCCATGTCAGTCATCATGTTATTCCTCCAAGACACAATCCAGCTGCCTCAAACAATGAACGACTGAGCCGACAAAGCTGCAAGTTTTGAACAACAAAGTGGATTTCCAAATGCGGTCGGTGCAATAGATGGATCGCTTATACAAATCAAGCGATTTAAAGACCATGAAGGATGGTATTGCCGTAAGGGATTTCCAGCATTCAACATACAAGGTGAATCTAATCAACTTAAATCTCTAAGCTGATGCGAATGAACTGATAGACGTTGTCGACTACAAGCTGAGGTTTATGTCATATTCGATTCGCAGTGGTTCCCAAAACGACAAGTCACTCTTTGAACGGTCGCAGTTTGGCATTCAAGTTCACAAAGTAAATACCTTTGCCAATCATGAGTCAAATGTCGTTGTAGGTTCTGCCCAAAGGGATGTATTTTCTTGGTGATGCTGGTTACAGCTCATGGCGCATCTTCTTGCGCCATATCCAATACGCTTCAACATGCACGAAGAGGAAGCACATTACAATCTAGTGCACAGTCGTGCAAGGAATTGTGTAGAGAGGGCATTTGCTCGATGGAAAAACAAGTTTAGGATATTCAAGTCTGACCTTCTCATCACACACCTGAAGGTCGGGTATAGTCTCAGCTTAGTCGCATCTCAATGATTTTAAAAATGGCACGATTGATTGAAGCTACAATGATTTTGCACAACTGGTACATTGACCTACAAGAAGTGTTTGAAGGGCCACGCTTGGAGCTCGAAGACGTGCCGCAAGAGGAATGGATGCACATTGGTGGTGATGAAATTCTAGTCGGTACAGAGCATCGCATTGATGGCAATGAGGCTGAAGCCAGGCGTCACCTTGTTAGAGACTATTTGTACCGATGTGTAGAAGCGTAGCAAGCATTCAACGAACCTAGACTAAAGCCATCACTAATGCGCTAGACTTATTGAAATAACAGAGCGTAGGATAACTAGAGAATGCAAAACAAAGCAAGCCATGTTAAGATGATTAACGACGTTGTAAGTGCTGCAATATTTCTCGATTCATTGCCGCGTTGTCTGAAATACTTTGCAAGATAGCGGTATTCAAAGAATGCAAAACAAAGCAAGCCATGTTAAGATGATTAACGACGTTGTAAGTGCTGCAATATTTCTCGATTCATTGCCGCGTTGTCTGAAATACTTTGCAAGATAGCGGTATTCAAAGATTTGCTTTCTTCTAGACTGCTCAACACAGCTTGAAGAGCCTTCGTAGCCTCCGAATCACCGTGACTTGAAGTGTTTGCTGTCTTTGCGGCTTCAATCAAACCATTTGCCAACGTTTCACCCATTTGGACTATCCCAGCGCCAATTTCGACTTTCAATTGTTTGCGCTTCTTTCTTTGGCGTTGAACCTCAAGGGCAACTTCACGCTTGCGCTTGCTTGACTCAACATGCAACCTACATGAATTTAGACTATATAGAACATAAGAAATTACTCATCATCGGACGTGAGATGGAATTCCCTCCACGGCGTTGCCACTGAGGCTTGTCGAGTTAGCATTTATGCTCCGATCGCTAGAGCCAAATTCTCTGTGGCCTAGACCACTCTTGTCTCACAAATATTCAACCAATGTATCCCAGTAAGTTGGAAAGTCGATTGGATTTTCTGTCAAGTTGCCAGTTTCATTCTCCTCAGCGAGTCGTGTCTTCGAATACTCCGCCTTGACAGAGTAATACTTGTTCTTCAGGGATAGAGACTCCAAAGACGTCTCGCACAGTAGATTGAATCGAAGCGTCATCTTCTCCCAGGCAATTGACAGTTGCATGTTGCTTTTGGATCCGTCAAATACATGGGCAAACTGCCGAAGACGAAGGTCGAGGAGGGTTTGGATCATTTCATCTGTCCATGTTGCCTTCTTTTTCACATCGTTGGGCGGGCTCGCAGCGCCAGACTCAAGAGCAAGCAATCGTTCCAGCAGTTCCTTCTTCGTGGGCAGCTTGGCCATACCTTCGACTTGGGCGGCATCACAAAGAAAAGTGGACAATTGCCGCCAAAGATACCAGACGACCGCGAAGTCAAATAGCCAATCAAAACAGTAGAAATTTTGATATTTAAAATGTGATGAAACATGTTTCATCCAATTAGATTCAAGATATGTGGGATCCAGAATGAGAGAATAATTGGATAGAAATCCGATCAAACAGTGACGACACAACTTGGGAGATCATTTTGACCCAGGTGAAAAAATCTACTATTATTCTGGCCATTTATGAACTGGCACCACATTAGTGCCATTATACACAACTCAAAATACTTGGCACTGTGTGACATAGGCTATATGTGTAGATGAAGGAAATTCTGAGAGGTCATTCATTGACATCGTGTCATGCCGAGTCGTATTTGCCGAGTTGTGCTCAAAGTTTTCACCGTCATCGTCGTGGGTCATCCGCTATCCGGGTTAGGGTGAATATACAGTACTGATTTCCATCTCACTTTTAAACGGCCCACAATTGATAATTTTTACAAATTAATATTATCAAAATATAGAGTACTTTCAAAAATTTGAATTCAGTATGGAAGAGCTGATAGTGAGAGTCACCTCTAAACATTTATATTCATTCAATTACTAAATGACTTGTGAAACTCGATAAATATCACCCGTTTAAAACTGAGAGGGAAATCAGTACAAGATACCCAGATATGTCACATTTA
This sequence comes from Aphanomyces cochlioides, assembly GCA_019828595.1. Taxonomy (NCBI): domain Eukaryota; phylum Oomycota; class Saprolegniomycetes; order Saprolegniales; family Verrucalvaceae; genus Aphanomyces; species Aphanomyces cochlioides. The sequence goes on along the minus strand of JAHQRK010000027.1, from coordinate 79,802 downwards.
TTTTATTATTGTCAGTGATTCAGAGCAAATATCATGTTTATTGTATGCACTTATATTCAATTTTCAAATGTAAAATACACCTGTTTCTGAGTCGGAGCCACTTTCGTTGCCACATTCACTTTCATGCTCAACCATGTCGACTTCATGCGCTTCCATGACTTTGATGTACTTGAATTCAAATTCCTGCACGTGTCTCCAGCAGCGAATCCAATAGTCTCCATCTATCAACAAGTGATAATCTCGAACCTGACGTAGGTGAGATACACAAAACAACTCATTCATACCTTCTTTTCCAGCTCAGACATGGTTTTGGCTGGGTTATTGGCAACTCGACGCTTTATGTTTGACCAAACCAGCTCGATTGGCTGCAGTTCAGGATGATAAGGGGGTGTCCAATAAACCGAATGACCATAGCGTTTTCTGGCCTCGATATGCCATTCTCGTCCAGCCAATCCATGATATCTTGTTTCTTATTCTTTGTCGACGGAGTTGGATTGCGACGACGCTTGTGATACGCGGCACCATCCATAAAGATATGACAAGGACCATATTCATCTCACGCGGTCGCACACAATCTCGTAAACCATTGTTCGAACAAGTCAGAAGTAAAATTCCCATGATAGTCTTCATCTTCGTCCACATCAGTAGCCCTCCTCTTCGTCCGTTTTGACTGCCAACAATGGAACGAACCAGGAACCCATTCAGCTCGCAGTATATCGCGTGAAGAGAGAACCACACCAGCCCCAACGATGCAAACACGTGGACCCTTTCCAGACCGCTCGTACTGAACGCCATTTTGGTATTGTGTATCAATCCAAGCAAACTGAGTGACATGGTGGAGGTTACAATACGACTCGTCAAGGTAGATTTCTGGTTGTCGCGGCAAGCTTTTTCTCGTCAGATTGCAGACTTTGGTACGCAAGTAGACAGCCCGAAAGGCTAAGTTTTCAACCGATTCAGCATAGTATTGTCGACGTATCCCACGTCCATAAAAAAAGCCGTTCCTTGTCAATAGACGGCGCAAAGTTCTTTCAGAGACAACGTCGTGTCTATTTGATGCAATGAAGAGTGTTATAGAATGAAATGCACCTTTAAAGAAGGTCCTGTGCCAGAATCTTTGACGTGATGGGCTGCACTGCTATGTTTCTTTCATACACAATCGATCGCACCAGAGTTATGACATCTGGATCGTATTCGGGGTCTCTTTTGCGTTCGGTTCTGTGACATGGCGCGTCCTCGATGAACTTCCTGGGGTCGCAGATTGCGTTGTACTCCGCAATAATCTCCGATACGAGGGTCTCTGATATGCCACACGCCTCGGAAACAAGTTTCCGCACTTTCTTTTGACTGCCAACGCGAGGCTTCTTTGCTTCGCGCAAAATATGTGCGTGGACGCGCACAACGATGAGTTTCTCTGGGCGGGACAGGATGTGCTTCACACGAGGTATCTCGGCCATCTCTTCTCCAAATTCGACGTGAGTGGTGTAGAAATAAAGCTGAGCACTTCTTTTACATTTAATCAAAACGCTGAATTTGTATATGGAAGTCACTATGATCGATTGAAAATTTGTGAAAATATTGGTGCCCGTTCTTAAGTGGCCAGAATAATAGTACTTGAAAGAGGCCCTAAATGAAGGCCAAAAAGGCGTTCGTTCGCAGCATATACAAAATCGTATATATGAGAAATTGTATGCCATTTGATCTCCATATGATTGCGAATGAAGTGCAACGAGCGACATCGTCCATTACAGATCCAAGTTTATCAGAACTTACTGTATTTTGCATGACGCAACGCAAGCTATCGCCAACTCAGGTCCTCTTGTCGTGAATCTCTTTGCTCTGGTTGCTGGATGGAGCGGAAACGCACGATCTCTCCATGTTCTACGCGATTCGTTGGCACAGTCTCAATGAAAAGTCCATCCATATGCTCTCTTTCCGATACCTTCTGAATGTTCCTGCCAGACGTTGTCGACGAAAATTCCGTCGAACTTCTCGGAACTTGTATACTTAAATCCAATGAAAACTTTTCGTTTTTCTCCCACATGTGTGTCACCCCAGTTTGGTTGTCTTAGAAATATACTTGATTAAAGTAGCAAACATCCTTTAAGATCTGAGCGTGCAAAATTGTCGAGTCGAGTTCAGCCCATAAAAACATTTTCTCCATATATTTCAGTTCTCTATAACCGAAAAATATGTTTTTTTCATGTGCGAAAAAACAGTTGACAAACCGCGATTGGAGCGCCATTTCCATATTCCTCGGCTGGATGCCGCATTTCAACCACGAAGCCTTCACCAGGTACGCTCAGCCCATGATTCCTGGGCTCATAGCTCCATCTAGCTCGTATAAAATGACAAAACCAACGAAAGACGACACTGTAAATGGCCCAAGCTGTCCCACGTGGTAAGTCTATCGGCACTTTCGAGCGTTTCTCTGAGATTCCATGATAGTACATTCATCAACAAACCCGGCTCTGCACTCTGCGCGATGTGCGAGTACGTCTCGCTCTCTTTGAAAGAAAACTGAGTGAATCTCTCCTTAGGCAGTTTATCGGCCCACCTGCCCATGCGATTCATAGCGACGGTTCATGGAGCTGCGGATCATGGTACACTTCAATCAATTTTGCCTCCGAAGGCTCACTCCTTGTCTAGCGACCATCACAACGAAAATGGCATGCGAGAATGCTATTACTGCGATGCACCGTATGTCTCTGCCGTTGCAAGCAGTGTACCTCTCAATATCTTTTGCTCTCGATGTGGTGTGCGCAACGTCGGCACGGCAGGCACCTGCGTCGCCTGTGATCACACGCTGATTTCAAAGTTCGAGTCGATCAAGCACGAATGGAGTGACACGACTAACTTTGTCGCGCGTGATCTGGGTCTCCATGTCAAAGTGAAATGCCCAGGATGTATGAAAGTGTGCAACGTGCCTTCCTCAGCTTGCTTTCGTTGCGGCTCCTGCCAAGTTTACTTTGCCGCACCATCTGTCGGAGATGTGACGAGCTTCCATGTCTCAAGGCTCACGCGCTCGCTCTCGACATCCGTGATGAACTTCTTCCAGAAAAAGAAAGATGCGCCCGAGAACACCTACGGAAACAAATCACAACCACCAAGAAAAGGTCTCGCCTCCTCGTTCCTCGACTTCTTCCGCGAAGAAAGCAGTGATTCCGAATCGGATGACGAAAGTCTCCTCTTTGGTCCTGCCCATGATGCCTCCTCCCCTGTCCGACCGCTCAGGACTTCCTCAACTACATCCACGCCACCCTCTGAACCGTCTATCCCAATTGGTATTCGTATTCCAGCGCCAGGCGAAAAACCCATGACGTCCTCCTTAACCTCCTCTGGAGCTTCGTCAGTAGCAGAGGTGACACCGCCGACACAGCAGCAACCAGCCAGGGAATGGAAACCCATTCCCAATCGCAACTACGGCTTCAATCATAACGACCTTCCGCCGCCATTGACCCCACTACGTAAATCCAAGAGCGTTCCCGTGTCGATGCATTCGTTCGAGCGAGAATGGGATCTGCGGCAACAGGGCGATGGGCTGAGCAGCTCGATGGTCTTTGTAACTTCCGATGACGAAGAGAAGGAAGAGCTTCAAGACCAAGACATTCTCGATTCGCTGCGTCTTTCGTCCTCTTCTTTGTCTTCCATGAAGCGCGGCAGCTATGGCGGTAACAACGGCTTTCATGTACCCAACGCAGAAACCATTGAATTCTAATATGTCGTGGATCTCTCTCTCTACTTCGTTCCATTTAATACCGTCGATAGCGCTTGGACCCGTCGTCGTAGGGAGCGTCGTAACCATATCCTGACGCTGGAGGCGCCATTTGTGGTGGTGGATTGTCGTGGAATCGTGACGGTCTGCGATAGTTTCGTTCGCGGCTGTTGCTTCGTGAATCTCTTCGTCTTTCGTCTCGCCATGAGCCTGGACGAGAGCGAGGACTTCGGGAACGAGAACGTGATCGATCCCGAGAGCGCGGATAGTCGCGAGGACTATCTCGATAAGAAGACGAAGGCCTGTTCATAGACCATTCGTCGGGTGGTGCTTGATATGACTCGTAGCGCGAAGGGGCGTACTCGTAAAACTGCGATGACGAGGGCTGAGGAGGAATAGCTGCCGCATCGTAATCCCATGGCATTCCATGTTCATGATGGTGTAGCAGCTCGCTGTCACTTCGTCGATGCTCCAAGCGGACATGCGGCGTCGAAGTCTCCATCATACTGTGGCGACGTGTCAGTGTTGGTGCTGTGGACATCATTTGTTCGTTGTATTCCATGCGCTTTTGTTCCTTGGACGTCGCAGCTTGCATACACAGAGCATGCAAAGCTTGTATGTCAGCTTCTTCGCTATCCATACGTGCGGCGATCGGGATGAACTCAGGATCGATCACCACATAGTTAGTAAATGTCTTGAAGTGCTGAATCAACTCGGTCCGCTTCTCCAATTGCTTCTCCAAATGCTGTCGGAAGGTTGCAACATGCTGCGCGCTCACATTAAGATCGATCTCAAAGACGGGGAGTTCGAGCTGCGACCAATCCGTCTCACCGTCTTCTTGTGCTTGCATAAAATAGTTGAGATTCGAGCTCAGTTGAAACATGCGATCACTGAGGAGATCTGTCGAGACGACTTCACCTTCAAGGTCTTCGATTTTCTGGATTGTTTCGCGCGTGATGCTCGATTCCACCGCGTCGGGAATATCTTGGAGGACAAAAGCTTCTGTCTCTTCTGCACTCTTGGCTGCAGCTTGCTTGGCTAATGCAATCGTGTCTTTTAAAGCGTCTTTACGCGCCTTCACAACTGTGCTGCACATATCACTCATCTTATCGATCACTTGGTCGCTCAAGACTTGTCGCTCTCGCCACAGCGCTACGAGTTTGCGAATGACGTCTTGAATTTTTGGTGTCCCGTTCGTCATTGTGAAAGCAATCGCTAGGATAAGCTTTGGAGCAAACGCTTCGGGGATATCCCGTCCATATTTGCGCATCCCAGTCTGCATCACGTCGTTCGCGACGTACAAGTGAACGATTTGGTGCGCTTGGCTGTGCATCGTGTAGCTGTTGTACCACACTTCAACCATTTCCAAGATCGACCTGCGATGGAAAAGCACCCATGCGCAGAGGGACTGAATGCTCGCGGTGGTCTCGCTGCAAGACGCTAGCTTGTCTGCAAACCGGTCGGGTGAAAAGTCGGACGGCATTCTCGTTGGACTCCTTGGATCTCGTTGTCTTCTTTTTCTCCCTGCTGAATATCAGAACGAGAGATTTATGGTCCAATCACATTTTTCATAAAGTCAAAAAATATTTGACTATTAATTTGAAGTTTTCTCGCAAATTTCGCCAAAATTGGGAAAATAGAAATTGTCGCTTGTCCAATCACAGGTCCGAAAATTGTCGGTTTGCTGTCGTGTCTATATATTATGTATTGATAAGCAAAGATGTGCCGACAAATACCGTTGCCGGTTTGCAACCCGTGTATAATGACTTAGTTTGAGTATACATCAGGGTTGCAAAACGCTTCAAATGATGCAACTCTCACTGCAACCTTTGTTGCAAATCGAACATGGATCTGCAGCAAATGTACCAGGGATTTTTGTGGATGGTACAGTGTAAAAAAAGAGAAACAGCCAATCAGAATTCTAGAAATTTGAGATTTACAACTTCGGTTGCAAATGGCTGGTAAAGTGAACGTACAGTAAATACGCGCTTTACGTAAAATGGCACACTCTAGTTCGTGCCCATTACAAAACAAAAAGATGAGATCCGGATAATAGGATGACTATCTTTATTCGGATTCCATTTCTTCAAGTTGGTGCTTCACAATGGACGGAGTTGATGGACTCGTCAAAGGCGTGGTTTACGTCTTTGGTTTCGCCGCCACAGGATGGAGCTTGATGAAATTTGTCCTCTCTGTGCCTTTGGTACCGCCTTTTGTCTTAATCGCCTCTTTCACTGCTTCGTAGAAAGTCAACGACGCGACGGAAGATGAGAAGGATATGGAACTGGTGCTTGAACTTCGTTCCGTGCCCGAGCTGCAAATTTTTCTACGAGAAGTTAAAGAACAAACCGATTTGACCGTGCGCATTAAGAGCGACTCGAACATGCTCCAGAAGGCGGACAAAACGACATTTCTCCTCGTCGGGGCAGTCTCTCCATCAGTGTACCAAAAGCTGGCGGAAGATTGTGGAATCCGCAAGCAAAGCATCAAGGGAAAATGGCTTCACATTGATGAAACAAATGCAAAAGAGTTTATCAAAGAGAAAGACGATGAGACGGCCACAGTTCCGTTTTCATCAGGTGAAAAGATGGATTTGCTCCTGTATGCGCTTCGTCAAGTGCGCGTCTTGCTCCAGCCGACAGAGACATCCTCTCTTCTGTCCAACGGAGACCTTTTGTTTCAAAAGGCTCAGGAAAAACGCATTATCGTGTCGTGGTTTGGCCTCCACAATGCCGAAGAACGCAAATCTCTGATGGAAAAATGGGTCAAACAATTCAAACCCTTCGCGAAGTCCCCTGTCCATGCCATCCGAGACTACTGTGGCATGGAAGTCGGCTTCTATTTTGCCTTCCTCGAGCACTACACAGTGTCGCTGCTGTATCCGTCGCTCTTCGGTGGTTTCGTTTACATCTATCAACTCCAATACGGTCTCCACAATTTTGCGACTGCCTTTTATGCTCTTTTTGTCGCCGTGTGGGCCATGATTTTCTTGGAATCGTGGAAGCGCCGCGAGAGTGAACTTCGATGGAATTGGGGCAGCTCTCTCGTCGAAGAAGATGGTCTTGTCGAAGAGCGCGTTGGCTTTGATGGTCCTGAAGTCTACGATGAAATCGACGAAGTCCACTACAAGCAGTTTTCTGACTTGCAGCGATTCAAGCGGTACGCTGTCACATGGCCAATCCTGGGTGGCACAATTGGGCTCATCATCGTGCTGATGCTGCTATATTTCCGATTTGAAGTGTTTGAAACATTTTTTTCATCATCTGACAATTGAATTAGGCCTTTGTTCGAGCCACAGTCACACCAGAGAACGGCTGGCACGGTCCTTTGGCGTATGTGGCAATGCTCCCATCCGTCTTGTACTCTGCAGTAGTCTTCTTCATTGATAGTCAATACGTTCAACTGGCTCACAAGCTCAACGATCATGAAAACCACCGAACGGACTTGGACCACACGAATGCTCTCATTACAAAGCTCGCGTTATTTCAATTTGTCAACAACTTTGGCTTGCTCTTTTACATCACGTTCTTCGTTGGCAATTTTGAGCTGCTCCAGAGTACGCTTGGATCTCTCTTGGTCACGCGATTGTTGATTGAAAATGTCGTGGAGACTCTGATCCCATTCATCATGGCCAAGTCGACTGTGAAAGCCAAAGCTGGACTTGCCGAGCAAGCCAAGTTGACCAAGGAGCCTTCTAAAACGAATGTTGCTGTCGTCGACAAGGTCAGCTCCTTCACAATTCTCCGATACAATTGAACGATAACTTGCCGTAGGTTGACGTGGAAGCCTTGTTGCCTGTATACGAGGGAACGTTTTTCGACTACTTGGAGCTCTTCATCCAATTTGGGTAAGCTATTTCCATTAGCTTGGATGCCAATGATGAGGAACTGTACACAGGCAAATAACTTTGTTTGCGTCGGCGTATCCGCTCGCCAGCATATGCAGTCTGCTCAACAATTTGATTGAAATTAAGAGCGACGGCTTCAAAATTCTTATGAATCATCGCCGCTGCAGCCGTGTCCACAAGGATGGCATTGGAACTTGGCTCCATGCATTTACTCTCCTCAGCTACGTTGCCGTCGCTACAAACTGCACGATTATTGGATTCAACTCGGGCATTCTTCAGAAGATGTATCCGACCATCACGCCATTTTATACACTCATTGCTGTTGTCGTCGCCGAGCATTTGATCGTTGCCGCCATGGTCGGTATCGAAGCCGTTGTTCCAGACGTTCCTCAAGCCGTCGCCGAGGTTTTCACTTCCGTATGCAATAAAAGACTGACAATTTTATAGGGCATGCACCGTGAACGTGCCGCGGAGCGCAAGAAGGTGAAAATGGAAGCCGAGTTTCATCAACGCGCCTTGCGCGAGAAATCTTCGACGCAGAAGTCGTTTTTCGACGAAGCTGTCGTGGACGAAACTGAAATGGGCTTGGTCGTGACAGACGAAAGTGCTGGAACGACTACAATTTCCACCGAGAAGTGGCGCAAGTGGGTCCTCGAAGAAAAGATCCGCCGCCGCGTCTTGGACAAAGAAATCAAGAACATGAATGCAGTCTACACGTCATGGATTGATGCCGAGAAAGAAAAGTCGCGCCGCCTTCAAGCTGAATTGGACGCGGTGACCAACAAGAAATCGAATTAATGCATGTGTTGTGTTTTTCATTAACATTACGGCTTGGCTATAAATCTCACACTGATCAAATGTCTATCAGCGGTCCATCGGTGTTTCCCTCTACTTGTACAAGCCTTCGATGACGTCGGCGTATCGTTCCATGACAATAGGACGCTTTAGCTTGAGCGTAGGCGTGAATTCGCCGCCAGGAATGCTAAAGTCTTGGTCAAGGATTGCATACTTCTGGACATTTTGGGCACGCGAGGTTGCTCGGGCATTTGCGCGGGCAAGACCAGCATCGATGAGCTCCCTCACTTTGTCGCAAGTCTTTGCTTCAGCCACTGTCTTCGCGGTGGAGCCAGATTCTTGAAGAAGCCGCAAAGCAGCAGAGTCGAGCTCTTGAGTCGGTACACCATCAGCATCGGGATTGACACGAAGTGTCAAGAGAACTGTGAGGAACTTGCGCTTGTCACCAATAACCACCACGTTCGAGAGGAATGGAAGTTCTTGCTTGACGACTTCTTCAATCAAGACTGGAGGAACATTTTCACCACCAGCAGTGATGAGGAGTTCCTTGAGACGACCAGTGATGGAGGCAAATCCATCTTCATCGGTGGAGACGCTATCGCCGGTGCGGAACCAGCCATCGGAGTCAAGTACAGAATTTGTTTGCTCTTCGTCCTTGAGATATCCCATCATGACGTTGCGGCCACGGAACGAGAGTTCGGCAGTGTCAGGGTCACTTTTAATGTCAGTGCCAGCGATGGGGACACCGATCGTGACGGGCTTCCACTTGTTAGGATAATTGCATAAGCCAACGCCTGAAGTTTCGCTCATACCGAAGATGCCGAAGATGGGCATGTTAAGTGCCGCAAAGAATTCAAAGCACTCGATCGAGAGTGGAGCTGCACCGGCATAAAAGTACTTGCAGGCATCCAAGCCCAAGGCTTCCTTGACGCGGCTGAAGATGAGCGAGTTAGCGAGCCAGAAACCACAAGGTTCGCCACCAGGAGCGCCATAGACACTTTGGTGGACCTTAGTAGAGCCAACACTCTTGGCCCAGGTGACAAGGGATTTCCTGAGGCCCGTCGTCGACCGGCCGACTTCTTGCATCTTTTCCATGAATTTTTCAAAGAGACGGGGAACCGTAAGAAGGAACGTAGGACGAGCTTCCTTCAGCGTCGTGGCGAGCGAACCCTTGAGAGCATCTGGCTGAGCAAAGTACAAGTGGCAACCTTGCAACACATGCATACCAATATCGCATTCTTGGCCAGCAATGTGCGACAATGGAAGGAAGGACACGAGACGATCGTCGTTTGAGAAATCGGCTTTGTTGAATGGATCCAAGAGCGCAGATTGTGCGTAAGTGAATGCATCATGAGAAATCATTACACCCTTGGGGTTTCCAGTTGTGCCAGAGGTGTAAATGAGAGACATGCAATGACCAGGACGAATGGCGTCGATACGGGCTTGAACATCGGCGTCGACGATGTCGTTGCCGAGATCAAGGAAAGCGTCGAACGAGTAGACTGGGACCTTGGATTGGACGTCGGTTGGCACAGTTTCATTCCCTGTCACGAGAGACTCAGCATTATTGGCAAGAGTGGCAATTACTTACAAAGGATAATGCCCTTGAGTTTGGGAAGGTTGTTCGCGATTGAAGCAAATTTTTCCAATTGCTCCACTGAGTCAACGACAACGAAACGGGTTTCAGCGTGCTCACACATGTATTGACTTGCAGCAGCACTGTTTGTGGTGTAAATACCAAGGGAAACACCACCAGCCAAGATACAGCCGACGTAGGAGAAGAACCACTCGGAGGCATTGAAGCCGCAAATACCGATAGTTTCAAATCGTTCGAATCCTTGGCTCAACAAGGTTTTGGCAAAGCGGAAGCTCTTGGTGCGATAATCATTCCATGTGTATTCATGCCTACAGAGCAATAACGTGTCAACGAATAGTTTCGCCTCATTATCGAACCATTTTCCATCGCGTTTATAGTGAAGAGCAGCTTGATTGGCGAATTTTGACGACGTTTCCAAGAAGATGCTGGTAAAGGTGGTGGCAGCAAAGCGCTTGTTTTCTTCTGTGATGCGGAGATCGACTTCTTCGTCAATACGCGTCGTCTGGAGAGAGGAAAGGCGCTCAGTTCAGCCGAGGAAGATCTCCTTACCGTGTACCGAGGCATGATCGTTTCTGTCAAAATTGAAAAATGCCAATCTGACGAATCTGAAAGCCTCTCAAATGTAATACATCGATGGACGAAGGCATTTCTCACAGCTTATTCAACCAATCAATGGAGAATATTAATTCTTAGAGGTGAACGTGGCGTCCCCAAAAGCTGCACAAGGAGGGCAGATGAAGTCCAGGCGACAGGCTCATCAAGCTCCAGTCCACGAAGTGCAAGACGTCTCTCCATGACCGATTGAGCTCATTGAATGCCAATGTAACCATTGAGTGATTTAGCGAGGGTCGGAAAGGCGTGCGCTTCTTGCGAAGTCTATTTTTCTCATTCGACGATCCTCTACTCCTGAGGACACCTGGTGCTGAATAGATCGGACGCTCCATCTGAAAGAAGAGCATGTCGCGCTGGAAGTTGTGGTCTACACCGCAGCCGACCCGTGGCTTTAGTCTCTTTCTATTCAACGTTTAGCACGTGCAGTCTTGGTGCTGAGTGGTAATTTCACGATCGCTTGAGGTTATAGGATAAGTTATGTCATCCGTCCCTCTCTGCACATTCTTGCACTTGTTGAGTCGAATCGTCTCAGGACTTCCATGCCTGCGATGTTGAAAGTCCACCTCGCTGCGTTTACGACTCTTCTTGATTAGTACTGATCGTGCTATGAGGCAATGACATGTCACTTTTGACGAAGTTCTCTAGGATTACATTTCGAAATGCTGTCTCTGGCTAGTGCGCTACGGTTAAGGATGAAGTCGCGAGGCAGTGAATAGAGGCTTAGAGTGATCTATCAGAGATTTGGTACATTCTCGACAGTGGTTGGAGACCATTCAGTCGAAAGATGGTTAATTTTGAATCTCATCACATAGAAGACCTAACAATACGCAAGAAGGAAGACAGATCGATGTTGGGGCCCAGACTGGCGAGTAAAAGTGGACACTGACTTGGACTCCCTTCCCAAAAACTGGGAAAGGAAAGACAGCACAAACACCGGTATGCGAGCATCCCGAATCCTCTCACAAGCTAATTAAGAGCCTCGTACATGCTTTGGCATGGTCATGAAGGCCAGGAGGTCAAGAGAGGAGGACCAGTGGCTGATTAATCCATGCTGCGTCAGATTTGATTATGAGGTTACTCAGGGTGGCGCCACAATCCACCAATCAAAAGCGTTTCAAAAATGATTGGTTCTTGGAACCGTATTTTTCAATCAAGTAAACCATTTACGTGTAAATAGTGAGACTATGGTATTCAATAAAGTAAAGTATGTCCTTCATACTTCAAAGTACCAAAGTACTAGTAAAATTTTATTAAGTATAGTTTACTTTATCGAAAATATTCCGGATAATGGCATGGACAGTTGGACTGACTGTGTGACCCTTCAAGATCCGGGATGGTGTCGAGATGCAAACTGAGGTATCCGAGGGCTTTCGACGGCTTTCAGTCGCATTTCATGTGCCATACAAGGTAAATAGAGGCAAATATAGCAAATGATCGTTTGCAGATCTCTAACGCCTCACAAAAGAAGTTGCATGCTGGAGTGGATTACGTTGTGATGCATCCGACGACACAGTGGAAGTGTCGTTTTGTTCGCCACAAAATGGACTCAAAAGATTGCGAAAGTTGAGGGAGCTACATTGATTCCAAGCTTAAAGGAAGCCGCAGCGTACAATGGATGGCTTTGTAGTAGCGACCAAGCATTAATGGCGTACGCATTCCTCAACTACCCAGCCTTCAACTCGACTGCCTTTCCACAACAAGTGTCGACTCTATTAGTACATGTCGGTGGGAGACACGATGGCAAGTTGATTTGTGATATCCACAATGTCGAGACCATGCGTAGCCTCATCTTCCGTAGGTTGCTCTCAATGAGGATCACATCGCAATTTACCAACGCCATGGAGCTCGTTGCTATGAGATTACCATTGTGACTGGCATGCTCCTTTTAGTTGTTGTCGTAGGCATTCTTTCATCGTGAACTCTACAGTTCGAGACAGGCGATAAGTCTAATCTCCTTGCGGGTATTGACTCACTACACCATGCCAACGATGGGAACTCATGAGGAGTTTGCTCATAATAAGCTTAATCACGGCTCGTACTAGAACCCACAACCTCGCCCAACGAAAACAAATCCTTGAAGGTTTCGAAAGTTTTCATTTTTACATTTCGTAAGTACGCTGGTGGACACACATTTAAAGACATCCCCAAGCGTTTAAGCAGCCAACACAGGTTGGGGTGGGGCTTCTTGTTCTTCTTCGCTAACTATTGGGGCTTCCACCACAGGGGGAGGCACTAAATATCCACATCGGAACTTCAAGGGCTCTGTTTCCTTGAACACTGGCTTTTCAGCCTTTTGCATTTGTAAGAGAGCATCGGCTTGGGCATTGCCCCCGCCAGAGCTGGTGTTGCCCTTCTTCTTGCCCTTCTTTGAAGGCTTGCCATCATCTTCTTCCGGCTTGTCTGAAGGTTTGTTGTCCTTGGCGTAGGCGAGGAGGCGGTCACGGAAGGTAGTGAACTTCTTCTTGCGCATGAGTTTCTTCTCAAAGATATCATCGAGGTTCTTGTAGCCGCCAAAGTCGCGTTGGTCAATGATCTTGTTGGCAATCGATTCAGCAATCTCAAGTTCGACAACCAGCTTTTCCTTGGGGGCTGAGTTGATGAACTTGAGCGCAAAGACCATGACCTTGGGGTCAACTTCATAGGTCAATTCAGGGCACGCTTTCATCTTGGATGATCGAGAGTTGTTTCGTCGCGAGGGATTTTCAAAATGAGCGCATCGGACGCCATGACTTTGGCGGCAGTTGAGAACATGAAGTTGAAGTTCCACCTGGCGAGTTCTCTGTGCCTTCGCCCTGTAGGGTCTATGAGTTAGCCAATCAAATGGCTCGATTTTAAAGTTTTCGACCGCCTTGAAGTTGTCAGTATACTTTAATCAAGTGAATACGTGGCGCGACTGGAAAGCCTCCGATGACATCATCGGACCAGCTCTAGGAATGCCACTACTGTACTGGTGGCATGCATTTCCCCGCAGGCGAGATGGCCGGTCAGAAACTAAGACCACTAGCAAATACAGACCACGCCCAGATATTTATTGCTGCCTCTGGTCCATCATACAGCTCCATAAATCCTCCATGCCCTTCTATGCCCTTTCATGGATCCAAGAACACTTTCAAGCAAGCCCGCCAATTCCTTCGACAAACGTCCCAGCAGCCGTTGCAAGTGTCAATAAAGCCATTCGAGAGCTGTACAATCCCACGGCGAGCTCACATCCTGCACAGCGCCACATCTTGCGACCATCACAACGTGTATCCAAAAGAGCCAGAAGGTGGCATCCATCATCATCCTTGCAGACCATAACGTTAATGAAAACTCCCAAAGTATCCCTCGTTGGCGTCCAACTCCAGTTGCATTAGAGAGAGGCAATAGCAGTCTTGTTTCCGTCGTGGCTGTCAAACTCGCATTTTCCAGAAGCTCTATTTAAAACTTCGATCAACTCCCAGATTTATCCGACCTGCAATCTGATTGGTCCATTTTATCCAGCTTGAAGAACCTGCGACGAAAAGCGTGCCTTCTTTTTTCTCTGTCATGTTGAAGTTGCACCAGCTTAAAATGGCCGTCTCTGATTGGTCGAAGGCATATCCAGGCTTTCTGGCACTTTTCAAGTTGCGCATTTTGTTCATTTTCAAATTTGACAACAACCTCCGCAACAAAGCAAAAACAACCATCAATCAAGTAGCAAGATGAAAGCCGCCCCTGAACTAACCCAAGAAGTCGAGCCAAAAGTGATGGCGTTTGCTCTCAAGTTCCTCAACACGGCCCCCAAGGAAAAGCTCGTGATGGAACTTGAGATTGCCGAATCGATTGCCAACAAAGTGATCGACCAACGCGACTTTGGCGGATACAAGAACCTCGATGATATCTTTGAAAAGAAACTCATGCGCAAGAAGAAATTTACCGCCTTCCGCGACCGTCTCCTGGCGTATGCCAAGGATAACAAACCCTCGGACAAAGTCGAGGACGACGATACCAAGGCGTCGAACAAGAAAGGCAAGAAGAAGGGTGGCGCCTCGTCTGGTGGCAAGAATGATGCCGACGCTTTGTTGCTATTGCAAAAGGCTGAAAAGCCAGTCTTCAAGGAATCGGAGCCCTTGCGTCTCCGCTTCGGTTATTTATTGGCGGTGCCCCAACCACCTGCCCTAACTGTGGAATCTGAGATCGAAATCGCTCAGCCCATCACTGTAGCCTAGTACTGAGTGTATTAATGTCGTGCTCGAACCAAAAGTGCCGTAAATGTCGAGTAACACGACACCGAAATGAATCAACAACATGAACAATTAATTTGTGTTTCTTCTGTTGCAATGGGTTGATGTCCTGTCAAAGCTGTCGCCGCTGATCAGGCGGACGCGCGTGTTGTTTCCAGTTGCGACTGCTGGCCACATCACGCCACCACGTGCCACATACAAGTGTGACTGACATCTTACTGGATGGTGTCATCATTACATTGCATAGTGGGATGACGACAGAGAATCTCAATTTCTGGTCGCCCGCTCAGCTTTGCCAGAGAAGACTTGATGTGGAATCAGTTATGATAAAATCCCCAGATCACCAAGTTAGTCGTCTCCACACTCTTGATTTCCATCTTAGCTTTTGCAAAGAACGACCCGCAACCTGCACAGTTCTCTATCTTGGTTCGTCTCACTGACGCCACTTGTCAACCGCTACCGGGGTTAGTTTCACTGGTGCATCCTTCCAATTTACATCTTCTGTCAGGAGTTACGGACGTTAGTCTAATGCTACTACACAAACTGCAGCGGCTTTGCCCCAGTTCGTGCAGGGCTGGATTGTGATCGAGATGTTCATCAAGTACTCCAAGGTCTCTTTGACTTGTTCGTATTTCCTTGTTTGGCTGGCATCGTGTTGCAACGAGATAGGAGTAGTGTTTTGAGCGGTCGTTCAATTGGTACGGATTCCTCGGCTGCATGTTCCTTGTCCATGGTGGATAGATATGCCGCCGACCTTGAAGTTGAATGGAAATGACTTGATTTCAGTATGGTCAATACTGGAATACATTCCAGAGGCAGAAAAATGGCAGTTTGCATGGTCTCTTGAGCGTGTCGACAACCGAAGAGGCCGATTCCCATTTTCAAAATCAACAACTACCAAACCAACCAACTACCAAGATGAAAGCCTGTCCCGAACTTACCTACGATGTCGACACCAAAGTGATGGCATTCGCGCTCAAGTTCCTCAACTCGGCCCCCAAGGATAAACTCGTCGCGGAACTTGAGATCGCAGAACATATCGCCCATAAGATCATTGACCAACGCGACTTTGGGGGATACCAAAACCTCGACGACGTGTACGAGAAGAAGCTCCTTCGCAAGAAGAAGTTTACGGCGTTCCGTGACCGTTTGTTGGAGTATGCCAAGGACAACAAGCCATCGGAGAAGGTGGACGACGACGAGGGAGGCAAGGTGTCGAAGAAGGGGAAGAAGAAGAGTGGTGCGAATAGTGGCAATGCGTCCGTGAGTATGGACGGCGAGGTGCACAAGGTGGAGAAGCCAGTGTTCAAGGAATCGGAGCCGTTGCGCTTCCGTTGTGGCTATCTCGTGGCTCCACCTCCAAAGCCAGTGGTTGAAGCACCGATTGCCGACGTGATCGACGAACCCATTCTGACAGCATAGTATTATTTAACGCGAACAAGTTTCTGCATGACCCAAACGTTGTGTTTGGCATCTCCAGGAGTAACACTAGCTACATAGAGAGCGTACTCATGTGCCGCCCATGAAGCAGGATATGGTGGACTATTCAATAACTTCGTGTTGATGGAGATGACTGGGCTCATGGGCACAACAGAGCTTTACAAGTTTGAATGTACTACTTGCCTCTTAGCTCAGGTTGCAAAAGTTGTTTCCACAGGCGGTCCAATACGGCATTCACTTGATCTCGAAACAAAACTTCATTCTTGAATGCTCGCTCGGACCTTGCACGCCGCAACACTTTGAGTTTCTCAGCGTCTTCCAAGTTGGTCGTATCGATGCCAGCAAACTTGGCCATTTCGTCAAGGCAATTCGTTCCAGACTGCTGCAATGGCAAATATGAAAAACTCGTCATGCGGGCTGATGTGCGGCTAGAATCTAATCGCCTCAAATCCATCCTACACGTCGTCAGCCATCTCTAGCATTGAGCTCAACAACTTACCACGTCACAGTTTGGGTTTGACGCAAAGGTAGATGACAAAGTTCATCGCCTTGAATTTGCCGCGCCACAAACACGCATCTGTCGGCTTCGTGAAAATGTCCTTGCAGAGAACTGGAGACAACACTAGAATCATCGCCTGAGGCCATCGGAAACGTGAACCGGTACAAGACTGTGTTTTCTGTCCATTCTGCCTCCTCCTAAGCAGAGTTAAGGGCCGGAGATAACAGATTCAAACAGTACAACGTCAACATCTGTGGGGCTTATGCTAATGTCCCGCAAGTGATAGCACAACATGTATCGCGCGACTTCCAGCGGCGCATTCCATACGTATTGAGAGCAGTCAGAAACATTGATCCAATTCTCGGCAAGATCCATATCGAAAAACATAAATTCGTCGTCTGCTGGTGCTTTCGGAAACGACAGGAACGCAGCTTCAGTGTTATAGTACAATTGCTGCGTGGTCCATTCCTTGCACAACTTTCTGGATTCTGGGTGTCCACTCAACGACACGTGCTGCCATCGAACTTGGGCCCTTGGAGATGACTATTGCCGAGGTTAGAACGTTGCTCTGATGTCGTTTGTTGTACCGGAATGCTCTCCGCTAAAGTGACGAAATGTTGCATCTTTCCGATAAGTTTGCGTTGAAGCTCCACTTGTTGGGTAAGTTCATCATGCTCTGCTGCTATCGAGGACTTCTCGCGTCTCAAACGGATTGCGATTGTTTTCCATGAGAGTGCCATGTCTTCTTGCTTTACTGGTTGGGTGTAAAGTTGCCTGCCAAGTCGTAATGTCAATTGCTTGGCATGAAATTGTAGCTGGGCCAACTGAGTCGTGAGGCGGTCGATTTCTTCCCGTTCTTTCTGTCTGTAGCTTCGTTTCTTCTCGCGAAAATATTTCCGCCGATCCAGGACTCGATTGACAGCGTCCAGGACCATCGTGGCGTCGTCATCCTCCATCCCGTCTGCCATCTTTCCCACAATCAAACAAACATGTTCCCACAATGATGATCAAACTGAATGTAAACTTTAAATAGTGTTAGTCATACTATTTACGATATAAGTGAACATGAACTTTGGCATGTGGTGAAGCATGAAACTTCCAGCGGAACTTGCTTGCCCTCACGTAGATCAAGATCCATGCGGTGACTACTGTCGTGGTTGGAGAAGCTTGATCCGATGACCTTCGATGTGCCGGAATGCTCTCTGCTAAAGTGACAAAATGCTGCATGGTGCCGATGAGTTAGCGATGAAGTTCGACTTGTTTGGTAAGTTCGTGATGCTCGCGGTCAAAGCGTCTTTGTTTACCGCTTCGACGCTTGATTGCGAAGTCGCAATGTGAGAATGAAGTTTTTGCTTTGCCAATAGAGTCGTGAGGTGATCGTTTTTTCTCGCGAAAGTATTTCGATCGAGCAAGGACTCTTTGAGTATTTCCGTCAAGCAAGGACTCAATGGACAGCGTCCGAGACCGACGCGGCGTTGTCAGGCTCTCCGAGACGTACAGTGCGATTAGTTTTCTTATCTCAAGCAGATCCGCGTTGTCGTTAAGAAGCAATGCAGGGCAACAAAACGAGGAATTTCGAATGAAGGGGACTTTCAATGGTTTGTACTGCGAGAGAAGATTGCCCAAGCCAAGCAAATAGCCTCAAGATGTGAGCTCATTTCATCGTGGGATTCTAAGAGTATGAGCTCCAAAAGCTGTCAGACCTTCTCGAGCAAGAGTTGTTTGCTCAAGTAGGCTAGCATTGCGTTGACTCGAGCTTGAAACTCTTTGGCACGTTCGTAAGCGCTCTCCGCCTGAACTTTTCGCAGTTCTTTGGCCTTGTCTGAGATGTTCATGCCAGACGGATCGACACCGACAAGCTCGGCTAACTCGTCAAGACTGCCTTCGCCAGATTGAAGAACGTGCAAAGTTCCAAAGGTCATCATGCGAGCTGATGTACGTACGACAACCGTCTAGCCGCCTCAGATCCATCCTAGATTGCATGAGCTACCTTCATTCGACAGAGAACTTACCAGACAAATGTCTGCGTCTGACGTAATGGAAGTTCACAGAGGTCGTCGCCTTGAATCTGCCGTTCCACAAAGACACACCTGTCAGCTTCGTGAAAATGAGCTTGGAGCGTGCTGACTGCGGTGGACGAGTCGTCCCCAGGAGCCAAGGGAGGCTTCAATCGATACAAGACTGTGTTTTCTGTCCATTCGGCAGCTTCCTGTACAAAGCAAGGTGAGCGAAATGGATGTAGCTCAGCCCGTACAAGGTTGAGGGTGTTGAAACCGACGGCGATGTCCTTGAGATGATGGCGCAGCATGAATCGAGCCACTTCGAGAGGTGCAGACCAAACATATTGTGCAGATTCCGAGAAGTTGACCCATTCATCAGCCACTTCAATATTGAATGCCACAAACTCATCATGAGGAGATGATTGCGGAAACGTGCGGAAGGCAGCGTCAGTGTTGTGGTACATTTGCTGTTTCGCCCACTCCATGCCTAACTTTCTTGAGTTGGGTTGTTCACTCAACGACACATGCTGCCATCGAACGATAGCCTTCGGTGATATCTACTTCGCAGAGGATTCAGTATTGCGAGTCAATGTTGCTATCATACTGGAATGCTTTCTGCGAGCAGGACCCACTGCTGCATCGCACCGACGAGCTCACTAGAAGCCGCCACTCGCTGAGATAGTTCCTCGTGCTCCACAGTAACCAAACGGCTTTGTCGTTTCGTGAGCATAGCTATCGTTCTCCAGGAGTCAGCTGAATCATCCCGCCTTGCATCTTTGTTTGTCGCTGTCTTTGTTGTTGAGCCAACTGCTTGACATGGAGCTGTAGCTGAGCCAACTGAGTCCTGAGACTTTCCAATTCGTATCGTTCTTTCTGTCTGTAGCTTCGTTTCTTCTCCCGAAAGTATTTCCTTCGCTCTAGGACGCCGTTGACGGCATCGAGAACCACGGCGTTGTCGTCGACTTCAATCCAGCTTTCCATCTTTGTCTGATGCTCTACAAACATTCATCAGTACAAACACCCTCTTAGAATGAGTGTGACCATCACTCCTTAAGGCTAATTACATCATTTCACACTATTTTATTGTCAATTCTTCTCCAGACTATATTCCGAGGGAAGTCTGTACGAGGATATCTCCGATATCCCACTTCACCGAAGGTTAGTTCCTTCTGGAGGGGTGTCTGCTGTTGTTGCTGTTGTTGCTGTTGCTGTACCGATTTCTTGAAATTTGTAAACGAACGAATTTCGAAGTAAATTAAATGGGTAATATGGGTATGGAACCCGAATTACGAAGAATTTGACACAGCACACGAAAAGGATGCAAATATGAGAACAGTTGACATGTTGTAAGTATGCCAATAACGTAATGTACGTATAAATTATCCAAAAGAACGAATGTTGCACTGTGTTCGCACAATTTATTGGTTGATGCGAGATTTCTATTATAGGAGATGATTTGGAGTGAAATAAAAACTAAAATTCATGACGTAAATTTGACTTCAGTTCCCAAAAATGGCACGGGAATTGAACAAACAATTGTAAAAACAAACTTTACACTTCCCTCGGATCCTAACGCAATGTGGAGCATTGCAAGCAGGACAAGTCAAATAATGTAACAAACACTAATATATGGTGGATTGTAACTTTTGGAGATGGCAACCATGACTTTCGTGGAAAGCGACAAAATTGCAGAGCGAGAAGAGACGGAATGGATTGACGTTGGTGGGCTTGAACGATGGGCTGGAAGACATTTTTGTGTAAGAAGAATACTCACCCGAGTGAATTGCGCTCTGCAGCGATCGTAGAATCTGTTCTGTCTTGCGGATAGCTTTGTTTCTCGTGGAAACAGCCAAGCCATCCTGTTTTGCGTGTCAATGGCGCTTTGCTAGCTGCTTTGAATGGAGGAATCACTTCGCCAAATGAGTCCGGAAATTTTCCACTTTGAGTCGATCTTTCTCTCTGCGGCGTTATTTCATCAAACGAAAGCACCTCCTCCGCGCTCTGACGTCCTTGACAACATTCAGGACCTTCGCACTTGTCCGACTTCAATCCTGGTAAACAATCACTTCACACTAATTACAGATGAGCTAATTTAGTATAATATTATTAAATAGTGTATATTCAGTCTAATATAGTGTATAGTTCAGGGAGGGCGACTCTAATTTGAAGTTGACGATTATGGCCGACGGACGGCAAACCTTCATGGAAAGCGGCTAGGCAGCAGACAAAGAGAGCGTGAAGAAGTCGAATGGCTCCGTAATCGATTGGCCGATCTGGAGATGCAAGTTGCGGCCCTGTCCCGCCACGCTCAACCACAACCAGAACCGGTTCAACGAGAGGGCGACGAAAGTAGTTTGGCGCTCTCGTGGCAAATGATCGCAATGCGACTACAACGAGACGCTCGGGCAGTAGTAAAGGAGCAATGCTACTTCGCTGAACGCGTTCAAGAGCAACAGAAATTGTCTCGAGCCATGCAGCAGTTCATCATTTTGGCAGAGAGTATTCCAGTGGGTTTTGAACCGACAAGTCCATTTTTGCTCACGCGTCATGTTCTAGATCACTCCGCGAAACTTCGTTCAATGGCAGCATATAGCGTTGAGTGGAGATCTTCTCCATCGAAAGTACTGCAAGGAATGGGCAACGCAGCAAATGTACCACAACACTGACTGGCATTTCTACATTTCCCACAAGCAACACTCGACGAAGACGTGTTCGCACTCAACTTGGATGTCGAGGATTTGAGCGCCAACATAGTCGAATACACCCAGAACGTGTGGCCAGCACCGCTCGAAGTTGCTCGATACGTCCTACGCCACCATCTCGATGACATTTCCATGGGCTCCAAGCCACTTGTTCGTCTTTGACTCACACTTTCCACCTGACAAAAGAGCGTAGGCGTCAGTCGAGTGGACGGACAACATTGTCTTGTATCGATTCAAGCCTGTGATGCCTCGTTCCGCTGATCCAACAACCCTGGCTAGCTCCATTCAAGCTCACTTCACGAAGCAGATCGACGCGTCGTTGTGATGCGTCACATCCAAGGCGACGAACTTTGCAACGATCCTCTGCGTCAAATGCAGATACTCTCATGGTTTGCGTCTTCCCTCGTGCTCATGTTGTGATCATGCTGTTTCAACGTTGTAGGACGGATTTGCGACGGCTGCGCGACGGTCGCACCCTCGTGCGTTCTGTCAATGTTGTCCCTATTCATTTGATCGACTCGGGTCTTGGTAGTCTCGACGAATGGTCCAAGCAGCTTGATCTTGACACGACTCACTTGGAAGAGACGGACAAGATCCACGCCATTCGACTCGAGTTGGCCGAGCGTTCATGTGCCAATGAGCAGATTTCGCAAAGCAAGGTTATCAACGCGTTGGACAAGATTCAGCACGAAGTCATGCCAATGCGTCTGGCAACTCCACCAAGCTAACGACAACGCCTTCGAGCGTATTACCGCCAAAGTCACGCCAAGTTTTCCATAGAATGCCCTGTGTCTGCATCTCGCAGTGCCTTTTCGGGAAGGAGGCATTGGACGACATCATGTGGCCCGGGGATGAACAATCATCCAGTTTTGACTCCAGCTAGCAACCAAGTCGCAATCAACGCCATAGCATAACGAGGAATTCAACTGAATGCCCTTCACCACTTCATGGGCTGTCCGAGTCCGAAGCTCCGCTTTCCAGGGAAACCTTCTCCTTGGTGTAGCAAAAGGACTTCGATTCCAAGAGGATCGCCATGAGAGGTCCACAAGAGAACCGAGCGGCAAGCGACAGTATGCAGAGTTTGGCTGCTGTGCTGTGAGCAATCTGCGTGAATCGAGCAGACGTGACGTCCGATTGTTCGCATCCTGGGGACTGGCATCATCGAGGAAGAGTGTAGTTCATGATGATGGTTCACCACAAGCATTCTGAGACTTCCAAGACCGCATGTTGGCCAGCGCACAGTTCAGAAATGGTCCAAGGCAAACAAGGTGACGTGGACGATGCGCTCGTCCGTCGAAGAGAGTATTTCCGAGAGAAGAAACGGAATTCCCGCCTTCAGAAACGACTAGAAGTCGACCGACTGAAAGCCCAGCTCATTGAGCTCCAAGCACAAGTCAGCTCTTGTCGGAATCGCAGCCGTGGATCACAATCCACTGCTCTGTGTATCCGACAAGATGATATGGCGCTGTCATGGCAGTCGATTGCAACGCATTTGAAGAGAGAGAATCGCGCGATCATCGCAGAACGTGATACCTTGGTCAAGGAAGTCGAGACATACCGCTCACTTGTGTACGACATGCTCCAGTGGGTCACTTCAACCGAGAGAATTCCAGTAAGTCCATGCTTCAAGCCCTCAACTGATTGACCTCGGACGGTAGATATCCCCCAGAGCGGTCGTTCGGTGGCATGACGTATCCCTTCGAGGGCATGGAGAAGCTCGCAAGCAGGCAAAAGAATGGGCGACACAGCAAATGTATTACAACACGGATGCCGCCTTCCGCTCGTTTCCTCAAGCGCCAGAGGACGATGATCCATTTGTCTTTAGCATGGACGTCTCTGGGACTTGGGTCAACTTCACAGAGTACTCGCAGTGCGTGTGGCCGGCTCCGCTTGAAGTCGCTCGCTACATGCTCCGGCATTACATGAGCGAGATGTCCGACGGCTTTGGCACCGTCCAAGTCGTAAGTTGAAATGTCTCCTTGGATGCGCTGAGGCGCGATTGCTTCTAGGACACGACCGAGTGGACGGAAAACACCGTCTTGTACTACTTCAAACCCAAGCCAGGGAATGACGAGCAGATCGGCGCAAGCTCGCTGCAAGCTCAATTCCATGAGGCCGACAGATGCGTCTTTGTGCTGCGGCAGATTCAAGGTGACGAGCTTTGCGACTTCCCACTGCGTCAAGCACAAGGGCTTCTTTGGTAAACAAGTCTGTTGAAGTGGTCGCTCATGGCAGTGTAGGATCGACCTGAGACGCCTCGACGGCGGTCGCACATTAGCGCGGATGGTCAATCTTGGGTCGATGGAACTGACTCAATCTGGCGCCTGGAGCTTGGACAACATGGCAAAACAAGTCGGCGTCGACACGAGCCATCTAGATGAAGCGGGAAAGATTCAAGTCTTGCAGCGCGTTTTGGGTGAGCGCGCTTTCACACACGAGAGAAATCTGCGCCGTCAAATCAACTTGTTGCTGGCGCGCTTGTGGAATGAACTCTTGCTGACGTGCACTCAACATGATGCTGCGTCCTCTTGATAATACAGAGCTACGTCTATCTCAATGTGCATCGCAAGAGGAGAGTTCATGACTCATGGAATCGCATCTGGAGGGAGTGGCGTCATCCATTTGTGCTGGTCGTGCACCACCATTTCCGAGAGATGCACTCGTCCGGTTGTCACAACTCAATTCCTCATGGTGCATGGCAAGCAAGGTCAAGTTGATGAGGCGACTGCGCGTCGACGAGAGTACTTCCGAGAGAAGCAGCGGAGCTCCCGCCGTCAGAGACGAGAGCTCATCGACCCTCTCCGAGCCCAGTTGACTGCACTCCAAGCACAGTTGGATGGATATCTGCAAGCCGGTCAGGGATCACATCGGAGTGACCGAGATGAGATAGCATTGTCGTGGCAATCGATCGCGATGCACTTGAAGCGAGAGAACAGCGCCGTCATTGCTGAGCGTAACGCGTTGGCCCATAAGGTCGAGGCGTATCGAGTTCTTGTGGCTGAAATGGCCAAGTGGGTCACGTCAACCGAGTGCATTCCAGTAAGTTCGTCCTTCAAGTCCTCAACTCATCGAATCTCGGACGATAGATCTCCCCGAAAGCTCTTGTTCGGTGGCAAGAGGTGTCCCTGCCAAGTCAGGTAGATGCACGCAAGCAGGCGAAAGAATGGGCGACTCAGCAGATGTACTTCAACACGGACGCTGTCTACCACTTCTTTCCACACGTAGCGGCGGACGAAGATGTATTCATCTTCGACATGGATGTCTCTGGGACTTCGATCACCTGCAAGGACTACTCGCAGTGCATTTGGCCGGCTCCCCTTGAAGTGTCTCGGTACGTGCTCCGGCACTACCTCAGCGAAATGTTGGACGGTGCTGGGACGATCGAAGATGTCGGCGGCGCCAAGCGGGTCCAAGTTGTAAGCTGATACTTGCCTCCCGTTGCGAATTCTCAACTGCACATAGGAGCCCATCGAGTGGACAGAGAACACCGTCTTGTACTACCATAAACGCAAACCAATGCACGATGACGAGACTGGCGTCTGCTCGCTGCAAGCTCAATTCTACGAAGCTGACAGGTGCGTCTTTGTGATGCGGCAGATCCAAGGCGACGACCTTTGCGACTTTGCATTGTATCAGGCGCAAGGTCTCTACTGGTAAGGAATCTTCTGGCGACGTGGAATTGCGCGTTTGGCCTTGTAGGATTGATCTCAGGCGTCTGGACAGAGAGCGCACGTTAGCGCGGATGGTCAACATTGGCTCGACCGAGCTCATTCAATCGGGCTTGGGAGCTTCGACAGCGTGGCCGAGAAAGTTGGTGCCGACACGACGCATTTGAAAGACGACTCGAGCAAGATTCAAGTTTTGCGATGTTTTCTTTCGGAGCAAGCTATCGCGACGGAGAAACAATTGCGCCGTCGAGTCAACTTATTGCTCCCTCGCTTGTGGAAAGATCTCTTGCTGACAGACTCTCGGCATCAAGTTTCGACATCAAGAACGTTCAAATTGCAGTGGCGTTGGACTCTGCACGGCGAGCCCAGATCATTCCTCTCGGACTCTGAGTCGAGAGAAATCTTCCAGGCGCTGTCTTGTTTTTGCCGGGAAACTCTCTCGTGGTCGTCATGAGTTGCGTACTCGCCATGTTGAGCTCATGGACGCTGACTTGTCATGATGAAACCATAAATCCTGGGAACGAGCAAACGGCGGCAATGTTTCGCCAAATGCTTCTACTGCAAAGTTGCCACCTTCCCACTCTACATCTCCCCCGGTGACGTCTCGATAAGCACGAAAAACACGGCGTCAATCTTCGATGGTGATGCCGACGATTGTCGACACTGTTACACTATTTGATGATGCTAATCAAACATTTGAAACTTACACTATTTACTGCTTCATTGATATTTTGCAAACATTCCTCCACCTTCATTTTCTCACACTAAATTAAGACTTACACTATTTGAGTTCTTCAGGCATTATTTTACAGCTGTGATTGTGTTTTTGTTCCAAAATTGTGAAAGGCAAGCCAAACCGGTCAGTCAAAAAGTCGGGCAAAATTTCGGAACACCAATCAGAGACCTTTCTTGCACCACCTTGGTGTAACATTCACATGTTTACACTATTTAATGGTTATCCACCAACATTCCTGCCCTCCTTTCGAATGATGAACACATTCATTCATTCACACTAAATACCCAAATCATATAACACTAAATAGTGTTACTGTCAAGATGATGCTCGATGTTGATCAAAGGAAAGTTTCAGTAAGTTTCAGTTGGCACTACTTGCAACAACATGAGCTCGACGACCGTCGCTGTTCAAGACAAGTCCATCCAAGAGAGACACAAGACAGCGACAGATAAGCGCCAGTACTTTCGGCAGAAGCGACAAAATTACAGACAGAGAGAGCGTGATGAAATCGAATGGCTCCGATCGCAGGTAGCAGCGCTTGAAATCCAAGCACGTGGATTGCAAGCAGTCGCCCCACGACGACAGCAACCAAATTGTCACAACGAATGGCAACTGCGTGGCTTAGCGCTCTCGTGGCGAGATATTGCGGCTCAATTGAAGAGAGAATATCGTCTGACTGTCTCAGAACATGACGACCTGTTTGAACGAGTCCAAACCCAAGCAGAACTCAATCAAGCCATGGCGCAATTCGTCATACAAGCAGAGAGAATACCGGTATGATGACGACATACTTGTCTGCATCTCATCGCACAGTCATTCAATAGGTTTCACTGAGTACTCCTTTTCGACTCCAGTACGTTGCGTTGAGTGCCCACCCACTGCACCGAAAGCATTGCAAGGAATGGGCCACCCAACAACTGTACCACAACATGCCGGTGGTATTTCAAGACTTTCCCATTGCATCGTCCAACGAAGATGCTACGGTCTTCAAGCTGGACGTCAGAGATATGTGTGTAAACTTCAAAGACTACTCGCAGTACATTTGGCCAGCGCCGCTTGAGATGGTTCGGTTCATGCTACGCCATCATCTGGAGGAGATGGCATCAGGACAACCAATCGTTTGTTGGGAAGTTATCCATGACAATCTCACGCAAATGTGTAGGAAGCGATCGAGTGGACAGAGAACACAGTCTTGTATCAAGTGCAGACGAAGCAGACTCAAAGCACGAGTGTCAGAGTTTTACAAGCACAATTCCATGAAGCTGGACGAAGCGTCCTGGTAATTCGCCAAGTCGAAGCCGATGAACTGTCTGAAGTTCCATTGCGTCCAATTTACAACGTCGTGTGGTAAACCAATTCTCCAACAACATGAAAGCTATTGGCCGTGTAGGATGGACTTGCGGCAGCTACCTGACGGTCGAACTCGTGGCCGAACTGCCACTTTTGTCTCGACTAATCTGGTCGACTCTGGGATCAGTTTGGACGAGTATGCCAAACGCTATGGCGTGGACGTGAGCCAGTCTGGAGAAGACGACAAAGTTCAAATCCTTCAAGACGCATTGGCAAAATGGTCGGAAGAGCATGAAGAAAGATTCCGTGAAAAAGTAAACACTCTGGTCGACAAAGTCCGCAACAACTTCATGCTCCAGTGAGACGACTCATCATAACAGCAGCCAGTCTAGCATGTAGCTGCGAGCAAACCAAGTCTTCAGCAAATCTCATTTATCCACAAACCCCTCTCGAGAAAGATGTCGAGAGACCCATTCATTGCCAAAATTGCGTTGATCGTCGATTCCACTCCTTGTGTCATTGGGATGTTAGCCTAGTAAGCTTATGGGACTCAGAATTATTGGAGAACGGGCGTACATTGTCAAGTCTGTATCAATTCTCTTCTCAATACGATGTTGTCATGCCTTGCATTCATCACTATCATTCGAGTGGAAGCCTTATCTTGAGTGAAACAAGTGCGACGACACAGCAATTGTAGCACAATCTACGCGTGGCATTCCACTGGAAATGGTTCGGTTCATGCTTCGCCATCACCTGAATGATGTTGTATCTGACTACTATCCTCTCGTAAGTTGACAACTTGTGCATGCTACTGACGCAAAAGCGTAGGATACAATCAAGATGACAGTAGAGTATGCGATAACATTCATATCCTTCAAGAGAAGCTATCAAAATGGGCAGCAAGGCATGAAGACATATTTCGGAGCAAAGTGAACGCTCTGGTGCACAAATTGCACAACGATTCCAAGCCCCATCAAGACGACACAACGACACATAAAAAATGACAATAGAGTGACCAGCAACTGGATAGAGCTATCGATTCTCGGCGCCAGCTGATGCAATTTTACCATGAACTCCTCTCAATGACATCGGCGCGCCGCATCTAGCAATGTGTGGTTGATGTGGTTGTCCTGGAAATACAAAAGAAGTTGCAGCCTGTCATCACGAAAAAAGTCTGTCATGCAACCAAGTATATTTATTGAGCCTGAATATCCTTGTCTAGATCAAACTTGGAGGAAAACGCGAAGGCTGCAACCCTGTTGCCTGTACCCTTCCACAAGCAAACTGCAACGAGTTCAGGCTTCATCAGAGCTCCCAAATTTCTCGAAATAGATATAAAGACGGGTGGAGCATCGGCCGACAGCCCACGAAAATGTAGTCTATATGGTGGCTGCCGGAATAGAGCCCACGGCACGGCGATAACCACGCTGGGCGTCTGTCATTTGATCTCCACGTTTAGCTGATATGGGTGAACGAAATCAGTGTACTCCCAGGACGTTGTCAATGTTGGGGGCGTCGGGAATTCTTGTGAAAGAATGAATTGGATTAGCAGAAGTCACAGCTCGACTGCTCTTCGAAATATGTTTTTGATTGACAGACTCTTCGCCATTATGTCTTGGATGAGGCATCTCGACTGGAAGTGAAATCGTGGCGCAAGTTTTTCACCAGAGCGTTCAATTTGGTACGAAAGATGTTCCGATGCTTTGCCCCCCGTTTTGACAGAGCTTCTTGAATGACTTCAACCTTGTCTTCCTCTTCAGAGAGACTCGTGTCCACGTCATAGACCTTGGCAAATTCATCCAAGCTGCCCATACCAGACTCGACCAAGTGAGTCGATACGAAATTGACAGTTCGACTAAGAGTACGGCCATCAGGGAGCTGCCGCAAATCCATCCTAGAAAGACGATGGGCTCAACGCAGAAACGAATTGGTAATACCACACGACGTTGTAGATTTTGTGCAAAGGGACCGTGTAAAGTTCATCAGCTTCGACTTGGCGCAGGACAAATACGCATCGGTCTGCCTCTTGGAACTGGGCTTGGAGGAGGCTGATACAAGAGTCTGGATTCTGTGTGACCTTCGCTCGATACAAGACTGTATTCTACGTCCACTCAATTGCCTCCTACGACATTGCATGAGATGCACATGGGCAATAGACGAACGGACAAGGGGATGTGTGGTCGACGCTATTTCATTCATGTGATGGCGTAGAATAAATCGAACCATTTCCATGGGAACTGGCCACGTATACTGCGAGCAGTCTCTGACATTCACGCTCATGCCTTCGATATCCAATTTGAACAGTGAGTCATCTTCGTCCACAGGCACAATTGGAAAATCTCGGAAAGCAAATGGCGTGTTGTGATATAATTGTTGCGTCTCCCATTCCTTGCAAAACTTTCGGTGAAGCGGGTGTGCGCTCAATGTAATATTGTGTAGGCGAAATGGGGTACTCAGGGACGCCTATTGTGTATATTGTGAGTGAACAAACGTGCAATGCGTCGTCAAACTGGAATGCTCTCTGTCTTCATGACGAAATGCACCATCGCACGATTGAGTTCATCTTGGGCTTGCAGTCGTTTGACGAGTTCAGCATGCTCAGCTGCAGTCGCTCGATATTCTCTTTTGAATTGAGTCGCAATATCTCGCCACGAGAGCGCCAAGTCACACAGTTGCAACTCATGTAGAGAATTCGATCGATGTCGTCGTGGTGCAACTGCTTGTAATACCCGAGCATGGGCTTCAAGAGCTCCTACTTGCAACCGAAGCCACTCGATTTCATCGCGCTCTTTTTGCCTGTATCTTTGTCTCTCCTCTCGAAAGTACTGGCGTTTATCTGTCGTTGTCTTGGGTCACTCTCGGACAGATTTGTGGACGATTGCGTCGGTGCTCATTGAGTGTCAAGCTGAATTCTGAACATTTCACCTTAAATAGTGTCATTTAGCTCGTTATACTTTGAATAGTGTAAATACTACTACCGTAGTGCTACTTTTTTGATGGAGTACCACTGTTGATAGTGGGCCTACGGCGAGTATCATGAATCACTTAAGGGGTGTTGCATGAATACTTAGCAGGTGTATTACCCAGTATCAAAGTTTCAACTCATTGGATGTACGAGTTCAATACGCGATATTAAACAATGTGATGTTTAATAAATACCGCGACTTCTGTACGATTTATGAAAGAAATGAGTAGTATTTTCTGGCAAACCACATTATGTTAAGCTTAAGTGGCGGGACACATATCCACAGTATTTTTACGATCCAATCACATTATCAACTGAAATTTCAGCATCTACATTGACCTTCTTGACCGTGCTCCTAGAACCTCCACCCACCACATGCCACGATCACATTGGACACAACCGTAGATTACCATAAAAGGTTCGCCTTTCTCCATCTAGATATACTATGTCTCCGACATGTTGGTAGTCGCCTTGAGCATCATCTAAGCGCATAGTCGCCTTGAGCATCATCTAAGCGCATGGTCATCATTGTCTTGCCGTCAAATGCGCCGTGAATAGGACTGGGTACCTCGAGCGTCTGTATTATCACTGATAAGTCGTTCATGTTATCTGTGCAAGTACTGGCATTTTTGCACAACAAAACAGGGAAACTATGGAGGCCAATTCGAAGTAAAATAAGAAAGAAGTGAATAAGGAGTGCGAAGTAAATACTGTCTCCTTAGTTTCAAAATAATATGATCTCTGATTGGATAATTTATTTTTCTTTCGGTACGAGTCGACGGTTTTGTGGTCAGGACATGATTTATCTCCTGACGAAAAATAATATTCGTCAGTCAACAGTAGCCAATCAGTATGCTCGGCGTTAACTTATTTTTTACTTCGAACTGGGCCTGAATCAAATTCAAAATTCATAGTATGGCTTCAAACGTTTCATGTGTGTGAGCAAATCTTTGTTATTTCCAAAGCAAAACGCTCCACCCAGGGGCGTAGCCCTGGCCTCACCCTAGTCTATTACTTAAAGCTCTAACGCAACACGTAAGTACGAGACTAAGTACGAGAGTAATTTTTACATACAAACGTCAAGTCAACAAATGAGCAATTTTTATATACAAATTCTAAGTACAAAAATGAGTAATTTTTACATACAAACGTCAAGTCAAAAAATGAGTCATTTTGACATACAAATTCCAAGTACAAAAATGAGCAATTTTTACATACAAACGCCAAGTCAAAAAAAGAGTAATTTGAGACAAGTTCGTTCATAGTAGTCAGCACTTCCAACCAACATCAACTAATTTGACCACTCAAGGTTGTATTGCCCGATATCCATGGCAAATATCCATTTGTCAATTATTTGGTGTGTTCCTCAATACTTGGTGTCATGTTTTGTCACGATGCACCCATGATGCTGGACGTGCCAGTTGTCGATAATATTAATGATCAAACAATTCCACATACAAAATGAAAATATTGTCCTGCTATTTAAAATAATGCCTGCCAAAGACGAGATGAATGGCAGTTGGTTTTTTCTGGGACGATGCAAGGTGAGATGCATGTCTTAGGATAGCTTCACTCGGGCAGAAAAGGCCGCTGAATAAGCGGTCAACACACTGTGCAGTAGGGTGACGAGCCCTTTCTGCCACTTTAAGCCATACTCTGGCCAGAGGCTTGGACTCCGAAAGGCGAATTCCGACGCGATATGCGAATGTTACGAAGTAGGGCCATGTTATTTTTTGGCTCGAAATACCGGACATTTTCATAGAGCAGCCAGGGACAGCTAAAACGTGTGTTTTTACTGTATTTTCATATTGACTTTGGACGAGTAAATCCTCTCCCATAGTTCAACTTTTTTACAGTAAGGGGACAATGTGTAACGTTGGTTACCACTATTGCAACTGATGGTGCTACTTTTTTTGATGGAGTACCACTGTTGATAGTGGGCCTACGGCGAGTATCATGAATCACTTAAGGGGTGTTGCATGAATACTTAGCAGGTGTATTACCCAGTATCAAAGTTTCAACTCATTGGATGTACGAGTTCAATACGCGATATTAAACAATGTGATGTTTAATAAATACCGCGACTTCTGTACGATTTATGAAAGAAATGAGTAGTATTTTCTGGCAAACCACATTATGTTAAGCTTAAGTGGCGGGACACATATCCACAGTATTTTTACGATCCAATCACATTATCAACTGAAATTTCAGCATCTACATTGACCTTCTTGACCGTGCTCCTAGAACCTCCACCCACCACATGCCACGATCACATTGGACACAACCGTAGATTACCATAAAAGGTTCGCCTTTCTCCATCTAGATATACTATGTCTCCGACATGTTGGTAGTCGCCTTGAGCATCATCTAAGCGCATAGTCGCCTTGAGCATCATCTAAGCGCATGGTCATCATTGTCTTGCCGTCAAATGCGCCGTGAATAGGACTGGGTACCTCGAGCGTCTGTATTATCACTGATAAGTCATTCGTGTTATCTGTGCAAGTACTGGCATTTTTGCACAACAAAACAGGGAAACTATGGAGGCCAATTCGAAGTAAAATAAGAAAGAAGTGAATAAGGAGTGCGAAGTAAATACTGTCTCCTTAGTTTCAAAATAATATGATCTCTGATTGGATAATTTATTTTTCTTTCGGTACGAGTCGACGGTTTTGTGGTCAGGACATGATTTATCTCCTGACGAAAAATAATATTCGTCAGTCAACAGTAGCCAATCAGTATGCTCGGCGTTAACTTATTTTTTACTTCGAACTGGGCCTGAATCAAATTCAAAATTCATAGTATGGCTTCAAACGTTTCATGTGTGTGAGCAAATCTTTGTTATTTCCAAAGCAAAACGCTCCACCCAGGGGCGTAGCCCTGGCCTCACCCTAGTCTATTACTTAAAGCTCTAACGCAACACGTAAGTACGAGACTAAGTACGAGAGTAATTTTTACATACAAACGTCAAGTCAACAAATGAGCAATTTTTATATACAAATTCTAAGTACAAAAATGAGTAATTTTTACATACAAACGTCAAGTCAAAAAATGAGTCATTTTGACATACAAATTCCAAGTACAAAAATGAGCAATTTTTACATACAAACGCCAAGTCAAAAAAAGAGTAATTTGAGACAAGTTCGTTCATAGTAGTCAGCACTTCCAACCAACATCAACTAATTTGACCACTCAAGGTTGTATTGCCCGATATCCATGGCAAATATCCATTTGTCAATTATTTGGTGTGTTCCTCAATACTTGGTATCATGTTTTGTCACGATGCACCCATGATGCTGGACGTGCCAGTTGTCGATAATATTAATGATCAAACAATTCCACATACAAAATGAAAATATTGTCCTGCTATTTAAAATAATACCTGCCAAAGACGAGATGAATGGCAGTTGGTTTTTTCTGGGACGATGCAAGGTGAGATGCATGTCTTAGGATAGCTTCACTCGGGCAGAAAAGGCCGCTGAATAAGCGGTCAACACACTGTGCAGTAGGGTGACGAGCCCTTTCTGCCACTTTAAGCCATACTCTGGCCAGAGGCTTGGACTCCGAAAGGCGAATTCCGACGCGATATGCGAATGTTACGAAGTAGGGCCATGTTATTTTTTGGCTCGAAATACCGGACATTTTCATAGAGCAGCCAGGGACAGCTAAAACGTGTGTTTTTACTGTATTTTCATATTGACTTTGGACGAGTAAATCCTCTCCCATAGTTCAACTTTTTTACAGTAAGGGGACAATGTGTAACGTTGGTTACCACTATTGCAACTGATGGTGCTACTTTTTTTGATGGAGTACCACTGTTGATAGTGGGCCTACGGCGAGTATCATGAATCACTTAAGGGGTGTTGCATGAATACTTAGCAGGTGTATTACCCAGTATCAAAGTTTCAACTCATTGGATGTACGAGTTCAATACGCGATATTAAACAATGTGATGTTTAATAAATACCGCGACTTCTGTACGATTTATGAAAGAAATGAGTAGTATTTTCTGGCAAACCACATTATGTTAAGCTTAAGTGGCGGGACACATATCCACAGTATTTTTACGATCCAATCACATTATCAACTGAAATTTCAGCATCTACATTGACCTTCTTGACCGTGCTCCTAGAACCTCCACCCACCACATGCCACGATCACATTGGACACAACCGTAGATTACCATAAAAGGTTCGCCTTTCTCCATCTAGATATACTATGTCTCCGACATGTTGGTAGTCGCCTTGAGCATCATCTAAGCGCATAGTCGCCTTGAGCATCATCTAAGCGCATGGTCATCATTGTCTTGCCGTCAAATGCGCCGTGAATAGGACTGGGTACCTCGAGCGTCTGTATTATCACTGATAAGTCGTTCGTGTTATCTGTGCAAGTACTGGCATTTTTGCACAACAAAACAGGGAAACTATGGAGGCCAATTCGAAGTAAAATAAGAAAGAAGTGAATAAGGAGTGCGAAGTAAATACTGTCTCCTTAGTTTCAAAATAATATGATCTCTGATTGGATAATTTATTTTTCTTTCGGTACGAGTCGACGGTTTTGTGGTCAGGACATGATTTATCTCCTGACGAAAAATAATATTCGTCAGTCAACAGTAGCCAATCAGTATGCTCGGCGTTAACTTATTTTTTACTTCGAACTGGGCCTGAATCAAATTCAAAATTCATAGTATGGCTTCAAACGTTTCATGTGTGTGAGCAAATCTTTGTTATTTCCAAAGCAAAACGCTCCACCCAGGGGCGTAGCCCTGGCCTCACCCTAGTCTATTACTTAAAGCTCTAACGCAACACGTAAGTACGAGACTAAGTACGAGAGTAATTTTTACATACAAACGTCAAGTCAACAAATGAGCAATTTTTATATACAAATTCTAAGTACAAAAATGAGTAATTTTTACATACAAACGTCAAGTCAAAAAATGAGTCATTTTGACATACAAATTCCAAGTACAAAAATGAGCAATTTTTACATACAAACGCCAAGTCAAAAAAAGAGTAATTTGAGACAAGTTCGTTCATAGTAGTCAGCACTTCCAACCAACATCAACTAATTTGACCACTCAAGGTTGTATTGCCCGATATCCATGGCAAATATCCATTTGTCAATTATTTGGTGTGTTCCTCAATACTTGGTGTCATGTTTTGTCACGATGCACCCATGATGCTGGACGTGCCAGTTGTCGATAATATTAATGATCAAACAATTCCACATACAAAATGAAAATATTGTCCTGCTATTTAAAATAATGCCTGCCAAAGACGAGATGAATGGCAGTTGGTTTTTTCTGGGACGATGCAAGGTGAGATGCATGTCTTAGGATAGCTTCACTCGGGCAGAAAAGGCCGCTGAATAAGCGGTCAACACACTGTGCAGTAGGGTGACGAGCCCTTTCTGCCACTTTAAGCCATACTCTGGCCAGAGGCTTGGACTCCGAAAGGCGAATTCCGACGCGATATGCGAATGTTACGAAGTAGGGCCATGTTATTTTTTGGCTCGAAATACCGGACATTTTCATAGAGCAGCCAGGGACAGCTAAAACGTGTGTTTTTACTGTATTTTCATATTGACTTTGGACGAGTAAATCCTCTCCCATAGTTCAACTTTTTTACAGTAAGGGGACAATGTGTAACGTTGGTTACCACTATTGCAACTGATGGTGCTACTTTTTTTGATGGAGTACCACTGTTGATAGTGGGCCTACGGCGAGTATCATGAATCACTTAAGGGGTGTTGCATGAATACTTAGCAGGTGTATTACCCAGTATCAAAGTTTCAACTCATTGGATGTACGAGTTCAATACGCGATATTAAACAATGTGATGTTTAATAAATACCGCGACTTCTGTACGATTTATGAAAGAAATGAGTAGTATTTTCTGGCAAACCACATTATGTTAAGCTTAAGTGGCGGGACACATATCCACAGTATTTTTACGATCCAATCACATTATCAACTGAAATTTCAGCATCTACATTGACCTTCTTGACCGTGCTCCTAGAACCTCCACCCACCACATGCCACGATCACATTGGACACAACCGTAGATTACCATAAAAGGTTCGCCTTTCTCCATCTAGATATACTATGTCTCCGACATGTTGGTAGTCGCCTTGAGCATCATCTAAGCGCATAGTCGCCTTGAGCATCATCTAAGCGCATGGTCATCATTGTCTTGCCGTCAAATGCGCCGTGAATAGGACTGGGTACCTCGAGCGTCTGTATTATCACTGATAAGTCGTTCGTGTTATCTGTGCAAGTACTGGCATTTTTGCACAACAAAACAGGGAAACTATGGAGGCCAATTCGAAGTAAAATAAGAAAGAAGTGAATAAGGAGTGCGAAGTAAATACTGTCTCCTTAGTTTCAAAATAATATGATCTCTGATTGGATAATTTATTTTTCTTTCGGTACGAGTCGACGGTTTTGTGGTCAGGACATGATTTATCTCCTGACGAAAAATAATATTCGTCAGTCAACAGTAGCCAATCAGTATGCTCGGCGTTAACTTATTTTTTACTTCGAACTGGGCCTGAATCAAATTCAAAATTCATAGTATGGCTTCAAACGTTTCATGTGTGTGAGCAAATCTTTGTTATTTCCAAAGCAAAACGCTCCACCCAGGGGCGTAGCCCTGGCCTCACCCTAGTCTATTACTTAAAGCTCTAACGCAACACGTAAGTACGAGACTAAGTACGAGAGTAATTTTTACATACAAACGTCAAGTCAACAAATGAGCAATTTTTATATACAAATTCTAAGTACAAAAATGAGTAATTTTTACATACAAACGTCAAGTCAAAAAATGAGTCATTTTGACATACAAATTCCAAGTACAAAAATGAGCAATTTTTACATACAAACGCCAAGTCAAAAAAAGAGTAATTTGAGACAAGTTCGTTCATAGTAGTCAGCACTTCCAACCAACATCAACTAATTTGACCACTCAAGGTTGTATTGCCCGATATCCATGGCAAATATCCATTTGTCAATTATTTGGTGTGTTCCTCAATACTTGGTGTCATGTTTTGTCACGATGCACCCATGATGCTGGACGTGCCAGTTGTCGATAATATTAATGATCAAACAATTCCACATACAAAATGAAAATATTGTCCTGCTATTTAAAATAATACCTGCCAAAGACGAGATGAATGGCAGTTGGTTTTTCTGGGACGATGCAAGGTGAGATGCATGTCTTAGGATAGCTTCACTCGGGCAGAAAAGGCCGCTGAATAAGCGGTCAACACACTGTGCAGTAGGGTGACGAGCCCTTTCTGCCACTTTAAGCCATACTCTGGCCAGAGGCTTGGACTCCGAAAGGCGAATTCCGACGCGATATGCGAATGTTACGAAGTAGGGCCATGTTATTTTTTGGCTCGAAATACCGGACATTTTCATAGAGCAGCCAGGGACAGCTAAAACGTGTGTTTTTACTGTATTTTCATATTGACTTTGGACGAGTAAATCCTCTCCCATAGTTCAACTTTTTTACAGTAAGGGGACAATGTGTAACGTTGGTTACCACTATTGCAACTGATGGTGCTACTTTTTTTGATGGAGTACCACTGTTGATAGTGGGCCTACGGCGAGTATCATGAATCACTTAAGGGGTGTTGCATGAATACTTAGCAGGTGTATTACCCAGTATCAAAGTTTCAACTCATTGGATGTACGAGTTCAATACGCGATATTAAACAATGTGATGTTTAATAAATACCGCGACTTCTGTACGATTTATGAAAGAAATGAGTAGTATTTTCTGGCAAACCACATTATGTTAAGCTTAAGTGGCGGGACACATATCCACAGTATTTTTACGATCCAATCACATTATCAACTGAAATTTCAGCATCTACATTGACCTTCTTGACCGTGCTCCTAGAACCTCCACCCACCACATGCCACGCTCACATTGGACACAACCGTAGATTACCATAAAAGGTTCGCCTTTCTCCATCTAGATATACTATGTCTCCGACATGTTGGTAGTCGCCTTGAGCATCATCTAAGCGCATAGTCGCCTTGAGCATCATCTAAGCGCATGGTCATCATTGTCTTGCCGTCAAATGCGCCGTGAATAGGACTGGGTACCTCGAGCGTCTGTATTATCACTGATAAGTCATTCGTGTTATCTGTGCAAGTACTGGCATTTTTGCACAACAAAACAGGGAAACTATGGAGGCCAATTCGAAGTAAAATAAGAAAGAAGTGAATAAGGAGTGCGAAGTAAATACTGTCTCCTTAGTTTCAAAATAATATGATCTCTGATTGGATAATTTATTTTTCTTTCGGTACGAGTCGACGGTTTTGTGGTCAGGACATGATTTATCTCCTGACGAAAAATAATATTCGTCAGTCAACAGTAGCCAATCAGTATGCTCGGCGTTAACTTATTTTTTACTTCGAACTGGGCCTGAATCAAATTCAAAATTCATAGTATGGCTTCAAACGTTTCATGTGTGTGAGCAAATCTTTGTTATTTCCAAAGCAAAACGCTCCACCCAGGGGCGTAGCCCTGGCCTCACCCTAGTCTATTACTTAAAGCTCTAACGCAACACGTAAGTACGAGACTAAGTACGAGAGTAATTTTTACATACAAACGTCAAGTCAACAAATGAGCAATTTTTATATACAAATTCTAAGTACAAAAATGAGTAATTTTTACATACAAACGTCAAGTCAAAAAATGAGTCATTTTGACATACAAATTCCAAGTACAAAAATGAGCAATTTTTACATACAAACGCCAAGTCAAAAAAAGAGTAATTTGAGACAAGTTCGTTCATAGTAGTCAGCACTTCCAACCAACATCAACTAATTTGACCACTCAAGGTTGTATTGCCCGATATCCATGGCAAATATCCATTTGTCAATTATTTGGTGTGTTCCTCAATACTTGGTGTCATGTTTTGTCACGATGCACCCATGATGCTGGACGTGCCAGTTGTCGATAATATTAATGATCAAACAATTCCACATACAAAATGAAAATATTGTCCTGCTATTTAAAATAATGCCTGCCAAAGACGAGATGAATGGCAGTTGGTTTTTTCTGGGACGATGCAAGGTGAGATGCATGTCTTAGGATAGCTTCACTCGGGCAGAAAAGGCCGCTGAATAAGCGGTCAACACACTGTGCAGTAGGGTGACGAGCCCTTTCTGCCACTTTAAGCCATACTCTGGCCAGAGGCTTGGACTCCGAAAGGCGAATTCCGACGCGATATGCGAATGTTACGAAGTAGGGCCATGTTATTTTTTGGCTCGAAATACCGGACATTTTCATAGAGCAGCCAGGGACAGCTAAAACGTGTGTTTTTACTGTATTTTCATATTGACTTTGGACGAGTAAATCCTCTCCCATAGTTCAACTTTTTTACAGTAAGAGGACAATGTGTAACGTTGGTTACCACTATTGCAACTGATGGTGCTACTTTTTTGATGGAGTACCACTGTTGATAGTGGGCCTACGGCGAGTATCATGAATCACTTAAGGGGTGTTGCATGAATACTTAGCAGGTGTATTACCCAGTATCAAAGTTTCAACTCATTGGATGTACGAGTTCAATACGCGATATTAAACAATGTGATGTTTAGTAAATACCGCGACTTCTGTACGATTTATGAAAGAAATGAGTAGTATTTTCTGGCAAACCACATTATGTTAAGCTTAAGTGGCGGGACACATATCCACAGTATTTTTACGATCCAATCACATTATCAACTGAAATTTCAGCATCTACATTGACCTTCTTGACCGTGCTCCTAGAACCTCCACCCACCACATGCCACGATCACATTGGACACAACCGTAGATTACCATAAAAGGTTCGCCTTTCTCCATCTAGATATACTATGTCTCCGACATGTTGGTAGTCGCCTTGAGCATCATCTAAGCGCATAGTCGCCTTGAGCATCATCTAAGCGCATGGTCATCATTGTCTTGCCGTCAAATGCGCCGTGAATAGGACTGGGTACCTCGAGCGTCTGTATTATCACTGATAAGTCATTCGTGTTATCTGTGCAAGTACTGGCATTTTTGCACAACAAAACAGGGAAACTATGGAGGCCAATTCGAAGTAAAATAAGAAAGAAGTGAATAAGGAGTGCGAAGTAAATACTGTCTCCTTAGTTTCAAAATAATATGATCTCTGATTGGATAATTTATTTTTCTTTCGGTACGAGTCGACGGTTTTGTGGTCAGGACATGATTTATCTCCTGACGAAAAATAATATTCGTCAGTCAACAGTAGCCAATCAGTATGCTCGGCGTTAACTTATTTTTTACTTCGAACTGGGCCTGAATCAAATTCAAAATTCATAGTATGGCTTCAAACGTTTCATGTGTGTGAGCAAATCTTTGTTATTTCCAAAGCAAAACGCTCCACCCAGGGGCGTAGCCCTGGCCTCACCCTAGTCTATTACTTAAAGCTCTAACGCAACACGTAAGTACGAGACTAAGTACGAGAGTAATTTTTACATACAAACGTCAAGTCAACAAATGAGCAATTTTTATATACAAATTCTAAGTACAAAAATGAGTAATTTTTACATACAAACGTCAAGTCAAAAAATGAGTCATTTTGACATACAAATTCCAAGTACAAAAATGAGCAATTTTTACATACAAACGCCAAGTCAAAAAAAGAGTAATTTGAGACAAGTTCGTTCATAGTAGTCAGCACTTCCAACCAACATCAACTAATTTGACCACTCAAGGTTGTATTGCCCGATATCCATGGCAAATATCCATTTGTCAATTATTTGGTGTGTTCCTCAATACTTGGTATCATGTTTTGTCACGATGCACCCATGATGCTGGACGTGCCAGTTGTCGATAATATTAATGATCAAACAATTCCACATACAAAATGAAAATATTGTCCTGCTATTTAAAATAATGCCTGCCAAAGACGAGATGAATGGCAGTTGGTTTTTTCTGGGACGATGCAAGGTGAGATGCATGTCTTAGGATAGCTTCACTCGGGCAGAAAAGGCCGCTGAATAAGCGGTCAACACACTGTGCAGTAGGGTGACGAGCCCTTTCTGCCACTTTAAGCCATACTCTGGCCAGAGGCTTGGACTCCGAAAGGCGAATTCCGACGCGATATGCGAATGTTACGAAGTAGGGCCATGTTATTTTTTGGCTCGAAATACCGGACATTTTCATAGAGCAGCCAGGGACAGCTAAAACGTGTGTTTTTACTGTATTTTCATATTGACTTTGGACGAGTAAATCCTCTCCCATAGTTCAACTTTTTTACAGTAAGGGGACAATGTGTAACGTTGGTTACCACTATTGCAACTGATGGTGCTACTTTTTTTGATGGAGTACCACTGTTGATAGTGGGCCTACGGCGAGTATCATGAATCACTTAAGGGGTGTTGCATGAATACTTAGCAGGTGTATTACCCAGTATCAAAGTTTCAACTCATTGGATGTACGAGTTCAATACGCGATATTAAACAATGTGATGTTTAATAAATACCGCGACTTCTGTACGATTTATGAAAGAAATGAGTAGTATTTTCTGGCAAACCACATTATGTTAAGCTTAAGTGGCGGGACACATATCCACAGTATTTTTACGATCCAATCACATTATCAACTGAAATTTCAGCATCTACATTGACCTTCTTGACCGTGCTCCTAGAACCTCCACCCACCACATGCCACGATCACATTGGACTCAACCGTAGATTACCATAAAAGGTTCGCCTTTCTCCATCTAGATATACTATGTCTCCGACATGTTGGTAGTCGCCTTGAGCATCATCTAAGCGCATAGTCGCCTTGAGCATCATCTAAGCGCATGGTCATCATTGTCTTGCCGTCAAATGCGCCGTGAATAGGACTGGGTACCTCGAGCGTCTGTATTATCACTGATAAGTCGTTCGTGTTATCTGTGCAAGTACTGGCATTTTTGCACAACAAAACAGGGAAACTATGGAGGCCAATTCGAAGTAAAATAAGAAAGAAGTGAATAAGGAGTGCGAAGTAAATACTGTCTCCTTAGTTTCAAAATAATATGATCTCTGATTGGATAATTTATTTTTCTTTCGGTACGAGTCGACGGTTTTGTGGTCAGGACATGATTTATCTCCTGACGAAAAATAATATTCGTCAGTCAACAGTAGCCAATCAGTATGCTCGGCGTTAACTTATTTTTTACTTCGAACTGGGCCTGAATCAAATTCAAAATTCATAGTATGGCTTCAAACGTTTCATGTGTGTGAGCAAATCTTTGTTATTTCCAAAGCAAAACGCTCCACCCAGGGGCGTAGCCCTGGCCTCACCCTAGTCTATTACTTAAAGCTCTAACGCAACACGTAAGTACG
This sequence comes from Aphanomyces cochlioides, assembly GCA_019828595.1. Lineage (NCBI taxonomy): Eukaryota > Oomycota > Saprolegniomycetes > Saprolegniales > Verrucalvaceae > Aphanomyces > Aphanomyces cochlioides. The sequence goes on along the minus strand of JAHQRK010000027.1, from coordinate 37,382 downwards.
AGACTAAGTACGAGAGTAATTTTTACATACAAACGTCAAGTCAACAAATGAGCAATTTTTATATACAAATTCTAAGTACAAAAATGAGTAATTTTTACATACAAACGTCAAGTCAAAAAATGAGTCATTTTGACATACAAATTCCAAGTACAAAAATGAGCAATTTTTACATACAAACGCCAAGTCAAAAAAAGAGTAATTTGAGACAAGTTCGTTCATAGTAGTCAGCACTTCCAACCAACATCAACTAATTTGACCACTCAAGGTTGTATTGCCCGATATCCATGGCAAATATCCATTTGTCAATTATTTGGTGTGTTCCTCAATACTTGGTGTCATGTTTTGTCACGATGCACCCATGATGCTGGACGTGCCAGTTGTCGATAATATTAATGATCAAACAATTCCACATACAAAATGAAAATATTGTCCTGCTATTTAAAATAATACCTGCCAAAGACGAGATGAATGGCAGTTGGTTTTTTCTGGGACGATGCAAGGTGAGATGCATGTCTTAGGATAGCTTCACTCGGGCAGAAAAGGCCGCTGAATAAGCGGTCAACACACTGTGCAGTAGGGTGACGAGCCCTTTCTGCCACTTTAAGCCATACTCTGGCCAGAGGCTTGGACTCCGAAAGGCGAATTCCGACGCGATATGCGAATGTTACGAAGTAGGGCCATGTTATTTTTTGGCTCGAAATACCGGACATTTTCATAGAGCAGCCAGGGACAGCTAAAACGTGTGTTTTTACTGTATTTTCATATTGACTTTGGACGAGTAAATCCTCTCCCATAGTTCAACTTTTTTACAGTAAGGGGACAATGTGTAACGTTGGTTACCACTATTGCAACTGATGGTGCTACTTTTTTTGATGGAGTACCACTGTTGATAGTGGGCCTACGGCGAGTATCATGAATCACTTAAGGGGTGTTGCATGAATACTTAGCAGGTGTATTACCCAGTATCAAAGTTTCAACTCATTGGATGTACGAGTTCAATACGCGATATTAAACAATGTGATGTTTAATAAATACCGCGACTTCTGTACGATTTATGAAAGAAATGAGTAGTATTTTCTGGCAAACCACATTATGTTAAGCTTAAGTGGCGGGACACATATCCACAGTATTTTTACGATCCAATCACATTATCAACTGAAATTTCAGCATCTACATTGACCTTCTTGACCGTGCTCCTAGAACCTCCACCCACCACATGCCACGCTCACATTGGACACAACCGTAGATTACCATAAAAGGTTCGCCTTTCTCCATCTAGATATACTATGTCTCCGACATGTTGGTAGTCGCCTTGAGCATCATCTAAGCGCATAGTCGCCTTGAGCATCATCTAAGCGCATGGTCATCATTGTCTTGCCGTCAAATGCGCCGTGAATAGGACTGGGTACCTCGAGCGTCTGTATTATCACTGATAAGTCATTCGTGTTATCTGTGCAAGTACTGGCATTTTTGCACAACAAAACAGGGAAACTATGGAGGCCAATTCGAAGTAAAATAAGAAAGAAGTGAATAAGGAGTGCGAAGTAAATACTGTCTCCTTAGTTTCAAAATAATATGATCTCTGATTGGATAATTTATTTTTCTTTCGGTACGAGTCGACGGTTTTGTGGTCAGGACATGATTTATCTCCTGACGAAAAATAATATTCGTCAGTCAACAGTAGCCAATCAGTATGCTCGGCGTTAACTTATTTTTTACTTCGAACTGGGCCTGAATCAAATTCAAAATTCATAGTATGGCTTCAAACGTTTCATGTGTGTGAGCAAATCTTTGTTATTTCCAAAGCAAAACGCTCCACCCAGGGGCGTAGCCCTGGCCTCACCCTAGTCTATTACTTAAAGCTCTAACGCAACACGTAAGTACGAGACTAAGTACGAGAGTAATTTTTACATACAAACGTCAAGTCAACAAATGAGCAATTTTTATATACAAATTCTAAGTACAAAAATGAGTAATTTTTACATACAAACGTCAAGTCAAAAAATGAGTCATTTTGACATACAAATTCCAAGTACAAAAATGAGCAATTTTTACATACAAACGCCAAGTCAAAAAAAGAGTAATTTGAGACAAGTTCGTTCATAGTAGTCAGCACTTCCAACCAACATCAACTAATTTGACCACTCAAGGTTGTATTGCCCGATATCCATGGCAAATATCCATTTGTCAATTATTTGGTGTGTTCCTCAATACTTGGTGTCATGTTTTGTCACGATGCACCCATGATGCTGGACGTGCCAGTTGTCGATAATATTAATGATCAAACAATTCCACATACAAAATGAAAATATTGTCCTGCTATTTAAAATAATGCCTGCCAAAGACGAGATGAATGGCAGTTGGTTTTTTCTGGGACGATGCAAGGTGAGATGCATGTCTTAGGATAGCTTCACTCGGGCAGAAAAGGCCGCTGAATAAGCGGTCAACACACTGTGCAGTAGGGTGACGAGCCCTTTCTGCCACTTTAAGCCATACTCTGGCCAGAGGCTTGGACTCCGAAAGGCGAATTCCGACGCGATATGCGAATGTTACGAAGTAGGGCCATGTTATTTTTTGGCTCGAAATACCGGACATTTTCATAGAGCAGCCAGGGACAGCTAAAACGTGTGTTTTTACTGTATTTTCATATTGACTTTGGACGAGTAAATCCTCTCCCATAGTTCAACTTTTTTACAGTAAGGGGACAATGTGTAACGTTGGTTACCACTATTGCAACTGATGGTGCTACTTTTTTGATGGAGTACCACTGTTGATAGTGGGCCTACGGCGAGTATCATGAATCACTTAAGGGGTGTTGCATGAATACTTAGCAGGTGTATTACCCAGTATCAAAGTTTCAACTCATTGGATGTACGAGTTCAATACGCGATATTAAACAATGTGATGTTTAATAAATACCGCGACTTCTGTACGATTTATGAAAGAAATGAGTAGTATTTTCTGGCAAACCACATTATGTTAAGCTTAAGTGGCGGGACACATATCCACAGTATTTTTACGATCCAATCACATTATCAACTGAAATTTCAGCATCTACATTGACCTTCTTGACCGTGCTCCTAGAACCTCCACCCACCACATGCCACGATCACATTGGACACAACCGTAGATTACCATAAAAGGTTCGCCTTTCTCCATCTAGATATACTATGTCTCCGACATGTTGGTAGTCGCCTTGAGCATCATCTAAGCGCATAGTCGCCTTGAGCATCATCTAAGCGCATGGTCATCATTGTCTTGCCGTCAAATGCGCCGTGAATAGGACTGGGTACCTCGAGCGTCTGTATTATCACTGATAAGTCATTCGTGTTATCTGTGCAAGTACTGGCATTTTTGCACAACAAAACAGGGAAACTATGGAGGCCAATTCGAAGTAAAATAAGAAAGAAGTGAATAAGGAGTGCGAAGTAAATACTGTCTCCTTAGTTTCAAAATAATATGATCTCTGATTGGATAATTTATTTTTCTTTCGGTACGAGTCGACGGTTTTGTGGTCAGGACATGATTTATCTCCTGACGAAAAATAATATTCGTCAGTCAACAGTAGCCAATCAGTATGCTCGGCGTTAACTTATTTTTTACTTCGAACTGGGCCTGAATCAAATTCAAAATTCATAGTATGGCTTCAAACGTTTCATGTGTGTGAGCAAATCTTTGTTATTTCCAAAGCAAAACGCTCCACCCAGGGGCGTAGCCCTGGCCTCACCCTAGTCTATTACTTAAAGCTCTAACGCAACACGTAAGTACGAGACTAAGTACGAGAGTAATTTTTACATACAAACGTCAAGTCAACAAATGAGCAATTTTTATATACAAATTCTAAGTACAAAAATGAGTAATTTTTACATACAAACGTCAAGTCAAAAAATGAGTCATTTTGACATACAAATTCCAAGTACAAAAATGAGCAATTTTTACATACAAACGCCAAGTCAAAAAAAGAGTAATTTGAGACAAGTTCGTTCATAGTAGTCAGCACTTCCAACCAACATCAACTAATTTGACCACTCAAGGTTGTATTGCCCGATATCCATGGCAAATATCCATTTGTCAATTATTTGGTGTGTTCCTCAATACTTGGTGTCATGTTTTGTCACGATGCACCCATGATGCTGGACGTGCCAGTTGTCGATAATATTAATGATCAAACAATTCCACATACAAAATGAAAATATTGTCCTGCTATTTAAAATAATGCCTGCCAAAGACGAGATGAATGGCAGTTGGTTTTTTCTGGGACGATGCAAGGTGAGATGCATGTCTTAGGATAGCTTCACTCGGGCAGAAAAGGCCGCTGAATAAGCGGTCAACACACTGTGCAGTAGGGTGACGAGCCCTTTCTGCCACTTTAAGCCATACTCTGGCCAGAGGCTTGGACTCCGAAAGGCGAATTCCGACGCGATATGCGAATGTTACGAAGTAGGGCCATGTTATTTTTTGGCTCGAAATACCGGACATTTTCATAGAGCAGCCAGGGACAGCTAAAACGTGTGTTTTTACTGTATTTTCATATTGACTTTGGACGAGTAAATCCTCTCCCATAGTTCAACTTTTTTACAGTAAGGGGACAATGTGTAACGTTGGTTACCACTATTGCAACTGATGGTGCTACTTTTTTTGATGGAGTACCACTGTTGATAGTGGGCCTACGGCGAGTATCATGAATCACTTAAGGGGTGTTGCATGAATACTTAGCAGGTGTATTACCCAGTATCAAAGTTTCAACTCATTGGATGTACGAGTTCAATACGCGATATTAAACAATGTGATGTTTAATAAATACCGCGACTTCTGTACGATTTATGAAAGAAATGAGTAGTATTTTCTGGCAAACCACATTATGTTAAGCTTAAGTGGCGGGACACATATCCACAGTATTTTTACGATCCAATCACATTATCAACTGAAATTTCAGCATCTACATTGACCTTCTTGACCGTGCTCCTAGAACCTCCACCCACCACATGCCACGCTCACATTGGACACAACCGTAGATTACCATAAAAGGTTCGCCTTTCTCCATCTAGATATACTATGTCTCCGACATGTTGGTAGTCGCCTTGAGCATCATCTAAGCGCATAGTCGCCTTGAGCATCATCTAAGCGCATGGTCATCATTGTCTTGCCGTCAAATGCGCCGTGAATAGGACTGGGTACCTCGAGCGTCTGTATTATCACTGATAAGTCATTCGTGTTATCTGTGCAAGTACTGGCATTTTTGCACAACAAAACAGGGAAACTATGGAGGCCAATTCGAAGTAAAATAAGAAAGAAGTGAATAAGGAGTGCGAAGTAAATACTGTCTCCTTAGTTTCAAAATAATATGATCTCTGATTGGATAATTTATTTTTCTTTCGGTACGAGTCGACGGTTTTGTGGTCAGGACATGATTTATCTCCTGACGAAAAATAATATTCGTCAGTCAACAGTAGCCAATCAGTATGCTCGGCGTTAACTTATTTTTTACTTCGAACTGGGCCTGAATCAAATTCAAAATTCATAGTATGGCTTCAAACGTTTCATGTGTGTGAGCAAATCTTTGTTATTTCCAAAGCAAAACGCTCCACCCAGGGGCGTAGCCCTGGCCTCACCCTAGTCTATTACTTAAAGCTCTAACGCAACACGTAAGTACGAGACTAAGTACGAGAGTAATTTTTACATACAAACGTCAAGTCAACAAATGAGCAATTTTTATATACAAATTCTAAGTACAAAAATGAGTAATTTTTACATACAAACGTCAAGTCAAAAAATGAGTCATTTTGACATACAAATTCCAAGTACAAAAATGAGCAATTTTTACATACAAACGCCAAGTCAAAAAAAGAGTAATTTGAGACAAGTTCGTTCATAGTAGTCAGCACTTCCAACCAACATCAACTAATTTGACCACTCAAGGTTGTATTGCCCGATATCCATGGCAAATATCCATTTGTCAATTATTTGGTGTGTTCCTCAATACTTGGTGTCATGTTTTGTCACGATGCACCCATGATGCTGGACGTGCCAGTTGTCGATAATATTAATGATCAAACAATTCCACATACAAAATGAAAATATTGTCCTGCTATTTAAAATAATGCCTGCCAAAGACGAGATGAATGGCAGTTGGTTTTTTCTGGGACGATGCAAGGTGAGATGCATGTCTTAGGATAGCTTCACTCGGGCAGAAAAGGCCGCTGAATAAGCGGTCAACACACTGTGCAGTAGGGTGACGAGCCCTTTCTGCCACTTTAAGCCATACTCTGGCCAGAGGCTTGGACTCCGAAAGGCGAATTCCGACGCGATATGCGAATGTTACGAAGTAGGGCCATGTTATTTTTTGGCTCGAAATACCGGACATTTTCATAGAGCAGCCAGGGACAGCTAAAACGTGTGTTTTTACTGTATTTTCATATTGACTTTGGACGAGTAAATCCTCTCCCATAGTTCAACTTTTTTACAGTAAGGGGACAATGTGTAACGTTGGTTACCACTATTGCAACTGATGGTGCTACTTTTTTGATGGAGTACCACTGTTGATAGTGGGCCTACGGCGAGTATCATGAATCACTTAAGGGGTGTTGCATGAATACTTAGCAGGTGTATTACCCAGTATCAAAGTTTCAACTCATTGGATGTACGAGTTCAATACGCGATATTAAACAATGTGATGTTTAATAAATACCGCGACTTCTGTACGATTTATGAAAGAAATGAGTAGTATTTTCTGGCAAACCACATTATGTTAAGCTTAAGTGGCGGGACACATATCCACAGTATTTTTACGATCCAATCACATTATCAACTGAAATTTCAGCATCTACATTGACCTTCTTGACCGTGCTCCTAGAACCTCCACCCACCACATGCCACGCTCACATTGGACACAACCGTAGATTACCATAAAAGGTTCGCCTTTCTCCATCTAGATATACTATGTCTCCGACATGTTGGTAGTCGCCTTGAGCATCATCTAAGCGCATAGTCGCCTTGAGCATCATCTAAGCGCATGGTCATCATTGTCTTGCCGTCAAATGCGCCGTGAATAGGACTGGGTACCTCGAGCGTCTGTATTATCACTGATAAGTCATTCGTGTTATCTGTGCAAGTACTGGCATTTTTGCACAACAAAACAGGGAAACTATGGAGGCCAATTCGAAGTAAAATAAGAAAGAAGTGAATAAGGAGTGCGAAGTAAATACTGTCTCCTTAGTTTCAAAATAATATGATCTCTGATTGGATAATTTATTTTTCTTTCGGTACGAGTCGACGGTTTTGTGGTCAGGACATGATTTATCTCCTGACGAAAAATAATATTCGTCAGTCAACAGTAGCCAATCAGTATGCTCGGCGTTAACTTATTTTTTACTTCGAACTGGGCCTGAATCAAATTCAAAATTCATAGTATGGCTTCAAACGTTTCATGTGTGTGAGCAAATCTTTGTTATTTCCAAAGCAAAACGCTCCACCCAGGGGCGTAGCCCTGGCCTCACCCTAGTCTATTACTTAAAGCTCTAACGCAACACGTAAGTACGAGACTAAGTACGAGAGTAATTTTTACATACAAACGTCAAGTCAACAAATGAGCAATTTTTATATACAAATTCTAAGTACAAAAATGAGTAATTTTTACATACAAACGTCAAGTCAAAAAATGAGTCATTTTGACATACAAATTCCAAGTACAAAAATGAGCAATTTTTACATACAAACGCCAAGTCAAAAAAAGAGTAATTTGAGACAAGTTCGTTCATAGTAGTCAGCACTTCCAACCAACATCAACTAATTTGACCACTCAAGGTTGTATTGCCCGATATCCATGGCAAATATCCATTTGTCAATTATTTGGTGTGTTCCTCAATACTTGGTGTCATGTTTTGTCACGATGCACCCATGATGCTGGACGTGCCAGTTGTCGATAATATTAATGATCAAACAATTCCACATACAAAATGAAAATATTGTCCTGCTATTTAAAATAATACCTGCCAAAGACGAGATGAATGGCAGTTGGTTTTTTCTGGGACGATGCAAGGTGAGATGCATGTCTTAGGATAGCTTCACTCGGGCAGAAAAGGCCGCTGAATAAGCGGTCAACACACTGTGCAGTAGGGTGACGAGCCCTTTCTGCCACTTTAAGCCATACTCTGGCCAGAGGCTTGGACTCCGAAAGGCGAATTCCGACGCGATATGCGAATGTTACGAAGTAGGGCCATGTTATTTTTTGGCTCGAAATACCGGACATTTTCATAGAGCAGCCAGGGACAGCTAAAACGTGTGTTTTTACTGTATTTTCATATTGACTTTGGACGAGTAAATCCTCTCCATAGTTCAACTTTTTTACAGTAAGGGGACAATGTGTAACGTTGGTTACCACTATTGCAACTGATGGTGCTACTTTTTTGATGGAGTACCACTGTTGATAGTGGGCCTACGGCGAGTATCATGAATCACTTAAGGGGTGTTGCATGAATACTTAGCAGGTGTATTACCCAGTATCAAAGTTTCAACTCATTGGATGTACGAGTTCAATACGCGATATTAAACAATGTGATGTTTAATAAATACCGCGACTTCTGTACGATTTATGAAAGAAATGAGTAGTATTTTCTGGCAAACCACATTATGTTAAGCTTAAGTGGCGGGACACATATCCACAGTATTTTTACGATCCAATCACATTATCAACTGAAATTTCAGCATCTACATTGACCTTCTTGACCGTGCTCCTAGAACCTCCACCCACCACATGCCACGATCACATTGGACACAACCGTAGATTACCATAAAAGGTTCGCCTTTCTCCATCTAGATATACTATGTCTCCGACATGTTGGTAGTCGCCTTGAGCATCATCTAAGCGCATAGTCGCCTTGAGCATCATCTAAGCGCATGGTCATCATTGTCTTGCCGTCAAATGCGCCGTGAATAGGACTGGGTACCTCGAGCGTCTGTATTATCACTGATAAGTCGTTCGTGTTATCTGTGCAAGTACTGGCATTTTTGCACAACAAAACAGGGAAACTATGGAGGCCAATTCGAAGTAAAATAAGAAAGAAGTGAATAAGGAGTGCGAAGTAAATACTGTCTCCTTAGTTTCAAAATAATATGATCTCTGATTGGATAATTTATTTTTCTTTCGGTACGAGTCGACGGTTTTGTGGTCAGGACATGATTTATCTCCTGACGAAAAATAATATTCGTCAGTCAACAGTAGCCAATCAGTATGCTCGGCGTTAACTTATTTTTTACTTCGAACTGGGCCTGAATCAAATTCAAAATTCATAGTATGGCTTCAAACGTTTCATGTGTGTGAGCAAATCTTTGTTATTTCCAAAGCAAAACGCTCCACCCAGGGGCGTAGCCCTGGCCTCACCCTAGTCTATTACTTAAAGCTCTAACGCAACACGTAAGTACGAGACTAAGTACGAGAGTAATTTTTACATACAAACGTCAAGTCAACAAATGAGCAATTTTTATATACAAATTCTAAGTACAAAAATGAGTAATTTTTACATACAAACGTCAAGTCAAAAAATGAGTCATTTTGACATACAAATTCCAAGTACAAAAATGAGCAATTTTTACATACAAACGCCAAGTCAAAAAAAGAGTAATTTGAGACAAGTTCGTTCATAGTAGTCAGCACTTCCAACCAACATCAACTAATTTGACCACTCAAGGTTGTATTGCCCGATATCCATGGCAAATATCCATTTGTCAATTATTTGGTGTGTTCCTCAATACTTGGTGTCATGTTTTGTCACGATGCACCCATGATGCTGGACGTGCCAGTTGTCGATAATATTAATGATCAAACAATTCCACATACAAAATGAAAATATTGTCCTGCTATTTAAAATAATGCCTGCCAAAGACGAGATGAATGGCAGTTGGTTTTTTCTGGGACGATGCAAGGTGAGATGCATGTCTTAGGATAGCTTCACTCGGGCAGAAAAGGCCGCTGAATAAGCGGTCAACACACTGTGCAGTAGGGTGACGAGCCCTTTCTGCCACTTTAAGCCATACTCTGGCCAGAGGCTTGGACTCCGAAAGGCGAATTCCGACGCGATATGCGAATGTTACGAAGTAGGGCCATGTTATTTTTTGGCTCGAAATACCGGACATTTTCATAGAGCAGCCAGGGACAGCTAAAACGTGTGTTTTTACTGTATTTTCATATTGACTTTGGACGAGTAAATCCTCTCCCATAGTTCAACTTTTTTACAGTAAGGGGACAATGTGTAACGTTGGTTACCACTATTGCAACTGATGGTGCTACTTTTTTTGATGGAGTACCACTGTTGATAGTGGGCCTACGGCGAGTATCATGAATCACTTAAGGGGTGTTGCATGAATACTTAGCAGGTGTATTACCCAGTATCAAAGTTTCAACTCATTGGATGTACGAGTTCAATACGCGATATTAAACAATGTGATGTTTAATAAATACCGCGACTTCTGTACGATTTATGAAAGAAATGAGTAGTATTTTCTGGCAAACCACATTATGTTAAGCTTAAGTGGCGGGACACATATCCACAGTATTTTTACGATCCAATCACATTATCAACTGAAATTTCAGCATCTACATTGACCTTCTTGACCGTGCTCCTAGAACCTCCACCCACCACATGCCACGCTCACATTGGACACAACCGTAGATTACCATAAAAGGTTCGCCTTTCTCCATCTAGATATACTATGTCTCCGACATGTTGGTAGTCGCCTTGAGCATCATCTAAGCGCATAGTCGCCTTGAGCATCATCTAAGCGCATGGTCATCATTGTCTTGCCGTCAAATGCGCCGTGAATAGGACTGGGTACCTCGAGCGTCTGTATTATCACTGATAAGTCATTCGTGTTATCTGTGCAAGTACTGGCATTTTTGCACAACAAAACAGGGAAACTATGGAGGCCAATTCGAAGTAAAATAAGAAAGAAGTGAATAAGGAGTGCGAAGTAAATACTGTCTCCTTAGTTTCAAAATAATATGATCTCTGATTGGATAATTTATTTTTCTTTCGGTACGAGTCGACGGTTTTGTGGTCAGGACATGATTTATCTCCTGACGAAAAATAATATTCGTCAGTCAACAGTAGCCAATCAGTATGCTCGGCGTTAACTTATTTTTTACTTCGAACTGGGCCTGAATCAAATTCAAAATTCATAGTATGGCTTCAAACGTTTCATGTGTGTGAGCAAATCTTTGTTATTTCCAAAGCAAAACGCTCCACCCAGGGGCGTAGCCCTGGCCTCACCCTAGTCTATTACTTAAAGCTCTAACGCAACACGTAAGTACGAGACTAAGTACGAGAAATTTTTACATACAAACGTCAAGTCAACAAATGAGCAATTTTTATATACAAATTCTAAGTACAAAAATGAGTAATTTTTACATACAAACGTCAAGTCAAAAAATGAGTCATTTTGACATACAAATTCCAAGTACAAAAATGAGCAATTTTTACATACAAACGCCAAGTCAAAAAAAGAGTAATTTGAGACAAGTTCGTTCATAGTAGTCAGCACTTCCAACCAACATCAACTAATTTGACCACTCAAGGTTGTATTGCCCGATATCCATGGCAAATATCCATTTGTCAATTATTTGGTGTGTTCCTCAATACTTGGTGTCATGTTTTGTCACGATGCACCCATGATGCTGGACGTGCCAGTTGTCGATAATATTAATGATCAAACAATTCCACATACAAAATGAAAATATTGTCCTGCTATTTAAAATAATGCCTGCCAAAGACGAGATGAATGGCAGTTGGTTTTTTCTGGGACGATGCAAGGTGAGATGCATGTCTTAGGATAGCTTCACTCGGGCAGAAAAGGCCGCTGAATAAGCGGTCAACACACTGTGCAGTAGGGTGACGAGCCCTTTCTGCCACTTTAAGCCATACTCTGGCCAGAGGCTTGGACTCCGAAAGGCGAATTCCGACGCGATATGCGAATGTTACGAAGTAGGGCCATGTTATTTTTTGGCTCGAAATACCGGACATTTTCATAGAGCAGCCAGGGACAGCTAAAACGTGTGTTTTTACTGTATTTTCATATTGACTTTGGACGAGTAAATCCTCTCCCATAGTTCAACTTTTTTACAGTAAGGGGACAATGTGTAACGTTGGTTACCACTATTGCAACTGATGGTGCTACTTTTTTTGATGGAGTACCACTGTTGATAGTGGGCCTACGGCGAGTATCATGAATCACTTAAGGGGTGTTGCATGAATACTTAGCAGGTGTATTACCCAGTATCAAAGTTTCAACTCATTGGATGTACGAGTTCAATACGCGATATTAAACAATGTGATGTTTAATAAATACCGCGACTTCTGTACGATTTATGAAAGAAATGAGTAGTATTTTCTGGCAAACCACATTATGTTAAGCTTAAGTGGCGGGACACATATCCACAGTATTTTTACGATCCAATCACATTATCAACTGAAATTTCAGCATCTACATTGACCTTCTTGACCGTGCTCCTAGAACCTCCACCCACCACATGCCACGCTCACATTGGACACAACCGTAGATTACCATAAAAGGTTCGCCTTTCTCCATCTAGATATACTATGTCTCCGACATGTTGGTAGTCGCCTTGAGCATCATCTAAGCGCATAGTCGCCTTGAGCATCATCTAAGCGCATGGTCATCATTGTCTTGCCGTCAAATGCGCCGTGAATAGGACTGGGTACCTCGAGCGTCTGTATTATCACTGATAAGTCATTCGTGTTATCTGTGCAAGTACTGGCATTTTTGCACAACAAAACAGGGAAACTATGGAGGCCAATTCGAAGTAAAATAAGAAAGAAGTGAATAAGGAGTGCGAAGTAAATACTGTCTCCTTAGTTTCAAAATAATATGATCTCTGATTGGATAATTTATTTTTCTTTCGGTACGAGTCGACGGTTTTGTGGTCAGGACATGATTTATCTCCTGACGAAAAATAATATTCGTCAGTCAACAGTAGCCAATCAGTATGCTCGGCGTTAACTTATTTTTTACTTCGAACTGGGCCTGAATCAAATTCAAAATTCATAGTATGGCTTCAAACGTTTCATGTGTGTGAGCAAATCTTTGTTATTTCCAAAGCAAAACGCTCCACCCAGGGGCGTAGCCCTGGCCTCACCCTAGTCTATTACTTAAAGCTCTAACGCAACACGTAAGTACGAGACTAAGTACGAGAGTAATTTTTACATACAAACGTCAAGTCAACAAATGAGCAATTTTTATATACAAATTCTAAGTACAAAAATGAGTAATTTTTACATACAAACGTCAAGTCAAAAAATGAGTCATTTTGACATACAAATTCCAAGTACAAAAATGAGCAATTTTTACATACAAACGCCAAGTCAAAAAAAGAGTAATTTGAGACAAGTTCGTTCATAGTAGTCAGCACTTCCAACCAACATCAACTAATTTGACCACTCAAGGTTGTATTGCCCGATATCCATGGCAAATATCCATTTGTCAATTATTTGGTGTGTTCCTCAATACTTGGTGTCATGTTTTGTCACGATGCACCCATGATGCTGGACGTGCCAGTTGTCGATAATATTAATGATCAAACAATTCCACATACAAAATGAAAATATTGTCCTGCTATTTAAAATAATACCTGCCAAAGACGAGATGAATGGCAGTTGGTTTTTTCTGGGACGATGCAAGGTGAGATGCATGTCTTAGGATAGCTTCACTCGGGCAGAAAAGGCCGCTGAATAAGCGGTCAACACACTGTGCAGTAGGGTGACGAGCCCTTTCTGCCACTTTAAGCCATACTCTGGCCAGAGGCTTGGACTCCGAAAGGCGAATTCCGACGCGATATGCGAATGTTACGAAGTAGGGCCATGTTATTTTTTGGCTCGAAATACCGGACATTTTCATAGAGCAGCCAGGGACAGCTAAAACGTGTGTTTTTACTGTATTTTCATATTGACTTTGGACGAGTAAATCCTCTCCCATAGTTCAACTTTTTTACAGTAAGGGGACAATGTGTAACGTTGGTTACCACTATTGCAACTGATGGTGCTACTTTTTTGATGGAGTACCACTGTTGATAGTGGGCCTACGGCGAGTATCATGAATCACTTAAGGGGTGTTGCATGAATACTTAGCAGGTGTATTACCCAGTATCAAAGTTTCAACTCATTGGATGTACGAGTTCAATACGCGATATTAAACAATGTGATGTTTAATAAATACCGCGACTTCTGTACGATTTATGAAAGAAATGAGTAGTATTTTCTGGCAAACCACATTATGTTAAGCTTAAGTGGCGGGACACATATCCACAGTATTTTTACGATCCAATCACATTATCAACTGAAATTTCAGCATCTACATTGACCTTCTTGACCGTGCTCCTAGAACCTCCACCCACCACATGCCACGATCACATTGGACACAACCGTAGATTACCATAAAAGGTTCGCCTTTCTCCATCTAGATATACTATGTCTCCGACATGTTGGTAGTCGCCTTGAGCATCATCTAAGCGCATAGTCGCCTTGAGCATCATCTAAGCGCATGGTCATCATTGTCTTGCCGTCAAATGCGCCGTGAATAGGACTGGGTACCTCGAGCGTCTGTATTATCACTGATAAGTCGTTCGTGTTATCTGTGCAAGTACTGGCATTTTTGCACAACAAAACAGGGAAACTATGGAGGCCAATTCGAAGTAAAATAAGAAAGAAGTGAATAAGGAGTGCGAAGTAAATACTATCTCCTTAGTTTCAAAATAATATGATCTCTGATTGGATAATTTATTTTTCTTTCGGTACGAGTCGACGGTTTTGTGGTCAGGACATGATTTATCTCCTGACGAAAAATAATATTCGTCAGTCAACAGTAGCCAATCAGTATGCTCGGCGTTAACTTATTTTTTACTTCGAACTGGGCCTGAATCAAATTCAAAATTCATAGTATGGCTTCAAACGTTTCATGTGTGTGAGCAAATCTTTGTTATTTCCAAAGCAAAACGCTCCACCCAGGGGCGTAGCCCTGGCCTCACCCTAGTCTATTACTTAAAGCTCTAACGCAACACGTAAGTACGAGACTAAGTACGAGAGTAATTTTTACATACAAACGTCAAGTCAACAAATGAGCAATTTTTATATACAAATTCTAAGTACAAAAATGAGTAATTTTTACATACAAACGTCAAGTCAAAAAATGAGTCATTTTGACATACAAATTCCAAGTACAAAAATGAGCAATTTTTACATACAAACGCCAAGTCAAAAAAAGAGTAATTTGAGACAAGTTCGTTCATAGTAGTCAGCACTTCCAACCAACATCAACTAATTTGACCACTCAAGGTTGTATTGCCCGATATCCATGGCAAATATCCATTTGTCAATTATTTGGTGTGTTCCTCAATACTTGGTGTCATGTTTTGTCACGATGCACCCATGATGCTGGACGTGCCAGTTGTCGATAATATTAATGATCAAACAATTCCACATACAAAATGAAAATATTGTCCTGCTATTTAAAATAATACCTGCCAAAGACGAGATGAATGGCAGTTGGTTTTTTCTGGGACGATGCAAGGTGAGATGCATGTCTTAGGATAGCTTCACTCGGGCAGAAAAGGCCGCTGAATAAGCGGTCAACACACTGTGCAGTAGGGTGACGAGCCCTTTCTGCCACTTTAAGCCATACTCTGGCCAGAGGCTTGGACTCCGAAAGGCGAATTCCGACGCGATATGCGAATGTTACGAAGTAGGGCCATGTTATTTTTTGGCTCGAAATACCGGACATTTTCATAGAGCAGCCAGGGACAGCTAAAACGTGTGTTTTTACTGTATTTTCATATTGACTTTGGACGAGTAAATCCTCTCCCATAGTTCAACTTTTTTACAGTAAGGGGACAATGTGTAACGTTGGTTACCACTATTGCAACTGATGGTGCTACTTTTTTTGATGGAGTACCACTGTTGATAGTGGGCCTACGGCGAGTATCATGAATCACTTAAGGGGTGTTGCATGAATACTTAGCAGGTGTATTACCCAGTATCAAAGTTTCAACTCATTGGATGTACGAGTTCAATACGCGATATTAAACAATGTGATGTTTAATAAATACCGCGACTTCTGTACGATTTATGAAAGAAATGAGTAGTATTTTCTGGCAAACCACATTATGTTAAGCTTAAGTGGCGGGACACATATCCACAGTATTTTTACGATCCAATCACATTATCAACTGAAATTTCAGCATCTACATTGACCTTCTTGACCGTGCTCCTAGAACCTCCACCCACCACATGCCACGATCACATTGGACACAACCGTAGATTACCATAAAAGGTTCGCCTTTCTCCATCTAGATATACTATGTCTCCGACATGTTGGTAGTCGCCTTGAGCATCATCTAAGCGCATAGTCGCCTTGAGCATCATCTAAGCGCATGGTCATCATTGTCTTGCCGTCAAATGCGCCGTGAATAGGACTGGTACCTCGTGCAAAAATGCCAGTACTTGCACAGATAACACGAACGACTTATCAGTGATAATAGCGTCTGTATTATCACTGATAAGTCGTTCGTGTTATCTGTGCAAGTACTGGCATTTTTGCACAACAAAACAGGGAAACTATGGAGGCCAATTCGAAGTAAAATAAGAAAGAAGTGAATAAGGAGTGCGAAGTAAATACTGTCTCCTTAGTTTCAAAATAATATGATCTCTGATTGGATAATTTATTTTTCTTTCGGTACGAGTCGACGGTTTTGTGGTCAGGACATGATTTATCTCCTGACGAAAAATAATATTCGTCAGTCAACAGTAGCCAATCAGTATGCTCGGCGTTAACTTATTTTTTACTTCGAACTGGGCCTGAATCAAATTCAAAATTCATAGTATGGCTTCAAACGTTTCATGTGTGTGAGCAAATCTTTGTTATTTCCAAAGCAAAACGCTCCACCCAGGGGCGTAGCCCTGGCCTCACCCTAGTCTATTACTTAAAGCTCTAACGCAACACGTAAGTACGAGACTAAGTACGAGAGTAATTTTTACATACAAACGTCAAGTCAACAAATGAGCAATTTTTATATACAAATTCTAAGTACAAAAATGAGTAATTTTTACATACAAACGTCAAGTCAAAAAATGAGTCATTTTGACATACAAATTCCAAGTACAAAAATGAGCAATTTTTACATACAAACGCCAAGTCAAAAAAAGAGTAATTTGAGACAAGTTCGTTCATAGTAGTCAGCACTTCCAACCAACATCAACTAATTTGACCACTCAAGGTTGTATTGCCCGATATCCATGGCAAATATCCATTTGTCAATTATTTGGTGTGTTCCTCAATACTTGGTGTCATGTTTTGTCACGATGCACCCATGATGCTGGACGTGCCAGTTGTCGATAATATTAATGATCAAACAATTCCACATACAAAATGAAAATATTGTCCTGCTATTTAAAATAATACCTGCCAAAGACGAGATGAATGGCAGTTGGTTTTTTCTGGGACGATGCAAGGTGAGATGCATGTCTTAGGATAGCTTCACTCGGGCAGAAAAGGCCGCTGAATAAGCGGTCAACACACTGTGCAGTAGGGTGACGAGCCCTTTCTGCCACTTTAAGCCATACTCTGGCCAGAGGCTTGGACTCCGAAAGGCGAATTCCGACGCGATATGCGAATGTTACGAAGTAGGGCCATGTTATTTTTTGGCTCGAAATACCGGACATTTTCATAGAGCAGCCAGGGACAGCTAAAACGTGTGTTTTTACTGTATTTTCATATTGACTTTGGACGAGTAAATCCTCTCCCATAGTTCAACTTTTTTACAGTAAGGGGACAATGTGTAACGTTGGTTACCACTATTGCAACTGATGGTGCTACTTTTTTTGATGGAGTACCACTGTTGATAGTGGGCCTACGGCGAGTATCATGAATCACTTAAGGGGTGTTGCATGAATACTTAGCAGGTGTATTACCCAGTATCAAAGTTTCAACTCATTGGATGTACGAGTTCAATACGCGATATTAAACAATGTGATGTTTAATAAATACCGCGACTTCTGTACGATTTATGAAAGAAATGAGTAGTATTTTCTGGCAAACCACATTATGTTAAGCTTAAGTGGCGGGACACATATCCACAGTATTTTTACGATCCAATCACATTATCAACTGAAATTTCAGCATCTACATTGACCTTCTTGACCGTGCTCCTAGAACCTCCACCCACCACATGCCACGATCACATTGGACACAACCGTAGATTACCATAAAAGGTTCGCCTTTCTCCATCTAGATATACTATGTCTCCGACATGTTGGTAGTCGCCTTGAGCATCATCTAAGCGCATAGTCGCCTTGAGCATCATCTAAGCGCATGGTCATCATTGTCTTGCCGTCAAATGCGCCGTGAATAGGACTGGGTACCTCGAGCGTCTGTATTATCACTGATAAGTCATTCGTGTTATCTGTGCAAGTACTGGCATTTTTGCACAACAAAACAGGGAAACTATGGAGGCCAATTCGAAGTAAAATAAGAAAGAAGTGAATAAGGAGTGCGAAGTAAATACTGTCTCCTTAGTTTCAAAATAATATGATCTCTGATTGGATAATTTATTTTTCTTTCGGTACGAGTCGACGGTTTTGTGGTCAGGACATGATTTATCTCCTGACGAAAAATAATATTCGTCAGTCAACAGTAGCCAATCAGTATGCTCGGCGTTAACTTATTTTTTACTTCGAACTGGGCCTGAATCAAATTCAAAATTCATAGTATGGCTTCAAACGTTTCATGTGTGTGAGCAAATCTTTGTTATTTCCAAAGCAAAACGCTCCACCCAGGGGCGTAGCCCTGGCCTCACCCTAGTCTATTACTTAAAGCTCTAACGCAACACGTAAGTACGAGACTAAGTACGAGAGTAATTTTTACATACAAACGTCAAGTCAACAAATGAGCAATTTTTATATACAAATTCTAAGTACAAAAATGAGTAATTTTTACATACAAACGTCAAGTCAAAAAATGAGTCATTTTGACATACAAATTCCAAGTACAAAAATGAGCAATTTTTACATACAAACGCCAAGTCAAAAAAAGAGTAATTTGAGACAAGTTCGTTCATAGTAGTCAGCACTTCCAACCAACATCAACTAATTTGACCACTCAAGGTTGTATTGCCCGATATCCATGGCAAATATCCATTTGTCAATTATTTGGTGTGTTCCTCAATACTTGGTGTCATGTTTTGTCACGATGCACCCATGATGCTGGACGTGCCAGTTGTCGATAATATTAATGATCAAACAATTCCACATACAAAATGAAAATATTGTCCTGCTATTTAAAATAATACCTGCCAAAGACGAGATGAATGGCAGTTGGTTTTTTCTGGGACGATGCAAGGTGAGATGCATGTCTTAGGATAGCTTCACTCGGGCAGAAAAGGCCGCTGAATAAGCGGTCAACACACTGTGCAGTAGGGTGACGAGCCCTTTCTGCCACTTTAAGCCATACTCTGGCCAGAGGCTTGGACTCCGAAAGGCGAATTCCGACGCGATATGCGAATGTTACGAAGTAGGGCCATGTTATTTTTTGGCTCGAAATACCGGACATTTTCATAGAGCAGCCAGGGACAGCTAAAACGTGTGTTTTTACTGTATTTTCATATTGACTTTGGACGAGTAAATCCTCTCCCATAGTTCAACTTTTTTACAGTAAGGGGACAATGTGTAACGTTGGTTACCACTATTGCAACTGATGGTGCTACTTTTTTGATGGAGTACCACTGTTGATAGTGGGCCTACGGCGAGTATCATGAATCACTTAAGGGGTGTTGCATGAATACTTAGCAGGTGTATTACCCAGTATCAAAGTTTCAACTCATTGGATGTACGAGTTCAATACGCGATATTAAACAATGTGATGTTTAATAAATACCGCGACTTCTGTACGATTTATGAAAGAAATGAGTAGTATTTTCTGGCAAACCACATTATGTTAAGCTTAAGTGGCGGGACACATATCCACAGTATTTTTACGATCCAATCACATTATCAACTGAAATTTCAGCATCTACATTGACCTTCTTGACCGTGCTCCTAGAACCTCCACCCACCACATGCCACGATCACATTGGACACAACCGTAGATTACCATAAAAGGTTCGCCTTTCTCCATCTAGATATACTATGTCTCCGACATGTTGGTAGTCGCCTTGAGCATCATCTAAGCGCATGGTCATCATTGTCTTGCCGTCAAATGCGCCGTGAATAGGACTGGGTACCTCGAGCGTCTGTATTATCACTGATAAGTCGTTCGTGTTATCTGTGCAAGTACTGGCATTTTTGCACAACAAAACAGGGAAACTATGGAGGCCAATTCGAAGTAAAATAAGAAAGAAGTGAATAAGGAGTGCGAAGTAAATACTGTCTCCTTAGTTTCAAAATAATATGATCTCTGATTGGATAATTTATTTTTCTTTCGGTACGAGTCGACGGTTTTGTGGTCAGGACATGATTTATCTCCTGACGAAAAATAATATTCGTCAGTCAACAGTAGCCAATCAGTATGCTCGGCGTTAACTTATTTTTTACTTCGAACTGGGCCTGAATCAAATTCAAAATTCATAGTATGGCTTCAAACGTTTCATGTGTGTGAGCAAATCTTTGTTATTTCCAAAGCAAAACGCTCCACCCAGGGGCGTAGCCCTGGCCTCACCCTAGTCTATTACTTAAAGCTCTAACGCAACACGTAAGTACGAGACTAAGTACGAGAGTAATTTTTACATACAAACGTCAAGTCAACAAATGAGCAATTTTTATATACAAATTCTAAGTACAAAAATGAGTAATTTTTACATACAAACGTCAAGTCAAAAAATGAGTCATTTTGACATACAAATTCCAAGTACAAAAATGAGCAATTTTTACATACAAACGCCAAGTCAAAAAAAGAGTAATTTGAGACAAGTTCGTTCATAGTAGTCAGCACTTCCAACCAACATCAACTAATTTGACCACTCAAGGTTGTATTGCCCGATATCCATGGCAAATATCCATTTGTCAATTATTTGGTGTGTTCCTCAATACTTGGTGTCATGTTTTGTCACGATGCACCCATGATGCTGGACGTGCCAGTTGTCGATAATATTAATGATCAAACAATTCCACATACAAAATGAAAATATTGTCCTGCTATTTAAAATAATGCCTGCCAAAGACGAGATGAATGGCAGTTGGTTTTTTCTGGGACGATGCAAGGTGAGATGCATGTCTTAGGATAGCTTCACTCGGGCAGAAAAGGCCGCTGAATAAGCGGTCAACACACTGTGCAGTAGGGTGACGAGCCCATTCTGCCACTTTAAGCCATACTCTGGCCAGAGGCTTGGACTCCGAAAGGCGAATTCCGACGCGATATGCGAATGTTACGAAGTAGGGCCATGTTATTTTTTGGCTCGAAATACCGGACATTTTCATAGAGCAGCCAGGGACAGCTAAAACGTGTGTTTTTACTGTATTTTCATATTGACTTTGGACGAGTAAATCCTCTCCCATAGTTCAACTTTTTTACAGTAAGGGGACAATGTGTAACGTTGGTTACCACTATTGCAACTGATGGTGCTACTTTTTTGATGGAGTACCACTGTTGATAGTGGGCCTACGGCGAGTATCATGAATCACTTAAGGGGTGTTGCATGAATACTTAGCAGGTGTATTACCCAGTATCAAAGTTTCAACTCATTGGATGTACGAGTTCAATACGCGATATTAAACAATGTGATGTTTAATAAATACCGCGACTTCTGTACGATTTATGAAAGAAATGAGTAGTATTTTCTGGCAAACCACATTATGTTAAGCTTAAGTGGCGGGACACATATCCACAGTATTTTTACGATCCAATCACATTATCAACTGAAATTTCAGCATCTACATTGACCTTCTTGACCGTGCTCCTAGAACCTCCACCCACCACATGCCACGATCACATTGGACACAACCGTAGATTACCATAAAAGGTTCGCCTTTCTCCATCTAGATATACTATGTCTCCGACATGTTGGTAGTCGCCTTGAGCATCATCTAAGCGCATAGTCGCCTTGAGCATCATCTAAGCGCATGGTCATCATTGTCTTGCCGTCAAATGCGCCGTGAATAGGACTGGGTACCTCGAGCGTCTGTATTATCACTGATAAGTCGTTCGTGTTATCTGTGCAAGTACTGGCATTTTTGCACAACAAAACAGGGAAACTATGGAGGCCAATTCGAAGTAAAATAAGAAAGAAGTGAATAAGGAGTGCGAAGTAAATACTGTCTCCTTAGTTTCAAAATAATATGATCTCTGATTGGATAATTTATTTTTCTTTCGGTACGAGTCGACGGTTTTGTGGTCAGGACATGATTTATCTCCTGACGAAAAATAATATTCGTCAGTCAACAGTAGCCAATCAGTATGCTCGGCGTTAACTTATTTTTTACTTCGAACTGGGCCTGAATCAAATTCAAAATTCATAGTATGGCTTCAAACGTTTCATGTGTGTGAGCAAATCTTTGTTATTTCCAAAGCAAAACGCTCCACCCAGGGGCGTAGCCCTGGCCTCACCCTAGTCTATTACTTAAAGCTCTAACGCAACACGTAAGTACGAGACTAAGTACGAGAGTAATTTTTACATACAAACGTCAAGTCAACAAATGAGCAATTTTTATATACAAATTCTAAGTACAAAAATGAGTAATTTTTACATACAAACGTCAAGTCAAAAAATGAGTCATTTTGACATACAAATTCCAAGTACAAAAATGAGCAATTTTTACATACAAACGCCAAGTCAAAAAAAGAGTAATTTGAGACAAGTTCGTTCATAGTAGTCAGCACTTCCAACCAACATCAACTAATTTGACCACTCAAGGTTGTATTGCCCGATATCCATGGCAAATATCCATTTGTCAATTATTTGGTGTGTTCCTCAATACTTGGTGTCATGTTTTGTCACGATGCACCCATGATGCTGGACGTGCCAGTTGTCGATAATATTAATGATCAAACAATTCCACATACAAAATGAAAATATTGTCCTGCTATTTAAAATAATGCCTGCCAAAGACGAGATGAATGGCAGTTGGTTTTTTCTGGGACGATGCAAGGTGAGATGCATGTCTTAGGATAGCTTCACTCGGGCAGAAAAGGCCGCTGAATAAGCGGTCAACACACTGTGCAGTAGGGTGACGAGCCCTTTCTGCCACTTTAAGCCATACTCTGGCCAGAGGCTTGGACTCCGAAAGGCGAATTCCGACGCGATATGCGAATGTTACGAAGTAGGGCCATGTTATTTTTTGGCTCGAAATACCGGACATTTTCATAGAGCAGCCAGGGACAGCTAAAACGTGTGTTTTTACTGTATTTTCATATTGACTTTGGACGAGTAAATCCTCTCCCATAGTTCAACTTTTTTACAGTAAGGGGACAATGTGTAACGTTGGTTACCACTATTGCAACTGATGGTGCTACTTTTTTGATGGAGTACCACTGTTGATAGTGGGCCTACGGCGAGTATCATGAATCACTTAAGGGGTGTTGCATGAATACTTAGCAGGTGTATTACCCAGTATCAAAGTTTCAACTCATTGGATGTACGAGTTCAATACGCGATATTAAACAATGTGATGTTTAATAAATACCGCGACTTCTGTACGATTTATGAAAGAAATGAGTAGTATTTTCTGGCAAACCACATTATGTTAAGCTTAAGTGGCGGGACACATATCCACAGTATTTTTACGATCCAATCACATTATCAACTGAAATTTCAGCATCTACATTGACCTTCTTGACCGTGCTCCTAGAACCTCCACCCACCACATGCCACGATCACATTGGACACAACCGTAGATTACCATAAAAGGTTCGCCTTTCTCCATCTAGATATACTATGTCTCCGACATGTTGGTAGTCGCCTTGAGCATCATCTAAGCGCATAGTCGCCTTGAGCATCATCTAAGCGCATGGTCATCATTGTCTTGCCGTCAAATGCGCCGTGAATAGGACTGGGTACCTCGAGCGTCTGTATTATCACTGATAAGTCGTTCGTGTTATCTGTGCAAGTACTGGCATTTTTGCACAACAAAACAGGGAAACTATGGAGGCCAATTCGAAGTAAAATAAGAAAGAAGTGAATAAGGAGTGCGAAGTAAATACTGTCTCCTTAGTTTCAAAATAATATGATCTCTGATTGGATAATTTATTTTTCTTTCGGTACGAGTCGACGGTTTTGTGGTCAGGACATGATTTATCTCCTGACGAAAAATAATATTCGTCAGTCAACAGTAGCCAATCAGTATGCTCGGCGTTAACTTATTTTTTACTTCGAACTGGGCCTGAATCAAATTCAAAATTCATAGTATGGCTTCAAACGTTTCATGTGTGTGAGCAAATCTTTGTTATTTCCAAAGCAAAACGCTCCACCCAGGGGCGTAGCCCTGGCCTCACCCTAGTCTATTACTTAAAGCTCTAACGCAACACGTAAGTACGAGACTAAGTACGAGAGTAATTTTTACATACAAACGTCAAGTCAACAAATGAGCAATTTTTATATACAAATTCTAAGTACAAAAATGAGTAATTTTTACATACAAACGTCAAGTCAAAAAATGAGTCATTTTGACATACAAATTCCAAGTACAAAAATGAGCAATTTTTACATACAAACGCCAAGTCAAAAAAAGAGTAATTTGAGACAAGTTCGTTCATAGTAGTCAGCACTTCCAACCAACATCAACTAATTTGACCACTCAAGGTTGTATTGCCCGATATCCATGGCAAATATCCATTTGTCAATTATTTGGTGTGTTCCTCAATACTTGGTGTCATGTTTTGTCACGATGCACCCATGATGCTGGACGTGCCAGTTGTCGATAATATTAATGATCAAACAATTCCACATACAAAATGAAAATATTGTCCTGCTATTTAAAATAATGCCTGCCAAAGACGAGATGAATGGCAGTTGGTTTTTTCTGGGACGATGCAAGGTGAGATGCATGTCTTAGGATAGCTTCACTCGGGCAGAAAAGGCCGCTGAATAAGCGGTCAACACACTGTGCAGTAGGGTGACGAGCCCTTTCTGCCACTTTAAGCCATACTCTGGCCAGAGGCTTGGACTCCGAAAGGCGAATTCCGACGCGATATGCGAATGTTACGAAGTAGGGCCATGTTATTTTTTGGCTCGAAATACCGGACATTTTCATAGAGCAGCCAGGGACAGCTAAAACGTGTGTTTTTACTGTATTTTCATATTGACTTTGGACGAGTAAATCCTCTCCCATAGTTCAACTTTTTTACAGTAAGGGGACAATGTGTAACGTTGGTTACCACTATTGCAACTGATGGTGCTACTTTTTTTGATGGAGTACCACTGTTGATAGTGGGCCTACGGCGAGTATCATGAATCACTTAAGGGGTGTTGCATGAATACTTAGCAGGTGTATTACCCAGTATCAAAGTTTCAACTCATTGGATGTACGAGTTCAATACGCGATATTAAACAATGTGATGTTTAATAAATACCGCGACTTCTGTACGATTTATGAAAGAAATGAGTAGTATTTTCTGGCAAACCACATTATGTTAAGCTTAAGTGGCGGGACACATATCCACAGTATTTTTACGATCCAATCACATTATCAACTGAAATTTCAGCATCTACATTGACCTTCTTGACCGTGCTCCTAGAACCTCCACCCACCACATGCCACGCTCAC
This sequence comes from Aphanomyces cochlioides, assembly GCA_019828595.1. Classification (NCBI taxonomy): domain Eukaryota; phylum Oomycota; class Saprolegniomycetes; order Saprolegniales; family Verrucalvaceae; genus Aphanomyces; species Aphanomyces cochlioides. The sequence goes on along the minus strand of JAHQRK010000027.1, from coordinate 11,634 downwards.
ATTGGACACAACCGTAGATTACCATAAAAGGTTCGCCTTTCTCCATCTAGATATACTATGTCTCCGACATGTTGGTAGTCGCCTTGAGCATCATCTAAGCGCATAGTCGCCTTGAGCATCATCTAAGCGCATGGTCATCATTGTCTTGCCGTCAAATGCGCCGTGAATAGGACTGGGTACCTCGAGCGTCTGTATTATCACTGATAAGTCATTCGTGTTATCTGTGCAAGTACTGGCATTTTTGCACAACAAAACAGGGAAACTATGGAGGCCAATTCGAAGTAAAATAAGAAAGAAGTGAATAAGGAGTGCGAAGTAAATACTGTCTCCTTAGTTTCAAAATAATATGATCTCTGATTGGATAATTTATTTTTCTTTCGGTACGAGTCGACGGTTTTGTGGTCAGGACATGATTTATCTCCTGACGAAAAATAATATTCGTCAGTCAACAGTAGCCAATCAGTATGCTCGGCGTTAACTTATTTTTTACTTCGAACTGGGCCTGAATCAAATTCAAAATTCATAGTATGGCTTCAAACGTTTCATGTGTGTGAGCAAATCTTTGTTATTTCCAAAGCAAAACGCTCCACCCAGGGGCGTAGCCCTGGCCTCACCCTAGTCTATTACTTAAAGCTCTAACGCAACACGTAAGTACGAGACTAAGTACGAGAGTAATTTTTACATACAAACGTCAAGTCAACAAATGAGCAATTTTTATATACAAATTCTAAGTACAAAAATGAGTAATTTTTACATACAAACGTCAAGTCAAAAAATGAGTCATTTTGACATACAAATTCCAAGTACAAAAATGAGCAATTTTTACATACAAACGCCAAGTCAAAAAAAGAGTAATTTGAGACAAGTTCGTTCATAGTAGTCAGCACTTCCAACCAACATCAACTAATTTGACCACTCAAGGTTGTATTGCCCGATATCCATGGCAAATATCCATTTGTCAATTATTTGGTGTGTTCCTCAATACTTGGTGTCATGTTTTGTCACGATGCACCCATGATGCTGGACGTGCCAGTTGTCGATAATATTAATGATCAAACAATTCCACATACAAAATGAAAATATTGTCCTGCTATTTAAAATAATACCTGCCAAAGACGAGATGAATGGCAGTTGGTTTTTTCTGGGACGATGCAAGGTGAGATGCATGTCTTAGGATAGCTTCACTCGGGCAGAAAAGGCCGCTGAATAAGCGGTCAACACACTGTGCAGTAGGGTGACGAGCCCTTTCTGCCACTTTAAGCCATACTCTGGCCAGAGGCTTGGACTCCGAAAGGCGAATTCCGACGCGATATGCGAATGTTACGAAGTAGGGCCATGTTATTTTTTGGCTCGAAATACCGGACATTTTCATAGAGCAGCCAGGGACAGCTAAAACGTGTGTTTTTACTGTATTTTCATATTGACTTTGGACGAGTAAATCCTCTCCCATAGTTCAACTTTTTTACAGTAAGGGGACAATGTGTAACGTTGGTTACCACTATTGCAACTGATGGTGCTACTTTTTTTGATGGAGTACCACTGTTGATAGTGGGCCTACGGCGAGTATCATGAATCACTTAAGGGGTGTTGCATGAATACTTAGCAGGTGTATTACCCAGTATCAAAGTTTCAACTCATTGGATGTACGAGTTCAATACGCGATATTAAACAATGTGATGTTTAATAAATACCGCGACTTCTGTACGATTTATGAAAGAAATGAGTAGTATTTTCTGGCAAACCACATTATGTTAAGCTTAAGTGGCGGGACACATATCCACAGTATTTTTACGATCCAATCACATTATCAACTGAAATTTCAGCATCTACATTGACCTTCTTGACCGTGCTCCTAGAACCTCCACCCACCACATGCCACGATCACATTGGACACAACCGTAGATTACCATAAAAGGTTCGCCTTTCTCCATCTAGATATACTATGTCTCCGACATGTTGGTAGTCGCCTTGAGCATCATCTAAGCGCATAGTCGCCTTGAGCATCATCTAAGCGCATGGTCATCATTGTCTTGCCGTCAAATGCGCCGTGAATAGGACTGGGTACCTCGAGCGTCTGTATTATCACTGATAAGTCGTTCGTGTTATCTGTGCAAGTACTGGCATTTTTGCACAACAAAACAGGGAAACTATGGAGGCCAATTCGAAGTAAAATAAGAAAGAAGTGAATAAGGAGTGCGAAGTAAATACTATCTCCTTAGTTTCAAAATAATATGATCTCTGATTGGATAATTTATTTTTCTTTCGGTACGAGTCGACGGTTTTGTGGTCAGGACATGATTTATCTCCTGACGAAAAATAATATTCGTCAGTCAACAGTAGCCAATCAGTATGCTCGGCGTTAACTTATTTTTTACTTCGAACTGGGCCTGAATCAAATTCAAAATTCATAGTATGGCTTCAAACGTTTCATGTGTGTGAGCAAATCTTTGTTATTTCCAAAGCAAAACGCTCCACCCAGGGGCGTAGCCCTGGCCTCACCCTAGTCTATTACTTAAAGCTCTAACGCAACACGTAAGTACGAGACTAAGTACGAGAGTAATTTTTACATACAAACGTCAAGTCAACAAATGAGCAATTTTTATATACAAATTCTAAGTACAAAAATGAGTAATTTTTACATACAAACGTCAAGTCAAAAAATGAGTCATTTTGACATACAAATTCCAAGTACAAAAATGAGCAATTTTTACATACAAACGCCAAGTCAAAAAAAGAGTAATTTGAGACAAGTTCGTTCATAGTAGTCAGCACTTCCAACCAACATCAACTAATTTGACCACTCAAGGTTGTATTGCCCGATATCCATGGCAAATATCCATTTGTCAATTATTTGGTGTGTTCCTCAATACTTGGTGTCATGTTTTGTCACGATGCACCCATGATGCTGGACGTGCCAGTTGTCGATAATATTAATGATCAAACAATTCCACATACAAAATGAAAATATTGTCCTGCTATTTAAAATAATACCTGCCAAAGACGAGATGAATGGCAGTTGGTTTTTTCTGGGACGATGCAAGGTGAGATGCATGTCTTAGGATAGCTTCACTCGGGCAGAAAAGGCCGCTGAATAAGCGGTCAACACACTGTGCAGTAGGGTGACGAGCCCTTTCTGCCACTTTAAGCCATACTCTGGCCAGAGGCTTGGACTCCGAAAGGCGAATTCCGACGCGATATGCGAATGTTACGAAGTAGGGCCATGTTATTTTTTGGCTCGAAATACCGGACATTTTCATAGAGCAGCCAGGGACAGCTAAAACGTGTGTTTTTACTGTATTTTCATATTGACTTTGGACGAGTAAATCCTCTCCCATAGTTCAACTTTTTTACAGTAAGGGGACAATGTGTAACGTTGGTTACCACTATTGCAACTGATGGTGCTACTTTTTTTGATGGAGTACCACTGTTGATAGTGGGCCTACGGCGAGTATCATGAATCACTTAAGGGGTGTTGCATGAATACTTAGCAGGTGTATTACCCAGTATCAAAGTTTCAACTCATTGGATGTACGAGTTCAATACGCGATATTAAACAATGTGATGTTTAATAAATACCGCGACTTCTGTACGATTTATGAAAGAAATGAGTAGTATTTTCTGGCAAACCACATTATGTTAAGCTTAAGTGGCGGGACACATATCCACAGTATTTTTACGATCCAATCACATTATCAACTGAAATTTCAGCATCTACATTGACCTTCTTGACCGTGCTCCTAGAACCTCCACCCACCACATGCCACGATCACATTGGACACAACCGTAGATTACCATAAAAGGTTCGCCTTTCTCCATCTAGATATACTATGTCTCCGACATGTTGGTAGTCGCCTTGAGCATCATCTAAGCGCATAGTCGCCTTGAGCATCATCTAAGCGCATGGTCATCATTGTCTTGCCGTCAAATGCGCCGTGAATAGGACTGGTACCTCGTGCAAAAATGCCAGTACTTGCACAGATAACACGAACGACTTATCAGTGATAATAGCGTCTGTATTATCACTGATAAGTCGTTCGTGTTATCTGTGCAAGTACTGGCATTTTTGCACAACAAAACAGGGAAACTATGGAGGCCAATTCGAAGTAAAATAAGAAAGAAGTGAATAAGGAGTGCGAAGTAAATACTGTCTCCTTAGTTTCAAAATAATATGATCTCTGATTGGATAATTTATTTTTCTTTCGGTACGAGTCGACGGTTTTGTGGTCAGGACATGATTTATCTCCTGACGAAAAATAATATTCGTCAGTCAACAGTAGCCAATCAGTATGCTCGGCGTTAACTTATTTTTTACTTCGAACTGGGCCTGAATCAAATTCAAAATTCATAGTATGGCTTCAAACGTTTCATGTGTGTGAGCAAATCTTTGTTATTTCCAAAGCAAAACGCTCCACCCAGGGGCGTAGCCCTGGCCTCACCCTAGTCTATTACTTAAAGCTCTAACGCAACACGTAAGTACGAGACTAAGTACGAGAGTAATTTTTACATACAAACGTCAAGTCAACAAATGAGCAATTTTTATATACAAATTCTAAGTACAAAAATGAGTAATTTTTACATACAAACGTCAAGTCAAAAAATGAGTCATTTTGACATACAAATTCCAAGTACAAAAATGAGCAATTTTTACATACAAACGCCAAGTCAAAAAAAGAGTAATTTGAGACAAGTTCGTTCATAGTAGTCAGCACTTCCAACCAACATCAACTAATTTGACCACTCAAGGTTGTATTGCCCGATATCCATGGCAAATATCCATTTGTCAATTATTTGGTGTGTTCCTCAATACTTGGTGTCATGTTTTGTCACGATGCACCCATGATGCTGGACGTGCCAGTTGTCGATAATATTAATGATCAAACAATTCCACATACAAAATGAAAATATTGTCCTGCTATTTAAAATAATACCTGCCAAAGACGAGATGAATGGCAGTTGGTTTTTTCTGGGACGATGCAAGGTGAGATGCATGTCTTAGGATAGCTTCACTCGGGCAGAAAAGGCCGCTGAATAAGCGGTCAACACACTGTGCAGTAGGGTGACGAGCCCTTTCTGCCACTTTAAGCCATACTCTGGCCAGAGGCTTGGACTCCGAAAGGCGAATTCCGACGCGATATGCGAATGTTACGAAGTAGGGCCATGTTATTTTTTGGCTCGAAATACCGGACATTTTCATAGAGCAGCCAGGGACAGCTAAAACGTGTGTTTTTACTGTATTTTCATATTGACTTTGGACGAGTAAATCCTCTCCCATAGTTCAACTTTTTTACAGTAAGGGGACAATGTGTAACGTTGGTTACCACTATTGCAACTGATGGTGCTACTTTTTTTGATGGAGTACCACTGTTGATAGTGGGCCTACGGCGAGTATCATGAATCACTTAAGGGGTGTTGCATGAATACTTAGCAGGTGTATTACCCAGTATCAAAGTTTCAACTCATTGGATGTACGAGTTCAATACGCGATATTAAACAATGTGATGTTTAATAAATACCGCGACTTCTGTACGATTTATGAAAGAAATGAGTAGTATTTTCTGGCAAACCACATTATGTTAAGCTTAAGTGGCGGGACACATATCCACAGTATTTTTACGATCCAATCACATTATCAACTGAAATTTCAGCATCTACATTGACCTTCTTGACCGTGCTCCTAGAACCTCCACCCACCACATGCCACGATCACATTGGACACAACCGTAGATTACCATAAAAGGTTCGCCTTTCTCCATCTAGATATACTATGTCTCCGACATGTTGGTAGTCGCCTTGAGCATCATCTAAGCGCATAGTCGCCTTGAGCATCATCTAAGCGCATGGTCATCATTGTCTTGCCGTCAAATGCGCCGTGAATAGGACTGGTACCTCGTGCAAAAATGCCAGTACTTGCACAGATAACACGAACGACTTATCAGTGATAATAGCGTCTGTATTATCACTGATAAGTCGTTCGTGTTATCTGTGCAAGTACTGGCATTTTTGCACAACAAAACAGGGAAACTATGGAGGCCAATTCGAAGTAAAATAAGAAAGAAGTGAATAAGGAGTGCGAAGTAAATACTGTCTCCTTAGTTTCAAAATAATATGATCTCTGATTGGATAATTTATTTTTCTTTCGGTACGAGTCGACGGTTTTGTGGTCAGGACATGATTTATCTCCTGACGAAAAATAATATTCGTCAGTCAACAGTAGCCAATCAGTATGCTCGGCGTTAACTTATTTTTTACTTCGAACTGGGCCTGAATCAAATTCAAAATTCATAGTATGGCTTCAAACGTTTCATGTGTGTGAGCAAATCTTTGTTATTTCCAAAGCAAAACGCTCCACCCAGGGGCGTAGCCCTGGCCTCACCCTAGTCTATTACTTAAAGCTCTAACGCAACACGTAAGTACGAGACTAAGTACGAGAGTAATTTTTACATACAAACGTCAAGTCAACAAATGAGCAATTTTTATATACAAATTCTAAGTACAAAAATGAGTAATTTTTACATACAAACGTCAAGTCAAAAAATGAGTCATTTTGACATACAAATTCCAAGTACAAAAATGAGCAATTTTTACATACAAACGCCAAGTCAAAAAAAGAGTAATTTGAGACAAGTTCGTTCATAGTAGTCAGCACTTCCAACCAACATCAACTAATTTGACCACTCAAGGTTGTATTGCCCGATATCCATGGCAAATATCCATTTGTCAATTATTTGGTGTGTTCCTCAATACTTGGTGTCATGTTTTGTCACGATGCACCCATGATGCTGGACGTGCCAGTTGTCGATAATATTAATGATCAAACAATTCCACATACAAAATGAAAATATTGTCCTGCTATTTAAAATAATACCTGCCAAAGACGAGATGAATGGCAGTTGGTTTTTTCTGGGACGATGCAAGGTGAGATGCATGTCTTAGGATAGCTTCACTCGGGCAGAAAAGGCCGCTGAATAAGCGGTCAACACACTGTGCAGTAGGGTGACGAGCCCTTTCTGCCACTTTAAGCCATACTCTGGCCAGAGGCTTGGACTCCGAAAGGCGAATTCCGACGCGATATGCGAATGTTACGAAGTAGGGCCATGTTATTTTTTGGCTCGAAATACCGGACATTTTCATAGAGCAGCCAGGGACAGCTAAAACGTGTGTTTTTACTGTATTTTCATATTGACTTTGGACGAGTAAATCCTCTCCCATAGTTCAACTTTTTTACAGTAAGGGGACAATGTGTAACGTTGGTTACCACTATTGCAACTGATGGTGCTACTTTTTTTGATGGAGTACCACTGTTGATAGTGGGCCTACGGCGAGTATCATGAATCACTTAAGGGGTGTTGCATGAATACTTAGCAGGTGTATTACCCAGTATCAAAGTTTCAACTCATTGGATGTACGAGTTCAATACGCGATATTAAACAATGTGATGTTTAATAAATACCGCGACTTCTGTACGATTTATGAAAGAAATGAGTAGTATTTTCTGGCAAACCACATTATGTTAAGCTTAAGTGGCGGGACACATATCCACAGTATTTTTACGATCCAATCACATTATCAACTGAAATTTCAGCATCTACATTGACCTTCTTGACCGTGCTCCTAGAACCTCCACCCACCACATGCCACGATCACATTGGACACAACCGTAGATTACCATAAAAGGTTCGCCTTTCTCCATCTAGATATACTATGTCTCCGACATGTTGGTAGTCGCCTTGAGCATCATCTAAGCGCATAGTCGCCTTGAGCATCATCTAAGCGCATGGTCATCATTGTCTTGCCGTCAAATGCGCCGTGAATAGGACTGGGTACCTCGAGCGTCTGTATTATCACTGATAAGTCGTTCGTGTTATCTGTGCAAGTACTGGCATTTTTGCACAACAAAACAGGGAAACTATGGAGGCCAATTCGAAGTAAAATAAGAAAGAAGTGAATAAGGAGTGCGAAGTAAATACTGTCTCCTTAGTTTCAAAATAATATGATCTCTGATTGGATAATTTATTTTTCTTTCGGTACGAGTCGACGGTTTTGTGGTCAGGACATGATTTATCTCCTGACGAAAAATAATATTCGTCAGTCAACAGTAGCCAATCAGTATGCTCGGCGTTAACTTATTTTTTTACTTCGAACTGGGCCTGAATCAAATTCAAAATTCATAGTATGGCTTCAAACGTTTCATGTGTGTGAGCAAATCTTTGTTATTTCCAAAGCAAAACGCTCCACCCAGGGGCGTAGCCCTGGCCTCACCCTAGTCTATTACTTAAAGCTCTAACGCAACACGTAAGTACGAGACTAAGTACGAGAGTAATTTTTACATACAAACGTCAAGTCAACAAATGAGCAATTTTTATATACAAATTCTAAGTACAAAAATGAGTAATTTTTACATACAAACGTCAAGTCAAAAAATGAGTCATTTTGACATACAAATTCCAAGTACAAAAATGAGCAATTTTTACATACAAACGCCAAGTCAAAAAAAGAGTAATTTGAGACAAGTTCGTTCATAGTAGTCAGCACTTCCAACCAACATCAACTAATTTGACCACTCAAGGTTGTATTGCCCGATATCCATGGCAAATATCCATTTGTCAATTATTTGGTGTGTTCCTCAATACTTGGTGTCATGTTTTGTCACGATGCACCCATGATGCTGGACGTGCCAGTTGTCGATAATATTAATGATCAAACAATTCCACATACAAAATGAAAATATTGTCCTGCTATTTAAAATAATACCTGCCAAAGACGAGATGAATGGCAGTTGGTTTTTTCTGGGACGATGCAAGGTGAGATGCATGTCTTAGGATAGCTTCACTCGGGCAGAAAAGGCCGCTGAATAAGCGGTCAACACACTGTGCAGTAGGGTGACGAGCCCTTTCTGCCACTTTAAGCCATACTCTGGCCAGAGGCTTGGACTCCGAAAGGCGAATTCCGACGCGATATGCGAATGTTACGAAGTAGGGCCATGTTATTTTTTGGCTCGAAATACCGGACATTTTCATAGAGCAGCCAGGGACAGCTAAAACGTGTGTTTTTACTGTATTTTCATATTGACTTTGGACGAGTAAATCCTCTCCCATAGTTCAACTTTTTTACAGTAAGGGGACAATGTGTACGTTGGTTACCACTATTGCAACTGATGGTGCTACTTTTTTTGATGGAGTACCACTGTTGATAGTGGGCCTACGGCGAGTATCATGAATCACTTAAGGGGTGTTGCATGAATACTTAGCAGGTGTATTACCCAGTATCAAAGTTTCAACTCATTGGATGTACGAGTTCAATACGCGATATTAAACAATGTGATGTTTAATAAATACCGCGACTTCTGTACGATTTATGAAAGAAATGAGTAGTATTTTCTGGCAAACCACATTATGTTAAGCTTAAGTGGCGGGACACATATCCACAGTATTTTTACGATCCAATCACATTATCAACTGAAATTTCAGCATCTACATTGACCTTCTTGACCGTGCTCCTAGAACCTCCACCCACCACATGCCACGATCACATTGGACACAACCGTAGATTACCATAAAAGGTTCGCCTTTCTCCATCTAGATATACTATGTCTCCGACATGTTGGTAGTCGCCTTGAGCATCATCTAAGCGCATGGTCATCATTGTCTTGCCGTCAAATGCGCCGTGAATAGGACTGGGTACCTCGAGCGTCTGTATTATCACTGATAAGTCGTTCGTGTTATCTGTGCAAGTACTGGCATTTTTGCACAACAAAACAGGGAAACTATGGAGGCCAATTCGAAGTAAAATAAGAAAGAAGTGAATAAGGAGTGCGAAGTAAATACTGTCTCCTTAGTTTCAAAATAATATGATCTCTGATTGGATAATTTATTTTTCTTTTCGGTACAAGTCGACGGTTTTGTGGTCAGGACATGATTTATCTCCTGACGAAAAATAATATTCGTCAGTCAACAGTAGCCAATCAGTATGCTCGGCGTTAACTTATTTTTTACTTCGAACTGGGCCTGAATCAAATTCAAAATTCATAGTATGGCTTCAAACGTTTCATGTGTGTGAGCAAATCTTTGTTATTTCCAAAGCAAAACGCTCCACCCAGGGGCGTAGCCCTGGCCTCACCCTAGTCTATTACTTAAAGCTCTAACGCAACACGTAAGTACGAGACTAAGTACGAGAGTAATTTTTACATACAAACGTCAAGTCAACAAATGAGCAATTTTTATATACAAATTCTAAGTACAAAAATGAGTAATTTTTACATACAAACGTCAAGTCAAAAAATGAGTCATTTTGACATACAAATTCCAAGTACAAAAATGAGCAATTTTTACATACAAACGCCAAGTCAAAAAAAGAGTAATTTGGACAAGTTCGTTCATAGTAGTCAGCACTTCCAACCAACATCAACTAATTTGACCACTCAAGGTTGTATTGCCCGATATCCATGGCAAATATCCATTTGTCAATTATTTTGTGTGTTCCTCAATACTTGGTGTCATGTTTTGTCACAATGCACCCATGATGCTGGACATGCCAGTTGTCGATAATATTAATGATCAAACAATTCCACATACAAAATGAAAATATTGTCCTGCTATTTAAAATAATACCTGCCAAAGACAAGATGAATGGCAGTTGGTTTTTTCTGGGACGATGCAAGGTGAGATGCATGTCTTAGGATAGCTTCACTCGGGCAGAAAAGGCCGCTGAATAAGCGGTCAACACACTGTGCAGTAGGGTGACGAGCCCTTTCTGCCACTTTAAGCCATACTCTGGCCAGAGGCTTGGACTCCGAAAGGCGAATTCCGACGCGATATGCGAATGTTACGAAGTAGGGCCATGTTATTTTTTGGCTCGAAATACCGGACATTTTCATAGAGCAGCCAGGGACAGCTAAAACGTGTGTTTTTACTGTATTTTCATATTGACTTTGGACGAGTAAATCCTCTCCCATAGTTCAACTTTTTTACAGTAAGGGGACAATGTGTAACGTTGGTTACCACTATTGCAACTGATGGTGCTACTTTTTTTGATGGAGTACCACTGTTGATAGTGGGCCTACGGCGAGTATCATGAATCACTTAAGGGGTGCTTACATGAATACTTAGCAGGTGTATTACCCAGTATCAAAGTTTCAACTCATTGGATGTACGAGTTCAATACGCGATATTAAACAATGTGATGTTTAATAAAATACCGCGACTTCTGTACGATTTATGAAAGAAATGAGTAGTATTTTCTGGCAAACCACATTATGTTAAGCTTAAGTGGCGGGACACTGTATTCACAGTATTTTTACGATCCAATCACATTATCAACTGAAATTTCAGCATCTACATTGACCTTCTTGACAGTGCTAAAATCTCACCCACGCGTGCCACAATCACATTGGACACAACCGTAGATTACCATAAAAGGTTCGCCTTTCTCCATCTAGATATACTATGTCTCCGACATGTTCGTAGTCGCCTTGAGCATCATCTAAGCGCATAGTCGCCTTGAGCATCATCTAAGCGCATGGTCATCATTGTCTTGCCGTCAAATGCGCCGTGAATAGGACTGGGTCCTCGTGCAAAATGCCAGTACTTGCACAGATAACACGAACGACTTATCAGTGATAATAGCGTCTGTATTATC